>JAYKKR010000026.1:0-622906 GCA_036971615.1 Amyloporia xantha
ACAGCACAGCACAACCTAGCACAGCACAACCTAACTTCTTCAACTAACTTCTTCTTCTTGGCTTCAACCTAACTAACTAACCTAACCTAACCTAACCTAACCTAACCTAACCTAACCTAACCTAACTGATATATTTCATATCAATGCAAATGTATCTTATGGCATTATCTTAGTGTGTTGCAGAATGAGAAAACAATTTGATGTGGACCAAAGCATCAAAAAAGAAAATATGCAGATATGCAGATATGGGACATGAGTATGATGTGCTCATTGCCTGCACATGCTGGTAATGAGTGTTATACACTTAGTGTTTGAGCTGTCTTTTCACGCTGCACTTACAGAACAACAATAGTCACCCACCAATTTTGGCAACTATACTTTCAGTGCCCAGGAAAATCAAACTGTTAAGATCTAATAACCAATCACATTTAGCAGGAAATGCTCTAGATATGATTGAATTGGTACAATTAGCTCATTCACTTCACAGTATTCTTATTGGCAGCATTGCAAGCCATATGAGCATATTTACAACAAGTCAAGACTTGTCTTTCAATTGAAATAAGTATTGTCAAATAATGACTGCCCATGGTGCCACTTTTCCTCTAGTGCTTGATAGACTGCACAAATGTGATCTATTCTTTAGATTTTAATAGCATCACATTCATTGCCTTCATTCAATAAGGCAAAACTGTGCTATTGCTCAATTGGTGCATAAATGAATATTGGTCATCAAATAGAAAGTTTGGCAAGCACTGAGCCTAGCAGGAAACACATATCACTTCAGAGGGCAGAAAATGCCACTTCAGTGAATGAGGAGACATTGTTGGTGTTTGCGGTATAAATGGGCGTCCCAGACGGCCATCAAACGTTTCGCGGTAGCGGCACACTGGCGGCGCCCGACGCCACTGCGACGGGCGATCGCGTCGCCGTCTTGGACGTCCATTGAATACCTGTAGGAGAGCTCATCGCGTCGGAATGATCCCTGCACGCGGGTGCGGACACTACTTGTGGATTCTTTTTGGCGTATGCTGCTGGGTTAGAATAGAGTTACTTCTTGCTTATCGCATATGAGCCGGTAAGTCATTGCAGATGTAGTGAAATAGTTTAAGCTTCGGGTTTCGGGTTCGTTTTACTTAGTTAGATTATTTAGTTTTAGTGTTTTACTCGGGGCTTTGGCGCAAGCTAGATGGAAACGCTTCACTCCCAAATTTGTTTCCCGACCGTGATCGCCGTCCGGGACGGCCGTCGGAGCGCAGTGCGCCGCAAGACTACTGCGGGCCACTCAAGGGGTACATAAGCAACGCCTGTGAGGCCACCCATGCAAGCGGACGTCGCGGACGGCCATGGCTGGTTGCAGGCTGTCGAGCTTCGTGGTGACGACTCGAGTAGGTTGTGTTGTGGTGCTTGTGTTGTGGGGAGTGGCTGGTGGCCGTCGAAGACTGCCATACCCGATACCTTACACGTTGACAACATAATCCTAAACATATTGACTACCGCCCCGCGCGGCCGTCTGGGACGGCCATTTTGGAGACTGAACCAAAAATTATATTGCCCTACAACCTGAGGACATCCTAACCTAACCTAAAGATTTAGGCCAAAAGAATATGACAAAACGGACCTGATGGCAGAGGCCGTCGAGACAATCACACTACACTTAACTTCAATTACAACTTCAATTACAGGCTCTATGCGGGTATTCATATCGCGATGACTGATGGTTTGGACTACGCGGGCGGCAACAAAATCGGCCGCTGCGTAAGCTTATATTACATTACAAAATGCCAAGTCAGGCTAAACTGATGTACAATTCGCGGCAAGGATGAAACACGTAGCACCGTACTTGGATCCATGGGGATGAAACAATGAAACAAGTTTCGTCCCGGTGGCTCCATGATACGCGGTGTTAGGTTAGGCGAGGATCGGAAACATCTAGCATTTAATACGCCCAGCTGGACGTGCACTCCTCTAAGAATCCAATGCCTCATTATCCTGACGAGAATCTGCCTTCAAAGCAAATCACGCTATCGGAATTCCTACGGCGCGCTGAAGCCTTGCTTGCCCCGGATGTCGATGACAACGACGGGTCTGATTTCGAGCTCCCTGATTTTGATCTGCTGCCTTTCGTCCAGTTTGTCCTTGCGGGACGCGTTCATGGATCCAATGAACATCGCGTTAACGTCAATGCCAGACAAGGTTTGACTTATGTCGAGCGGGAGAGACTTGTTGTCACCCGCGATTACGATTCGGTGATTGGAGTCACCAGAACACTCCCATTTCACAATGCAATCAATATCTATCCGCTTCCACCGTTTAAAGACACGCACACAAAAGATAACTACCTCACCAGAGGTGTTACCCAGCGTGATGTAAGCTATCCTATTTCCGATATCTAAGCATAAGACTAATCTGTGTGTAGGGGACGGTGACCCATGTGCCGCTGCACCGCATACCAAATATCATATTGGCCAAACTCGATACTCGTGCAAAGACAAATGTCTTCTTTCCGGCTCTGATCCGGCCAGGAGAAGATGCAAAGATTGAAGCAGACCTTTGTGAAAAGTTCTATGATCAAGTCGTCCATCCAGTGCTGAGCAGAGTGGTGCCAGAGCAAATGGGGCATTGGCCTGCATCATACAAGGAGGCGATGAAGAAATCACGCGATACCACAGGCAAATTCCATTTCCAGACGGTGCCCATTTCCGCTGACTACCTCACCGCATTCGAAGCACGCCTGCTGGCGGAGATGGACCGCCATCGCGAATTCCGCGGTGCATTCTTCATGCATGAGGTGCGTGGTGTCAAAGGGGTGACTGCCCATGACCCCTCCGACGTCTCGGACCGCACGGAAAAAATTAACGAAGCCATCCCCTTCGTTTCGGGACTTGAACTAGATTCAACCGAGTGGTGGGTGGATGTAGGCCTCGAATTGTTCGATCGAGACCATGTCATGCAGTGGCTCACAGTAGGCCACCGACGTATTCTGCAGTACTGCTTGCCCAATCTCAGCGAGATCGAAGCAGACAGACTCTGTGACAGCAAAAGTCTATTCACTGTGGACACGGAATGCCAGCTCACTGACTTTGCGGGTTTCCGCTGCACCCCGGGGAGTAAAGGCCGTGAACGCCATATCAAGTACATCCAGGCCTACAATGTTTCAAAGGAAAACCATTATCAGTTACATGATGGGGTTTATAGCCGCAAGAGCCCCAAACAGTTGATGCCAACCCACATCGACACCTTGATCAAGCATTGCGAGGCTATCTACGGGCTTTTCACCACTTGTGCAGGGCGCGGAGAAGAGCAAGGACAAGATGCGGCAATCCGTCTGGAATGCCGCGTGCGCATGGACGTGGCCGCGGCTACAATGACCAAATTTCCCCGCTCGGTATTGAGAAGCACCACAGTCACGATGCCATTGGCTAATTGGTGGTATGGCATTTTGCATGGCTTGTCTATGCGGTTTAGCTGATGAACATTGTCAGGATGTTTAAAATGTATCGGACATACGCTGTCCATCAGGTGTTCGAACATTTACGACGCATGCCCGCCAAAAACAGAATATGGAAACCTTCCTTGGGTCTGGGTGCCATTGGCATATACATGTTGAATGCACTGCTCTACCGTCCTGGAGAAAAGCGAGAGCACTCAGCCTTGGTCCCTGTCTGCGCGTTGCATGTGGCCCGCACACAGACCTCTGAGCATTCTGATACAGACGAGGATGAGCTAGAACCAATTGGAGACCGTCGCGGGCTCTATTTCATATCGGACATTCTGGACGATAACGGCACCTGGCGTCTGCCTGCCACCCACTTTGGGAGCTTGGCCGAGACCGAATTAGCGCGAGCCTACGGTGAAGAAGACATGATGGACTTGCAAGGGGCTTTCAGCGTGAAATCTCAACAAGCCATCAAGCGCAAGGCGCATCCCACTCGCACGCATAATCGGCGCCCCCACACAACTTCTTTGTCGGTTTTCCGGGATTCACCAGAGCCCTTGGACTTGGGATTGGATCAGCGTGGAGTCAAGTTCACAACTGCGAGCGGTATGACAGGAGAAGACGCGCTGGATACTGGAGAATTGGAGGAGGACGACCTCCATGCCCAACGTGTGGATACCGCCGTCACGAAGATGTGGCACCAGCTCTTCTTGGACATCGTCCAACTGGCGCCCAATCCGAAAGATCGCACTACGCCCTCCTATCTGACTCTCAGCAAGAGGGAGCAGGGGGAGGTGAGCGAAGCGCTGTTTCAGTCGTACGATCTGCCGTTTACAAGTGCACGATACCAAGAGCTCGATATCGGCCAATGGGCGGCGCAGTTCAACTACTATTTCCCTGATCGAGGCTACCAACCCAAGAGCCATGTTCAAAACTTCCCGAATGCCACATATTTCAAACAATGGAACGCGATGATGAACCGAGTTGCCGATCGCAATCAATTTAAAACGATTCGTAACGAATTGCGGAAGCGGTTCAATACACTCGCATGGATCCCGATGGCCTCGGGGGATCGGATGTGGGATACCCGCAAAATAACCAACATGAAGGAGCTGGGGACCACGTCGTCTAAAACGGCACCGAAGATAGCCTTGAACCCTTTAAAGTATACCGATAAGCCAGTGAAGCTACGGGCGGTTAGGGTAGAGGAAGAGGATGAAGAAGACGAGAACGATGAGGAAGAGGAGGACAATCAAGAAGCGGAGGATAATGACATCTTTGAAGTGTAGACAGAAAGTTGGACTAGACTTGAGTCGGGAAATAAAATATGAGGATGTCTTGAAAATTGGTTTCCATATATTCATCATCAAGACTCACTCCAATTTGGCCGTCTTGGACTGCCACTGCGCATGGGCTCTCAGAAATTCCCCGCCAGCACGTGTCTCGCTCCGGGCACCATAGGGAGGAGCACATAGCCGTCCAAGACGAGCGCTGCTGGCTTGCTTATACGGGTACTCGCCGATAGAGGCCTCAAGACAGCTGGTCTTATTGGCGATGCTAAAGTGGCTCCACGTCGCGGCATTGCGACTGTATCTGACGATTGGCATGGTCCTCATATCCCTGTACATGCTCGAGATATGTATGTATTATTATACAACATGCAGGAGGAGGACGGGATGCAGCCATGTGCCGGAGAGACGAAGTAAGTAATGCAAAGGGATAGAGGGTATATATAAATGGTCCTGAGGAGGCCGGGTTAGAAATATGTATGTATTATTATACAACATGCAGGAGGAGGACGGGATGCAGCCATGTGCCGGAGAGACGAAGTAAGTAATGCAAAGGGATAGAGGGTATATATAAATGGTCCTGGGCAGGCCGGGTTAAAGCTATGAATGTATTATTATACAACATGCAGGAGGAGGACGGGATGCAACCATGTGCCGGAGAGACGAAGTAAGTAATGCAGAGGGATAGAGGGTATATATAAATGGTCCTGGGCAGGCCGGGTTAAAGCTATGAATGTATTATTATAACTGCCCATTTGCCCTGATCCTCGAGGACGGCCGTCCTGGACGGCCACCACCGTGACTTAACGAAATGCAGTGCGCGCGACGCGACGCAGTGTGATGGCAGTCCGGGACGGCCGTCCGGCGATGCGCGCTGCCATCAGGATGCCATAGACCCCGGTTACACGAATGGCACTGCGATGGGTTTTCCACAGGCGCAGGGAGTGGCCGTCCAGGACGTCCATTCTGGCATGACGTGCTCCTCAGGATCATTCACAATTATCATCAGGGCTGCAGCGTAGATAGCCTAGAACATATCTATCACGCTTATTCAATTGGTTACTCCCACTTGCAACGAGTCAAGCGTTCATCAAATACAGCAGTTCAAAACCTGAATATCATTACAAAACTTCATTATAGTCGTTAAAAATCATTACAGCCATTAGAAATCATTAGTTCATGATGCGAAAACAATAAGTCCGGCATATGCATAGGGAGAATGGTCGAGGAGGGACACCGAGCCAACTTAACGCCTACCACGATTCGACCGTGCGCCGTATCTCTTAGTCACCTTTCGATTATCAAGTCGGGCAACCTGGTGTCATCAGGCTCAATTGCCGCGCTTGCGCTGACCCTCGGCTTGCGCTGCTTCTTTGGAGGCGAATTGGACGGTCCGCGCTTGGTGCCTTTCTTGGGCTGGCTGGATTCAGCATCTAAGGATTATATGGGTCGCAGGTGAGATAGCAGACTGGTACATAAGATGAATGACTCACTGTCGTCATCTCCCGAAGTTGGCGGTTCAGTGAGTGGGGATGAGGCGCGGGACCCCATCACGGTATCGTTATCAGGCTGGCTGGGAACCGGCTCCGGTGGGAAATTGCTCTCGTTGGCCTCCGATGGCAGTAGAGGAGCATCTGCCAGGGATTGGCTCGCTTCTCACCCAGGCGATTGGCTCGCTTCTCACCCGATCCTCGCATCATGTTCGCGATCATGTCAAGCGCATCCTGGTCCTGGGAAATCTTCCTCTGGCAAGACAGAGGGGTCTCGAGGCGGGGATTGCCGCGCGGGTAGTCGAGCGCGCCGCTACTCTCCGCCGGAACCAACTGCAGATCCAGGAAGCGATTGTTCTTCCTCCTCGGTTTCGGGCGCAGCGGGGGTTCTGGTGAGGGCGAAGGTTCGGCCAGGTCCGAGCTTTCCTTCTCCTTCTCAGGGGCGTGCTCAGGCTGGCTGGCTTTTGCCCGCCCCTTCTCGCCGCGAGAACTGCTCGAAGGGGCCGGTGTCGCTGTCTTCTCGCGGTCAGAAGTGGGCGGAGGGGACGATGCCGCTCGCCCCTCAGCAATTGCAGCCTTCTTGGCCTGGTATTGCTTCGCCTTCTCGATGGCCGCAAGGTCCTTTCGTTGCTTACGCTTGGTGGCATTGGCTTCCTTTTGGGCAGTCTTTTCCGCCTCTGCCTCCACGTCGATCGCATCGTCCGTAATCACCCCTGCCGGCTGCTTCCCTTTCCGCTTGCGTGATTTTGAGGCCTTGGCAGGGCCCGGCTGCGTGTCATCGTTTTCGACAACATCGTTGTCTTCGTCGTCGCTTCCACCCATATCGTCAGAGCGGAACGCATTGCCTGTAAACGATGTAGAATAAAGAAATCAGCAAGAATGTCTGTGTGAAGACGAACTGAGACGCACGCATTTTCTTGCTCGCGCCTATGAATGCTTCGTGCATCGTAGCCTTGTCGAAAGAAATGTTATTAAGGAAGACGTCCGGCGTGTTCTCCGCGATAAACCTGTAGACGTGAACGCGCTTCTTCTGGGGATAGCGCCACAACCTGCCGATAAGTTGGGCATCCTCCTGCGCTGACCAGAGAGTATCCTGTACAGGCAATTAGGTTGTCGAAATACTCCAAATTGAAAATAACCCACCATCATCACGAGAATGTTCGCCCGAGCGAGATTGAGCCCGACCATACCGACACCGGAGAGGAGCATAACTCGGCAGCCATCGGGCTTCTTGAAGTTCTCGATAGTGGTCATTCTCTTGGCCATAGGGACGCTCCCATTGACCGTTTCATACTTGATGTGGTACAGGTCCAAGAACTGTCAAATCCTCAGCATGTCAACAATTAAAGAGAAGCTCGCAGCGTACTGTAGTGATGACATCCAGGTTGGACGGGAAGGCGACGAAGACAATTATCTTGTCGCTGGGAGCGTCCTCATCGCGCGGATCGTACTCAAGCGAGCTGTGTGTAAGCTTGTTGCGCCCTGGCGTCTCAACCATCAGCGGGGCTAAAGCGTCTTCGGCGAGATGATACGACAAGACTTCGATCAACATCGAGATCTTCGTCGAGATCGAGTCACCAATGTCTTGGAGGGTCTTGGGCTCATCGAACTCCTCATCCTCATCCACTGCTCCGCAGAAGGACCAATGTGTGAGGCAACGCCGGAGAGCAAGATAGAAATTCTGTGAAGTTTCAGTTAGTGCAGGTTAAACAAAATCACTGCAAGTCGCCGTCCTCGACGTCCATCGCTCGCAGTGAAGAAACAAAATCTCCGCAGCTAAATCAGGTGGCGATGGCAAGGAATAGGACGTCCCGGACTGCCACCGCTGGTGCTCCTGAACGAACTGCCCAAATGGGCGAAATTGGGAGGCGTGAGCGGTGGCCGTCCAAGACGGCCAATCCGGGCCACGGCAGCTGCGCTCTTAGTTTTACGCACGCACGCCCGTGGCCGTCCTGGACGGCCATCGTCGTCCGCACATCCATGCCTTGCGTACTTACCTTTCCATACACATGGACGTTTCCATCTCCAGTCTCACTTTCACCCGCAATCTTGTCGAGGTACTTGTGCTCCTTCTCTGTCAGAGTCAGCAGGAGATTGTGCTCCTGGTACATCTCGAGACCGGAGATGGGGTTCCGTCGTAGTCGAGGGACTGCACCGTACGTCGGATAACGCTGGGGCGAACTTGTCGCGCAGCTCCTTCATCGCCTTCCTAACCTCTGTCGTGTGCGCACTCTTTTCAATTGCTCGAGACGACTCGCCATGTGCGAGCTTTTGTAGCGCTTCTCGATTGCCCTTCGCGTCTGCCTTGTCCCGCCTGCGTGCGGATGCCAACGTTGCCTCGACACTTTTCACATCATGAAAGTGCTTTTGCTCGCACCCTGGGACTTTGATCACCCTCCCCAAGTTATACATATCCTTCACAGAATCATCAAATAATATGAATACGAAGATAACAGATAATAGACTTACCATTGGCCGAGTCAGAACGGGCGTGGCAGTCATCGCGATGCACGCCTGTGAACGGTCGCCCAGAGCAATCCCGGCACGGAAGGTCTTGTTCATGTTTTTCAGCGCGTGCGCCTCATCAATCACCATCAGCCCAAAGTCGTGGGCGAAGACGGTCTTGGGGAGAATCGCCTCCACTTTCCTGCGTGGGACAGGCGCTGCCCATTTCTCTTGGGGCAGACGCATCGTGCTGTCCAAATCCGCTGTCACTGCCTAGATAGTTCGAAACGTTATTTACATGTGGATCATCATGACTCGAAGGTTTACTCACCGAAAAGGTCGCCACTATGATCCGCCGATGCAGCGGCTGTTGAGACTTGGCGAAAGCGTCGCTCCAGAAAGTGGACCTGGTGGCAAGGCTGCCCACATACGGGAAAACATCGAAGGTGCCGCGCTTGAGGTATCGATGCATCTCCGCAATGACCTGATTGACGAGGTTCGCGGGGACAATGAAAATAGTCGGCAGGTCGGGCAGGTTACCGCTCTCCGTTCTCAGATTGCCTGCAAGAGCAGTCAGCGTGGCCGTCCAGGACGGCCAGATGGGACTCACCGAATACTCCCGGAAACGTCCCGTGTTGCTCCCAGTATTCGTGAAACCACGAGCGCACCGCGATCGTACCCACAGCCTGCATTGTTTTCCCGACACCAACCTCGTCCATCTGCAGAGTTGGCTCGCCCTCCAGTGATCGACGTACCATCTTAACGATGCCGACGAATTGATGCCATCTCGGAGAAAGGGGGACGCCGTGCTCCCGGATATACTCCTCTCCTTCCGGCGTCCACGCATCATGCTGCCCAGTCGGATCGTCTTTCTCATTGAAGAACGGGAGTCGCCCATCATGGAGGCCCAATGCTTCATGAAGCCGCGCGCTATCCCAATTCTGGTATTCCTCCACTCCGGATGACCACTCATCGGTAGGTAAAGGGTCGTCAAAGTCGAGATCGAGCGTGGAGTCGTCCTGCTCGTGGATAAGGTTCAGCGTCTCCGCGACTTCATGCGCCAACGCATCGACCTGGTTTTTCGTCGCCAGGAATCGTAGAGCGTCCCGGATTACCTTGGGCAAGCCTGCATCACATTAAGAACAGAATGGATTTAAGTGATTGCAATGATTATTTATTCAGTTATTCAGTTACTTACGCGTGGAGTCGCCCTGTCCATTGCCTTTGCCCATCGCGTCCAACATGGCTTTTAGCATCTCCTCCTGTTTCGCCAATGTCTCTAACGCGGGGTCGTCTCCGAAGAAACGGGCCTCCTTCACTAGCGCCGCGCACTTGGCAATTAGATTCTTCACATCGTCACGCGTGGCATTGCCATTGTCCGCGTTCCAGAAAGCTTGTCATAAAAGTGCAATCAGTTATTGAATTTGCACTAGAAGCACACTTCTTACCAGCCCACGCAGCATTCGAAGCCTCCTGCTTTGTTTCAAACGAACGCGCGTGTCGATCTACTCCCTTCTTCCACCGATTCCATACAGTTGGAATGATATCGGTGACGAACTTTTCTGCCTTTCGGTTGGGCAACACGACCATGCCATTCTCTACCAGGGCGTCATCTCCGAAGATCTTCTCTACAGGCCCGTTGATGTAATGGGGCCATTGAGAGTGGAGCATATCTGGCATCTAAAGCATTGCTTAGAATATGTAAATCAATCCGTGACAATGTTGATACCCACCTTGAAACCGCTGTGCTGGATCTTCATGACATCCACCAGGCGAAAACCAGCGGTGGCGAACCCCTCATCGATCGCTTTGTTCATCTCCCACTTGGTCCACATTGCGCCGCTCCATTGAAACCACGCCTGGCGACCTACCTTGTTCTGGTCGTCCTTTCGCGCATCCTGGACAAAAGTTACCCGCTTCTCTGCGCTCTTTGCGCGGAAGTTTGCGACAAAGGTGTCTACCGCATCTAACTGGGCCTCGCTCCACTCAGGGGGTGTGTTGCCAGGCATCCAAGGGGGGCCAGTCATGCCAGTACGAGCTCGCCAAACAGGCCAGTCCCAGATGTCCGGTAATTCAAGAAATAAGGTGAGCAATGCGGCGGCAACGCTGATAGAGGGCATTATGCAGCAGAGCGAGATTGTGTTGACTTGGAACGGGGGTCGGGTGAAAATTGGCGAAAACTGGCAAGAGCAGTTACTCGAGTGGCTTCTTATAATACTTTCCACACGTGGACGCCTCACGAGGAAAAATGGCGGTCTTAGACGGCCACGCACATCACGCCGATGGGGAAGCTTAGCGGAGACGATATTTGCGCTCGGCATTCGCCTCGTGTTTGATTATCGCTCCCCTCCATGAATCAAGCTGCTTCCATTTCCATAGGAAAGGTGCGGGTTGTCATCTGCGGGTTGGCCGTCCAGGACGTCCACGCTCCGCCTGATCTGTTACGCGCGGATCCCGCTCAGCTTGCGGGATTCATAGATCCATATACCCGTCCAAATATGGCTGCTCCTCGCCCATTCCGGGTCCCATGAGACCTACCGATTACGAGTCAGGGGTCTCGTTTGCTGCAAGCGGGAGATGGCCGTCCAGGACGGCCATGCGCGCGGCTCCTGCCTGTCAGCAGGGGTTGCCGCGTGGCCGATGGCAGCGAGGCGCTAGCCACATGCGGTAGGCAACAATCTTAGATCATGATCTGATGATGCCTGCTGTGAGTCACTAACCACATGGGATAAGTGACGATCTCAGATCATCTCAAGTCGAAGTTGGTCCCCTACGTCACGGCCGTCCGGGACGTTCTTCTTCCCTCATCTCCACCCATGGTGGCAATCATCCGGCGTCTCGGAACAGTGTCCATATGCGGTAACCGACAATCTTCGATCTCCCGAAGTCTGAGTTGGTATCGCGCATCACGGCCGTCCGGGACGGTCACTCTTCTTCTTCACCCATCGTGGATATTCTCCGGCTCTGAGATAACTATGCATATGCGGTAAGTGACAATCTTAGATCTCCCGAAGTCTAAACTGGTAACTGCGCATCATGCCAGAACGGCTATTGCTTCGGGCTCACATCCCATTGCATCTCGTCCTCCTGCATGTTGTATAATAATACATACATATTTCTAACCCGGCCTCCTCAGGACCATTTATATATACCCTCTATCCCTTTGCATTACTTACTTCGTCTCTCCGGCACATGGTTGCATCCCGTCCTCCTCCTGCATGTTGTATAATAATACATTCATAGCTTTAACCCGGCCTCCTCAGGACCATTTATATATACCCTTGCTGTGTCTAGCTCTGATTCATCCGAAACAGACACCGTGCGCGTTTCCGACGGTGCCATCTCTATGCCTGTTACGCCGGCATCGCTATACGAACATGACAATAGTCAGGGATCAATCCATCCTCCTTCTCCGTCGAAAATTCGACAGTCTGCACCTCTACCTCCACTTCCGCCACTTCCTCCCCACTTCTCTGTCCCCGCCGTACATATCCCATCGCATTACTTACTTCGTCTCTACGGCACATTGGTAGTCATTCACTTCATCGTCTTTTCTTTCTCATGCTGCATGTCGGGAATTAAATTCGCACACAACACTCGGTGTCTATTGACTTTGCTCGGACACAATATTGGATGTCATTGAGTTTACAAACCAAGCTGATACATTCATGTATATATAGAGAGGCAATATTATATTATGGCCATTTCCCATGAGCATGAATTTAGTTAGTTCAAGGATATATGCCAGTGAACAATCGTCACTTACAGCAAAGGGGCTCACAGATGAACCATCGAGTCCGCCTCTCCTGCTCGTATGAGCGCAGCGGCCAGTTCAATCATCGCTTTGAATTCCCTGAGGACGCAATGCATCACAACGCCCGGGCGATGCGGCCGTACGGTGCTGATAAGTAGCCTGGCCTGTGGAACTAAGATCAGAACTTGCATGCGGTGTTTGTCTGGATTTCATCACTTACTGCGTGCCACAGCACTCTCGTGGCCCATTGATGCCAATGATTCGGAGAATATACTTGTGGACCCAGCGCTGGGCCCCGCTCACGTTCCTCCCGCAATCCTGCGTATGCTTCGCGCGCAATCTCGAACATTCGCGCGATATACTGATCGTTGGCGTTGGCGGTCATGGGGGTTGGAGGGGATTTTCTATCTCTCCTATGGACGGTCCTGGCACTCTTATGAATATTTTGCGCGCTCTGGCTTACGTTGCAGAAGCATTCGCGTAGGAGACTCAATACCCTGAAGTCTTCTCCAATGACTACCCGATGACAGGACGTGCGAATAGAACACCCATCCAGGACCTCAAATCTTCTAATCTGGTACCTTCTATCTGGGTCTAATCGAGTCACCTGTTTGATGCGCCTTATTTTACGTTATTTTTAGGCGTATCAAACACAAGGTTAAGGTTGGAAATATATCTTTTCAAGGCATTTATTGATGTGCATGTTTTGCTGGAAGGGAACTGGTCGAGGAAGTGATATGCACGTGACTATAGGATCCCTCGCAGAGGGCGCCGTCCAGGACGGCCACGCCACCTGCTGGACGTTTGTGCCTAGCATCAGATTCCCATTCCGGACAAGCAGAGCGGCCGTCCAGGACGGCGACTCTGCGCGCCCTCCGCATACGCTTAACGAAACAAAAGTGTTCGTATGTACAGATTCATATGAAAATATCTGCCGACTGTTTACAGTATTTCTAAAGGAACAACCCATGCATAATAAGACATCAATTAATTAACGTTCATTTATTTTCTACTACTCACCGGACACTAGGGTCATCCCTTCCTCCTCGGCGGCCTCGCACTCAAACAAGAGTATGTCTACTGCATCTTGGAGCACGATATCCTGGTACCCGCCTGCAGCCCACTCTAAGTCGCCATATTCGCTCCGACGTATTTGCCTTTTCAGCTCGTGCAATGTAACCTATTCGTACTGTTAGCGTCGTTTCAAACCCTTGCATATGTTTCCGTACTTACTTTGTAATACACAACTCGAAGTGCCCAGTGCACCCAGTATTTCCGAGAGTACACTTTGGGTGCCTCCGCCGGCCTCTCCGTATATGCATGTTCCAGAGCATGGGCATACATGAGCACTTTATGAAGTAACCGCACTGTCGCCCACGACGTTTGCCCGTACCATGACATCCTGAACAACAGGGCAAGGGAGTTTGCATTCCGCCCACGTATAGCACTGTCTTTTAAGCACAATTGTTGTCTTCCTACTTATGTCCAAGCTCTACCCGCTGACGCGCCTCGTGTGATGCGCAATACCTAATCGATAACACAAGCGATCCTACTTCTCACCGCTTAGCCATGTTCCGTCCACTCCGTCAAATGACAATCTCCTAGTGAGCGCATTACGTTGTGATTACATAGTTAAATATTAATACAACATATATGATCATCTCGTTTATTTGTGATCTAGTCATCGCATCAAGCGCATCAATGTTCCTATACACGTTTACATTTCAAATAATCATAAGTATGTCATGATCTACAACTTGTGCCATCCCACGGGACTCAGTCAATGCTCACAGGGCACTTCACGGCACTGGCCGTCCAGGACTGCCATGCCTGCCACGGGACTCTTGTACTCCGCCCCATTCACACTGGCCGTCCAGGACGGCCACAACAGTGTAGCGCTTTCTCGCACGTGCCCTCATGCATGTCGACTCATTTCCTGCATATAAAGCGTACACCCAAAAACTGTGCATCTCACATCTAGACACGATCTACGCGCACACTGAATCCATCCATTATTGTCTATCAGTATAGTTCGGTTCCACTATTCTCTTTGCTACTCACCGGGTACTACGGTGTCCACAGTATTAGCCCTCTCGCCTCTTCAAACATGTCATGAAAAACCTCCAGCCCAGCCCCCACGCGAAGCTCTCGCGCATACACCTCACTCATCAACCCTCCGACCGTGAGCTGTTCAAGTCATCAATATATTTATCCCCCCATGTAGTAACCCAACTTCTCTACTCACCTCGGTTTCTAATACCTGCAACGCCCAGTGTGTCCACACTGCCCGAGACAATACCCGCGGCATTACCGCTGGCCTACGCATGAACAATAGCCCCAATTGGTAACATTGACCACGTAGGTCCAAGATCAGCAACCTCGAAACTGCGTCGAGATGGTCAGGCATATCAATCACGAATGGCGGAACAGTGTTTTCGGCCATTCTGACTGGGATGGGTGGTTTCCGAATCCCAATGACATTGCCCACTCTTATATGTATCTCGTCTCTCTCCCTTACGTTACGTGACAACCCTAACCGCACACACTTTCAATTCAATTCATGAGCTTACCGCCGCATGTCAATTTTAAACTCAATTCCTACGCGAGGTGCAACGCCGCATAGAAGATCCATCTGCGATCAAAGAATCTGTCAACAATCTCATTGCTATCCACCCGATCTTTTGCTCCTCGCTTAAATTTCATATCTAAGGTTAGGGTTTAATATTATTCTCTTTATAGGAAACCACTGTATGCAGCACATACCCCATATTTCATGGACAGTGGGTGAGGAGCTCTCCGCCTCTCATGGCCGTCCTGGAAGGCCATATCTCTCTCTACAGTAATATAGACACTTTTACCGGAGATTTCTCTTACCGCAGAGTCTGTTCCTAATAAGGTGTGCACATGTTTGGAATGCCGTTGCAGTGATAGACGTCCAGGACGTCCACCTCCGGTGCTACGCATACATAAGGTCTGTCTAATACAACATATGGCCTACCTTTCTCATGTCCTGTAGCAAATATGGACGTCCAGGACGCCCCCTTCTCGCGCTATGCATTGATGAGGTCCGTCTAATCCAATATACGGCCTACTTTTTTATCATTCTGTAGCACATGTCGACGTCCTGGACGTCCACCTCCGATGCTATGCATGCATAAGGTCTGTCTAATGCAACATAAGGCCTACCGTTCTCGCGTCCTGTAGCAAATATGGACGTCCTGGACGTCCCCTGCTTGCGCTATGCATTTACAAGGGCTGTCGATTCCAATATAGGGACTACTTCTCTATTGTCCTGTAGCACATGTAGGCGTCCTGGACGCCCGCCTCCGATGCTATGTATATACCAGGTTTGTCTAAGCCAATGTACGGACTACGTGTTTGTATTCTCTAGACAATATGGACGTCCTGGACTGCCATCTCCACCGCTGCACCCATTGTGCTAAGTAGCGCAGACGGACGTCCAGGACGGCTCCTGCTGCGTTGGCCCCCTCCGCAGGCCTAGGGACGTGCTATGCGCCAGCCTATGCACTGGCCACACCAGGCGAGCCCACTAGGCGCTCACCTAGGAGCGCACCAGGTGCCGACCTAGGCAATAAGCACCTCTCTAGGTGCGCGCTAGGCGCCGACCTAGGCATTAAGCGCCTGCCTAGGATTCCGGTCCTAGCTCAGCCTAGGAGGTCTCATAACCTAAGGCGCATAACTGGGCCTATGCCTCTCAGGGGAGGTGCCACTTCGGTGGAGTTGCCTCTGATGCATGGGGGGAGGGTACTACGACTACTCTTATGGATGAACTGACCCTGTGCGGCAGTCCTGCGACCGTTGTATAACTGATAATTTCATGTGCTGTAGTTGGCAGCCCGCGATTCGAATGGTAGTTCCTCACGAGCTCTCACTTGGTGTCTTTCAGCCATTTGGGAAGGGGGGAGATCAGCAACTCTTTCGCAACCTCACTTGCAATATCTTGTAAGTACTACGGTTTCTGTGTACACCGCAGACGGTATTAACCGAGGCGTTTTACCTAATTTAACCTAACCAGAACCTAACCTAACCGTATGTACATTCCTTAATCGGAAATACAATATTGCTGACTAATTGATGTCATATCAAAATAGTAACCTAACCGAACCTAACCTAACGGACCTAACGGTCCGGGCCAGGTGCGTAGTCCTTAATGCAATTAGCGCCGGGGTAGCGTGACTCAGTCACGTGACATGGGGCGTCTAATATACGCGCTCGATGACGTCATGTTCTAGGCCTGCCTAGGCCATGACGTCAGGGGTGGCACATGTGATTGCATGAATCACATGCACCGGCTCGGCTACTTCGGTGACTCTTCGGACCGGCGGAACGCCGACGGAATGACGTCACTCCTAATAATAGGAGACAGGTCTAGACAATGACATCATAGTCCGAGTCCACCCGATAGCGGGATATTGCTATTGGCTCGGTCTCGTCGGCAACTATTAATAAGATATTATGCCATCGTACGATTCTCAAAGTCGTACGATGCGAGGTATTTCTCGCTTACCAAGATAGAGGGCCTGATGAGTCTATAAAAGACGAAATGGGTCGGTGTTGGATCCCCAGCACCTCATTGCCTAGCTCTGTCTCCCGCTCCTCAGCAACATCCTCCGCTAAGGTCGCCTTCGGCTCCCATAGCTCCGTCGTCGCTTCGTCGCTCCACCACCTAACCTAACCCTAAGATATTATGCCGTCGTACAATCTTCAAAGTCGTACGATGCGAGGTATTTCTCGCTTGACTAAGCAAGGGCCTGATGAGTCTATATAAGACGAAATGGGTCGGTGTTGGATCCCCAGCACCTCATTGCCCAGCTCTGTCCCCCGCTCCTCAGCAACTTCCTTCGATAAGGTCGCCTTCGGCTCCCATATCTCAGTCGTCGCTTCGTCGCTCCACCACCTAACCTAACCTTCCATGATTGCTACTTCATTGTTTTTATATAAATTAAATGTGCGTGTTCATGGAATAGCGTCCTGGAACGCTATTCCATCATTTCCACTGGGTTGTTTTTATATAAACCAAAGATGCGTATTTATGGAATAGCGTTCAAGGACGCTATTCCACAGCTTGACTCGTATTTATTATTGCCCTCCAGGGACACTACCCATGGAATAGCGTCCCAGGACGCTATTCCGCGACTTCATCATATCTTCTTTGTCATCAATCAAAGACAAATTATCCCTGAATAGGGTTCCTGTTCCTTGGGTTTTGCTGTCTTTATGTAAATTAGTGGTGCGTGTTCATGGAATAGCGTCCTTGAACGCTATTCCATGGTTTCCACTCATCTTTGTTATCACCACTCAATGGTTCATAACCATGGAATAGCGTCCGTGAACGCTATTCCACCATTTCATCATGTCTTTGTCTTCGCCTGTCAATGCCATTACATCACGGAATAACGTTCAAGGACGCTATTCCGTGGTTTCTGCTCTCTTTGCCTATGTACATTTAAGGTCCGCAACTTTTTGTCACTTGTCAATTCATGTCAGTTGAGGGTGCATATTTATGGAATAGCGTTTCTGGTCGCTATTCCATGGTTCACCACTTAAGATCCCTAGGAAAACCCTAGATTTACCCCAACCCATTTAGAAAAACTCCCTATAATGACCGGAGTTTTTTGATACTGTAACAGACATGGCCATCCTGGAAGGCCATATTCTCTTTCTGAAACAAAATCATACTTTGACTGGAGTTTTCTGACACTGTAGCACACATGGCCTTCCTGGAAGGCCATATTCTCTCTGACAATATATATACTTTGACCGAAGTTTTTTTATACTGCAGCTTGAATATCCATATAGGGAAAGTATATTGCTATATAAGGAGTGCACATTTTTTGCATGCTATGGCACAGATGGACGTCCAGGACGGCCATGCTCTGTGCACTGTCTGACTCTGTATTATGTCTATATATATGGACTGAGATGTGCATGTTCTCTGATAGTTATGATGGAAATGGACTTCCAGGACGGCCATCTCTACTACTGCGCTTCAATACTATGTAGCAGAGATGGACGTCCTGGACGTCCACCGCTGGT
Organism: Amyloporia xantha; assembly: GCA_036971615.1. NCBI lineage: Eukaryota > Fungi > Basidiomycota > Agaricomycetes > Polyporales > Adustoporiaceae > Amyloporia > Amyloporia xantha. The sequence continues at coordinate 18,472 of JAYKKR010000026.1, forward strand.
ACAGTATCTATATAAGTAGTGTCTGTTTCTATATATGGTGTGCGCGTTTTTTGTGTTCTATAGCAGAGATGGACGTCCAGGACTGCCATCTGCACCACTGTGCTCCAATACTGAGCAGTGGAGATGGACATCCAGGACGGCTGTCTGCTCCATGAGATGCTGGTACAGAGCAGCAGAAACAGACGTCCTAGACGGCTGCCTCTGCTGCTATGCCTATATCAGGAGTGTCTGTTACTATATAAGGACACCGCGTTTTTGCATTATATAGCGGAGATGGACGTCCTGGACGTCCGCCTGTGCTACACAGTACAACAGACATGCCAGCAGAGGTGGACGTCCAGGACGGCCGCTGCTGTGTTGCACCTCTCCCTGCTCTCATGTACTACGTGCCTAGGACTGTGCTAGGTGCTGGTCTACGTAGTGCACACCAGCCTAGGAGTGCACTAGGCGCCAGCCTAGGATTTCGATCCTAGCTGATCCTAGCAGGTCTCATAACCTAACCTAACCGTCCGGGCCAGGTGCGTAGTCCTTAATGCAATTAGCGCCGGGGTAGCGTGACTTTGTCACGTGACATGGGGCGTCTAATATACGCGCTCGATGACGTCATGTTCTAGGCCCGCCTGGGCCATGACGTCAGGGGTGGCACATGTGATTGCATGAATCACATGCACCGGCTCGGCTACTTCGGTGTTTTCTCGGAGCGGCGGAACGCCGACGGAAGGAAGACTTGCCTTAACGGGCAACAGATCTAGGCAATGACATCATAGTCCGATGCCACCCGAATAGCGAGTTTACGCTATTGGCTCGGACTCCTCGGCGTGCATTAATAGGATATTATGCCGTCGTACCACTTTCAAAGTCGTACGATGCGAGGTAATTCTCGCTTGACTAAGCAAGGGCCTGATGAGTCTATATAAGACGAAATGGGTCGGTGTTGTAAACTCAGCACCTCATTGCCCAGCTCTGTCCCCCGCTCCTCAGCAACTTCCCTCGCAGAAACTCGCTTCGCTCGTATCTGCTCAGTCGTCGCTTCGTCGCTCCACCACCTAACCCTAAGTTTTTTGCACTTTGACACTACACACATTTACCCCGTCGATCGCGCTTCCGTTCAATCGTGCGGATGCGCGTTCGACAGGGTATATGTGTATAGTACTCGAGTGCCTCGAACGCGCATCCGCACGAGCAAATGGAAGCGCGTTCGTACATATACTTCACGTGTGTACATTCAGTGCTCCGTTCGCGCTTCAGCACGCTCTATCCGAAGCGCGTTCTTTTCTCTCAACTCATATATTTACGGTATAGTACCCTACTGTACAGGGTTTCGCTACGTAAATGTACCTCCCCACTCCTAATCGGACCTACCCAAACCCAGAAGAGAGGTAAGTGTACCCCAACCCAGTTACGAAAACCCTATATAATGCTATTGGCTCGGTCTCGTCGGCAACTATTAATAAGATATTATGCCGTCGTACGATTTTCAAAGTCGTACGATGTGAGGTATTTCTCGCTTACCAAGATAGAGGGCCTGATGAGTCTATAAAAGACGAAATGGGTCGGTGTTGGATCCCCAGCACCTCATTGCCTTGCTCTGTCTCCCGCTCCTCAGCAACTTCCTCCGCTAAGGTCGCCTTCGGCTCCCATAGCTCCGTCGTCACTTCGTCGCTCCACCACCTAACCTAGCTCTGTCTCCCGCTCCTCAGCAACTTCCTCCGGTAAAGTCGCCTTCGGCTCCTATACCTCCGTTGTCGCTTCGTCGCTCCACCACCTAATCCACAGGTGGTCTGTGCGCAGCCTGAGTAAGCAGGCTATGAGTCATAAGTGATGTCATGAGCGAAGCCCGGTGGGGCCCAAGATCGGCCGGCATCATGCTTAAGTAAACATCCATAAAGGGAAGGTGGGACGGAGTCCATGGGAAAGGGACATGTGACCTGTAATGGTCGACACATCTAAGTCCATGAACAAGGAGCTCGCTGTGTTCGTGTATAGTAGAATGGCCGTTCAAATAAGAAGGGAAAATAACAATGAGTAAAAGGGGAAAATCGTCCGTATATAGAAAGGAAGAAACGCTCGATGTCAACTCGTGACATGTCTCGATGCAGTGTAGCGCACCGTACACACGTTCTCTGTTCGGGTCAATATGAAGCTCGCATCCAAACATATAGCCACTTCAACACTCACAAACTCAATCAACCTTGTAAATTGGATTTTCAGCTTTTTGAATATTGTGGCTAGACACTCAATAGCTTGCGAATGAAACAAATGTCGAGTTCATCTCCCGCTGTGCACGGCTGACCGTGTCTTCAGCCTCTGAAGTCTTCACGCGCACCCGTGAGTAAAATAGCAACTGAGATTCTAAAGCGATGACGACGAACGACGCACATCAAGGTCCTGATGGCTCCTTGTGGCGCGGTGTTGATGAGATGCTCAGTCTTCAAGTACGTTCACCATCTTTGAATCCCCCACGCCTGCTCAAACCAATTGTAACGTGTTATTGTCGTTTCATTCGCGCAGCGTGCTACGATGCCTCCGAGCAGCATCCAACTCGGAACCAACCTGAATGTAGGACACCTTCGATTCGATTATAGTCTTCCATTAGCTTCCGTGAACAGTTTGACAGCATTCCACTGAGCCCGAAGGGATCACTGGCGAGCGACTATGACACATTCTCCCGGCACTGCGAATGTTCGATAGCGACGTCAAACGTCGACCTGGTCGCTGCACGCACGAACTTTGATGTTCGCGACGGAGCTGATCTCCTCCAAGGAAGTGCCATCATTCCGAGCAGCGGGAGTACACTGAGTATTACTCTTGCTGCAGCCCGGAGAAGCACCCCCGCCTGAGATCTCGACCATCCCGCCGTGCTTCCCATCGCACGCGTCACTTACGGCCTATCAGAAAACTTACAGTTCAGGAAGAAACAAATTTGCTGTTCCGCCGAATGATGGTATAGCAAGGTTTACGAAATAACCTTGTTCAAGTCGACAAGTGTATAAATCTGGGATGCTTACAGTTTCTGTATAGACAGATGACCAGCGGTGACAGTGTGTGAAGCATGATAGAAGGGGCTGCCCGGACGTAAAGTCGGAGAGATGATATAATTGGGCGACGGTGTGAAGTGTTGCGAGGCGCGAGCGCGGAACGTGAGAGTCATTAACCACGACAAGAGCAGAGAGACCGCAGTTGAGAAGACGACGAGCGGTGGAGGATGTAAAGCTGTAAGTACGTGAGGATGAGAAGGGGAAGCCTCCCGGAGACGACCAAGGGAGATGCTAGAAGACCGGGTGAAGGGAATTGCCGAATGGGGGGAAACGAGACTAGTTCGGTTCTTTTCGTTGATGTCGGATGGCTGGACGACCAGCTCATCCTCCTTTCTCCCCTTTCTCCTTCTCCGTCATCTACATACCTATCCTCTATTCACGCCTAATTTCTTCTGGCCCCATCCCCACTGGACGCCTGGACTCAGTGTCTCGTCGACCGCCGCTGCCTAGCACGCGATTCCCTGTAGAAGCGCTCTGAGGACAATTGGAACGCCCATTTAGGACGAGCGAACAGTTGTAACAGGTCCGCGCCACTACTCGTGCTCTTTGACTCTACCAAAAGTATGTCGTCTTCCCGTTTTAATCAGCAGAGGACTCCGCTTCCGCGGCCCATCGATTCCTCGTCGTCCGAAGCTCCCTTATTGACGCCAACGTCTTTCCTTCTCACCATCAGGTCGAATAGGCAGCTCTTCGCCCGCCCGCCAACTTCGCCTTCGTGTGCCGTTAGGAGGTTGTCTTTAGCGTGTCGGGTGGTTTGGGTTTGGATTGGAGCGTCCCATAATTCGTTTCTGTTGCATAGCTGGTGCGTCTGCCATCTTTGCTCGCTTGCGCTCTAGAACACTCACCCTCCATTCGCTCCTGTGTCCTACAGCCTACCGTTATACTCCTTTCATGGCTACCACACTGACGACTGAATCTCGGTCACAGTTACGTGATAGGCGCAATGCCGTACCTCTTCTTCTTTCGTCTTTTCCAGCGCCGCCTTCGCATATCCCCGCCTCACCTTTTACGCCGCTTAGCACTCCTCTCAGCGCACTTCCTGGTACTCCTCTCAGTGCTCCTCCCAGTACTTCTCCGGCTCTTAATCCGCCCCCGTCGTTACCACCATCTTCTCCACTTCCACCAGTTCCTGGTCCATCACCGATCACGGAGCAGGATACTCTTATTTTTATTTCCGCTGCTCGATCTCGTCGGACATCAAAGCTGTCCATCGCGTCCACCTCCAGCTACTCCCGACGTAACTCCACCGCTACTCTCGCCAGTAATGCGAGCGGCAGCAACAGTAGTGTACCGTCTCTCTCCTCGTCCACCAGCGTCACCCCCATTGATTCTTCCATACGCTCCCTGAGGTCCTATTCCTCTAACGGCTCATTGTCAGTCCCATCCGCGTTCAGATACCCAGACAAGTCTCCTGTTTTAGAACCACGGATTTGCGAAGAGGATCCAGCAGATCTCAGCCGCATGTCTCTTGATGAGATCTCCGTGCATCCTCCCATGTCTGATCACGAGCTAAGTGATGACGAGAAAATTCTCCAGCTGGGCCTACCATTATCTCACCGATCGCGACACTCCGCCAATGACTCCATCTCATCCATCGACATGCATGACCTTCCTCCTCTGCAAGAAGATGAAATCGAGCCGTTACCATCTGCCCCAGCTACACTACGTTCTTCAGCTGCCGTTTCGTCACATATTGAGAAGATGTCGACCAGCACAACACCACGTGTGGACAAGGAGCTTCCTCCTCTACCAGCCGAACCCTCAGGAGCGTCGACTTCGCAACGCGCCGATAGCCCAGACATTCAAATGATTCTCGCCACGACGCCCCGGCCGCGCCGGAAATCATCGGGTTCGTGCATCTCAACACGTTCTCGCTCACCGTCGCGGTCGCGGTCAAGGCCACCGGTGCGCACTCTCAGGCGGCACGTAAGCGAGGGCATGCCAAGTGCTAGATCAAAACTGCGCAGGATGGATGATGGCGCCCGCAGGACCAGTGAGGCCTCCCTTCCTCTCCCTGTCCTACGAGGGAGACCACGGTCACCGACGGAACTTGCCTACGCGAAGGCAGAAGAACCGTGGAATGACGATTCTTTCGTGTCGGACTACGGTGTGCAACTGGATGGTACGGGTACTCCGATGGACATCCTCGACAGAGAGGAAGAAGAGCGGCTGGAAAAGGAGCTCGAGGGTGAGGACAGCGACACGGATTCAGATTTAGACATCCATACGCCGTTACCGTGAGTGACTAGCATGGATCGTCCATCAGCGTTCTTGACGGGTTGAATGTTCTCTAGCAATCTGATGCTGCGGGACGGGCTATTGTCACCCAATTCGAAATTGTTGCCGCAAGCATCATCAAGAGCTTGCACGCCGCAAATACCGGGTGGCCGGCCTGGAAGTCACATGAGCGTCGCGTCTACCGGTGAGCAATGTTTCTGGTGCTTAAATTTAACCTGATGATTGACAATACATTTAGTTGGCTCGGTCATGACGAAGTCGGGCTTGTATAAGGACGAGCGTGACACGGTGACAAGACGGCATAGACATCGAGATGGCAAGCTCCTGCGAGGCGGAATAGGACTCACCACGGGTCTTGGATGGAGTGATAGGTAATGTTTCGTTACCTTGTCAGGTTAGGCGAATATTGACTTGTTTTACGGCAGTGAGGATGAAGACGCACCGTCGCCACTTACTCGAAAGTTGTCGTCCTCCACCTTGGGTCGGAAGGTGTCTAGCACCGTTATCAGGACGTCCCATCCTCTCTCACGGTCCTACAGCGCTGTCGGTCTGGACACCTCATCATCTGACGTGGGCGTCATCGAGAGAGAACGTAGCGGAAAAGGTGGCCCCTCATCTCGGGACCAGCAGTCGGGACCTTTCGAGCGACGCGTTAGTTCGAGCAGTACAGCTTCGTCGAGTGTACCGTCGCGTACTTCGTTATCGTCTCTGCGATCAGCCTCGTCTTCGGGTCGGATGTCAACGTCAACAGGCCGTACATTGACTCACATCAATGAGAAGGAAGAAGTTAACTCGCCATCTTCGGGGTCGAGTATCAACATGCCCACCACCCCTATAGACTCTCGTACAGCTCTTTCCGCCGTCAAATTTGCCGGAGGCGGTAGGCGCAGTTTACCCAAAAGTTTGCCTGAGGGCCATGCTGCACTGTCGTCCAATCGTGCGTCCCAGAGTAGTGTGGCGCACGAGCCTATGTCTCGTATCTCGACCAGAAGTACTGGGAGCAATCTGTCTGCAAGTGGGTCGCAAGCAGGGAGACTTGCGCAGGTTCCTCGACCGTTGAAGCTACCTCAGAACCAAGGGAGTTTGCGTCGTGCTCAAGATGGCACCTATCGACCAACACTGTCGGCCAGCAGTAACAGCAGCAACGGTAGTGTCAAGAATCTCGAACGTGTACGAGCGCAGTCGGGCGATCTACAACGTCCTCTGCGATCTTCTCTATCGCAACATAGTCGGCCTTCACTCCCTGGTGCCGCTCACGGTGATCATATGACACGTTCAACTCCTTCTGCACGGCCTGTCCGTGCTACTACCTCTCTGCCGCATCCGGGTGTTGCCAATGTGGAAGTAAAGTTGAAGCCGCGGACTGGTACTGGTATGACCTATCGGACCGCTTCTCAGCCTACCATGCGCCCTAGTATGATGCGTGTACCTAGTTCGACTCAGTTGAGAGCGGCCTCAGGGTCTGACGTTGGCATCGCAATTTGACTTCTGTTCTTACGTTGGATCGTTCGATGGCGTCTCCTGCCATTCTTTATTGGAATTACTTCATGTATATCAACCTCAAACTTTGACTGCATCCTCATACATTCACGTATATTCCCCACGCTCATTGTTTTAGTTTTGTCGCGGAAGTTTGACATTATAGATTAAGGGATTATTGTCGCATGTTGTCATGTTGTATACCCTCGTCGCTCGTCACTCATTGGGTTCCGAAAGCCCTAGCATTACTCTACCTCAGTTTTATGTGCAAATTCTATTACGATCAGAGGTCAGCGCACTCTTTTGCAAAGCGTAGTCGAAAGGTGCACGGCTGCCTTATAGCATATGCACGTAAACCTCTCATTCTGTGTTCCGGCATGCTCAAGGCGGTGGTTGGAATTCAGAAAAATATCATTTTGATCGCTGGCCTCACAATAATCAAATGGATATATGGGCCTTCGCATATATTCGAGAAGATCGCATAAGTCTCATAATCCAGCATTCAAAACAACGCAACGATATGATGTTTTGGACAACATGTGAGAAGACTTCCTTCCTACTAGTACGCCCACAACACTGTAATTGCGTACTACTTCACAACCCTGCCGCTGACTTCAACTTCGCGTAGTTTGGCGTTCCAAGGCCCGTAATCTAAAATACGGCGCGCTATACGTAAGAGCGACATGTACAACCAACACGTAAATTAACTTACTGGGTCCCATCCTGTCGTGGCCGGAAATCCGTTCGTTTTGCATCCCGGATTATTCCCGCTAGTCACATCATTAAGTGCACCGCTTGCTGTGCTGTATAGCCACGGGTTCAAGAACCCCAACGGGCTTCTCCCGGACGCAAGGAGCTCGTCATTTAACAAAGCGACGACGCTCGCGAAGGTCGGGCTTGAACAACTGGTACCTGACTCCGATGTAAACTCGCCGTTGACAACAACCTCGAAATTCCAGCCCTGTGTGCTGACATCGGGATACCCACGCCCGGACGAGTTATAGAGGCCTTTGTTAGTATCTCCAAGGGAAGAAAAGTACGAGGAGACGGCAGATGATTGATATGAGGGTGTACTCCAGTAGTTCGAAAAACCGCCTCCAGAAAAGAATGCGCCCTTCTCAGGAGATATGCCCATAGTTGCACCGACAGAGGTTACGCTTCCAGTAAAGAATTGAGACTTTCAATATACATTCCATAGGAACATCCCGATAAACTTACTAGGGACAACCAGATGGGAAGGTGACAAGGAAATCGGTACAGTTGGCACTCTGGGAACCGGAGACACCCCCGTCGCCAGATGAGAACAAGATTGAGACGCCCCGTGCACCAAGTTGTGCATATGCATTACAGAGATTGCTAGAATGTACGGTATTCAGGTTGATTAGCAGTCTGGGAGCTGGAGCATACGATGGAAAACACACTCTGCCATATCACGTTCTACGATTTCCTCGTTTTCACCATAACTTGTCGTGATCACAGAGGGTGGCGAGTCCTCGTTGAGGAGGTAGTCGGCAAGGTCTAAGAATCCATCAAGGTTGCCATCATGGTTATTCTCGCCCACGGAGAGGAAGACAACCGGGACGTCAGTCGCAAGACCGACCGTATATTGAATGTCGATTGACTGGCAGTGGGTTAGGACCATGAACGTGGAGATAGATTGGAAACATACAGCTTCTGTTTCGAAGTTTATATGGGGACCTTGAGTTACATCGAGGGTCTGCACAGAGAACGTCGTAGTGTCGGACATATCGGTTCGGTACGCCTTCAGGAACCTCTGTGTAACAGCAGCGCATCTTTAGCACAAATGGGAGTACGATAGTGGCCCATGTATGTCAAATGCAGCAACGAGGAGTTCACCTTGAGATCGGTCTCGTTAGCATACTGGTAACTAAAGCCAGTGACGCCCAGTGTGTTCGAAGGCTCTGTTGCGGGAATAGTGGGGATGCCGTAGAGTGACTGGAGGCACGTAGGTGTGATTGTAGAGTTGCAATAGGCGTCGATACTCGATGAGGTACTTGTTCGGTAAGTGGGTCTATTGCGGAAACTAGCATGTCTCTTGACAGACAGTGAAGATACCAGAGGACTGTCGACGTTTCGGGACGAGAATCTGTGAAATAGAGAACAGTGGGAGAGTCAACATTTTTATCACAGGCAACAGCTGAGACGTACGCTTTAGTTGGATGTACGACCTTCAAGTGCCCGAGCAGCTCCTGCGGAATGGAGTAAGACAGGGTGTGAATGATTTGTCGACCTGTATTCTCGTGGGTGTATATGCGGTAGTTGGCATCAAATATATTGTTGGCCTTGCTGACTGGTATGGAAAAGCCGTACCAGTCTCCCGCAGGAGTGAGAGTCGTTGCGCTGATGTCATTAGCCTTCAACCAAGTGTCCATGGCGGCCACTGTCTCGTTGGTAGGTGCCACAAAGTGTGCTGCCTTTATGTGACATGATGATCGGATATCAGACGGATGAAGACACTATTTTACGAAATAACCTGCCTCTTTCTTGGAGAGATGTTTTCCATAATTGGGACTTGAGGGAGTGCTCACGTCGTACAGTGCTTGCTGAAGACCTGTCGGGTTACTCTGTGCAACTGCAATGCGCAAATTGAGTACGGTGTCGGGCGATGGAGCGCCCGTGAGACTGAATCCGCGTGGAGGACTGTCCCTTCGAGAATGCACATGCTTATCACGGATGAGAGGGTTGCCATACGCCAAAGAGAAGAGGGCAAGCAGAAGGGCATTTACGATAATCATCGTGTACGAGCACAAGCGACGGCACTCTGGATTGAAGAACGACACAAAGAAGTGGAGACTTTGTAGCACGGCAGAAACATTTCATGTTATATGGCTGGTATGCGCGCAAAATGATACGTGAGCCGGTTGGTCCGAAGGATGTTTCATGTCTCAGCGCGCGCATGCAAATATAACCTTGGCTGTGCACCGTATCAAGGCAAGAGGCCTCTGAGATACATGCATGTCGTCGAGAGGCCGCTCAACAGCCTGGCGGCTTGCTTGTCACTACCGACTGACGCACGCACCTGGTTTTTCAGATGATCTCCGAGTAGCCCGTCTAGCCCGTGAGCGGGCGAGCCGAGCCCAAGAATACTCTCGAGACAATCATTCGATGCGGCTCGTTCCGCATCAACAATTTTTCTTGAAAACATAGATCCTTCGACCTGGAGTCGTGGATCAGACGAACTTGACGCGACGCGTCTGCCAGTCATGTGCTCGCGTTTCCTGATCGATGCATTTGCTAGTCTTTCAGACGGCCACTGTCAGGACCATATTTGTCTACTATTCTGAAGTCTGTATCCGACATTTCTGCAGCCTTCTCACTAGCTCTTATTTCGGCTTCGATATGACTACTACAATCACCTTTGATAGGACGGAAGAGAATGACCCTACTTTGCAGCGACTTAGGGCTATAGAGGATGGCACGATCAACCCCTTCGACAGAGCACGTTCTACGCCTTCTGGTATAATGAAGACTCCCAAATTCGTCCGCTTTCATTTCGCCGACTCTGGTAAAGGTTGCGACGAGATTTTCTGGGAAGGTGCGTTCTTTCGTACCCTAGTACCCTATATAAAATCTACGCTCTATTTATATGATGTTGCTTTTTCCTTCTATACTATACTTCTGGCTCATGTACTCATATTTTCAGATCCTCTGAATTTCGAGCCAAGGCGCGGTCTTGATGGCAGGATTGAGTCGTGGGGGATCTACCCAGTACGTCATTTCTGTTCGTGATGGTTGTTCGTGAGCGACTTACTGTTCCGGTTGAATTTTCTGCAAGTATGACGAACAGGGCAGACGTGATGTTGATGGCATGAGGATATTTCAAAGAACTGTGCGTGTTCAGACCCGTGATTGGTGTGCGGGCCATTTCCTGACCTGTCCTAGTTTGATACCCAAATCATCTACAAGGATGGGGTTGTACTGCCAGAAATACAATTTATAAATGCTTTAATAGAGAGGAAGGTTCGCAAATCGTTTTACATTTACTTCTATTGTTTTGATGCAGAAGACGTTATAGCTCAAGCAGCTCGAGCTGATGGATTTGGGGGACCGACTAAGCTGTGATTACACGCTCCGTATTCACCTTCCGTAAGTCTTCTCTCTTGTATATGTAGGGTCTGATGTCTCTATTCTCTGTGTACATTTACTCGTCCACTTTGCATTTAAATCGGTCCATCCTCTGACAATCCGCTTGCTGTGACTAGATGGATACATCACCCTCAAGATAAGAAGTCACAGCGGTATTGGCGGCGTGTGCGAGTCTCCGGTGGGCTTAGACTTTCCGTTTTCTCTGACAAAGTTATCAAGCCGCTCTTTGGCTGGTGAGTTCGTTTACTCTGAAGACTCGCTAATAAATGATCTCAAAGCTAATCCATTCGCCTCATCGGGATGCACGCTCTCCAGGGTCCGAAATCTTCATGCACATGTATTTCATGACTTCAAAGACGGTGCGTTGTTCGGTCCAAAGGTAAGTCTGAGAATCTCCGTAATGCTGCATGTCTTTTGCCATGTCTTTCGTTGACCTCCTACTTCGATTGCATGATATGCCATATTCTCTACGGCGCTGGGAAATTTCACACAGGATTGCAACTCGATAGACATGATGCATCTTGACAAGTCTGGTTATGCATATGTCCCCGATCAAGAGTTAGTCCGTTCCGTCTTGTCACCGTCTCTGTTCGAGTTACTGACCTATACTTTTCTGCTAGCTGGACTCTTGCTCATATCCTGCACAAACCAGGCGATAAGATGGGATACCATTATGATTTCGGCGATAATTGGTGGCATGAGATAACGGTACGTAGGGACCGACAGTGCGTATGTGCGAAAATATTGGGCTGTATTCAACGCTGGCCTCGCTGGGCATGGTTTATCTCAGCTCGAATCTATCACCGCCGTCTCAGACAGTACTGGCGCGGTTATCGTCCTGGATGGTTCGGGCGCATATCTGCCGGATGGCGACAACCTTGGGACTTTCAAGTGGGCTTGGCATCTCGAACGTGCCGCTGCATCGCGATATGGAAAACAAGCAGCCCTTGAGGCTATGTTGAAGGCGATGAACTATTCTATGGGCCTCGTACCCGGTCCTGCAAGCGCGACGGCGGACTTCAACTTTGACCGCTTTGACGTAGCAGAAACGCAGACTATCGTGTCTGCCGCTCTCAACAGCCCGGCGTCACTCCCACATGCCAGTAAGAAGGTCGTAGTTCCCATGCCTGGGCATGAAGAAGAGGTCTTTGACCAGGAGGCTGTCTTCACCCGTATTGGACGCTTGCCAAGTAATATGAAACGCGGGCATATAGTTTCGCAGACACCTATCGAGCCGGGGACGCGTCTGGGAGATGGGAGTGTCTTCCTGGAAGAGGGCATTAATGAAGACCGAAGGGATCGCCCGGCAAATAGTGCGTGCGCATACTGCGGAAGCCCAAACGATTTGAAGGCTTGCGCTGGGTGCAAGAAGAAATTCTACTGCAAACGTGCTTGTCAACGCGTAAGTGAACGCCTTCTCATCACTTTGTTTTCCTGAACTTCTATTTTGCCCTTTCAACAGGCACATTGGGCTCAAGGTCACAAGAAGGAATGCCCCGGAGGCAAGAAGTAGTAGCAACCATTGCCCTTGAACTCCAGTGGAGGGTTGACGATCTGTAAAGACGCAGCTCGATCTCTATTTGATATCCCAAGATATTTCTGCCATATTAGTCTGATTTGCTCAACCCATTAACCCACGTAGATGACATACAAACTTTATGCATAAACCACTGTTACGGTCTTCAATCATAGCATGTGAATCGTCGCGGTCCTGCAGTACTCAGTCAGGATAGCAACTTCAACACCCTTATATAGCACTATTTATTCGCAAGATGATTTGTTTGCATCCCATACCTCTACCCTAAGGGAATGCAAACCGCTTCAGCTTTCCTCCTTTCGATAACTCAAATGAAAAGGTGGAACACGGGGACGGGTTGCGAGCGGAGCAGCACGATGTAACCACAGACGAAGCTGGAAGTAATTACAACACTCGTCCAGCTTGCACACAGTAACGCAACAGGAATGTTTGATACAACAGCGCATACAGATACATTGCATGTAACAACACTTATCAAGAACATGTCTGCATCGCCGCCCCTCTCATAACCCCGCTGCAGATTTCAGCGCCGCGAAGTTCGGCGTGCCGAGACCGGTGACCTACATGCAAGCGGGTCAGTACAGATCCGTGAAGCACAGCGACAGTAACACGACAACGCACCGGATCCCAGCCCTTCGTGGCCGAGAAGCCATTCGTGTTGCACCCAGGGTTATCTCCGCTTGTCACATCGTTCAACGCGCTGCTTGCCGTGCTATACAACCACGGGTTCAAGAACCCAAGCGTGCTCTTGCCCGCTGCGATGAGCTCGTCGTTGATCAGCGCAATCACGCTCGCGAAGGTCGGGCTCGCGCAGCTCGTCCCATCGACCGTGCCGAGCTGACTGTCGACGTAGATCTCAAAGTTCTCGCCCTGCGTGCTCACGTCGGGGTACCCGCGGCCGGACGCGTTGTACAATCCCTGATTCGTGCTTCCAATCGAGGACAGGAACGACGATACCGCAGATGACTGGTACGAGGGCACTCCCCAGTAGTTGGAGAAGCCGCCGGCTGAGAAGTCAGCGGCTGTCTCGGGCGAGGTGCCGGTAGTAGCGCCGACAGAGGTCAGGCTGCGCATACAGCATACAATCAGAGAAGCAGAGGCAAGAGGCAAGGAAAGACGTACTAAGGGCAGCCAGAGGGGAACGTAGGCACAAAGTCAGTGCAAGACTGACTCTGCGAGCCAGAGACACCACCATCGCCAGACGCGAACAAAATGGAGACGCCGCGGGCACCGAGCTGTGCATAAGCATTGCACAAGTTGCTGCGAGGGTGTTCCGGTCAGTAGTTGTGGAAAACGACATAGACCAGCACTCACTCTGCCATGTCGATCGGGATGTCTGCCTCGTTGTCGCCGTAGCTCGTCGTGAGCACCTGTGGCGGGGCGTTCTCGTCGAGCAAGTAGTTGATGATGTCCAGGAAGCCGCCGAGGTCTCCGTCCTGGTTGTTCTCGCCAACAGAGATGAACGTGACCGGAACGGATGTCGCGAGGCCGACAGTGTACTGCGTGTCAAGGTTCTGCAGCCGCGAATAGGGTTTGTTAGTAGATGTTGACTGATAAACAGGGAACGACTTGCAGCTTCGTCGCCTGCATCGGAACCGCTCTGAGGGTTCGAACCGCCGTCGAGCGTCTCGAGGGAGAAGGTCGTGGTATCGGACATATCCGTCCTGTACTTCTTCAGGAATTTCTGGAGAGACACGGTGCCATCAGCGCTCTCGATATAAACACCCAATGGCCCAACCCTTCATTCACAAATCAGGATGTAAAGCGCACGTACCTCAAGGTCGGCCTTGTTCGCGTATTGCTCAATGAACGCGCTGACGCCGAGCGTGTTTGATGACTGGGTAGCCGGGCTAGTGGGGATACCGTAGAGCGACTGCAGACATGCAGGGGTGACGGTCGAGCCACACGAAGAGGCGTCCGAGCTCAGGGAGGAAGACGCAGCCTTGAAGACGGGCTTGGGCGAGTTGCTGGATGGGAAGCTGCGGTAGTGAGATGACTAGGTCAGTATTTCTCCATCGGAAATCGTGCACAAAAAGACTCACGTCGTCGTCGGGTAGACGACCTTTAGGTGGCCTAGAAGCTCCTGGGGGACGGAGTACGACAGGGTACGGATGGTCTGTTTTCCGGTGGTGTCGTGGGTATAGACATTGTACTGGGCATCAAAGAGGTCGTTCGCCTGGCTGACCGGCACGGAGAAGCCATACCAGTCGCCGGCGGGAGTCAACGAGGTCGCGTTAATGCCGTTCGACTGCAGCCATGCGGTGATGGCGGCAGTGGTGTCGTCAGCGGGAGCCACGAATTGGGCAGCCTGCGTTGCGATTAGATTTACGGTAAGCAAGAAAGTGCATGCGAGAAGACATACCTCCTCCTTGGAGAGATGCTGTCCGTAGTTGGGGCTGGACGGCGTGCTCACGTCGTAGAGGGCCTGTTCGAGCCCTGCAGGATTGCTCTGGGCGAGAGCAATACGCAGGTTGAGGACAGTGTCAGGCGACGGGGCTCCGGCGAGGGTGTACCCGGCGGGGGCTATCCCTGCGAGTGTGTACATGCATGTTGCGAGCGAGGGGATTAGCCAGCGCAAGGGAGAAGAGCGAGGCGACGAGGACGCCGGCGGAGAGCATGGTGCTTGTGGGGCCGAAAGCCTAGCTCGAAGTGCAGTACAGGGGGGAAGGGAGCGGAGAGCGAACGCCTTGAAGAAATGGGCAAGAATATGGCATTATTTATACAGTGAGGGGCGGTGAAGTCGGGAACCGAGGAGAGGATCATGCGCAGGACGATAAGCATGCATGTCGGGAAGACAAGAGGGTCGCGCTAGAAACGAGATCTTCTGCACGCTAGAAGGCAGCGAGCACGAGATAGAATCTGGGGAATGTGTGAGAGCACACGAGAGCACATAAGGTCGGCTGGAAAGAGCAGTCTGCAAGTCCCATATATGTCGTCAAACATATCGTCAAACATAGTGGCCATGGCCCGTGTGCACGCCCGCCGGTCGACGATCCTGCTATTCAGTGCCAAGATCTGGATCTGAGTCGCAGCGCGTCATACACGTGGCTCGCTGTCGCATGGCCATAAGCGCTCGCTGGCCAACACTGTTGTTGCTTAGCCACCAACCGAATGCTTACATCCGGCACTCCTCGGACCATAAACCTCATCAACGGTGTGCAACTCCTTGGCTTGCCTTACTTATCGCCATCGCCACACGCACCGCCCTCACCGCTACTTCATTCCTTTCTTGCCCTCGTCATGCGTCTCCTGACATCTTCACCTCATGCTTGATCCGATTCTTGCCTCGTTAAGAGCTCATCCATGCGTTGACTCCACTTCTCCGAGTGATCTCTCTTTAGGATGAGATGTACCCGCTTTCTCCCTCTGTACCGTTCATTACCCTGCCAAGATCTACAGCGGGTATGAAACATGATAGGCATACGGTCAGCTGCACACAGAAGGCGGACAGCTCGGGTCACCGCGCGCAACATGCTCGCTCTCTGTATATCGCCGCTCATGCACAACGCATGGCTTACCCTCGTCTAGCCCCATGGCGCTGTTTCGAGATGTACTTCCTCCACCGCTGCACGTCTTCTCGCTCCATAAGTCTCTCGACTGTGTAAAACTCCTTAGCAAGCTCTTCGTTACTCGCGACTTGATGGACAGTTGAATGGCACGGTCTGCGAGATATGTAGCGCATGTGACAGCGATGATCAGTTCAGCGTGTCTCTCAGCCACACGCACAAGATAAATTCGACACGAGACAATGCTAACGTACGCACCTGCAGAGCCAAGCGACCGAGTTGAGCATGGCTTGCGGATGCCACTTCCTCCGGAGCACCTTGGCGTGCACCTGGCGAGGGATGAGGTGATGGTACGTCAGCGGCACGCTGCGTTCGCAGATCTCGCACGCGGACGCGCGCGTCCGAGGCCACACTGGCGGCGGCGCACACGCCTCCGCGACGTAGTCCACGAGGACTTTGCGCAAGAAGGCGAGCGCGTCGTCCGCGTCATCGACGATCCCGCAGGAGACGAGCGTGTCGGTGAACGAGAGTGGTATGTGTTCGAGCGGGAGGGCGTCGATGTCCGGAAGGTCCGTGCGCGTCTCGAACGTCGCAGAAGTGAGGAACGTAGGCAGCGTGGGCCACACTTCGGACGCGAGGTAGGAGGTGAAGTCACCCAACGGAGAACCTGATGGGGTGCCGATGTCAGCACCGTTGGATGTGTCGACAATCCCGGGCTGGGCGAGTATGCGACGTGCGAGACAGTGCTCGAAGGAGGCATAACTGGTAGACAGCATGGAATCGGACATTGAGATACTATTGATGTTCGATGCGAGACGTAAGCGCAAGACTAAGTCTATAGTACTGACTAGAGTGAGTTGGGACTCATGAGTCGGGTGGCCGAAGTGTCTGAGCGGGAGTAATTGTAGATTGCGTATGAGGCTAAAGTGTACATGGGGAACGGTCAAGATCTAACCAGAGTCTATCGCCGACGTCTCCATCTGGTGTGAATCCCTAGGCCTGAGACATCTCGACAGCATGCGTGTCTCCTCTCTACTATGATTCTGTCGTTTCTTTGCACTGTATACCAGCTCACTCGCTCGACTATGGATCGTTTATCCTAGTATGAATCCAATCGTGACTGCCAAATTAATATTCGAAAACGCAAAACTCTGGGAGGTTGGCGGCTACTCGCAAGTCTTGTGGTCTAGCAGGATTTCATACTAGTTGCCTTGCGACCCCTTGACAGAGTACATTGCGAACTGATCTGGCCAGGAGGAGCACTCGCCCTTTGCACCACTCTGACTCTACACAGGTCTCACCGTGGCGGACTCGCCGCCGACGATCATATTGCGCAAGAATGGTCGACCTGTTATCTGCACATTCTGCACATTGCTCCTATGAATGCACATCCGTCCTGTACAGGCATGTGACATGTACACCTCTCAGAGATGCCCGAGGGGTCGTGGGGTTTGTTTACCTCCTATTCAGCTAGAAGGTTGGTAGCAGCCGACCGAGGATCGACTCAAAAAACCATCTCCCGACTTTTAAGGTTATGACCGATCGTCTTACTGACAAGCCGCCGATTACCCGCCCGCTTCATCAATGAGGCATCCTCAGCTGATCAGGTCGGAACGCTTGTGCTGACCAAACTATTTTCAAGCTTTCGATCGGGGAGAAAGGGGGACAGCAAAGTCCTAAAGAGGGCCGAACGAGCAAAGGCTCCATCTCAACAGGACGACGACGACGCAAGAAGAGGTCCCTCGTTCTCGGTAAGATGGCCGACCAGATTCCGCCCGCCGACCAATGGGTGACAGGGAATGGTGAGCCTCTCGCGCTATATTCGTCCGCGTGGGCCAGATCGAACGAATACTCACCATTTGTCCGCACAGAACCGATGACTCTGAAGCAGGAACGAAAGCTCAGCAGAGAAGCCGACCGGACGAACACGTATATCCCCTTTCTCCACGACCCGACGCAGCACCGTGTGTTGTCAAAGAGGGAAGCGTCGGACCTGATCAGTATGCTCGTCAACGACGACATTCCTACTCCGCAATACCTTGCTACTCTTGGCAATGCCGATGTAAGCTATACAGCCCTTCGAGACCCAGACAACCGCTCAATGCAGATGCAATTGCACAATTTGCAGACAAGCAATCCGCTGGAATGGCCCAATGCCAACCTTCCCGCGACTGCTGGACAAAGGCAATGCGTTGCAAATATGTTCAATATACCACTTGATAATCTGGTGCCCGATTTAACGTTGGGAGAGGCCGCTGTATGGATTAGATTTGGGCGTTCCCGTGGCCAGTAGTGTGAGCACATGTACCCTGATACTGATCCACCGTGTCCACTATTCCTTCGGGATATAAACATAGCAGATGTTATAGGAAGTTTGCATCGCCCTGATCAAGCATACCCAAATCACTTTTCCGAGTTGATTGGCCGTTACAACGGCAGGTAAGAAATTGCTCAGGATCCCGACTGTTCATCACTTGGAGTGAAGCTCTCCTGTAAATGGTTTAACCAACTTGGCCGAATATGAAGTGGCTATCGTCAAATCCGCTGTACACATTCCATATGATGTTATTCCTCTTCGCATCACTTTGGATCTGATAATCCTCATTTACTAAACACACAGCGTGTCTCCATGTTTGCGCATAGATCATCATGCCAAGAAGTGGTACCTAGTCTGCATTACAGCAGGTTGCCACACCAGATTCGGACATCTTTGGACGCAAGTGCAAGTAGTCTCGTGTATTTGTAAACTTCAGATAAGGTTGGACTTATTCTTGAATTATTGCAACTCATTGACCGTTAATCTTGCTAAAATGAATATTTTTCCAGTCATGCTATTTATTGTCGTCGCCATGGGGCTCCGCGATATACAAGTCACTTCGCAAGTGGCCCTCGGGGCCACCGACGTGATAGGAGGAAGATGTGGCCCATTCCCGCTAGACAAGATAAAAAGATGCCGGCCACACTGTTTGACTGGGTATAATCGTCTCTCTATCCTCATCCCGACCTTGTTTGCATCTCTTCGTGCTTGGCATCTTCGTTCTGTTGATATGGTGCAGGCATTTCTCTCCGTCGTGCAATACCAATCACCCCACGGCGGTTGTGGCCATTGGGCGTTTTTATCTCGAGGAAGTGGACAATCTAGACACGGAGAGCTACATCTTTCAGGCGCAAAACCGTACGGGAAAGTGGCAAGTCGAAGAACTTACATCTGTCGACCCTACCTCAAGCAGTAGATATATCCGATCCGTATCGTTCATCCAACCCATCGACGGAATGGAGGCTTTACTTCGGATTAAAGACATTATACGCAACCAACCATTGTCCGATCAGCCTCAATGGAGTTGTCAAGATTGGATCCTGGAAACCATTGATACTCTGCACGACGAAGAGGCAATTGATGACTATGAGTATTGCGAAGTGAAAGAAACTCTCGAGGCCGACTATAGACACTTCTAATATTCAGGTCAGAATAGCCCCTTACTTAACTCGCTGTTTTGACTTAACTTCTGCCTTCTTAACGTCTAGGTACCGGGTCGTGAGTGGATACTTCTCATGACAGACTTACCCATGCTTGTCAATATTTTGTTCCTGGTGCAGGTAGCACTTACTCGAGTTTCTTAGTTGTCCTCCACTGTATGTATACTCTATTCATCACTATAATCAAAATCATTGTCACGTAATGATGTTGCATTAGTCCTGTTCACGCTGCTTTACTGAAGCAGGTAAAAACATTTATTCACTATGTCAATTAGGAGAAGCTCACGATACATAGCTGAGATAATGATACAGTATTTGGCAATATAATATCAACCAGATACAAGGCGACAAGTGGTCGAGGACGTAGTACATGTGAGGATAGAAGCAAAACGGTAACCTGACTGAGTGAAAGTAAACCGACAATCAGCTCCTCATTGACTGTTCCACAACTCGACGTTCCACCACCTCACGGTCATAGCCAAGAATGGCGTCGGGAAGAGAGTCCCACCAGTCACTCTCGTCATTACCGCCTCTCGTGTTGAGCGCTCTATACATCTCCCAGTACTCCGGATACCAACCGCCCATCTCCCAGTCGATTATCCCGGATATCGTCAGTTTTCCCTCAGGATCATCAACCACCATGATATTGCGTGGATGCAAGTCACCATGACTGAGCACGACACGATATTCGTCCTTCAGGACTGAGCGGAGCCACCGTAGATAACTGTCAGAGACGCCGGGAAGAGGTCTCGACACGATGAAGTCGTGGAATGCCGATACGGTGCAGATGTCTGGAGCGCTCACGAATACCGTCATTGATGAGTGTTTACAGACATGCGGCACAGACAGGCTGCCCAGTGGCGTTGGGAAGGTATACGGAATTTGACGCAGTTCACGGACCATGGCATTGAGTTGCGATCGAATAGATATCTTCTCGTCGTCAGTGAGCGTTGGCCATCGAGTCTCCAGCGTTTGGCCTGGTATGAAAGTGGAGAACACATACGTAATCGCATCAATGGCGACTGTCCCTAGAGGCTTAGGAACGGGTATAGACGTATGCGACGCCACATACTCGAGAATGCTTGCCTCGTCATGCGCGACGGTACGGCCATACTTGACGACAATATCGTTTGTAAGACGTATGACGGTTCGCGTCTTCCCAGAGAAAAGACATTCTCCTCGATGAAGCAACCGGGAAAGGTTACAGCGCAGCAAGGAGGGCACGTCCATCATAATGGTAGATCCTTTGTCTGTAAGGAGCGAGAGAACAGATGGTGACAAGGAGGCGAGTATAACAGGGATGGAGGAAAGATCCACAACACCGTGTCCACTGTTCGACTTTTCTTTCGGAGGCAGGTTGATCCTTTTCAGAGGTCTGCTTGGTACTGTGGTAAGAGCAATGAGCTCCCACATGCTAAGGAAGAGGAAGAAAAGGAGGCATCTTACTCGACGCGCGTTTTTCTGCAGTTTTGCGGGCAGAGGCAAGTCTACGATGATAAGATTGTAGTGCCTCATTCACCACTTCTTCGAAGTCAGCAACAGGATTTTTCTGAATAGCATTATGGATCTGCTTTGCAACGAATCGATTCACTTCTTGACGGACTCGCTCCAGAACGATATGCTGCTTTTCTGTCAACAAGGAGCTTCCACTACTCGAGGGTGTGTCCCGCATAGATGCTTCGGTCGAGGAAGAAGGTTTGACGATGGCCGACATAAGAAAAAAGAGATAGCACAGGTAGACAGAAGTTAGTGGCGAGTATGCAGCCGTTAACACGGAGTGGTTGCAGGTCTGACTGAAGGCAATTGCAAGGGTTAAATAGAGACTAACCTCGTAAATGCGGCTTCGAAACGCGTCCCACCGCGCGTCACGTTATGTCACGTTACCGTGGCCTGACTGGGTGTTGCGGCACCGTTGTGAATTGGAGGCCATTCGTTCTTGGAACTTGGAGATACGCTCATCATCACAGTACCAACATGTCTGCCTTCTGCCGTCGAAAACGTCCTGTTGACGAGTCTGAACCTTGTTCATTACCGCCTGCCAAGAGACTGAAGACGGGAGTCCACAATTATACGCGTTCAGAACACTCGGGATCGCCAAGTGGTCTGGAGAGTGAGTAGGCCTCAAGAGTCTCTTGAGTAATCCATTAACGTGTGATTTGATAGTAGTGAAGGAGCACGGACTCTGCAGACTCGGAAATTTTAGGCAGAGATGGCGAGGTCTGGACAACATCACTGAAATGGTAGTCTTGTGAGTCGCCCAAGCAGCCGTCCTCCGCGACATACCCGCCCAAAAGCTGTTTCGAATTTGCATTCAATATTGGCAATCTAATGGAGTTCTCGTATATAGTGGCGACTCGACGACATGTTTCGGCGATTCCACAACATGGGTATGTGGCATACCTCATCCATATCACATTTATACGACGCAATTAGATTTCAGTTAGGTCATTTTCTGGCGTCTGTCAATACAACAAGATCAGTCGGTTCGCCTCCGATGAAAGTCTCTACCTATGCGTTTCCTGGAGCTACTGTAGAAGATGACCTTAGCGACCAGATGGCACAATTCTTTGCTCAATTTCCTGCGAAAAAGTCCCCTCGCTCAAAGCCTCCATTGGACCCAATGCAAACACTCTTTGGTGCTGTCCCTATGGCCTCGTTTGTATTGAGTCAATCGTTCATATTTCCATAGTATTCTGGTTGGGTACGAATGACTGTGGGTCAGTGTTGAGGCCCTTTCTAGTGTGTGTCCCTAACACGATATGCCATCTCGATAGTCAAACACCAGCATCGGACCTTGAAGATATTATAGAAATCCTATTCTCGAATGGCCTCGACGAGCTATACATAAAGACCGGAGCTCGAAACTTCCTCCTAATTGATGTTCCACCTAAAGACCGATGTCCTAGTGGTGCGTGCACTGTACGATGAATATACCTATGCTTTGTCAAGCCTCATCCCTGTTCCAGGTCTCAAATCATCCGCTGATTTTTCAGAGCGCTATCGAGAATGGAATAAGGCTATTGAGGTCTCATGCCGAGACATATATAGAAGAGACGACTCAAGCCACTATCTTTCCTCTTTTCAGCGCATTCTGTCATCACTTCTGTACTTGACGAACCTGCTGAGTTTGACTTCCAGGAGGAGGATGCAACCGAGGAAGGCGGAGGGATCTGGCTAGATGAACTACACCTTACGAGCCAGGTCCATGCAATTATTGCCGAGCGATTGGAGAAGATGCTACGTGCGTATGGCTAGTTCCCTGGGCTCCATATGTGGACTCTGTCACGTCCTCGGGCGCCATGTCACTTTAATGTTTATGTCTCAGCCAGAGTTACCTGTCACTTGTAGTCTTCGTGCTTGAGATCAAGCATGTATGTATGATTGCAACACGGTTTATCTCAGTGTCGAAATTGGGCCTTCCTCACATGTAGACCAAGCTGCTTCTTTTGAAATAAATCGTGCCAGACGGACAGTTGATATTTAATTGCGCCGTCCAGTGTAATCATTCCGCGGATTACCGTCATCTATTGCAACCCTTTAGCCATGCACACACTAATGGATGGCTTCAGGTCGGCAGTTAAGTGGAAATCAAAAAATAGCTGGTTTTCCTGTTGGTACAAGAACAGTACAGTAGACAATCTCATAATGCATGAGCTCATAATGCATAAAATCTCGTAATGCATAGGCCGGGTCGGGAACCAACCTGGGGTCAGCCACCTATTTGTCAATATGCTCGTGCATAAAATCTCATAATGCATACGCCAGGTGGGGGACCAACGTGATGCATTATGAGATTGTCTACTGTATATACAACATGACTATGCAAAGTCCAAAGTTAGTATAGTAATTTAAGCACTGCTCTACCTGTACAATAATCGTCATTCATCAGAGGACCTGGACCGTTGTAACAATACGTCAGTCCATCTAGCTTGTGCGTATATAGTATGTTCGTTATCGTAGTCTGGAGGTACCAGTGCCATCATGAAGCCTGAGGGGTTGTTGTGCCGCTTCCGGAACCATTAGCATTTGCTGCACCGCCTCCATTACCCGTATCATTATGCCCTTCTTGATTCTCGGTCGGCTCAACCTGGGGCCCTTTCTCCTGCGCATCGTCCTGTGCTCCTTTTCCTGTAGTCTGCGCCTGGGATGCAGCAGATTGCGTAGCCCGGCTTTTCGCAGTAGGCCTCTCGTTCTTGACCTCAGCCTGCGGTTTGTTGTTGCCCTTCGCACCGTCGTCCTGGGGTGCGCCGGCAGCCAATCGGTAATACGACTCGCCTTTCGAGTCTCGCTCATGTACAAGTGTCAGGCGTTGCATCTCGGTGAGGAAGTTCTCGAGCCGGACATCCTTCTTGCTTCGCTGTGAATCATGAGGATCAGCCACAGTCGCGTGTATAGAGGGCAGTGGTACTTACCACACGCCGGCCAATATTGTTAAGCCAGCTGATCCTGTTTAGGAGGAAGTCTACAAAGGTCGAGCATTAGTCAGCGTACCATGATCCCCATGACGGCATATGTTACGCACATGCACAGCCAACTGCCACTGTTACACCGAAGGAGTACCCCCAGATCTTGACCACAGTAACGATGTCAATCCAACTAAAGTTTGGGAAGATGAAATGAGCAAGACGTCACTTATACGGGAACGATGGTCGATTGTCAATACGTACCCTGAGTGAACTGCAGGACCAGAGATCCACCCGAACAATGCGAAGATCGTTGCCAGAATGTCCACGCCGAGAATTGCGCCGAGCAGCTGCCAAGACGGCCATACGAACCCGCCAGAATCGGGGCCTGTTGACATTCGGGTGATCAGGATGACCCAAGACTCCGTGAGGGCAACTTCTAAAAAGAGAATTTCTTGAACGCTTTCAGAAGACGAGCACGCGTCAGCGCATAGCGAGTTCGATAAAACATAGAATACAGACCTTCCGAAGTTCTGGATGATACCACCGTCATGAAGGAATAACGTGCCACGAATGATCCAGGTACCGCCGCACAGGACCATGCCCATTAATGTCGAGATGATCCACACTTTCGGTAGCTGCCAATCTACGGGCTTGCGCTCGTATGGGGCATTGTCATATGCGATGGCAATTGTAGCAACACTGTGAGGGACTATAAGCAAATGTCATGTTTTCGGTGAACACACTTACTCAGCAAAGATGGCCAAGAAGACGATCAAGTCGACTCGAATAGTCTCGTTCAGGATCAGCATGGATAGACACTGAGGAGAGCTTGTCAGATCACAGAAGTAGGTCATTTAGTGAATGAAACATACAAGGTAAAGCTCGAGGTGAATACAAAGCGCGATACGGTAGACGATGTATGCTTTCATACCTGACGCGGGAATAGTATCAGACTAGATCAACGGTGGCGAGCAATAGCAAGACACTCACGATGGAAAATCTGACGTGCCACTTTGATGCTGGTAATGATCGTGCTGAGACCCTCGTCGAGGAACACCACATCTGCCGCAGTCCGCGCGGCGTCCGAAGCACCTTCGACGGCGATACCACAGTCGGCCTTCTTCAGCGAAGGAGCATCGTCTAGGTGCAACACTCGCTAAGTATCCCAGCCTCGATCATACTAAATGAGCAATACTTACTAACACCCTACAACGAACGCGGACATCAGTTACCTGATTTATGTCGAGGCTAAAGCTGAAATACTCACGTCTCCTGTCATCGCAGTCAAATGCCCACGCTGCTGCAGCATCGACACGACTTGATACTTGTGCTCGGGGTACACCTCCGCGAAGCCGTCAGCAGCCTCGATGAAATCGCGCACCTCCGAGCCCGCCATGCCGCCGCCAATGAGGCGCTCCGAATCGTACACATTCGTCCCCAGCGACAGCTGCTTACACGTCTCAATCGCGATCGCAACTGCGTCTCCTGTAAGCATCTTGATGTGAATCCCTAGGTCTATTGCTTCGCGGATGGTCTGAAAGAGTGGCCATCAGTCAAATATATGATAAATTAAAAAGTGACGGAGAGCTCTTACCGCTGCCGTGTCGCTGCGGGGAGGGTCGAACATGCAAAGCATACCGAGGAGTTGCCAAGGCTGATCCTCCTCCTTGACCGCAACACCGAGAGATCGGAAACCCCTCTGCGCAAACTCCTGTGACTGCGCGCGGTACTTCTGCACCGTGTCCGGATCAAAATCGTGAAGCCTCAGGATCCTGTTCATCACGGAATATAACATCGATCAACTCTGACGAAGAGGGAGGAGCAACGCGGTCTTACGCATTCGGAGCACCCTTCGCGCACGTATACTTCTTGCCGTCCTTCTCTACTTCGGCGGTAATGCGTTTCGAGACCGGGTCGAACGGCGTGAACTTGCGTGTGACCCAGCCCTCCCGGAGAATCTCCTGTGCGCCAGGGTAGTCCTTGAGGCCGATAATAGTTACTCGGTCAATGGGATCGAGCGACTTGATATTGTGTGAGGAAGCGAGGACGCCAGCCTGGGTGACTGCTCTAAGGAACGCAGAAAGCGGAGGGAAAGACAAAATGCTCACCGCCATGAACCAATTGGGGTCGACACCAGGAGCGATAAACGGCTCATTTAATGAGAGCTTGTTTGCAGTGAGGGTACCTGTCTTGTCCGAGCACAACATGTCCACACCTACACAAATCAACATCAGCGCCATGCCATAGAGAAGAGATAGGGCCAACGTACCAGCAAGCGATTCGATCGCGGTAAGCTTCTGTACAATTGCCTTGCGCTTCGCCAGATATGCAGCACCGACGGCCTATCGAAAGACGAACCCGTCAGGGTGAAACCGCAACGCGTGATCGGGAACAAAAGAAAGGCTTACCATCGTGGTGGTCGTCACGCATGGGAGACCAACAGGGACACCAATGATCTATACGCCTAACGTCAGCCGTGCTGCGACGCGAAGAAAACGTCCACGATGCTCACCAAGAAAATCAGCGCGTACACGAGCAAGTTATTCTGCGCAGGGGTGGCAATGCCTACGTGTCTGATATTCCAAACACGGTCAGGTCAACGCTCGCGACGAAATGGAGGACATGAGGGACACTCACCTGAAGAACCCGCCAATCCAGACGATGAAGATGAATGCAATGACGATGATCAGGAGCATTGACCCAATCCCACCCAAAACGATCTGGAAATGGCCCTTGTCGTTCGACGCTACAGGCGCGGAATCAGTTAACTGCCAGAGAATGACACAGCACACGACGCAGCGCGGGAGTACTCACACATGACAAGGGTCGCTGTACGTCCGACAAAGCTCTGTTGCGCGCTCGCCACGACTACACCGTACACCTTACCCCGCTTGACCCCACACGTGTAGTACGCGACGTCGCCAACGTACTTGTCTACCGCAAGCGACTCGCCCGTGATCGCCGACTGGTCGACGGAGAGTACCGATGGCCCACGGTCCATACCCGACGCATTCGAGTTCTGCGACGAGTGCGACCCGCGACGCTCGAGGATAGGCTTCGAGCCTGCGCCAGATTTGTCGTTATAATCCGCAATGATCTACGCATATGCAGTCAGCGCAGTGCTCAACGAAGGCAACAAGAAGCATACCTTCGCGTCCGCAGGAATGGTGCTTCCTTCTTCTAGTACAACCTGCGCAGATACTCATGAGTGCTTAGGCAAAGAGAGGTCGGGAGGAAACGTACGATGTCCCCAGGAACGAGGTCCCGCGCTTCGATCTGCTGCTCGCGACCGTCCCGTACAACCGAAGCCCTCATGGCAATACCAGCCTTGAGCTGCGCGACGATGTCTCCAGCTTGCCTAACGGTATTCGTCAGCACGTATGACGAAGTGAAGGGGCATGCATACGCACTTCTCCTGGTACCAACCGACACCAGCGTTCAAAAACAGAATACCGATCTATTGTTGGTGTCAGCGAGACAGACGTAGTCATGACCCAAAGGAATACGCACAATGACACCGAAATCAATCCAGTCACGAAGACCCGCGGACAGACAGACGGCGAGTTCCATAACGTACAGAATGGGACCACGGAAGTAGGAAATGAACTTGAGGAACTGATTCTCCTCTTGGCTGCGAGGAGTCGATGAGAATGGCCGAAAGACGTTGACATTCGTAGCACGTACCTCTGTAGCTCGTTCCAACCGGAGACGGCCCTCCTGCGGTCTATTTCCTGACCGGAGGAAAGGCCCTTAAGCATGTCTGTGCGGAGCCAGTCTGGGGGAATTTTCTTCTCTTTCTGGTTGCGGGACTTGACCTTCTTCCACGGGGCATACCATGGGCGGGTGTAATTGTCCTCCTCATCCTCGTCTTCGTCCTGGTCACCGTGTTCAAGCTTGGCAGCCTCGTCGTTAGCAAAGCGGAGGAGGACGTCGTACTCGTCGCCGTCGTATGCTAAAGGTGGCGTGAGTAGGCGCGCAGGAAGACGGAGGAAGCCAAGACGTACCAGGCTTCTCGTCGACGACGGTTCCGTCTGCGGTTCCAGCGGAGTTGCGGGCGTCCTGATTTGTGTCTGCGCCTGGGGCAGCCTCCTCGTCTTGAGGGGGAGTCTTTCTTTTGCGATTGAAGAGGCCCATGGCGAAGATGGGGAGTGGGACACACGCAAGGGAGTAGTAGACAGCGAGAGGGGTTGGCGTGAGGGAATGTATTTATGTTCTGTTAGCACAGACGGCGGCTGAGGACGGCATGGAGCACAGAGGCTGCCGAGGGCTGGCTAGTTGGAATTGGTAGGTCTCCACTCGAATGACATACCTCTGCGTCATCCGCAAAGTCTGATGTGCTTTTGCGGTTTCTGGCCATGCAGTCTGTCCCTCGTACAAGGCGGAGGCAAATTCGCAGCCCATAGTCTTGCCCGAGTCGGTTCAGCCATGTTGAGGCCTAAGATGCAAGTGGACGATCGAGTCCTCAGGTAGCCTCAGGTCTCCTTCAAGTCGATGACAGTCGCGTCGCACTCACGTGACTGTACGCTCGACGTCATGCATGGCAAGCGCTGGCTGTGACCACGGGCCCATCTCGTTCGACGAGTCGACTGCGCACGGCCGATCGCGTTCTCCACGCGCGCAATTCCGTCCGACGCATGGAACCTTCTCCCTAGGAATTCACCAGAATATATCCATATGTCCTGTCGGTGCTCAATGCTGCGCTCGGACTCTCGCCTCAGGCCTCAACCGTTCTCCGTCTCTCCTCGGTCAAATTCGGCCTTCTCTTCTTTTTTCTGGTGCTTCCTGCATCCTCGCGAACGACGACGTCGTGGGGTGGGGGTGAAAACAAGAAATTAAGTACTCCATCTCAGGTGCATCACCTATGTTGCACCGGGTAGCCGGGAGCCCCAAGGTGAGCACTGCGGTAGAATTTCATTCTTTGACAGGCGCAGACACTGACTTTCGAATCTCATCCGTGAAAGGCGAGCTGATCTGCGAGACTTACGTGAGGGTTACTAGGTATCACAGGCTAGTGTTTCTCGTCACATTCGGTCCTCTCACATCTTTGTCCAAATCTCTGTGTTTATTGTGTTTATTGATGTCGACTAGCGTACAGCTCATATATTCAATCCTGACAACGTGTGATGACGGTAACCAGTGTAACTTGTTGAATTCCGCTCACCGGTCTTCCCCGAAAATGACTCGAGGGGTCTGATATGGCATCTATTTTCCGCATAGCTATCCGTCGACAACATCTGGGCTAGGGCCATGTCCGTAAGCCAAGTCCCATGCGGCAGCTCCGATTGTACTCAGTACCGGAGGCGGAAATGGGCTATGTGTATATACGCGTGTGCATGCTGACAATTCGTCGTACGGCCTTGGTACGGCCGTGGGATTTGTCTGTCTCACACTTGATTTCAGCGTTAAAGACAGCATGCAGCGTGTCCTGCATCGATCGTAATGAAATCACACACCCAGGCTTCCCCCTTCGCTCTCTTACCGTCACACGCACTGGTCCCTTCATCGGGAACCAACTCAATCTCAAACTCCCTTAGTAAATCTCAATAAATACTCGAGCAAGCTCAGGAGCTTCGTCAGATGTGAATCCAAGAGATAACGAGGCCTCTCAGACCTGTGGCCATTGTTCGTATTCGGATTCATCTTGCAGTGGTCGAGACAGACACAAAGCAGCTCGACTATTATCATTAATATAAGATGTTTGAGGAAGGTTGGGTGGGACGGCGCGGCGGTCGAGATGAAAGGGAGAAAGCGCTCAGAGATGCTGGGAGCCTTCAGCGCCGGCACATTTTCATCGTCTGTAGCCAGACAGGTTCCTTTTTTGCCGATAGTCACAATTCGCTTGTTTTGCGGATATTCAAAAATGCTAGTGAGTCATCTATGTTCAAAAGTAATACCCTCCACGACGACGGGTCCTTTTTGTTAAGGCAAATCTAGCCTGAGGATCCTTTCAATTGGTATGGCGACAGTAAGGTTCCAACTTCGTTTGTCACGATTAGTATAAGTTCTTAGAGGATTCCGTCTTCTGATAAGAACTGGTCCAATCGTGCCGAGTCCCTGCTCTGAACACAATATTGAGACCGATTATTGTGGGTCCTTGTGTCTCAAGCGCTAATGCAGCGCGTCGCCAAGCTCATTACGTAATTGCGCCAAATTGCTGTATCATTGTGAGGAAAAGACAACACAAAATTTACGTGGAAGACAGCCGTTAGAAGAAAGAACAGATATCGGAACACGGTGATACGACATATACCCCCGCCAATGCACTACTTAAATTATGTAGAGACTTGTCGAGGCCGACAACAGTAAACACACGAGAATAGTTAGAGATCTCGCGACCACCTAGGAGATGCCAAAGCTAAAAAGTAAAAACCGATCCAGTAAGAATCATTGGACACTACACTCATGGCCCGTGTAAAGGGCTAGTTCTGTCCCGAGGGCGTACGGCCGTCTCAATAGACGAATGCACAATCTGCCTCTGACACTGATGATACCAGAGACGGATCCGATCCGGTTACATCCCTCTAGTTGTCGATCACCAGTTCTACCTACTTGTGGTTTTAGTAAGTCTTCACTCCCGTATAGAGACCAACACTTGCCTCAGAGATTATCCTGTCAACTTCCTTCTCGTAGGCACCTGCGAATCGTAACAAGTCGGTGAAGATGGATTTACGACACTGCACACACTCGTTCGCCGCCTGGATTACAGGACCCAACATTGTAGGATCAGAGACGATGGATCCGTATGGCCGTGACTTTAGCGCGACCTCCGTCCGATTCAAGTACTCGTCCAAATAGGCCCTTGGACGAATCTTCAAGATGAAGGATGGGTCCATGCTTCGAAATACAGGCCTGGTGGCTGGTAGGCCCGGAATAGTCCCTGCTGCGCACTTTTCGCATTGGAAAAATGTGCAGTCAGAGTAGGCCCGGAGCCATTCAGACCGTGCCAACGACTCCGAGTCAGCGACCCCGCTGGCAACCTCGCCACACTTCTGGTGATACAACAAGAGCCTATGATAGGCCCGGGCTGTGATACGTGTAAACTCCTCGAGCTCTGGTCCACCTAAAGGCTTTCGCAGGCTGTAACGAGCGGCGGTTCTGGCAAGCTTTGCGAAGCCAAAACCGCATGCGAGGGCATAAATTCGGAGAGGCTCTTTTTCGGTGAGGCCGGAGCGGAGTAAAGTATTCCTGATACGTCGGCTTACGTTCTCCATCAGATATTTGCGGGCAGCCTCCAAGAGAGGCCAATACTCGGTGATATCGTCTACCACCGGTGGGATGACAGGATAGCAGAGTCGAAGTAACAGGTCCCAAGTCTGACTTTTCTCTGCAACATCAACGGTGGGGATATCGGCCGTGGTGTCTAGACCCATCACCCGCGCTCTCGATCCCTGCGGCAGAGAGAGCATGTCATAGAAGAAAGGCGAGGCCTTGACTAGGATGAGCTTGTGAACATAAAAATCGAATTTGTCGGGAGTACGGATGATAAGGTCGCTGTCGTCATCGGAATTGTCAAATGGTGCAGATGCCCGACTGTTGGTCGACTGCGACTCAGGTGTGAAAGTGAACGAGTAGCGCGTCATCTTTGAGCGCGAGGATGGGGAGCGCGAAGGACGAGACGCAAACTGCGTTCAAACGATGCGGTGTAGAATACATATACCTGCTTTGTGAAGGTTTGATTATCGACGATGCCGGACCACTATCTGACGCCATGGGGCATGCTCCAGATAAGAGTGTTATGCTAGGAAAGAGTCTCTGCCATGATGGGTTCCTGCCATGATGGATTCCCAGGGACTGTGAATAAGCCGCAGTGGACGCCTTTAAAGAGGCAACTCACCTAAACACTACAAACACGCAGTCATTCTTCATGTGCTCAGCCGATATTGGCAGGAACTCTAAATCCGCATTCAACGGTCCTCGTGATACTACGTAGGAATTCTAAGTCGACGTAGTCTCGTAGTAATCTAGGTCAATAGGTAGTTCAAAAGTCAATGCCCGCCGCAAATTAGGTGTTGAAAGGCCAGAAAAACCTGTGCTGTGCCCACCTACTGAACGGATATCCTAGAATGTCTGGTAGACGTCTGGTAAGTTACAGAACCGGGAGGTCGGCCAGGGTCGCACTGCAGGCTACATGCAGGCCTCACCTGTTGATCGTAGCGGCGGCAAGCGCCAATCCCCGACTCTGTGGTGCACAAACTGAGATAGATAGACGATATATGAGTTACAACACAAGCTACTACTATTACAGAGATCGAGCGCGAAGGAAGAATCAGTAAGATATAGGTATTGAATTGATCCAGTAAAATATATCTTTTTCAATCTTTGCATTACCTGGAGTACTGGATCTCGAGTCGTTGGATTGTGATGCACTGCCGACGCCAGGGTGAGAGTCGTCAAAAATCGGCTCACGGAGAGATTTGTATGAGAGCGCCTGTTCGAGGATGATGACGGCCTGAATGTTCATTGATACAGTGTCTTGAGGGTTGTCAGGGGATAGGCCGTTGTAACAGGGTACGGTGTGTAGAAAGCAAGTTCATGTCAGTTAAAATATGATCTTACTAGACAAAAATCGCAATACAAGAAGCTCACTGCAGCCCAGGTCGAATAAAGACAGCGCCAACGTTACGAGGGACAAGAACGTCGTCAGTGTATTGGTGGTTTGTATGGGCACAAGACAGGAGCACGAGGGAACAGTAGGATCAAAATCGGAAACGCTATTTGACAGATGTCTCTCACGTCACAGCTGAACTCGCGGATGGTGGGTCGTCCCAAATGACCTGTCATTTGGTTATCAATGGATGTACGGTGAGTGTGCTTATGTAAGGGCTCCACCCTCGTTGGAACCGAAACGTTTAAGCGGTCACGTTCTTGTTTGTTTCCAGGTGATGTTTCTCACTTTGACTTTGCACTTTTGCTCCTAGGAGTCCACGCATTCAAAGCGGGCCTACTTATTCTGTTGTCCATGTCTGTGCCAATTTTTGAATAGGTTTTGTAAGCTGTTGGAAGCGGTAAACGTATCTTTTGACTGCGTCATGTGGTATATGGAAACCACTCACGTGTATTTCACGTGAACGGTGCTCGCATTCGGTTGCCACGTGGTGCTATATGATTTTATCTCAAGTAGGAACTTCATCCTCGTCAGAGTCGTCACTTTGCTGCAGCCAGTGCTTGACTTAGTGTCGGTATCAGTGCTGTTCTGTGGGCCGGGTCGTACTCACATGCGCCGCTGGACCCGCTCGCGTCGTCCTCGCGGCCGCGGGAGCTGTTCACGATCGCGTCGGAGGCTCCAGACGGTTCTCAACGAGGAGCAGGATGTAAGGGTGAACAACAGTAGCATCTTTACCCTTTGATAATAGGTAGAAGCTTGACTGCCCAAAAGCGAATTGCAATCCTGGCTCTATAAAACTAGACGCAGCAATGAACCTTTCTCCCTGTCTAATTCACGCTACGTCTAATTACATTGACTTATGAGCTGATGGTATTGCGACGTGATGGGTACTAAGATGAAGGTCCGGCAACCGTGAAGGGCACAGTCTAAGGTCATTTGGATTCGGGCGTGCGGAGCATCGCCGTCGGAGTCGGGGATCGGGATCACATGATCCCGACGCGTCGGGCGTCCTGCGTAAACTCGTTCCTGCGCTCATCTGCCCTTCGGGTGTGCCACCCCTCCTCAGGACCTCAGCCAATTGTCAGTCTACATCTCTATGTCTCAAACCTGTGTCCCTGTGGGTCTTCCTACATCTGGCTTATGTACCCGACCAGATTAATCATATTCTCATAGCACCACGACTATGCGGCCAACGTGCTGACCGCACTGCTGTGCACAGGCCTCGCCATTTCCTATCTGCCACAGGTGCGTCCTCACTCCTTGATTGTACACTAGCTACGTTGCGTTGTCTACATTTGTATATGCGGTACTTATGCGCTGGGACTGATATCGTGGAATTGACAGCACCTACGGATCATCAAAGCAGGTTCGTCTGAGGGATTCAGCCCATGGTTCCTCCTCTTAGGGAGCACATCATCTGCGTCTGGAATGCTTAATATGTAAGTAGATGAATAACTAGGCAGAAACACGTGCAAAGCTGATCATCGTGCAGAATCGTAATGCAATGGGAAATCATAAAGTGCTGTCGAGTTCTCGTAAGTCACTTATTTCTGCTCAGATCGACAGAATACACGTCTTTATCATAATTACAACTGTCGTGCTAAAATATTTCTTGCCTCTCAGAGCGCCGGCAGTTGCATAGAGTCCACAGCGGGTGTATTTCAGCTTTTCCTGCAGTGGCTGTTTTTCACCATGATGTCAGTTCAGAGTAATCTAGTCTTCCGTGCGGCTCTGTAGTTTGATTGCTCACGTTGACTAGATTGGTGCTGTATATGATATACTATCCTCCGCATCTCAAGTACACAGAGGTGGATGTCAACATGCACGATGGCCGCCCGTCTCAGCATGTCAGAACCTCTGTCAAGAGCGACAACTGGAGGCTCTCAGTCATACTATCTTGGGTGGTATTCATCCACATGTACGTGATCTCACCTTTCCGACTTGCTCGAATGACAATTCATGCATTAGCTAAACAGAGCCTTCATAACTTTCGTCACGTTTCTTCTCCTGTCGACCAAGCCGTCACCGGATTCATCAAACCGCTCAATGCAGATCTCCATTTGGGCTACATTCCTCGGTGTCGCTTCTGCTGCACTCGCCGCAATGCAGTACGCACCGCAGATCATGCACACATACCGGCTGAAACTTGTTGGTGCGCTCAGCATCCCAATGATGCTGATGCAAAGTCCGGGTGCAGTCTTCATGGTCCTTAGCATCGCTCTCAGGTATGTTGGATCTATTTTCTTGTGTGCCGAGCTCATTCGAACACGACAGACCAGGAACTAACTGGACAAGTACGTTTCGGCTATTCAGAGTACATTTTCTTATCTGACATGTCCTGTCAGCATGGTTGCCCTACGCAGTTGCAGGCATAATGCAAGGCTCGCTCCTCACCATGTGCCTATTTTGGCGTGTACGACAACGTCGTCTCGGGATTGACGATTTCGGCAACCTCATCGAGCCATCATCGGCCTTGGGCGACGGTGAAGGCTCCCCTGTGTCTGTAGTTCAAGGCCCAGATGACGGCGTGCCGGTGGGCGCTGCTGTTGAAGCTGCAGTGGAGACCGACGTGAGGGGCGAGGGAGACGCGGATGAAGTAACGCCACTGTTAGCGAAGCAGAACAGCGAGGAGAGACGCAGTAATACTCGTAGGTGGCTTGGCTGGCTGAAGCGGTGACGAGGCTGGAGCTTGCAATGTCGGATTTCCTGGCTACGACTCTACAAGTACGATCGACCGCCGACCAGTAATCCTTTTGTGGATTACAGCCTATACCATATCCTCCCTTTTCATTTGGTCGTGGAATATACATTGCGATGCATGTTATCTTCTCAAAGAGAAGTAGTTTATTTAGGTCAACTTTTGAATACTTGAATACGTAGTGGCTGTAGTCGCTATGACAAAGTCACCGGACTTGAACGCGTCGAATACTGATCGCCGGTTTGGGGTAGTGAACCTCTCGCAAGTCGCTGCCTTCATCCCGCTCGGTCGTCCTACCACTTGAATTGTGGACCATCAAAGCCACACTCAAACGCACTGCCATTCCCAATGGCCAGCTTGATTGCGATCCTCGACCTGAAGGGGAAGCCTCTGATCCAGCGCTCGTACCGCGACGACGTCCCCTCATCGTACATCGAACGTTTCCTGCCTATCGTGCTTGACCTGGAGGAAGAGGGTCAGCAGGTAACGCCATGTTTTACCAGGGAGGGCATCAACTACATGCACATTCGCCATTCGAATCTTTATCGTGAGTGTCCGTGCTCTCTATGTCTATCGTACTGCACTGACTGCTGCGCGACGCGCTGGGACGCACTCTGCTCATACGAACACTTTGGGTCTCATATATGAAGTGCTTGCGCTGTCAAAACGCAACAGTAATGCTGCTGAGATCATTCTCTTCCTGCACCGCCTTGTCCAGGTCCTGATCGAGTACTTCAAAGAGCTTGAGGAGGAGTCTATTCGCGACAACTTTGTCATCATTTACGAGCTGCTGGATGAGATGATGGACTTTGGCTACCCTCAGACAACTGAGAGCAAAATTCTCCAAGAGTACGTGATTCTGCCATCTGCACTACTCACGTTCTCACCCCCGGTTCGACAGATATATCACACAGGAATCGTACAAACTTGAAGTACAAGTTCGCCCACCAATAGCCGTTACAAATGCCGTTTCGTGGCGGTCAGAAGGTATCCGCTACCGGAAGAATGAGGTGTTCCTGGATGTTATCGAGAGCGTGAACCTCCTGGTATGTTCTGTTTTTCTCAGATCCTTAGATCTTTCTCGCCCTTCGTGATTATTTCTTTTGTGATTTTCCACAAGAGTTGAGAGCTCAGTCAGTATCTACATCTCACAGGTGAACGCGAACGGGAATGTTGTCCGCTCCGAGATCCTTGGCGCTGTCAAGATGAAGTGCTATTTGTCCGGCATGCCTGAGCTGAGGCTAGGGCTCAATGACAAGGTCATGTTCGAGACAACAGGAAGAAGTGAGTGTCTTCGTACTGCGTTCCTGGCCGTTGCTGCCCATCTGCATGGCTGCTCCCCACCTTTGCCCGCGTGCGCGCCCATTCTGTTCCCTCTCTCTTCATTGTCTGGATTTCTCGCTGACGCTGTTGCAGCCGCACGGGGGAAGGCAATCGAGATGGAGGACGTCAAGTTCCATCAATGCGTGCGACTTTCAAGATTCGAGAACGACCGCACGATCTCGTTCATCCCGCCTGACGGCGAGTTTGAGCTGATGAGCTACCGTTTGTCCACCCCCGTAAAACCGTTGATCTGGGTCGAGGCTGCTGTGCGTGATTTCCTGATTTATGTGACTTCCCCACTCTTCGGCATGTGTCAACCCTGCGCCATTCGTACACGCACATTTGCACTGACGTCGGACTGACGAGTATTGGTGACGGTTGATAGGTCGAGCATCACAAAGGCAGCCGGGTGGAATACATGGTCAAGGTCAAAGCACAATTCAAGCGGCGGAGTACAGCAAACAACGTCGAGATCTACGTACCGGTACCAGATGACGCGGATACGCCCAAGTTCAGGGTGCGTGCGTGCTGCCGCACATCTTCTCTGTGTTCCGTCCAGTGCGGCGTGATTGGAGTGCTAGCCTGCTGATTGAGTTCGTCTAGGCGTCAACAGGGGCCGTGCAGTACGCGCCAGATAAGAGTGCATTCGTGTGGAAGATCAAGCAGCTGGGCGGCGGGCGCGAGTTCCTGATGCGCGCCCACTTCGGGCTACCCAGCGTCAGAGGAGGTGCGTTGTCTGCACGTTGCTCCTGCCCACGAGTCTAACCAGAACCACGACCTCAACCTTGTTCGTGCCCGTGTCTTGTACAATGTGAATTGTGTGCAGAACAAGACAGCATGGACAAGCGCGCGCCGATTACGGTCAAGTTTGAGATTCCGTATTTCACCGTGTCCGGCATCCAGGTGCGCTATCTCAAAATCGTGGAGAAGAGCGGGTACCAGGCGCTCCCGTGGGTGCGGTACATCACGCAGAAC
Organism: Amyloporia xantha; assembly: GCA_036971615.1. Classification (NCBI taxonomy): domain Eukaryota; kingdom Fungi; phylum Basidiomycota; class Agaricomycetes; order Polyporales; family Adustoporiaceae; genus Amyloporia; species Amyloporia xantha. The sequence continues at coordinate 55,861 of JAYKKR010000026.1, forward strand.
GGAGATGATTATAGGTAAGTGTTTCGCGTCCTCGCGTGGCATTTGTGGCTGCTCTAGCTGCCTTTTACTTTCTGATCCTCGTGCGTCGTACGCGGTGCTGACGTTTGGGTTTGCTTGCAGCTTACGAACGGCGTTGGAGAAGGGCAGCGCCCCCATTGTGCCGATGTAATTCTTGTGTGCTCTGTTCGTTCCCTGTTGTGCCTGTTTGGAATATTATTATCTGTCTTCCCAGTGTGCGCGGGCAGCGTCAGCTTACGGTGGCCTGGTGCAATGCAAGTCTATCCTGTGCGTTGTGCAAGGCGTTTCCATACGAATGTCTTGCGCTCTCCAGTTTCGGGGCGCCTTCTGTGTATAGAACTCTCGTCTTCTCATACGTCAGCTTCACGACACCGAGCGTCTACAGACCGCACTTCAACTATCGACCATGGACCGTCACTGAGAGCAGCAGCGTCCCCCTCGTGTCTTATTACGTCCAGCCCGATTCCTACTTCTCCGCGTCTGCTACTTATACTTAAACGCCGGCCACTACTAGTATAGTGCCCGCTATATTTATCCTATCCTCCAGCGGCGGCACCGGTGCGTGATGATGGATGGTGATGGACAAGAATAGCGGGAGCGTGTAGGGCTGGCTATTCTTGTCCGGCGGGCAGGAATACCATGCGGGGGGATGAGGTGCTTGATGCACGGGTATGTACTTGGGTCCTGATTTGGACCGCAGAGGATATGGGTATAGATATATGCGCCGGTGGGCGGACGCGCGGAAGGGGCGAGTGACGTACTTGCTTAGCTGCGCACGGTTCGACGCTCCTTGCATAGCTGTTCAAATGTTCACCGTTCAATATCCGACGGCTGCGTGCTGGGTTACACAGAGGCGGCGGTGATTGGAGGTGGACCAGGACAGTGCGCACAGAGGGCCAGTCCACCAGTACAACAGTCCATCACGGTGTGCACCCACTCACGCCGCTCGGCCTGAACAGCCCCATCGCATCGCCGGGCCACCCGTGCTATCGCACCGCGATATCGCCCACAAAGCCTTGCAAGTTCTGGAACACGAACGCATATACGTACATGCTGAGCGTGCGACGGACGTGCTGTAAGTGTGCGTTCTCCGCGACAGGCTCCCGCCGCCGGCATGCCGTCACGGCCGCACGATTCCCGCAGAGCTCCATTCTCCAGCCGAGAATCATCTCGCGATGCGCACGGAGGCCTGAGGGAGGGAGCCTCATCGATCAGCGGCTCTGGCAGCCGCAGGCCGTCCGCCTGACATGGCAGGCTCGCCGTGTACGTTACGCTGAGCTTCGCGGGCAGGCTGCGTGTCTGGCGGTCTGGTGGCCCGTGCGGAGGTGCGAAGCAGTCGGCGCAGGCTTCGGCGGCGCTCACGGGCTCGAGGCTTCAGTTTCGTGCTTCAAGCTTCAGGTTGCAGCCTCCGGCTGATGTGTGGATGCGTACGCTTCGCGTCTCGGGTGTTCTGCGGGGATGCGCAGCGTGGGGGTCGCGGTGTACGTGCCCCGCTGTCGATTGCCGATGGTCGATCAGGGGTTGAGTGCAGAGGGTCGCGGAACAGATACCCCTACCTGCGGCTGGCGCGTCAACACTGGCGGCGTGCAAGGCGCGGTTTTTCACGCAGTGGAGGCTTCAAGACGTAAGGTTTTGCGCGCAGTGGAGGTTTCGAGACGCAGGGCGAGCACGATCAATGCTGCGGGCCAAGGATGGAGGGATGTTTCGTACGGGGCGGGTTGGGTGGAAGAAATATATTGTTCCTATGCTCGCCCGAAGGCGGCAGATACACGATGGGCGTAAGACTGCACGTATGCACAGGATGGCCTGCGCTGGCACGGTAGATCCGTCCGTAAACTAAAGGACTCACCTGTGCACGCGAGTACGGAAGCATATGCATACTCCTACGAGCGCGTACGCCCTGCGCCCAGAGTTTGTGTTTCCTCGTTCCTCAACGGGCGCGCCTACGCCGGTGCATTGTCATGTGTACGCTCACGACGCGCGCCGCGGACAGGCTAGAGTCGAGCTGGAGTGCCCGGGGAGGACCTGGTAGCAGTCGCTGCGTGTCGAGTGCGTCGCGGACCTTGCTGACGCTGATTTCGTGATTTTACGGTTGAGATAAGAGCGAAAGGCAGCTGCGGACTGGGCGGTAGATATGGGTGAGGTGCGCGCGCTCAGGCAGCATTGACACACCTGGTATAAGGGAAGGGAAGCGCTCTGTCGTGAAGCGAGTACAAGCGGGGATAGGCCGGGCAGAGACCCAGTTCTTTGCGGAATTGGGAAACGCGATGCGAAGTCGAGGTTGGCGCCGCGACGAGTGGCCGCTACGAAAGTGCTGACTAGTACTGTATTGGCGAATGCGTGTCTGGGGAGAGGATACGGAAGTGCGCCTCTACTCGGATCGATTGGAAGGATGGCCACTGGATTGACGGGTTAGGCGAGAGGGTTATCGGGCAGGGCCAGTTACGGAGAACGGTTGCCGCGAGTGGCTGCAGGTGGCCAAGGCTGCAGCGCGGGGAAGTCTGCCGACGATGGCACGGGCGGCTAGTGAGGGGACGGATGTGATTGGAGCCCTGGGCGTCGGCGACACTATGACCGCATAAGTGCCGGATCAGATCGAGCCAGGCGCCGTCCTCGGCGGGTTATGTCCTCGAAGCGGGTCCGTCCTCGGGCGAGCACCGGGTACAGGACGCGGGAGGCTTTGTCGACACCGTCACGACGACGACGCCGAGCGTTGTTATATTTGGAGCAGGAGTTGCCCAGATGGGACAGATGCCGGGATGGTCGCCTTCACGCAGGCCGACGACGAGCCGCGCCAGATCTCAGGCTAGCGATTAAAGTTCATTTGAGGTGATTACGTTAGCGCTGATCGAGGGCTGTCAGCGTTGCGCCTGCCCGTTTCCAGCCATCGTCAGTTCCTTTTCCCCCAGCTCGTCCATCGCTCGCTGCTCTCTCTCCCTAACCACTCCCTTGCCCAGTCAGCCTCATCTCTCTTGATCAACACCGCTCATTCGCCCACTGCCATCCTGCCCACGCTGGTCCAATCACTGCCCTCCGATCGTCGCTTAGCACACGGTCCATCTTCAATAGGTGAGCGTCCGCCTTTCTACCCTCGCTGGCTCCCTCTCGCGCCCTCTCTGCGTCCGTATACACTCTGCCCCTTCTCTGTCCCCCGTACTGCCCGTCGTTCGCACTCTCGCCGCCACACACCCGCCGCACGTCCTCCGGTGCCGAGTCCCGCCGCTGCGCTATTTCTAGACCACTGATCCACGCTTCACAGTCGCCTCCCCCCTCTCCCCAGACGCGCATACCCCTCTGCGTGAGTACTCTCTTGCCCATCTTTTTTCCCTTTGGTGTTCTCGCGTCGCCGTTCGCTGCGCGTCCTCTTCCCGCATAACCGTCCTTGCTCCCGTTCCGGCCTCCGTCGTCCCCTCGTCTACCGCACCCACGCCCGCTTCTCGTCTCTACCACTCTCCCACTTCCTCTTCCTTTCCTCCTGCCTGCATCCGCGCAGCTGCCATAGCTACCCGTGCGTAGACACCGAGTCCGCTTCGCCTTCTGCGTTCGCACCGCTTAGCCTACCTCTGTCCTCCCGTCCGCTTCTGCCTCACACCGCTACTGTCGTAAGCCCATCTGGCCCCTCTGCTCCCTCTTCTCGCGCTTGCCTGTGCTTTTTTTCCGCCCCCGGTCACCTTCTGTTCACCTCTTCCTACGTCATCCCGACTTTCCTCCGAGTCTCTCTGCGTCCTCGGGCTCGTCTCGGGCTTCGCGTCCTCTCACTTCGGCGTGATCGCGGGTGCGCGCGCGGCTGCGTCTTCATCTTCACAGCAGCGTGCTCGTTCTCATTTTCACCCTCTTTCTCTTACCCGCCTTCGATCGGGCCGGGTTGCATTTGCGTTCTGCCAGAGTTCGCATTGCCTCATAGATGCGTTCGTGACGGTCACTGACGCCGCCTGCTTGGATCGTACAGGGCCGGGTTCAGATCAGAAATCAGGGCACACGCTCGTTGCTCAGCATAATACTCAAGCCGCGCCGTAGAGCATACAGGCACATAGGCAGCTCTAGAGTAAGTACGGTCGGCTGCGTCCCCCCGCCTCCTCATCTGGTCGATCTGGCTCCCTCGAAAAGGGTGAGTGTTCTGTACCGTTTGGCCTGAGCCTCCTTGCGTCCGCCGATGGATCTTTCTCGCTCGAGCACTTTTCTGAGCGGACGTTGTCGTGCTGCGCTGCTCGCGTCCGCGTACCGAGCGCCGCTCGCTCGCCATCCGACCCGTCGCGCCCGCTGCACCCACGCACCTGCCCTGTCTGTCGGATTCTCGCCTTGCGCTACGCCCTCTACCTCGCTTTCCGTTTCTGCTTTCTTACTTCTGTGCGCGCGTGCGGCCATCGCACTGCCGTAATCATAGCCGTTCAGGGCTCTACGGGCGTGGCTTTTCGCCTCTATGTGCGCCTTCGGCTTCGATCTGCACGTCGCGCCGTGGGACTTGCCTTGCCCTGGTCGTCCGCCATGCACTTCGCATCCTGTCGCACTTCACCTGCGTCTCGTCTGGTTTACGTTCGCATGTTCTTTTAACTCTATCTTCTCGTCGGGTGTGCTTCACTTCTGCGTGATCGCGCATGCGAACGGCTTCGTCTTTATCTGCGCTCTCGTCATCCTCTGCAGCTTCGCGTTCCCTCTCGTTCGTGCGTTCGTCTTCGTCGTCGCCCGGGCCGGCGATCTGGCGGTGTCTACTCGCATCGGAATACGCGCGAGTGCTTCCGCTCTCTGTTGTCAGACCTGCTCAGAGACGTATTTATTGACTGACCCTCTTCTTGCAGATCCCAGGCACTCCGCAGACTGTGCTACATAACCCATCACGTCGCCTGCGGACAATATGACGACACCACAGCGTGTGTCGACCTTCACGGCGGTCGCTTCCCCGCCCGCGGCGTCCCTCGCCGCACTGCCACAGCGCGCGAGCTCCTTCGCCGCGTTCTCGGCGTTCTCGGCCGCGTCTTCCTCATCCCTTCCGCCCTCGGATTCGACGTCCACCGTGCCATCGCCGCTGCTCGCTGCGCCCCGCCCGACACTCGCCCCGCGGCGCCACACGATGCGCCCACTCCGCTCGTCGCCGCTCGCCGGGCCGAGCCTCGCGCTGTCCGCGGACGGGGTGGCGGTGCTGGGCGCGCGGGCGGAGGAGGCGGAGCGGGAGTACGACGCGGACGTGAGCACGGTGGCGTGCGGGAGCGGGAGCGGGAGTGGGAGCAGCAGCGGGGAGCACGGCCCGCGGGGCGGGAAGGAGACGGTCAGTGCGCCCGCGTCGCTCAAGTTTCCGAGTGCCACAGACGGGTGGGCGGAGGGCCGCCCGTTTGTCGCGGGGGTAGGGTCGGATGGCGAGGTGGCGCGGGACGAGGATAAGAGTGTCCAGGAGAAGGGGAGGGAGAAGAGAAAGTCGACCAAGTTGAAGAAGAGGGTCAGCTCGGGCTTTGGGCTGGGGAAGCTCAAGACGCCTTTTGGGCCTGCGGGTGGCGCCACCGCCGTCGCTGCTGCGTTGCCGGTGAGGCCTCAATCGGACACGTCGCATGGGCACGACGAGAGCTCGCACGGGCATGGGCGGGCGTCGACGGAGGAGGGGTGGGCGTCGGGGTCTGCGGAGAGCGGGACGGTCCCACGGCCTGGGATCCTCAAGATGCCCGAGCCGAGTCGGGTGAGAAGGCGGTCCGCGCTGTTGCCACCGCCGCATTCAGCATCACATGGGTCGTTGGAGACTGCCTCGGTGCATGGCTATCCTGCGGGGAGTCACGCGAGCCTGCAGGCGGGGTACGCCGGCGCACGGTCCTTCTCGTACCAGGACGGCTTCCCCACCTCCTCCTCATCGAGCAGCACGCGGCCGCACTCGCGCGCCATGACGGACCACGCGCGCCACTCGCAGCACAAGGAGCACTGGATGAGCGCGGTGCCGAACGGGTCGCTGACGCACCTCGTGAAGACGATGGCGGACCCGGCGAGCCCGGAGGCGACGTGGCTGCAGGTGATCGCGCCGCCCAGGTTCTCGAGGGAGGGGATTAGGCAGCAGGGCGTGGTCATGCCCGTGCGCAAGGCGGAGGCGGGGCTCGCGGCGAGGAGGAAGAGCGTCGGGGTCGGGGCTGGGGCTGCGGGTGCGAGGGTGGAGCAGGGCGGGCAGGCTCCAGGCGTAAGAGGGAGGAGTCGGTCGGCGTTCGCGGGGAGTGGGGCAGGGTATGTGCGTGCGGGGGCTAGTGCGCACGGGCAAGGGCAAGGGCAAGCTGGTGGTGAGGACAAGGGGAAGGCGAGGGAGAGGGAGGAAGACATTCTTGAAGTGCACAGGGACGGCGGCGATGCGTTCACGCCCCCAAGGCCTGTTCCCATCCGTACGGACTCGCAAGGTAGCGTCAGCTCGCAGGGCTCGGCTGCGCAGAGCGTCTCGCCTGCGAACACCTCGCTCAGTCTGTCGCCCGGTCTGGTGAGGGCTGAGAGTCCTCTGGCGGCGCTCGGCAGACGGGTCAGCGCGGAGTTTGCGCGCGCACAAGCACAGGAGGAGCAGGCCGTCAAGGAACAGACTACCATCGTCCAGAGTGTCCATCAGCACGACGATGGGAGCAGCGATGTGCAAGCCCTGCCACAGCCCTCCCCGCCTTTCGCAGCCCCACCGATACTATCGAGAGCGAGCTCGGCAAGCTCATTGGGGTCGGCGGCGAGTTTTAGGACCGCGCCGGACGATCCGGAGGCCCCGCTCGCGGCGCCCAGTCCGCCGTTCTTCGAGTCTGCGCATGGCGGCCATGACGGGCGCTCGGAAGAGAGCCTCGCGTCGACGTGTTCGTCTCCCCCAGAGCTGGGCGGCGGCGTGCGTTCCGGCCTGATGGGCGACGGGACGGGTACGAGCGTGGAGACGCCGAGTTTGACGAGGAGCCGGACGGTGAGCACGAGCGGTGGGAGTGTCGGCGCGAGTGTGAGGTTGGCCGATGCCGTCGGCGGTGGGAAAGAAGAGGTCCAGGAGAAGCCGACGGGTGTGGTGGAGGTGAGGGTAAACGGCGTGCCCGTCGAGCTGGTGTCGATCCCGAGCCTGTCGAGCAAGGCCCAGTGTGAAGTGGACGTGGACTTGAAGGGCGTGGGGAAGACGAAGGGGCGGGCAACGTTGAAGAAGCGGCTGAAGGGCCCGATGGTGAGGGTGGAGATGGCGAAGGGAGAAGAGGATCTGGACGCGTTGAAGAAGGCGAATGCAGATGGCCCGATCAAGAGGGCCTGGAGGCGGATGTTCAAGGGCGGGGCGGGGCGGTAGGGCCTATGGACTTGTCGCGAACTTTCAAAACTAAAATTATTGCACGGTGCAGGACGAGGACCTCTTGTTTCTGCCGTGTTTGTGTTTGATGGACTAGCTTGGACTCTCTTGGATATATCCGTTCCTATTCTGTGCTGTATACAATACCGTATGTTCTGTTTCTTGACAATGACTCTGCTGCCTCTGATGTTCCGTCCATATTGTTGGCTGATCCCTCTCATTTGGTGATTGTGTTCATGCGGGTCCATTCTCTTGTTCAACATAGTGATAGAGGTCCGTCGCAGGACTACCTAAAGTATGTGTACACCTTCCACAAAGCAAAATAGCCTTCCTAGAATGATAGATAAACCTTTGTTGTCTCAGTCACCATTCCTCTACGCGGTGAAGCCTAACGATTTCAGCCCACAGTACCCCATGTTCGCAGCTTGAGCCCGGGAGACAGAACAGAGTTCTATCAATAGTGAAAATACAACGGTGCTATTACCTCTAGTGTAGACCCACTAGAAGCTTCAAGTCAGCTCCAGTACCTGAATCCGAATGGTTCATCGTCTCACGCATGTTGTAAATGATATGAAGTATCGGTCACAGCAACGTAGAGGACATACAAAATCAATCGGTGTTGCTAAACCAGTGTAGCTGAAGATAGCCACTCGACTCGATTGATGTTGGGTAGTCCAATATATTCAGGAAGCTCGCGAAAGTCGTGGAGATCATGTTCTCCTTCCGAGCTCTACAGCGCACACGTCTGTCTCGCGCATGTCTCTACAAGGGAGGAGTGCGCGAGGCAGACGCAAGTAAACTGGAAGGCGCGTTACATCCCGAGTACAAAAATCCAGCCAGGACCAAAAGAGTCTACTTGCAATCAACTCACCAGCACTAGCAATGTAGACAGCCTGGAGCCGACGTTGCATTAGAAATTCAGAATGCAGCTGGCAATCCCAGCCGCGCCAAGCCTGCCTTACACCATAGAATCAACGCCCGTTTTGAGCAATACCCTCCGGTCTGAGCCCTGTTTCGCAAGGATGAAACTGGCATTTTAAGTAGACCCTGAGTATAGCCTGAGCACATCCACGCCTGATTTAGCATCGAGAGACAGAAGAAAGTAACCAGCGAAGACTTGTAACCAGCATTTGCCGCCGATAAAAATGAGCGATCAATGCGAGCGACCACCATTTTCTGCTGGGCGAGGACCGCAGAGAATAGGAGGAGGGTCCTAGGACGCACACGCCCAAAAGCACATTTGAACCGAGAGGGTTGATTCCATAAAATGAAGAGATCTTCGCCATGTTTGTGAGTCATGGGTCCAAACCTTCTGCCGGAAGATGGATCGCCGAGGGGTAGTAATGCGACGTACAATAAACACATCCCGTCTTGCCCGATCTCCTTAAGTTTCCCCATCAATGTATCCGCAACGGCCCATAGATAACATGCACGTTTCTCAAAGCTCCGGGACAAACTGCTCGAATGACAAACCGCAGAGATTACGCATCAAAGAGGCAAAAACAGGACATCAGGGGGCTTTCGATATAGTCTAAGTGTGGACGACGACAGCGGTGACCATGGTTAGGCGAATAGGTTAGAGGAGTGTGCCGACGCGACGCGTGAGACGAGCATGTGATCTGCTTGGACATCCGAAAGTCTGCTTGCGCTCTTTCTCTCAACGAATCCCTATCCTCCCATTGGATCTGCGGCCCTCATCGAGGACTACTTCAGCTGCTCGCATTCTAGTGCCAGCTGTTTCACAGGTAGTCAACCCTCTTTCCTCGCCCCCGCAACTCAAGGCACGCTGTTAGCACGCATCTACAGCACACTGCAAGTACTAGCTTGACTCCTAGCTGCCATGACTTCCCGAACACTCTCTTCAGTTGGTTGGGTCTCGAATGCCACTCGGAAGTCTCATCTGAGCTCCAGATCTCGCTCCAGCTCGTGCAATGCCGTCTCCCACCGCCACCCAGACCCGACGCGGCCAGCGCAGTCTAGACACTATCATCATGTCCGTTACCTATTACCATCATCATCCGCGAGTACCAGGCCATCAGCGAACTACAGTTATGTCGGGTGTGTTACGCATACAACTCCAAGACTAGTCCCTGGCAGGTTTGCTGGCTTTCCTCGCAGCTCGTTTCACTCCAGTGCTCGTGAGTCTTCCCATTCCGACCTCTTGGATTTACGTGGCCATGCTACTGAGACCTTTGTCCCCATTAGCCGCGCAGCATGGTGGTATCAAAAGACCTGCTCCTGGTACTGGGTATGTATTCGCATTCCTCCCGTCTTGAAATTCTCTAATTTGATCCTGTTATCTAATCTGATATGTCTCTCATCCCATCTTATCTCCGCAGGATAAAAGTGCACTTCAAGGACTCGAAGGGCAACCTGATCAAGACTGTTGAGGCGAACGAAGGCGATGACATCCTAGGTATCGCCCATGAATATGATATCGACCTCGAAGGTATGTCGATATTCCCCTTAACGCTGACCAATGAGACTGCGTGGATTTTACTCTCGCTCTCGCTGCATAACCATACATTGTACTAATAGCTGACTGGTCTATTTCTTCCTTACAGGCGCGTGTGAAGGTTCGGTCGCGTGTTCGACGTGTCATGTCATTCTATCTCCTGAGCATTATGAGCTCCTCCCCGAGCCGGAGGTTAGCCTATCGCTTTATCTGCTCGCTTACTACGATGTAGGCCAGGCTGACATGGACGTATGACTGATATCATCCGTATGATAGGACGATGAAAACGACATGCTCGACATGGCTTTCGGCCTGACCGATACATCACGACTGGGTTGTCAGGTCAAACTCACAAGGGACTTGGACGGCATAACAGCGACGTTACCAAGTGCGACGCGGAACATGTTCGTGGATGGTGAGTCATGGTTGTCTTTTCATTCCTTCAGCAACTCACAGGGGCCTAAACCACTCGTAGGGAAGAAGTCAACCCATTAATGTTGAGCGAATGCGGCCAATGCGATCTACACTTAACACTTCATTGGCTGTATCGAGCTGCAATACGGAAGCTGCCTGCCCCGTCAAGGCGAGCGACGAGGATTGTGTCTTGCCAATCCATTCCTGCTGCAAATCCATTCCTGCTGCAAAGCACTCTATTCATAGTCTTGTGGATGTATATACGTACAGATCTCGATGTCATCTTCATATAATCACCACTTATGATGACGCCAGTGCTTGCTGAGATTAGTATCTTGGCATGAACACAATCACGAAGCCTATATTCTGGTGAATGGTGCTTCGCCCTCCTACGTAATAGCTAGACGTCACACGTCAGTCCGTTGAAGTCTCTGTCTGGAAAAGCTTCAAACTCACTATACTTCGGCCCACCACCACCTTCAGGAACTGTCCATGTAATATCCTGTGTAGGTACTTTTATGTCACATAGCTTGCAGTGGATGCAATTCTGTGTCCAGGGACAAATAAATGACTCCGAATGCCTCGTATCGATCCAATGTGTGCTTACTTGTGAGTTGATCACGAGCTTCTTGCCTTCCCAGTTTCCGTCATTTTGTGAGCTGCCCTCATCATCGACGTACTCATACACTTGCGCTGGGCACGCTCGGCCCAGAAGACCCGCATAATCGGAGACGTTGACCTTGACGTGATCTTTGCGCACCGCAGTGTTCTCTTCCCATTTCTCTGTTTTCAAACCTTCCTCTTTTGCAGCAGCTCCTTCCGCTCCTGCATCTCCAGCGACGCTATCGTATTTCCGCACTCGCAGGTGCACCGGCTGGTCCTCAGCGTGGTTGGTGCCGGTGAGCGCCAGGCTCGTTAGCAGATCAGTGGACAATGGCGGCTGGTAGGGAGGGTACTCGATGGGCTGGCACTCGCTAGCCCGCCGCGTGTGTGCCGCATCGCTCAGATTCGACTTGTTGCGGAACGTCCACGGCGTGCGACCTCTCAGCAGAAGCGTGTCGATGCCAGAGTAGGCTATTCCGCCCCACATGCCGAGAGGTGTATTAAAGGACGGACGCACGTTCCGCACCTCGTACAGATCATCGAACACCCAGCTTCCTCGTAAAGCCTCTTCGTATTTGCTCATGTCCGCGGCCGTGTTCTCAGAGTTGGACTCGCTGTCTTGGGTGGAAATGGCGTCGAAAGCGGCCTCCGCAGCGAGCATACCGCTCTTCATTGCGTTATGCGTGCCCTTGATTTTAGCGACATTGACAAATCCGGCAGAGCACCCTATGAGGGCGCCGCCAGGGAAATGCAACTTGGGTACGGATTGCAAGCCACCCTCGTTCAGCGTCCGTGCACCATATGCTATGCGTGAAGATTCGCCTGCGAGCAGGTCTCTGAAATACGGGTGGTGCTTCATTTGCTGGTGGGGACGGTACGAAAATCACCATCCGTTTTCTGATGTCGAATACAGGGGAAGTACGTACCTGGAATTCTCTGTATGGACTAAGATACGGATTTGCATAATCCAACCCGATAACCAAGCCCATACTGACTAGGCCATCCGCCATGTGGTACAACCAGCCTCCTCCATATGTTTTCCAGTCCAGTGGCCAGCCCATGGTGTGAACGACTTCACCTGGGCGGTATTTGGATGGATCTACCCGCCATACCTCCTTGACACCAATGCCATAGGTCTGCGGGTCTCTGCCTTCACGCAGGCGGAATCTTCGCATCGCTTCCTTCGACAATGATCCATGTGCACCCTCCGCCAGTAGGGTGACGCGGGCGCGGAACTCCATACCAGGCTCGAACGTGTCCTTCATCCGGCCCTCGCGGTCAAGACCCACTTCATTCGTCCGCACTCCTAGTATGCTCTTCCCGTCCTCCCCATATACAAGCCCTGCGCCAGCAAATCCAGGGTATACTTCCACGCCGAGTTCCTCGGCTATACTCCCGAGCCATGCGGTGAATTGAGACAGGGAGAGGATGTAGGTACCCATTTTCGCCATCTGGGGAGGTTGGGGAATGCGGATGGAGTGGGACTGTGTGAAGAAGCGCATGGAGGTATGCAGTGTTGGCTGTGTGAGCGGGTGGCCTGACCGCGATTGCCAGTCCGGAAGTAGTTCATTCAATGCGCGCGGTTCGATGACTGCGCCTGAGAGGATGTGAGACCCTGTGTAAATCATTGTTCAGCACATATAGGTGGGATATTCCCATGGTAATTAGCAGAAGGTAGACTGTGATCCTGTTCTTGACATGTCCCCCCGGTTGTGCTATGAAACTTTATTGGCATATTACCCTGTGGTCGTTCAAACGTTGAAGGTATTTTGCGGCCACTACAAGAACCGCTCAGAGGTGAGGTAACAGTCGCTCGTTTCTACTAAGAACAAGCCGATGGCTCTCGAAGAGTTTTTCCTGGGACGGGTGCCCCGAACCATAGACCGCAGTGGTCAGGACTTCCTTGAGCGTAGGAAGACTCACCCACTTCAGCACCCTTCTCAAGCACAACAACGCGTATTTCTCTGCCCTTCTCCTGTTCGAGTTGCTTCAAGCGGATGGCTGCACTGAGACCAGCGGGACCCGCTCCGACAATACAAACGTCGACTTGGTCAGAGGCTCGTTCGACATTGCTGGGGTCGAAGAGCTCTCGAGGCCTTAGCTGGGTAGAGTGCAAGGAGCGCACTAGACGAAGAACGCGTCTCGAGTGCTGGTTCCAGCGCAGCATTGTGATGGACAGACGAGAGGACGGATGTCCACAACTTGAAAGCGGGGCATCACCTGCAATCACATGGCATCGAGACGCTGACCCCGGAGTGTCTCGGGTCCATTAGGTTATGTATATGAGCCCCCGAGCATGCCTGCTCTCAGGATAACGCCTGCCGCGCAGCTTATGGCCAGCTGGGTACCGCTGCATTTGCTATCCCTCTCTCCGCTCCGCTTGCCATCTATTTCGTTCGCCTCTCCGTATACTTTTGTACTCGTCCTGGAGTCCCTCGTATTACTGCACTCTCATCGATGACTGGCTTTGCAGCCATTCCTCTCGTAGAGGATGGCGGTGAAGAGAGCACTAGTGCGCATCTAGCTGGCGTGGCCAAGATCCTCGGTCCGCGATGGCTGCAGCTTCCTGCTCTTACCATAGGCCTTCTCGGTGTGCAAGTGTTCTGGTCGATCGAGATGTCGTATGGTACTTGTTCCAGTGTTGTCCGGACGCGAGCTGTGCCTACTCAAAGTCGGGATATATTCTATAAGGTACACCGTACCTGAGATCTCTTGGTCTCTCCAAGTCGGCCGTGGCAACCGTCTTCCTCGCCGGTCCTATTTCTGGCCTTATCGTACAGCCTCTCATCGGTATGCCCTATGAACTCATCGCACATGAGATGCATATTGAATATACTTCGGTGTCACGCAGGCGTCCTCGCTGACAACTCAAAGTCCCGCTTTGGCCGTCGGCGACCCTATATGCTTGCAGGTACCGGCATATGCGTCTCCGCAATGCTTCTTCTAGGCTTTACTAGGCCGTTCGCAACACTCTTTACATCCCTTGGTTCTACATCGGTATGTATCGACTGCGGCCTTGGTCAACGGATCATACGCCTGACTCATCTGGACTTCACTCTCTTATACATTACAGAATAATGTGCTAACAATATGGCTTGCTATCATCGCACTCTTCTCCATTGACTTCTCCATCAACGCAGGTATGTCCTCTATCATCGTTACCTAGAGACACCATACGTATTCCTCCCAATGCCTATCCGGCTGTTCAATGAGTCAGTACAAGCTGTCGATAGAGCGCTCTTAGTGGACACCCTTCCACCGTCAGATCAAGCTGAAGGAAACGCGTGGGCAGCGCGTATGCTTGGTATAGGGAGTGTTGCGGGATACTTTATGTCTGTATTGCTCATTCCTTTGAGTTTCTTGCAATTGAATTTTATCTATCCTGCTAGTGGGAACCTCGATTTAACCGTCGCATTCTCCTTCTTGGGTGATACTGAGTTGGAAGTGTTATCCGTCTTGGGTTCGTTCCTCCTTGTGGCGATGCAGGTTATTACTGCAGTCTGTACGAAAGAGCGAGTTGTAGTAGCCATAAAGTGCGTGAATATCCAGTCTGTTCATAACATGTGTAGCTCACGCTCGAGCATATCTCAACAGAGGCTCAAAAAAGAGCTTTCGAAAGGAGTTGAGTGATATCTGGTATGAAATGCGGCATTTGCCATCCGTGATTCGACAGATCGTAAGTGTATGTCTCACTGACTATGTCCCTTTCTGAATGAGACGCGGTTATGCTAGTGCATCATCCAATTCTTGTCAGTCTTCGGTCCATTGACCATTCAGATTCATTCTAACCGACCTGTAGTGCCTGGGTGGGATGGTTCCCGGTCCTCTTTTATACTACCGCCTTCGTTGGGGACCTGCATAAACGAGCACATCCCGATCTATCTCCAGATGACCCCCAATTGAATGCCGAAGCCACCCGACTCGGTTCACGAGCGATGTTCTACAGCGCCTTGCTGAGTCTCGCATGTAACATGATACTCCCCTTCTTCGTGAGCGAGGCAGTCGGCAGTCGAAAGCTACTCGAGCGTCAACTCGGTGCTACGAGGAGCCAGTGGGCAGTATGGTACGAGCGGATTAAACTGCATCTTGCCACACTATGGGCCATATCACACATCGTGTTTGCTGCTTGCATGGCAGCTACATTGTGAGTCTACATCTATTATTGCTTGCTCTTCAAGTGAGGCAATGGTCACAAGGTGTGGATGCTGAGCAGCATGGATTGCAGCTTCTATTCCGGCGTCGCAGGTGCTACGTTCTTCACTACGCTAACGGGATTTTCGTGGTCTATCACGCAATGGGCGCCGTTCTCGCTGGTAAGTACAGCATCAGGGTCATGTCTCCTCATTTCACACCTCACCCTGCCCTCCGACAACAGCTCGCAGAGGCTATACTTACCGAAGACATTCCCACCGACGACACTGCATCCATCATGCTTCGTGATACACGTACACAACAACGCATCTCTGCGGACGTTGCTATTGGTGGTGACGAGCAGGAGCGCCAGTTTCTTGTCGCGGATGATGAGGACGACACTTACGAGTCGCTAGAGGCCGAAGTGCAGTCGTTCACGTCCTCAGCGTCCATGGACGTAGAGGACCAGGAAGCGTTACAGGAGCGTCGAAATGAGTTCATGAATAACTCTTTAGCGCGGAGTAGTTTTCTTGACGTACATGACAGCGTCGAGGTGGCGCATGATACCGTACAAGGAGAGCAAAGAGGAGGGGGCCTCGCTTCCAAAGCGGGGATCATTATTGTAAGCCACTTTCGAGTTCATTAATCACCGTGCGGGAAGTTAATCAATTTCAGGGCATTCATAATATCTTCGTCGTGATGCCGCAATTCATCATGACGGGGATTGCATCTATCGTTTTCTTAATCGTAGAACCAAGCAAGAGTGCCCTGGGCGGGGGTCATGTGGGCGACATCGAATCTGGAAATGGAACTTTATCAATCGGGGACTCGGGGAATGTGACCTTAGCGGCAACACATCCATCATTGAAATTGAGGGAAGATGGTGCAGGCCCCAATTCGTACGCCATCGTCTTTCGGTGAGTTTCATTTGAGCTTTGGACTACGCTTCCTTTTTTGATGGCTCGTATCACCGTGTTTAGATTGGGCGGTATCGCTGCAACGATAGCGTTTATATTAACTGTTCGGCTCGCGCGCGAATTAGGGCGGCGATGACGATGGTCTTAATATGACCCATTTTATTAGATTACATGGACTTTGGGTGTACTAATTGCTGTAGACCGTTTTTGTTACTTTTATCGTGGCTTTCAATCGCAGAATGAACCAACACTACAGCCGTATGTAGCCCAGACGGTCTGTCTGGGTAATAATGCAGCATCCACATCGCCACACTGAACAGATGCCTGCTTCTGCGCAAGGCCGCGGCTACGCGTTGCGCAGGGACAGAAGAGAGGCTGTGACTCCTTCCTGTGTTGTCTTCTCAGCCAATACTTACACATTGGTCGAATTCTTGTTTCTCAAGATGAGGAATGTGGCGCTTGCCAATCCTTCCTTCGCACCGTGCGGCCGAACGTCCTGCAACCGTACTCCCGTACTCACCCGATCCAGCTGCTGTGATGCGCGCGACATGTCCGTGTTGAGTGCTGTATATTTCCGCAATTCGTCTTAAAATCTGGCACGTCTTCTAGCCATTCTCAGTATACTAACACTATGTATAACCAGCTTGATGCAGACGCCGGTAGATTCGAATCCATATCGCTATAAATTACTTGGTCACTGAATACGCCCAGTGCGTTTAACGACTTACCATAGTCAGCTTGTCATCTATCATATAGTGCAGGCTCAGGACACCATGCTAGCTTGCCATCGACGATTCATCGATGCACCTTCGGCGAGCTGTTTTCCGGTCAAACCGTCAAACTGTCCTGTCCGCTTCATGTTTTCAAGATCAGTGTTCTGATGTTAATTTCACCACAACTCCGGTACACCCCTGAAGATTTTTCCCAGACCGCAATATAGCTCGAGAAGCTGGTTGCTCTATATCGCATTCTGGCCGGTTAAGCGTCACTGAGCGCATTCCGACGGTCGGAACATGATGCAATATTCTAGAAGCGTTGCACGCAATATTGAACCGTCAGCGGTCATTAATTGGTAATCGGTCTTGATTACTGTACTCACGTCTAACTTCAAACATAATGTTAGTCAGAAAGCCGTGAAGCCGATACTAGTATATCGAATGCCGCTGAGTACAACTCGTCGCTATGGCGCGGTCAACTAAGGCGGATTATGGGAAACACTAATGTACTGGATGGGGGTTAAGATACGAGGCGGGTATAAATACTTTTACGAGCGAGTATCAAGTTACGAACGGCAGTAGGAATAGCATGGAACACAGGAACTGGACCTAGCCAAGCGTCAAATGGTAGTGATACATATGTGGGAGGTGCACAAGTCCGTAGATGGAATGTGAGAACAGTAGGTGGTACGAAAATTGACACGGTCATCGGCCGTAACAGGCTTGGTGGAGTTTACACTCGTTGCCGCCCTTTGCGCCTGACAAAGAGTGTTCTTGAAACGGACATGCATATGAAACCGACTATTGCGCAAAGCTGGCGAACGCTATTTGAGTAACTACGTATGTGAGCATAACTGAAAGCTCACCCCGGTGAAAAGGATCGCCCGCCACCAGTGCAGTGATGAGGAGTTGTGACCGAGAAGCGCGCCTGCTATAGGATTCCCCGTGAGCATAGCTACGGCGACTACCGAATATGCACAGCCCATCTTGACTCTGCAGACCAGAAGCACTCAATTAGAAGTTCACCATCATAATTAACCAGCCTACCCGAGTTCTCCGAAATGGTTGCACAATGAAACCAGCAGGGAAGGTATGAGAGAAATATCTTCAATGTTCGTGCAGTCAGCTGTCTGGTGAGTTAGATGACCATGAGGATCACCCACATGCTCCCGATGAAAATCCGAACAAGATGGCGACGAGAATGACACCGGCCGAATTGGTGGCGCCAAATATGCTGAAGATGAGCGCGGCAGACATAAAGATAGATGGCAATAGCATGTTGTACACTCCGAGCTTATCGGCAAGGAAAGTGGGCAGCAGACGGCCTAAAATGCTCCCCGCGTTTAGAATAGCGAGCTGGGGTCAGTAAAGCCGTCGAGCAGTGAGTTCAGCTATGGTCAAGAAGGGAAACGCAGCTCGCACTCACGCAATAAGTGGTGATCCGTGCGTCCACGCCGTGATCGGCGGCGAAGAGCTGTAAATAGAATACTGACGAAAGCGGTCAAAACTCCCGCCGCAGACCGGTGAAACTTGAGAAACTCACATGGCACATATACGCCCAAGCTAGTGAAGAACGCCCTGTCAACCATACAGTGAGCAAAGTTCAAACCTTCTGTACGCGCAGTGCCCACCCTCCGATGGACCACAGATATGCGCCGTCCCAAACAATCTTCTTCATTTCCGTCCACTTTATCCGGGTCGCGGTGCGTTTCGCCGGGAGACGGGTCCGCATCAGGCAATTCGCAGCCAGGAGTGTGCCGCCCACAACCGCTCCACTCGCGCGGACAGCGTTTGCAAAGCTCACATGAGGTGACATGAACAAGTGGTTGAGCATGATTGGAAAGACAATGCCACCGGCGGAGGAGCCGCTGATGACAATGCCAATGGCGAGGGCTCGTCGCTTCTTGAAATGGTGCGAGACGATACTAAGAGACGGCAGGAAGGTCATGCCCAGGCCAATACCCATGCCCACAGCTTGCGCGAGGAACACCTGTGAGAGTGCGTGACCGTTATCATCGGATGCACGCCAGTGCATTGGGGCTTCATACTTGCCTGGTAGTATTGATTGGGCTTGGCGAGCGATAGCATGAATATGCAAAAGACATAGAGCACGGAGCCGGCTATCTCTAAGTGATGACTGGAAGGCTGTTAGAACGGGGGATAAGAACGACCGAAGTGAAAGGCATACAAGAGGCCTGCGTCAAATGCTCTCCCGACAAAAACCCCAGGGGCGTACATCAGGCAGAGTTGTAAGCTACCAATCCAACTGCAGCCGCCACCGGTTAGTCCGGATCGGATAGACACATAACAGGATGATACACACCTGATGTTGGACGGTGTTTGCTGAGTGAGGAAATGGGTGGTATAATAATCTAGCAAATGACGATATGTTCAGAGTGGTCGTGGGAGGCTGGGAATCCTTTTACCTTGATACACTCCGAATGCACTGATGTAGCTGCGAAACAGGTTTAGCGCAAGGCCCAATCAACTTGTGACGGTGATAAGTGTGGCACTTACCCAAAGGTTGCGAATTGGACCATCCACCTAAATGAGAAGCTCAGAGGGGGGAACTTGACTCGCAGTGCTGGGATGGAGACTTACGCGCCTGCAATGGTCAACCAGGCGGACGAGCCACCATCGGGTGGCTCATGCCAGTCTGTGGCTGTTTGTTGTTCGACTTGCACTGTTTCCTTTGTAGAAGATGAAGAGGCAGCAGACACAGACATGTCCCGACGAGGCTGCCGGGGTGGCGAGGAGAAAGGAGAGTGGGAAGGCGTCACTGGTCAGAGGGAGGGAGAAAGATAGATGTAGGGGGAATGATAGCATGGCTCAATATCAGTGATGATGCTACGCGAGCGTCTAGGAGAAGAGCCTTCGAGGACTAAACGTCCCGGGAACAGTCGCTTGAACCGCACAGGGAAGCTGTCTCAGCCTCTCTTTCGATCCGAGTGCCATTAATTAGATGGACGGCCTCAATGATTCGACCATCGCAGTTGAGCCCAATTACAGCCACTGCACATCCATCCCGAGCTCGACCCCAGCACGGTCGCCTGTTTGCCTGGAGTCCCTGTGCGCCAGCTCTCCCATGCGTGTCGGCTGCGTCCGTCGTTTGGACACCACGCGGTCACCTTGGCCCTCGTGCAGCCCTGGACGATTCCCAGTCATTGGACATTAATGCGAATTAATTCTGATGGCTCATGAGAATGCATCATCCCACTCGGGTGACGCCTGTCTGGCAGGTGAGATCCTCGCTCGTAGTCAATAACGCGTTACCTACACTCACACTCGAACTCGGTCTGGCCAACGGGTGAGAAGAGAGGCTGAGCGTCCTGGGTGTATTTATGATGGTCGGTCGGCGTTACTGACGGTCTCTAACCGGCAATTCAGTGGACGCCGTTGACGGCCCCGGCGTCCATTGCGGTCTCTTCCTCTGAGATCTCCATCCTAGTCCTCATCTGGCTAAGCTCAACCTGCCGAAAACCGTCACGATAATCTTATCCGCCCCCCCGCGGCACAATATGCGAATCTCTGACTCGACCGTTGTACCTCGGCTCTTATTACTTTAATTTACCTCTGATCCCGAGACAGATGATAGCCTTTGCATGTCAACGCCACTTTATTGACCTCAGCCATCATTATCCCTACAGCGTGCGCCCGGCGGCACATAATATACACTTACACATCACACCCGCGGGCTCCACCCTGCCTGTCGTTGCTACGTCTCATTCCCGGTGCTCCCTGACGCCAGAGGATGTGGCGTAGCGCTCCCCGTCGGAGACGTTCTCCGCAACTTTCGGGACGGTACTGGGCTCGACCGTCGAGATTCCGACGGTGTCGACGCCGTGCTCGCTGTCCTCCCTCCCTCGATGCGTTCGACCTAGCCCCCGACCTCGACATACTCAGTCCACCACTCCCAACTGAATTCCCAGGACTCGGGCTCTGCGGCAGAGATGGCTTCTTCACCCAAGGCATCCTCGTATAGATCCCTCCGATCCAAGTCTTCGCGTAGGCCTCCCGTTCTCGCTCCTCTCTCCTTCGTTCAAACGTGGAACGATACCGCTCATATGAATCCCGGAACGCACGGTCAACTCGCGAGGAGAAAATGAGCTCGCCCCGTGGGTTCGACGCGGGCGGTATCGGAGGAATGGGAACAGAGGAGCTACGCTTCGTCGGTTCCCGGTCAGGGGAAGGCGTACGTGTATGACGGGGTGATGCTGGACTAGGGGATGTCTGTCGAGTGGTGGTGCGCGGGAACAGAAGATTGAATGGATTGAATGGAAGCTTGGAGCGTAAGGGTGGCTGTCGGACGTTCAAATACATGTTGAAGTTACGGAGCGCACGATTTGCGTGAGGAACGTAACTAAAGGAACAGAGTCCCGGCGACGGGTGATGATGGCCCGCTCTCTCAATACAGATGTGTGACCACATACCGGTTGGCGTAACCGATCTTCTCGGAATACATCCCGCTCGCAAAAAACAACACGAGAGTTGTCACCGACACAAAGAGTAGACCAGATGCGATGTAGGGGTGAACCTTGACCGGCACGTCGTCCTCGAACATGCCCGGTTGTATTGTCTTGAGTGCATATTTGTACGGAATTGCGAGAAAGTTAGTTTGAAGGAGGACCTCTGAGAGTAAGAACAAAATCGTCAACGTAAGGTGAGCGAGAAACACTGCGAACAAGGCCCAATGCTATCAGATAGGGTACATACATGAACGTCTGGATGACCCACGTTGGTAGCGATGCTTGCGTCGATTGAGTGTTGCAGCATTGGTCTTCAACCGCTCCTCAAACAGAAGGAGATCACGATATGTTGCAGCATCGGCGGCAGGGCAGAACGAGTTCTGTGTGTTCTTGGACGATACGCGGGAAGGCATGCAGGACACCGAGGAAAGCGAAGCGCCCACACAAGCCCACACAGCTCCTGCTTCCCACGTGATCTACGGCGATGTCCGCAAAAGGAAAGTCCTACCGTTCAATAGATCATGATGGTGCAGGCGTGCAATGTGCAAGCAAACCAGAGACCAAGCATGCGTACAATAGGAGACACTTTGCAACTTAACGACGAAAGAAGGTGGTGCTGTCATATCATTGCAACAGAATGGACAGGACCATGATGTGAGCGTGAGAGAATGTACTCAAGTCAAACCAATTATAACAGTCACAAAGAAACCCTGACCGATGCAGTCAGGTCTTCCAATGAAGTAATACTAGATGAGATCCGTGTTGTGAGTAGCATAGTGACAATACCAGAGTAACTGACGTGACCCAGAGGCCGTGAATTACAGCCTCATGGCAACACCGTCGTTCCCTCGTTCCTCCACCCCGCACCCACCGTCAAGCCCGTAATTGACCTGCTCCCCTAGTACCACCACCGATGAGCACCGTCATCCATCCAAACATGGCCATCAGGAACCTGACGAGCCAAGCCGGGTCCGCTCCCAGACCAAGACCAGGGCGCAACTGCAAAGCGAACGCAATGTCCAGCTCGGGAATCGGGGCCCTGTACGCTCGCCTCCGACCCGGTACATCCAGCGTATCCTGTGAGGTCTCCGGCGTGTCTGTGGCAGTCAGAGAGTCAGGGAAGAGGGCACCCGGTATCCTTGGGGAAGCAGTCGGTGAGCCATAAGCACTCGAAGGCCCGGCGAGGGCGAACGAGGGTGCGTCAGCGGCACGCAGAGACCAAGCAGGCTTCGAAACAGGCGAGGAAGTTAATTCCCGCATTGGCGCGGGGCGAGGTGTGGGTAAGGGGGACAGACTAGGCGTAGGCGTCCCTTCAGGAGTCAAAAACGGAGTAGATATCGGAGGTAACGGTAGGAGGTCTGGATCCGGGTATTCTTCGAACCCGACAAGAGGAGGCTTGTGGACTTGTTGATACTCTGGACCAGCTAAAAACGGCGAGTCCTCTGCATCTATGAACTTTTCATCCAAGTCGTCGCTCTCCAAATCTTGGACAGTCAATGCAGTAAATGCGTCTCTGAGCGCAGTATCGTCCGCGCTCCGCGTCACATCGCATTTTTCGAGCACACTTGGCGCGAGGTCCCCGCACTCTAGCTTCCCTTCGAAATCCAACAGGTTCTTCTCGACCTCCGAGATCTCGCTATTGCCGCCGTTGGATGGGGATTCATCGATATGAGTCCTCTTTCCCAATTGAGGTAGTATGTCCCAAATCATGCTCGACTTCATTAGCTGAGTTCGGACGTAGTAGAGGGCGTACACAGCCGTGGTTATGCATAACAGCGCCACGAGAGCTGCGATACACGAAAAGGTGAGGACAAGCAATGGAGGAGTGGCGGGGATAACCTCGGATGGTGGAGGAACGTCAGGTACCACTTCCTCGGTCTGAGGATGTTGCTTAGAGAAGTCTTCGTCGACAATCTGAAGCGGACGCTCGCCGCCATCCAAATCGTTCAAACTGCCACCACTCTCTCCGTGCAAGAGGTCATATAGCTGCTTCTCGTCATCAGTGAGCACGCCTTCCGGACGGAGGGGTACGATGGCTTTGACGGCATCTAATCCATCGAGTTGGGAGAGATAAGTGGTTTGTTCTTCTGGTGACGTGACATGCACGCGAACATCCTGATCTTCGTCGCAAGTCAGGCAATCTGGACGAAGCCTGAGGAACGTCAGCATATCGACATCTTCGTTCACTTTAGACTGCCCGCTCACCCGGTCCGAGTTAGAAATATAGCTTGAACGGCCTCTTGGACATTCTTCGATGAGTCCGCTCTGAGGATGCTAATCAGCCATTTATGATTAGAGTGGAAGGAGCGGCAAGGACTGACAAGTCTGAAGTATCACGCGGGAGGATGGGACGAGCGGTGACGACCAGCGCAAGCAGAGAGAAAGAGACAAGGATTGTAAGAGTCATATCACAGAGTGACAATGTCGTAAAGGGCGCAAACAGACGTGGCAACCCTCCACAAAGGACGCACTGCCAACAGCAGAGTCGTCAATCAGCTTCAGCCCCGGCAAGGCCTCGAGGTAGACACGACACGGCTCTCCAGCCACAGTTTTCCTATTTGGGAAATATGACGTGGCTCACTCATACCGTGTATCAATCGTTACATTACTATCAGTGGACCTGGGTTTATAACGGTTTTCGGTATTCATGCTATAGCTACACATCCGCTCCACATACGCATATGAAATTTATACGAGTTGATGCATCTCCTTCCGCTCTAGAAACCTAGCTAACAATGATAGCAGCTGGCATCGTTGTTCTGTTCTCGGATGTCTTCCGGTGCGACATGTAGGCAAAAATACCAGTGTTTATAATTTGGGTCACATGTGTCACGACGGCAGGGGCACAACTCCGGTCGGCATGCACTGCAGTGATTGTGGCGCGTCCCTGCGAGGTTTACGGCGGAGATCTAAACCATCACGCGCATGTATCCAGTTGTAACGCTCCATGAGCGAGGGCATCAATGACAACAAATGCGAACACAAGGAAACAAGAAAAGTACATGGGCTTGGCCGTATATTGCATACGAAGACCAAACAAAAGTTCCAGATTTTTTGGCTAACAGGATCTAGCTCGATACGGCGATCTATGCTCGAAATGGGAGCTTCGAGGTGTAAATCGCGCCTTGCGATGTGTCTCATTTACAGTCCACGCACAATTTCGTGATTCTGAGTAGGCAGTCTTCTTTGAAATAGTCAAAAGTATTTGTAAACCAAGTTTCATGTTTTTTGAGTGGTTGTAGATGGAGCTAGACTGGATTTATAAACACTGTCTCAATTATAAACCCAGGGGCACTTATAGTATCTACCCACAAAGCTATGTATGTACATTATAGTAAAAGCTGCTACAATACAGCGCATCGAAATGCGACTCACTCACATCGCACTCGCACTCATCCCACCACCAACAGTGGCGATCGCCAGCACAACTCCAATAACTTGTACCGTTCTCCAGAAACCCGATTCACTACCGACTCGATCCGCGTCGGTCGGCCCTCCATTTCTTTGCGGCGTCGTCCTTCTACCCGTCGCGCGTTGAACATTCGGAGAAGTGAACGGGTCGTTATGTTGAGTATGCGGACGATGATACTGAAAGCCCGCATTGTGAGGTGGTGGTCGATGATGTGCCCCCGCCTGCCGACGTGGATATTCCCATGCGTGCGTCGCGCCCCGCCGCCGGGTTTCATATGTCCAGTGAGTGCCGTACGGCGAGCTATGGGGCGCCGATTGTGCACGTCGCACTTGCGAATCCTCCACAAGGGTTCGGTCGTAAGCTCTTCTAGACACCCATTAAACAATGTTGAGCGGTCTTTGTATCTCTGGAGTTCATGACGTACCGCCTCCTATCATCACCTAGAACAGCATACGCCTCGCTTACTGCTTGAAACTTCTCCTTCGCCTTTGGATCCTTCGTGACGTCCGGGTGGTATAACTTGCTCAGCTGAGTATCGCCTGGAATCGTCAGGCTTGGGAACTTTGGGCAGTCCTGTACAGCGACTTTACCTTATAGAAACTCGACTGCACATAGTTTAGTTCAACCTAACACAGTCAATAGTAATAGGGGAGACGTGCCTTGATCTGGCTTCTGGTAGCATCATTGGGCACAGAGAGGGTCTGGTAGTGACCCCTGCGGCAAGATGATGTGGAAAAGCCCTTCCAAGTACGCCTTTCACATGATGATTGTCTGAGGTGTCCACAGCAGAATTGCAAGGTTGTATAGCTCATAATGCATGAGTACCTCGCCTTGGGCTGACCGTCGGTCGGTCGATGGTGTTGACCGACGGTTGATCCTCACTCACCATGTCGATCAAAATGAGTCGGCAATATCCGATATTCACACTGCGGCAGCGCGGCACGCTTTACATGGTATCGCAGACTGTACTCCGAATCTACGTATGTACGCATAGCGGCTTCGACGCTTCACCAATCCGTCAAACCCCATCCGAAATCACTTGTTCAGCTGACCTCTACCATAAATGACATCCCACAACTGTGTGGTCGGAATCGCTTCAGCGTATGCCTTCCTCGCGAGCCTTGTGTGTGTCTTTTGCTCATAGGCATAGGCGAAGGAAATGAGGTCGAACTCGCTGAAAGCGGTTCCCAGAAACGACAGACCGATGGGTACACCTGGTGCGGGGTAGACTGTCTCCGGACCTGCAAGGCCGATGGTTACATTCTCCGGATAGAAGCCGAGAGGTACTGGCAGGGGTGTCAGAATATGTACGCAATCAGCGGTATTGGCAGAGTAAAACTCACCCGTCACTATGGGGTACCCGGCAATTGCTGAGACACGTAAACTGGTCAGAAACACAAGGAACATGATACGAGGTCTGCGCACCAGCTGGCACCGTAGTGAGACCAGGAGCTGGAAGAACCAAGGCATCTAGATCGTAAATCTTGAGAGCAGCATCGATTCCATTAGTCGCTCCCATTTCTTTATCGAAGGCAAGTGATTCATAATAGGTCGCGTTAAACCCAGTGGTTGCCTCCGACGCAATCAGGCTGAACTGTCTCGTTACAAAAGGACTCCCGACGAATATACACGAAGTCACATACATGCTCTGGTCCTGATAGCGCGGAGGTTCTTCCAGGTCTGGATTGTCGTTGTTGAATTGAATCAGTTCGGCCAGCGAGCGGACACCTGAAGGATTTTCCAGGAGAGCAGCATAATACGCATTTAGTTGAACCTGAGGAATACAAGCACCTTAGGTGAATAACCTGAAATAGAACGCAGGGTGACTGACCTTGAAATCGACGTCAAGTACTATTGTTTCATTGTTCGACATGGCGATCGCATTTGCTGAAGGCAGATCTGCCGGATCCACAATAGTGGCACCAAGGCTTCTCAAGGTAGAAAGAGCCTCCTCGAATATAACGTTCACATATGGATCATTGCCAGTAATTGTATCGTTCAAGAACACCGTGCGAGGCACACCGATACGCTTCCCTTGCAGTGCATTCTTGTTGAGGGCGAGTGTGTAGTCCGGGACTGGAGAGGGTTGAGCAAGCGTGAAATTGTCATTAGGATCTGGTCCTGCAATCACGGACAGCACAATCGCGGCGTCTGCAATCGAACGGGTCAACGGACCAACCGTGTCCTGATGCTCAGAGATTGGAATGACTGAACGAGAACATCAAACCATGTACATGCTGTCATGGGACAAACTTCTCACCTCCGGCTCGAGAGGTCAGCCCAACCGTCGGTTTGATACCGGCGAGGTTGTTTTGGTTAGCGGGACAAGTGATACTTCCGTCCGTCTCTGTCCCCAATGTGACGGCTGCTAATCCAATAGATGCAGAAACAGCCGATCCAGATGAAGAGCCACACTGAGTGCGACGTCATGAATCAGATGGTCAGAATGGATATCGGGAGACTTACGGGATCTGCATGGGGGAAATAAGCATTTGTACATTGACCTCCACGTCCTGACCATCCAGATGCAAGATTGCCACGGAAATGAGCAAATTCAGATAAATTTGCCTTGCCTTAATCAAACCCGTCAGCATGAGCGACGTAAGGATGATCAACAGACTGACCGAGAATGATTGCCCCGGCCGCTCGCAGTCTCTTAATCACGCCGGCGTCATCTGGAATGACTGAGCGCAATAGACTATATGAGCCAGCTGTCGTATTCATGCCTAATAAGATAATGTATATAAGCAACGTCGAGGGGACTTGGCCATGTTAGATGTTTCCAAACCTTCCGAGGCAACAGTGCCAATATTATCCTTGACCAGAACAGGAATTCCGTGCAACATGCTTCGCTTTCCAGTTGCTAGACGTTCAGCGTCTAAGGCTGCAGCCTCTTGCAATGCAGAAGGATTCGTCTCAATGATAGCACGAAGTTGCGGACCCTGGAGATTGACCTCCTCTATGCGCGCAAAATAAGCCTATCCATGACCAATCCATGTGCCATGACATCTCTCAATAATTGATTCAACTGATTTCTGATAGCATGCTTGCCTGCAAGAGATCAACACTGGTGAAGTAGCCAGAGTCCAAGCCAGCCTGGAGGCGCACATCACTGAATATCTCGGTAAAACATGTAACGTAAATGAGACTCACCTGCAGTTCGGCAACGGACGCCTCATACAAGTCCGGCAACGCAGCGCGATGTTTGAGTGAATCCTTCCGCGATAGCAGACGTGACGATAACCAAGAAGCTGACGTCGCCTGGACATAACAGAGCAAGAAAACGAAGCTAACGAAGCAGCTGAGCCTCAACGAGGCAAGCATCTTCCGAGGTTGTAGTTAGTGGAAATCGGAAGGCAGGCCAATCTGCAATTTGCAGCCAGAGGTAACCTCTCGGGCCAAGCCAATTCGAGCCTCAATATATAGCACGCTCAAGCTGAAGGCGGGCCGTATGAGCACAGATTCCGTTATCTTTGCATCCCGGGACCTGAGGCCTGAGAGTTGGCGATACTTGAGAGCATGAGCCGCCATCCTTCCGAGTCGGAACACCCGATTCTCGGTAAGGATAGTACTTATCATTCGACTAGGAGAGCAGGGTCAATATACATGCGTGGGAGGTCGAGGTACACCTCAGGCTCGGAGAGCCTGAACGCTGTATGATAGCCATATGCATTGAACGGACCACCGACGGTAGGGGGTACCGTGCAGCTGAACTATGTAACCGTGGGTATACTAATAAGTCCGAGCTGGTAGCGTGGATGCCATATGTACGTCGGAGTCAGACGAGGCATACACAGGCGTACTGAACGTACGCACTCTGTCCATAGCTGCTCGTCTTTGACCTGGGAGTCCTATCCTGTCCTGAATTCAAAACACCAAAATCCTCCGGCTGAGCGCCAGGGTTTCCGCGGAATTACATTCAGAGGCCACCGTAAATCGATCTGATATGTGGCTTACATGGAGTTCGCTGCGACCCGATCAGGTCTTACAAGCCCATATGGTTCCGTGAGCCCTGATAAGCCAAATCCCATTTTTCCGATATCTGTAGGCCCCGGTTGTGTCATCGAGGGTGTATGGCGGCTCTGGCCGATGTAAACAATCAGGTTTGTGTAGAAAATATCAGTAAGCCTCCTCGAGCTCCATGTACAAATTTTCAGGAGTTCTAGCAAAGCTCGTTGGCCTGCATATCCGAACCGGGCGGGCGGAGCAGCGGCGATATCACAAGTTGCTTACTTTAGTCTTTCATCACTTAAGTAGTCGAACAAGGTCCTGTGTGCGATTACATAATCATGATCTCAGTCGGAATTTCAAACAGCCCACCACACAGCTTGTTCCCTTTCAGTCATCGTACCGTAGCTGCAACTTTCCATTCACTCGAGTCTTTTCCAACCTTCGCTATGGTTTGTACTTTAATACATTTCTCAGTATACTTCTAATTGTGATTCATTCAGTCTACAAACTGTCGTCGTAGACTCATTCGCGACTTCAAGCGTCTCTCCACAGACCCACCCGGCGGGATCTCAGGCAGTCCATGCCCAGATAATATAATGTTATGGAATGCTGTCATATTTGGTCCAGGTATGTTTGTTTTAACAAGTGGCCATATCAAGCCTTCTGATTTCCAGTGATATGATCAGCCGACACGCCATTCGAAGATGGGACCTTCAAGCTACTTCTCACATTTGATGAGTCGTATCCCAACAAACCGCCTACCGTCAAGTTCCTATCACGCATGTTTCATCCCAACGTCTATGCAAATGGAGAGCTCTGCTTGGATATACTGCAGAACCGTTGGTCACCGACGTACGATGTCGCTGCGATCCTCACGTCTATCCAAAGTTTACTTCACGATCCCAATCCGAATAGCCCTGCGAATGCAGAAGCTGCTCAGCTCTACCGGGAGAACATGAAGGAATATGTCCGTCGGGTCAGGGCGACTGTAGAAGAGAGCTGGCTAGATCCTGAAGAGCAGCAGCAGATGGAACAAGAGAGTGCTGCACCTACGGCACCGTGAGTGTTTGTATTGGACGTTTGTCAGTTGTTTTTCGCTTCGGAACTCGGCTACGTATGCTTGTAACAGTGGCTTTTCCTCCTTCTGTAGCAATATGATATACCATTATACTGTAATGCCGCTATTCTGCAAGGCGATCTTCTCAAGGCCGCTGTAATATCCCGAGTTGGACATCGATAGTCATACTGTGAGCTCTGAGAGATAAAATCCAGTTCACATGGTCGTCATAATGATATGGGATGGGACGTGACAGTTAGGCTAGTTGTATCGTAGATGATCGTGTCTACCGTTCGTGTTGAAAGTCATGTAGCAAGCAGCTCTACTATCTTGAAGAAGCCCCATAAACAACCACCAGAGATTATGGGAAGAGTAAGGTTGTCGTCAAGAGAGCCCAGATCTGGTAGTAGCAACGTCATGAATACTAGGATCTTGTAAATCACAGCGCACTTACCAAGGGCTTCCGCAACTCCTGACACTACTCCAGTAACGGCCCCTAGCACACTCAGACCAACCCAGCCCCCAGCAGCATCTATCGCTCCACCAGATCCAAACCAATGCCAAGTACTTGGCGCGCCACACATAGGCACAACCCATCCCCAGAATCCAACTGCTATGCATGCACCAGTCACAGAAGCAGCAATGAAGCCAGCAACAGACTTTCTCGGTGCGAGAGGAATGTTGAAAATAGGCATGCGATGGGGAAGTGACGGCGTGCGCGAGCCGAAAAGTCGTCCTATTGTGGAAGCAGCTGTGTCCGCCCACGAGAGACTTCAGAGAAAAAGTGAATTAGCCACGCCATTGCACGGTCTCAGCATGTAGAGTGTGGACAGCAAGAACTGACTAGAACGAGAGGACCACTCACATCATGATGGACACCACAGCAATATCAAGGGGGTATACCGAAAGAACGAAGATAACACCAAGCAGATACCAAATAACACCGTTGGTGTTTTTCTGCCAGGGAGTTTAGACCACATAATATTGTCCAGAGAATACAATTGCCGCACCTTCTCACTTTCTCGCATTAAAAACCCAACATAGCGCTCGAACACTCGTTCAAATTTGGCCGAACGAAGCCGTAAAACGTCGAGAGGAGCTATGAAGGCAAGGCCAGCACTAAGCACAACGACAACATTACGAGGGGAGCCGTGTGATGTGTAGAGCCAGAGAGTCAGGAAGCCTACAGTGCTCATGTTATTGACATGTCTTTCCGCTGATGAACTCAGAAAATAGAATTACGCACCTATCGAGGAATGCAAGGTTTTCCGAGGAATCTCCCAGTCGATAGGCACTTTCTGGGCATGTGTGTCCCTCCGGCCATTCGTTGACGGAGACTGAGGAATGGGCGAACCCACGCTCCTTACATGCGATTCAAGTTGGGTATCCGGGGAACCTCGTGAGGACATGTAACGTCCTTCGGATGGCTGTCTCCGGTTCGTGATTGTGCGATGAGGAGATGACTTCGTATTTGTCGCGAAGGGTAGTTTGGGAGAGGAAGAATGTAATCCAAGCCGACTTGGATCGTGCGTCAGACCCAGAGTGAAAGCGTCGTTGGCAGCGGGGGGCATCACACGATGTCGGGTGAAGGAAGACGACTACCAGGACGACGACTTGTCAGTCACCACTCTTCCGGTCTGCCGCACTGCGTTCTTGAGGTGGTGTGTTGTGGACAACTCACAGCAGTTCGTATCACTCACTCAGTCCTAGTCAGCCACGTCACCAATTATTAAGTCCCGACACCCAATTACTCGCAAGTTCAAACAAGCTTAAGTATCACTAGTTTCATTGCTGTCTGTATAACATCCTGACTCTGCAAAATCATGGGGCTCTACGGCAAAATCTACATTGCAGATACAGGGAGCGCAGATCGATGCGAACACGCCAAGCTCATATAGGCAACATAAGTACAAGGCATATGCAATATATGCGACAACAGCTAAAAAGGATTTGTAGAGATTCATCATCTGATCTACACATGTGCACACATAAAAGCATACTCCTCCCGAAGCTTCATGAGCGCGCCGCACCAGGCACGTTGCGACGCTCCCGTCGAGGACCGCGGTCCGGTTGAGCAAGAACAGGTGCCACTACAGTCACAGACACCGAGTCGAAGTTGAGAGTGTGAAGGAGATCCTGTGAAATAAATATGAGTATATGTGAGCGTAAAGCGATAATGGAGAGTCTAGTTGAGCGTACCTTGGTATCTTGGTCCACTTCCAACCCGTTGACACTTGTGTCGAGGGCAGATACCTCAGGCACATAGTTATCCTTCCTCTCGCGCTCCTCCTCCTGCAGTTTGAAAGAGATACCGCGCACAGGACCTCGCTGGATTCGTTTCATCAGGTGAGTCGTAAAGCCAGCAATCTTGTTGCGCAGGCGTTTTGAGGGTACGACAGCCTGCGAAATGTAAGGTCGCACTTAAGCAATGACGGACTCTCACAAATGTACATACAACTTCATCGATAATGCGCTTGTTCGTGTGAAAGTCAAGGGTGAGTCGGGGGTAGCTGCAGGAAAACGTTAGTAATCTTCTCGTGCCATGGCCAATCGGACATGCAGCAAGTGAAGACAATGGAGGTGCGATCTAAGCCCAAAGAACTTACTATTTCTCGATGAGCACACGCGAGGCCCTCTTCGTCGTTTTGGTGCGGACACGACCCTACAGCAACAAAGTAAGAGTGAGACACAAGGAGAATACACTTCCAGACAGAGAGCTGACCATTATGAGCTGGAGGAAGGAGACCGGTGAAGGAGGCTTGAATACTTGTACGCGATGAGTGGCAGACCGTCTCCTTCCCACCGGCATACCGGGAGTTACCGAGTGGCTCGTGTGGTACTATACAGCTACCAGCTCAATCGGGCAGTAGACGGCGGATTCACGTGACCGGCACGAGCGCTTAGCTTTTGAGCGCCAGCCTCGCTGGCCCGCTCGCCTCCGACACGATTCACGACCTCCGTCGCGCGGGCGGTCACCGCGCTTTCTCTCTGACCTCGACCGCCTCTTAGTATCTTTGGGGCTGTTGAAGGATCTGACATAGTGCAATCAGTCTGTCTAATATTCTACATCAATGGCCTGACTCCCATCTGTTCTGAGATCTCTGAGCATGGTCAAATATAGTCTGTTTATCTGTCATAGTGCTAAACAGTTGAACTTTGAAATGAGTAGTGGCTGGCATATGCAGCATATAGGTATAGGTGGTCTAAAAATGCACACACCAAGAGGCTGATATTCTGAACTGTCAACAACTCAATTCAACCTGTCACAGAGTCAGTTGTGTCCATACAAAATGCTGGATTTACATTGGAAAATATACAACATAACATATCATTTGTGTCAATAGCCAGGGTAGTACTAGTACCTTAAGCTTGTATACTGGTAACAGATGGGGTAAAGGAAAATACTTACATTAAAAGATCTAAAGCTTGAAGGCTTCTAAGGTGATACTGTTATACTGAAGTAAGTTGTATCAGCCATGGTTCCCAGGATTGTACTACAATTGCCCTTAGCTGTGCTGTAGTGGTTGTGCATGGTGAGTTAGCATTGTATTGTAATACAGGCCCTTTCTACGTTGTGAATGCCTGGATATTGTGAATGCTCCTATATTGTGAATGTCCATTGTGCTACAAGCATTGTAGATGACCACTGTGAACCGTTGTAAATGATTGTGGATGAGCATTGTAAGCCCTGTAAATGATTGTGATTGTCCTGTGAATGATTGTAAATGAGCATTGTAAGCCCTGTAAATCATTGTAAATGGGTATTGTAATATTTCTACTGGATAGGTTCTGGGCCATTATATATCATTAAAATCCGCTTATTTCTGCCAATCCAAATATGGTAATATCCCATATAGGGTTGTTATATATCATTAGAATCCATTGGAATGGGGCTATTCAGAAATGCTATTGGCTCAATGCTTGCCATACACCATTAGAATCCATTTGAATGGGCCATTTCACATATGGTAATATTCAATACAGGGTTTTTATATATCATTAAAAAACATTTGAATGGGCCATTCCAAATATAGTAATGGTCAATATGGGGATGCCATATACCACTGGGATTCATTTGAATGTGTCTATTCAATATAATGATAATAAATGCACCAGAAAATTTATTGAATGTTGAAATAACAAAAAAATAATATATTGGGTATCATGCATTGTGAGGCTTGAAATGACATGCAACCTCATATATAGTGATAGTGGTGTCTATACAACATCATTAGACATGATTTCAGGGGTGGTTATATTTTTATATTGTTGCGTTTGGATCAGTATTTTGCATTCTCTGGCTTAACCGAGCAAGCTAGGGGTCCAGAAAAATTTATCTGGGATCCTCAGATGATGCTCTATGACTTTCATTTATACCATATATGGCAATATTTCTCTTTTTGGAAAGTGCCAGTAGTGCTCACAGGGCTGTACAGCAGGGGAATATCAATGAGAATGTGTATCAGAGACAGTGAAGAACACTGCAGTATATGCTGTGAACATTTAGTGAGTAGTCAGAAACAAGTGTGCAATGCAGAACTTGAAGATGTTGACATATCTTGTCACTCTGACTATTATGCTGTGAGTCAATCAGTGCACTCTGTGCAATGCTCACCTATGGGTCAGATAGTACATTGCATACAGCCAATTACTTGAATAATGAGTGCACTCAACAGTTGGCAGTCAGTTAGTCAGTCAGTTGGACATAAGTGCCAGTGCGCACTCAGTCACTATGGCCTCAGGTCAAGCCACTCATGTCATTGACCAATTCATTATCAATATGTGTGAACAGATGTGTGTTTGTGTACAGACTTGTGTTTGAACTTCACCAAGCTCATGTCCAGTTGCACACAGAGTAACCAAGTGCGCACTTATGTCCAACTGACTGACTGACTGACTGACTGACTGCCAACTGCTCAACTGCTAGTGACTAAATACTGGATATGAGTGACTGTTGACTGCACTCATCATTCAAATGATTGGTTGTATGCAATGTACTATCTGACTCCTAGCATAGCAATGCATTGAGTGCACTGACTGACTCATTGCAAAACTGTCAAAGTGGTGGGACATTGAAATATGTTTAGTGTCGCACAACTGTCTCTGATTGTTCACAGCATATACTGCAGTGTTCTTCACTGTCTCTGATACAC
Organism: Amyloporia xantha; assembly: GCA_036971615.1. NCBI lineage: Eukaryota > Fungi > Basidiomycota > Agaricomycetes > Polyporales > Adustoporiaceae > Amyloporia > Amyloporia xantha. The sequence goes on from JAYKKR010000026.1 coordinate 90,409, forward strand.
ATTCTCATTGATATTCCCCTGCTGTACAGCCCTGTGAGCACTACTGGCACTTTCCAAAAAGAGAAATATTGCCATATATGGTATAAATGAAAGTCATAGAGCATCATCCAAGGATCCCAGATAGTTTTTTCTGGACCCCTAGCTTGCTTGGTTAAGCCAGAAAATGCAAAATACTGATCCAAACAGGACAATATAAAAATATGACCACTCCCAAAATCATGTCTAATGATGTTGTATGGACACTACTATCACTATATGTTAGGGTCCATGTGATTTCAAGCTTCACAGTGCATAATTTTCTAATATATTCTATTTTTGTTATCCAAATATCCTATAAATTAAATACAATAATCTGGTGCAATTTTGATTATTATATCAAATTAGCCACATTGGAGTGGATTCCAGTGGTATATAGCAGCCACATATTGACCATTACTATATTTGGAATGGCACATTCAAATGCTTGCTAATAACATATAATAGTCCCATATTTTTTCATATTTGTTTTCCCATTTACCAACAATATATATAAATTCTAGACTGACCATGTCCATATTTGGATTGGCCTATTTGGATGCTTTCTAATGTTATACAATACCCCAGCATTCATTGCACATTTGAAAAGCCCCATTCCAATGGATTCTAATGATATATAACAACCCTATATGGGATATTACCATATTTGGATTAGCAGAAATAAGCGGATTTTAATGATATATAATGGCCCAGAACCTATCCAGTAGAAATATTACAATACCCATTTACAATGATTTACAGGGCTTACAATGCTCATTTACAATCATTCACAGGACAATCACAATCATTTACAGGGCTTACAATGCTCATCCACAATCATTTACAACGGTTCACAGTGGTCATCTACAATGCTTGTAGCACAATGGACATTCACAATATAGGAGCATTCACAATATCCAGGCATTCACAACGTAGAAAGGGCCTGTATTACAATACAATGCTAACTCACCATGCATAACCACTTGCAGGGCAAGGGCGGTAATTGTATTACAATCCTGGATACCACTAGTGGTTGTCTAAGACTGAGGGGTCTAGAAATGAGTAAGGGTACAAGCTACAGAGTATTGCTCAAGAATGCCAATGATTCACTTAAGACTGACTTGCAGCAATATCAACAAGTTACGATTCCTCAGGTACGAAGGAAGTGTTTCTCTGGTGAGAAAAAGTCGTGACACCAACTTTTGCACCCTAAGCATGGGAACACAATTCAATACACAATTTGTGTTGCAAGCACCCAAGATCCTGGGGTTAGGGTCAGGCTTTTGTTACCGCTGTTGTAAGGTCACTTGTAGTCTCAATACAAAAGATTGTTACCCATTACAAAGTTCAATACAAAACTGCCAGCATGACACGACTTGTACAAACAACCCCCAACATTGATGAGATAAGATCAAACCCATATCTTATCTATGTCCTTCTATGGTATGTCACATGATTAGGTCATGTGTCTAGTCATGTGCACTTATCCTTACACATGTGACAGATCAGCGGCTTGCTGGATTGACCACATTCAAATATTGCCATATAAGGAAATGCTTACATCAGGGGGTAACCATGGCTGTCGACAGACTGTTCCCTATTTTTTGAGATTTGTTACTATTTGTTTGTAGTCTATAGCCCCAATATACACTTGCCCAAATGCGGAAATATGGCTGTCCTTGATATAGGGTCGACTACCTGTTAGTCACAGATTTCAATAGAAATGGATTGCTATTGATAGATATGGTCAGGACACCCATTTAAAGTGTGTACAAGTGATAGTATAATGTATTGAATCCTTGCTTACTTGGAATACAGTGCTGTAGGAGCCGGTGAGCTGGGCAATATCATATGACAGAGCTTGTGGGATCAACCAACGCCAACTTGGCCCAACTTTTGCACCTTGCCCTGGCTTGCTCTTGGCACACCTCTGCCTGTTGGATTGCCAAGCTCATTAGTAGGTACACAGAAGAGGGCAGCACTTGCTTTTGCAATGTAAAGCTCACCTGCACTTGAGGTGATTGTCATCAGAGGGAAAGAGCAGATCTGTCAGATAGTGAGTCATGAGAAAATACTTACATCAGCAGGTAGCCACAGTGATGTCCATATTGGTCTTGATTTTCCTGGATTTATTGCTATTTCTTCTTGGCTAGTAGAGCCAATACAAACATGCCCAAATGCAGAAATATGGCTGTATGTGAGATTTGAAAAATGTGAGATACTGGGATTGGAAATGAAGCAGAAAGACATTCCCTTATTTTGGGTGATTTTTGTGCATTTTTGAGCCCAGAATGAGCCCAGAATGAGCCTGAAAAGAGCAGAAAAAGTGGTCACATGATTCAAGGGTGTCTAACTGTGTTGGTCGATCCCAGCCATTTCCTGTGGCAACTTGGGTGTATCGGCGCTGCTCCACCCGCCAGTTTCCGATATGCTTTACTTACACACATTCGCCCCTCTCATCATTCTCTGCCATTTCATGAACAGACCTATCCCCTGGGGCATGTCGGCCTGGCCATTTGTCTCGCTTTACAGTGGAGGGGTCATCTGTTATATCCAGGCCCAACTTTATCTCTCTCTGGCATATTCTACATCCCTAATAACCACTCCATCAACAAACACCGAGCTCATACTTGCTCCTGTGGCCCCGGCGTGCAGACGATATGGACACAAATATTTCATCCCCAGGCCTGCTACAGGGAGCACGAGTCCAATTATGACTGCTGATTGAAACATCATTCCTGTGGAGGTCATCGGCGCAATCACTTTGTTTAGCAACAGTTGGCCTTCTGCGTGAAGTCCCAGTGTGATGTGTGCCAGGCCAGCCTGCAGTGTGGCTCGCACACTCATCAGATGAAGACAGCACTTTCCCTTCCGATTCACAAACATGCAGTGTTGCTCACTTTCCGACCTGTTGGCTGTGTCAATGTGTCATACGACGAGCCATCCAGCACTTACATTATCATATCTGGGCTGTCGTCAATTCTCCGCTAGAGAGTAAGTCCCAGCAGCGTGCCCAATTCTTATCTTATATGTATTCCGCTCCTGGTTCTAACCAGAAGCGCTGAACCCGCAAACCCGCCTCCAATTGCATCCGTCCACCCCGCTGTCGGCCCTGATTTGTCTTGTACGTCATGCCGCCCGCTCCACCAAGCAGATGTTCACATTACATCCGCATGCCTATGCTGGCACTCCATAAATTGCTCAAGTGCATTGCCGGATGCATCATTTGTCTTGACCACATGGCTCATCTCACGCGTACGTGAATGCAGCGCACCTGAAGTGATCAATGCCGAACCACTAACCATCCACCGCCATAGGCTCAGGCTGTTTAATTCGTGATATGTGGAGGTCAGGGGTTGCATCGTGGACAACTGATCCATGCCCGTCAGCCATGATATCTTCTGCTGAAATCATTCCTGACACTGCATCTGCCCTTGCCGCCATGTTTGTGGTGACCCAAGAATACGACCTGCGCACGGGCTCACCGACCAATTGGTATTTGGCTATTCATATCACCGGAGCAAGAGCACATTCACTCATGCTGGTGCCCTGCACCCAATTCCGTGTGTTTGGATACATTGAACACGTGGACCTATGGCCCCTTGGCAACTGGGATGGGTAAGTCTCCAGCAACTCCTCATTGTGGTCCTGACATGTCATCATGTCCAGCACGGCTGAGTTTGCACAGTGTGCACGTCAATATCTGGTCCTAGGCCCCGGTAGCATGCAACACATGTTCGACTGCCAGTTGGTTGCCCTGGACCGGATTCACAGTGCTGTTGCAGGCCGCTGGTTGCCACACATTTTGGGTCTTATTACACACCGTCCAGTGCTCTTGGTGGTTAGTGCATTTCTTATTGGTGTGGCACTGTGCTGACTGACTGTTCATCAGTGTCATCACTTAGGCCACTCGGACATGCTCAGAGACCACCTGCCCGACAACCGCTATCCCGAATTCTGTACCATAATGGAGCATTGGGAGATGCCTGTCCAGTTGAGTACTACCAAGTGGCTCAAAGGGGAAGGTATTGCTGACGCAGACCCTGAGTGTTTCAAGCAGGGTGATTTCATCGAGGTTATCATCTCCTTTAATGTTCATGATGCAGGGCGGTGGCTTCTCAATGGGTTCCACCTCGAGGCCGTACATCATGTACACCACCCAAACCATGGTCAGGTAAGTAGGCGACATAGCTGTTTAGGATCTCCCTCACATGGTTAGGCACACACCACATCTCAAGCCCGGTTCCCAGGAGACTCCAGCTCGCTGTCAGGTGGCCCACCTGTGTTGTTGTCGTCTTGCATGAATAGGCACCACCATCATCACGGGAAGCATTCTACAATCTGTAAAGTCAAGAGACAACATGATGCACATTGTACATTACATTGGTTGTAGACATGAAACAAAAACAAGACAGTGGTTGTAGATATGGAACAAAAACAATATGGTGGTTGTAGATATGATAAATTACATGGCATCTGCATTGTCATGACCGTCGTTGAGAGCCTGGTTGGTCATGCGGGACCACCTTGCAAGCTGTTCAGGAGTCCCAGACACGATAAGAGGTCCTTGGTTTGGAAGAGCACGACAAGTCTGACCACACTTTGCTCCTGCTAACTTCCAACCAACCGCTATCCCATTGCTGACCGTGTCAACAACTTCTGGGTTGGCAGGTAGGCAAGAGTCATTGAATGCAATCTTGAGGCATGCTGCGTCAGTGAACGCCCGCACGCAGTGAGGGCAGAGCCAGCGTGTGCACTGATTGTCGCCAGTCTGAGTCCATTCGTTTGCAGAGACAGCAAAGGTATAGCCACGATGGAGATATTTGGCGGCAGCAGAGCATTCCTTACCTGTCAATGCTCGGGGCACAAGAATCCCCTTGCGCGCTGACAGGAGAGTCCACATCAGGAAAAACACTTTTTCCCTGAGACACTCTGGGATATATGAGATTTGTCAGGTTGTCTCAGGTAGTCCCAGAGCATCCCAGGTCATCTTTGATTGCTCTGAGTTGCTCTGAGATATTCAGATAATTTCAGAGCATCACAGGCTATCCTTTATGTCTTTGAGGTGCTTTAGAATTTGGAAGATTATATTCAAGTTGTGATTGGACAGTCTGACATGTATATAAATCAGTTTAAGTTTATAATACTTGATAAATTGCTGATATTTCTTAGCTCTATCTTCCTGTATTGATTGAGTCACATTGATTAGATAGAAAACAATTAATGACTCTATTAGTTCCATTTATGATATCTATGTTCACTTCTTTCTATGATATTCTACAGTATGCTCTTGTACTGGCACTGTGATTTATAGGCTACATTGAGGAAAATTCAATAATTATCACATCATGATTTGATTGGACCTTATTGAGGTAGAGAGGTAGATGAGTGTCAGTGTTCTTGTATGCTTTAAAATAGAGTTGTCAATATTAGATTATTGAATAGACAAATACTTATTCTCCAACTTGATTTAGAACTTTGCTTTGAGATGCTAGTGACATTATAAAATTATTCAAGTTTTCTCAGAGAAGTTCAGAGATAGCCTGGGTTGCTATTGTACAACACTCTGAGCCAATTAGTATATCAGTTATTCCAGCTCTCAATCAGGGTAAGTTATTCCTATATTTCTGAAGAGAATATTTTAATTCAGCAATAAAAATGACCTAAGAAGAGTGTAGGCCACTAATAGTAAGTGTGATGATAGCTATGCAAAAATGCTTGAGAATGAGACATTAAAGTAGAAGGCAGACAGATATTAGAGTGAAAATGCCAATCTGAGTGAAGAAGGTCATTATTACCTTAATTGGTATACAGGCTGTCGCGACAGCCTGTACTGTTTGGATGTTTGGCCAATGTTTGGCTTTTATTTGGCCCATGTTTGACACGTCACAAAGCAACATGCGCGTTCTCTCCTTGTACCATCACCATCATCTAAGTTAGCTCCTGCCTCTCCTCTGTGTACATCTCTAACTTGTGCCTATACTTTCTACATTCTGATATACTCTTATTGAGACTACAGCTGGCCCTTCTGTCTGTTCTCTGGTGTCTCTATGTGACTTCTGTTGTTCCTTTTGAATGCTGGTGAGTTCACTGTCTCCAACAGGCTTGGCTTATACTTGGTGGACAATGGTTTGTCTGGAGGCTTGTGAGACATGATTTATGTGAGTCTGTAGATCACCTGCAAATTCTGTTCTCTCTGTCACTGCTACAGTTGTAAAACTAGTCTCTAATCTGTTCTACCATTGTTATCAAAGTGAGTGTATTGTCTTGCTGGGTATACTAATGACATGTCATCCTAGACTGTATTTAGACCTCCAACACTGTCTGAGAATTTAAGGTGAGTTCATGCCACATCACACATACTGTCATCTTCTCATAAATTGGACAGTATCTAGACTTCTGCTCTTCATTCCAGATATGTACTAGGAGTCATGAATTTTGATGGTATGTTTTTACAGATGCAGAAATAATGTATTAACTGACAGAAGTCTTCATAGTTATTCTAATCTCCTTCAGTTTCATAGACTGTATATATGATATGGTTACAGTGAGTACTTGCATACTATTTGACAGACATCAGCTTACTATCCCTATTGATAGTTGCCTTCTGTAGTATTAGAATAATATACATTTGTTTTGATTTATAAATATATCTCATTTATTATGAAATAATCTGAGTGATTCTGAGACAATCTAAGAGCAATACATATATCTTTGAGTGTGCTTTCAGAGTAATTCAGATATACTCTGAAGGAACTCTGAGATGCTCTCAGAGATTTGACCTAGAAGGAGTTTGTCTGAGGGCTACCTGGGACACTCTGAGCACTCTGAGCACTCTGAGTGCTCTGAGTGCTCTAGGACACTCTAGGACAGTCCTAGAGTGTCCTAGTACCAAATATGTTTTTCCTGATGCAGCTGGCACACACTGCTTGATCAGGGCCGACAACATTTTTCAAAAGGTCCGTCCAGAAAAACGCGATGGGCCATAGAGGGGTTTCCTTGTTGCTACGGATCACATCGATGCGGCCTTTGGAGGTGACCACATGGGCAACAGCCATGACTCCACAGTTCGACTGGTAACCACTGCCTTCATCCGTGGCTGGTTGGGCCCGTTCCACCATTACTCCTTCCACTGTTTCCATATATGATAACACATCATCCCATGTCCCATGTGGTGTGTAGAGATCAAGATCTGCAGGCTTCCAGGTGGCTGTTCTGTCAAAAAACCACAGTGTGCAAGAACCTGATATTACGCAGTGTTGCGAACACATCATCACCTTGAACGATGCCGTGTTGTTGACAAAACACTCCAGAAGGTATGTTAACGTTCGCTGCAGCTCAGATGTGACTAGGTCACAGGGAACGTGTCCAACCGCATGCCAGTCCAAGAGTGTTGTCAAGTCCATAGTTTGTATGACATTGTCACAAACCTCAGGAGGTAAGCTGCTGAACAATTAGAGCACGAATATATTAGGGCAGTGTAGACTCACATGGTGTGACCGCTTTGCAGCAAGTGGTTTGGGTTCACCATACTGAGAATGGGCCGTGCAGATCGTCTTGCACAAGACAAAACGAGGTAGAAAAGTAGAGGTGTTGACTCGGTCAGCCATGTCGTCACCGGTCATGTTCTGGGCAGTCTTGTCAGTCTCAGATGGCGGTCTGAATCAAAACTGCAGACAGAGCACCATGCTGGGCCGCGCCCAGGTTAAGAACTGTCAATTGAATAGAACAGTGTCACATAAAGCAATCAACCTGCTCGGAACAAGGTGAGAATATGTCCCTTTGGCAAATGTGAGTCTAAATGTTAGTGCAAGATCATGTTTACATTTCTTGCCTGTAGCGTCCCATGCGAGATTCAATTGGCAATTGTTGAGCTAATGGATTTAGATGCTCTCTGCTGCTGGCACGGGATGGACAGGACTGCAGCCATGCAAGTCAGCGCTGAGCTTTCCTGCCGGCTGAACGTGATCTTGTCGACTTTTGTGGCTGATCCTAACGGCCTGCGCAACTTGATGCAGGACTATGATTGTGTCATATCTGGATCGACCATGCTATGTTTCCTTGACTGGCATGCTAATTGGCAACCTGCAAACCTCGACCTCTACGTACTGAGCTCAGCATGGGGCCTGGTTGTTGAATATCTTCAGCATTTTGAGAATGTGCATATTTCAGGTGACATACCATCCACAGACTTGGTTCACATACACCACGGGGTGGACAACAATGACAACCAAACCAATATCAGCTCTATGGCCGAACATGGTGTTTCATCCGTGATGCGCGCACAGACCCCCTATGGTGTGATTGACATCATCTGCAGCGCCATGGACTGTGCCACATATCTGATCCCCTTTTCCTGGATGACATTACTCATGAATGCGGTCAGTCCTGATTGAGCTCTTTCACCCTATTGGGACCTTATTCAGCAAGGGGTTGGGTTGTTATTGCCACGGGTATTCACCAAACCTGAGTGGATGGCCATGTGGAAGTACCTAGGGAGGGGCTATAGCTGTGATCAAACTTCGGAGAAAAGCACAGATCTTGCGCACATTGATGAACGCTGCATCAGCAAATGTCAAATTTGACTTATCCACTTAATCACACATTTTTGACTTTTTGTCCTGTTTAAGACATTTAAGACTGGTTTAAGACCATTTCAAAGTGAAGGGATCGTATTAATTTTGTCTTAATGCACTTAATTCTCTTATTAAGACAGATAAGTGCAATATAAGTACATTAAGGCAAATTTGACATTTCCTGATGTGGTGCAGACATTGCACAAACCAATCCCAAACGTTCAGTGACACTGACATTACACAGTTCACATTCAACGGTATCCACCACAGACTGGTAACCCACCGGGGCCTTGATATATGGGGAAGACATCTGGTGAGGTGGTGGTTTGGTGGCGGGCAGTCCTGTATGAAGTGCTCTGCCGTTGGCAGGGTTGCGAAGCCTGCAGTGCATTGCCTGGAAAAGGAGAGTTCCGATGTGGTAATGTCTAGCGTCTCCAAAGTTCAGTCCTGAACCTAGGTCCGAACCCTGAACTGGTGAACCAGACCTAAGGTTCAGGTTCGGTCCAGGTCTGGTCCGGCCATTGGCCGCCAGGTTCAGTCCGCGGTTCTGGGCTTGCGGTGCATTGCCTGAATGCGGTGCGAACACGTCCGAACCGAGAACTGAGTTAGGCAATATGATCGATCTGATAAAGATCGATCTTTGCCATTTTCATTTGCACAGGTGTGTTTTGTCGTCTTTATCTATTTGCACCTGCCTGAGTTCAAACTGAGCGTGAACTGTGCTCTCAACGCGGACGGCCAACTCGCGAGGAACAGCCACTGAACACGGCACCTGCACACACACCATGGCATCCCCTTCCAGTAAGTGCATGCACTCATCGCTGTTTCTTCCCATCGCCTCAGCGCCGCCTGCCTGCTGGCACCCCAACTCACGAACAAAGCCCCCGCCTTGCGCGTCACTGGCGCGCGCGTTCGCAAGCCCACCTGGAAGGTTACCCTACTTGGTGGGAGCGGGCCAATAAATGGCAGGACGATTCCTGAGGATTTAGAAGTGCTGTCTTCCATTATTGCCCCACAAGGTTTAATAATATAAGATTTTCATTACAATTGGATCACTTGCCTCTGATTACTCTTCAGATATTGACTTTACAAACTTATAGAGACAATCTGATGGCTGTGAAAACTAATCCCAATAAGTGTAGCAATCTACTATATTAACTTTGCAAGCACATGGCAACAGTCATAGAAACAGACTGCAAAGATATTACAAAAATTGAAACTGGATCTTGATACAAGTGTATGTCAGTGAATATTGAGAATCTCAATACAAACATTACAACATTTCCTAATGAAGTAAGTGAGTTCTGTCTGATGGAGTGTAAAAGTGATTTTGACCCTAACCCATTAGAAACTCTTATAGTGTCATTAGAACAATTACTTACAAAGTGTACATTCTCTATCAAATGAGCCTGCTATCTATTTTGTAATGACATTACACACTCACTCTAATGAGAGTACAAAGTCATCCTAATGATTACATCAGCTTCCTCTTGACCATACAAACTTGCTTTTGAGATCATACATATTCACTCTGACTGCAATGCAAACCTGCTCAGGCTATAACAATACTACTTATCCACCAAATCTTACAACAGCCATATCTCAGTAAGTATTGAGAATTCCAATACAAACATTACAACTTTTCCTAATGAAGTAAGTAGGTTCTATCTGATGGAATACAAAAGTGATTTTCCACACTAGCCACATACAAACCTTTCTAATGTCATTAGAACATTTACTTATCAAGTCAATCCTGCCTTTCAAATGGGGCCATTATGTATTTCACCCATTTTGTAATGACATTACAAATTTGCTCTAATTACCATTTGAAAGTCATATCAGACACCTTTGCATTCAAAGTCAGTGTAATGACCATACATATTTGCTCTAATGGCACTACAACTAACTGGAATCACCACACAAACTCATCATACTAACCATACAAAGTTATCCTAATTATCATTCAAATGTATTGTATTGACCCTACAAAGTCACCATAAGTATCATACAAACCTACACTAATCACCATTGAATCTGACTCTAATGATCATATAAAGTTACTCTAGTTCACCCTAATCACCATAGAATCATATTGTATTGACTATACAAGTCATTCTAATGATCATATAAACTCAATGTAATCACCATACAAACTTATTCTAATGACCATATAAACTCACTATAATTACCATACAAACTTACTCTGGTCCACATACAAACTTACTCTAATCCCCATACAAAGTGATTGTAATGACCATACAAACTTACTCTAGTATCACTACAAACTCACCCTAATCACCATAGAATCATATTGTATTGACTATACAAGTCACTCTAATGATCATATAAACTCAATGTAATCACCATACAAACTTACTCTAATACCCATATAAACTCACTCTAATGTGCATACAAAGTGATTGTAATCACCATACAAACTTACTCTAATAACCATACAAACTCACTCTAATGGCCTTACAAAGTCATTGTAATGATCATACAAACTTATTCTAATTGGCATATAACATCACTCAAATCACCATACAACTTGCTCTAATCACTATACAAACTCACTCTAATCCACATACAAAGTTGCTCTAATGACCCTACAAACTAAGTCTAATTATCATACAAAGTCACTCCAATGACCATAGAAATGTATTGTACTGACACTACAAACTTGCTCTAATCACCATACAAATTCACTCTAACAATCATACAAACTCACTACAATTATCGTACAAACCTAGTTCAATCAGCATACAATGTCGCACCAATCACCATTCAAGTCATTCTAGGGGTCATACAAACCTGCTCTAAATACAGCGCAAAGCTCTCTAAGGTCCTTACAAACATGCTCTAATGATATTCATATAGCAGGCTTACAATGAATCTATAAAGAACAGCTAAAGCCGTGTTTACAGGCTTGCGCTTGGAGCGCATTTTCGGGCGCCTAAAAAGTGGCTGACACTCGGAAAGGCAATGATCATTGAATAGCATATTCATTATGGCCTCAAATCCTTAGAGCTTTGAATGGGAGATGGATACACCATAGTCCAAGGTCTGTACCAATTTTCAGCCATTTTAATTAAGAATTGAAGCCACAGTAAAGTGCGCTTTTTTCCATTTCCGGCAATTCCCGTGGGCGTCTACGGCGCATAGGGCGATCCACTGTAACGGATCGCCCTATGCGCACTTAGAATTTTCGCACTTTGGGGTCATGTGACCGCTTTTTCTGCTCTTGGGAGGCTCATGCTGGGCTCATTCTGGGCTCATAAAAGGTGCAAAAGTCACCTAAAATAAGGGAATGTCTTTCTCCTTCATTTGGAATCCCTATCTCGCATTTTTCACATCTCACATACAGCCATATTTCCGCATTTGGGCATGTTTGTATTGGCTCTACTGGCCAAGCAAAAATAGCAATAAATCCAGGAAAATCAAGACGAATATGGACGTCACTGTGGCTACCTGCTGATGTAAGCAATTTCTCATGACTCACTATCTGACAGATCTGCTCTTTCCCTCTGACGACAACCATCTCAAGTGCAGGTGAGCTTTACACAGCAAAAGTGAGTGCAGCCCTCTTCTGTGTACCTCTAAGCTCATTACAAACAGGCTCTAACGGTATCTATATAGCAGGCTTACAATGAAATCTATAAAGAATCGATAAAAGGCCTGTATTGGAGCGCGCTCTTGGGCCCTTAAAGGGCGCCTAAAGCTCGAAAAGGCAATGATCGTTCAATAGCATATTCGTTATGGCCTCAAATTCTTAGAACTTTGAATGGGAGATGGATACACAATAGTCCAAGGTGTGTACCAATTTTCAGCCATTTTAATTAAGAATTGAAGCCACAGTAAAGTGCGCTTTTTTCCATTTCCGGCAATTCCCGTGGGCGTCTGCAGCGCGTAGGGCGATCCACTGGAACGGATCGCCCTATGCGCACTTAGAATTTTCGCACTTTGGGGTCATGTGACCACTTTTTCTGCTCTTTGGAGGCTCATTCTGGGCGCATTCTGGGCTCAAAAAAGGTGCAAAAATCACCTAAAATAAGGGAATGTCTCTCTCCTTCATTTGGAATCCCTATCTGACATTTTTCACATCTCACATACAGCCATATTTCCACATTTGGGCAAGTGTATATGGGGTCTATATGCTATAGATAAATAGTAACAAATCTCAAAAAATAGGAGACAGCCTTTCAACAGCCATGGCTACCCCCTGATGTAAGCATTTCCTTATATGGCAATATTTGAATGTGGTCAATCCAACAGTATACACACTTCAAAGGCCAGTAGGCCGCTGATCTGTCACATGTCCAAGGATAAGCACACGTGATTAGACACATGATCTAATCATGTGACATACCATACAAGGACATAGATAAGATATGGGCTGGATCTTATCTCATCAATGTTGGGGGTTGTTTGTACAAGTCGCGTCGTGCTGGCAGGTTTGTATTGAACTTTGTAATGGGTAACAAACTTTTGTATTGAGACTACAAGCCACCTTACAACAGCGTTAACCAAAGCCTGACCCTAACCCCAGGATCTTGGGCGCTTACAATACAAATTTTGTATTGAATTGTGTTCCCACGCTTAGGGCGCAAAAGTTGGTGTCGCGACTTTTGCTCACCAGAGAAACGCTTCCTTCGTACCTCAGGAATCGTAATAAGCAGTGTGGGCTGCAAAGGTGCGTGCATCTACCATAATAATATTAGCATATTCAATTTGATCTCTCTCCACAGGAGCACCAACCTCCAGTGCAAAGCTGGCAGGTGCGGCATCCAAACGCATGGTGTCCGATGTCAGCAATGAAAGCGCGGATAGCAAGTCAGACGGCTCGTGGGGGGGCCACCCCACCACACTCGAGCAAATTGCACGTGCTGACGTCGTGCTTGATCCGGTGCACCCCTGTGCTGCTGGTATCACCCAAGCTGCTCCCTCTGCGGTGGGTGTCCTTGCACCTTGATGCAGTGACAGAGTGCGCGCTCATGGTGCAGCATGTTCATTGAGCAGTTGCAGCTGTCCAGCATGGGTGCCACATTGTCATCGCCAGGTGGTTGTTCTGCACACTGCAGATGGGGCAATCATGCCATCTGTGTTTAGCTAGATGCCCTGTTCAATGGCATACTATAAAAGCTGGGTGGTCTGTACAGTACACTAATATAAAATCAATAAAATGTGACAATTCAGAAAATTATGGATTTGGGAGGTTCGAACTGGTTATGAACCTGAACCGAACCTGCTGAACCGGTTTAGCAGGTTCAGTTCAGGTTCAGGTTCAGGTTTGGGCATATGCATGCAGGTTCGGTTCAGGGTTCGGCCAAAATACGTGCCGAACTGAACTGAACTGAACTTAGGAGACGCTAGTAATGTCAGTCTCATATGGAGAGCGAGTAGAATAGATGATGTCCCTCCGTAATTTGCAGTCAGACAGAGTGTTTCCATTCACAGCAAGTGAGGCCAAGATTTACAAGAAGGAGTTGGATGTCTATTCAAAGGCACCTTTTTTTGTAATTTACACATTATCTAGTTTTTTGGGGGTACCACAACAATCTGGGACTGCAAAACAGAAGAGTAGCCTAAATTAAAGCAGTGATGCCCTCGTCCTCATCATCACTGGTTGGCTGCACCCTTTTGGGTCCATCAAGAAGCAGAGATATGGCAATCAGTCAGTCATAAGTGCACACTCAGTCACTTTGTCTGCAACTGGACATGAGCTTGGTAAAGTTCAAACACAAGTCTGTACACAAACAAACATCTGTTCGCACATATTGACAATGAATTGGTCAATGACATGAGTGACTTTTGACCTGAGATCACAGTGACTGAGTGTGCACTTATGACTGACTGATTGACTGACTGATTGCCAACTGCTAGTGACTAAATACTGGATATAAGTGACTGTTGAGTACACTCATCAGTCAAGTGATTGACTGTGTGAAGTATACTATCTACCTCAAACATTAGCAATGCATGGTGTGCACTGACTGGCTGATTGTCAAATAGCAAAAGCGATGAGACGTGTGAACATCTGTGTTACATAGCCATCTCCAACTGTTCACTAGCCATTCACAACACATGCTGCACTACATTATACCACTTCTGATACACATTCTCACTGATATTCACCTGCTATATAGCCCCATGAGCACTACCAACACTTTCCAAAAAAGGAAATATTACCATATATGGTAGAAATGAAAGTTGTAGAGCATCATCCAAGGATCCCAGATAAATTTTTCCAGACCCCTAGCTTGCCTGATTAAGCCAGAAAATGCAAATACTGATTCAAACATGATGATATGAAAATATAACCACCCCCGAAATTATCATTATTGATGTGCCAGCCCCAAATGGACCATTACCATATTGGGAATGATCCATTCAAGTGCTTTCTAATGGTATATAATACCCCTACATTTTATTGCATATTTGTATTGCCCCATTCAAATGGATCCCAATGATATATAACAATCCTATATTGAATATTACCATATTTGGAATGGCCCGTTCAAACAAATTCTAATGGTGTATATACTGGCTATTACCATATTTGGAATGGCCCATTCAAGCGGATTCTAATGATATATAATAATCCTGTATTGGATATTACCATATATGGATTGGCAGAAATAAGCGGATTTTAATGATATATAATGATATATGACCTGTACAGCAGAAATATATGATTATATTTATTACAAGCTTGCCCAGTATTTAACTGAAATTGTCAAAAATGTGGATTTACAAACCAGGTTAACATTGTACAAAGGCTGGGCAGGTTTGTGGATTGTCAATCAGCAGGCCCAGTTGTATTACAAGCCTTGTAAAACCCTGGCCAAGTTGTGCACAGAGCTAAGCCCAGGTACCTGGGCAATTGTTGTACAACTTTGAAAACCACAGGTGAATCAGTAGGTGCAAATGTGATAAAGAAGATGGGAGCGCCTTCCACGATTATCAACGAATTGATCTCAGACCACTGATACTTGTGCAGCATGTTGGATCCTTGTACATGTCCTGCGACGTGATCAAGGTAAGACATGAGCTCAAAAAATTGTTTTTTGTTGTTGGTCTGGGGGGCAACGAACGTACCATCTTTGCTACAGTTGATGAGGCTCGCCAATGCCTCCCGATTAACCGACAGGATCCTCTCAACAACGTGGGGAAAGTTCCTGCGTTCAGTGAGTAAATAACCACCATGAGTGCTTGCACAGATCTGCTCCTGATTGAATACAATGTATGCAAAGTGCTCGTTGACCTGGAAACTGTGAGAACAAACAAAAAAATCGGTAACTGCGAGCGCGAGTGTCCTGGGTGTAGGTGATGCCCGAAGGGCAATCGCGTGAGGTACATACACAAAAATCAAGGCTTTATATACCCCCCTCCTATCCATTCCTGGTCAGGTACTATCACGGCTGAGCTTGCGAGCTCGCCACAATCGCGTGCTCCAACAGAAACACCTGTCTCCATACATTAAAAGATGACGTATGTGGTCAATCCGGAGGAGTTTGGTGTCAATTAAGGTGTTTTCAAAACCACCTAGACCATACAGGAACAACCAAGGAAATATACCGGGATATAACCGTGGATTGTGATAAGCAGACACGGGCTCCTTGCCGTGCGTAAAGCCAAGTATTTTCTCTCCTGACTCAAAGTACTGGATTGCAGCTGCAATCCTTGCCTGGGCAGACATGCCTATGAGTTAATCGCCGGTGAGGCTGTGCACAACAAAGGAACATTCACCCTCCGTCGTGCCTTTCTCAGGTTCATCGTCATATACAGCGAGGTTTTTGGCACCAGCAGAGCCGTCAGTGGGTTTGTGTACAATACAAACGGGCGGATCATCTTCAGGATAAGTAGCCAAATGTGTCTCTGATATCTCAACATCTGTATAATCCTGATGATTGCGCTGCAGCCACTGCAGCGCACAGAGAACGACATTATGATGGACCAGAAATGGAGTTTGTTTGAATTCACATTTAGTAGGCTGGACAGGACCACAGAACAAAATGGCAAGAACGTCGTCGAGCTCAGCACGGGGAGGGGGTAGCACCTTGTGCACCTGAGCAATAGCCTGCGGAAAGACAACAGCATTAGCCGTCAGTTTTTGCTGCCCATGATCAATGCGGACAACAAAGTAGTTGTGACGGTACTGGGCAACGAGAAGCTTCTCCACAAAATTCAATGCGTGGAGACAAGCAGGCACGTCCCCGAGCCATAGGCCATTCGCCAGAGCCCAACGAGGGAGGCGCTTTCTACGAACAACATTTAGGCATGTGGGACATGCACGCAAGAACTGAACACCGTTCACTACAAACACGCCATCAGGGGACAAGATGGGTCCTGGTAATTCAATCACAGGGCTTTCATCTGACAAACACTCCATGCGTGTAACACCATGCCCGATGCGCGTCAGGCAGGAAAGATCCAATGAAGCAGTAGTGACAGTCGACAAGTTCTTCACTGGTATGAGCTCGGCGCACATGGCGCAAATGTCTTCATTTAGCTCAGACACATCGGATGCGGCACACCATTTATGAACAATTTCAGCTTGACGGACGAGATCAGGAGGTGAGGGAGGAAAAATGGGGCTGAGCCCCTCGCACGGGGGAGGAGTTACAGGGTCAGGCATTGCCAAAGCATTGTCTGTAGGGATGGAGAACAAGCTCAGTGAGGTAACACACGTGGCATTGCAGGAGTGCACCCGGAGCATGAATAGGATGTCAGTCAGCATCCGAGTCTTGCGGGTGACCACAATCTGGTGGGCCCGCGAAAGAGTGAGGAGAGCATGGTAAGGAAGACAATCTGCAAGGAAGCCGATGGGCACACACATTACCACCTTGCTGGCATGTCCACCAGGTTCATAATCAGGATCGCAAGGACCACAATACTTAGTACAAATGTTTGTGCCATCCAGCGACGGACCGTGAATGACGGGAAAGGGATGCAACATCTCGCCGTCGATGTAGAGCGAACACCTAGGGGCACCACCTCCACAGAGGGGCCGACAACAGGGGGCACTAACATCAGAGCAAGGGAGCACACAGCAACCCAGCATAAGCTGAACTGTCACAACAGTGGCAACATAGACAAATGCCAACACAATGGCTATGAGGGTACAACAAAGGACAAAGGAAATTGAGAGACACAACATGGTGTGCAGTGGTGGCAGAGAAGCAAAGGCAAAAACAGGATGTCAAAGTGAGGCCATGACAGCGCACTTATAGTAGCGGCGGCGACGCAGGCGGAATAAGCCATTCTGGGTGACCGGATGCAAACACACAGGCAAAGAAAAAGCGGACGACCCAATACGTGCGAGGAGCAAAATGGCATGAAAGCTGAAGGCGGTGATGCTAAAAGGGCGAACGAGCAGGTGGCAAATGCCGGTGCAGCTGAAAAACTTACATAAGCCATCTGCCATCGTACACCACTCATAACCGATTGCTAGCGCAATGCGTATCAGAATTGACCACATGGTTAGACACCCTCTGGGAATTGCCGGAAATGGAAAAAAGTGCACTTTGCTGTGGCTTCAATTCTTAATTAAATTGGCTGAAAATCTGTACAGACCTTGGACTATAGTGTATCCATCTCCCATTCAATTTCCTAAGTATTTGAGGCCATAACAAATATGCTATTCAATGATCATTGTCTTTTCAAGTGTTGGGTGCCCTTTAAGCACCCAAGAGCATGCTCCAATACAGGCCTTTTATCTATTCTTTATAGATTCCATTTTAAGCCTGCTATATAGAAATCATTAGAGTCTGTTTGTAAGGACCTGAGAGAGCTTTGTGCCATATTTACAGCAGGTTTGTATGACCCTTAGAATGACTTTTATTGTGTTTACAGTGACTTGAAGGTGGTTAGAGCGACATTGTATAGTAAGTATGTTTGTATGATCATTAGGGTAGATTTGTATGGTGATTAGAGCAAGTTTGTAGTGTCAATACAATACATTTCTATGGTGATTTGAGTGACTTTGTGTGACAATTAGACTTTGTTTGTAGGGTCATTAGAGCGACTTTGTATGTGGATTAGGGTGAGTTTGTATAGTGATTAGAGCAAGTTGTATGGTGATTTGAGTGATGTTATATGCCAATTAGAATAAGTTTGTATGATCATTACAATGAGTTTGTAAGGTCATTAGAGTGAGTTTGTATAGTTATTAGAGTGCATTTGTATGGTGATTAGACTGACTTTGTATGGGCATCAAAGTCAGTTACGATTCCTGAGGTACGAAGGAAGCGTTTCTCTGGTGAGCAAAAGTCGCGACACCAACTTTTGCGCCCTAAGCGTGGGAACCCAATTCAATACAAAATTTGTATTGTATGCGCCCAAGATCCTGGGGTTAGGGTCAGGCTTTTGTTAACGCTGTTGTAAGGTGGCTTGTAGTCTCAATACAAAAGTTTGTTACCCATTACAAAGTTCAATACAAAACTGCCAGCACGACGCGACTTGTACAAACAACCCCCAACACTGATGAGATAAGATCGAGCCTATATCTTATCAGTTACCCTATATAGGCTAATCACGTGCACCCCATATCTTATCAGTTACCCTATATAGATTAGTCACGTGCAGTTGTTAGATTATGTTGCTGCCGTTGTGTCTTATCTGTGTACCGATCTCAGTGCATCGCTGAACATCACCTCTCGTATTGACTCAACTACGTTGTACTATCACTGTTGGACCATCTTAGCAAAGCGAGGATCATGCCAAAGCTCGATAACGTCATTGGCAAGCTTCATGTCTGTGTTTATTGTTAGCAGCAGACCAATGGAGTCCAAGGTGAGCTCACCAAAGTCATCGCCAAACTGGATGATCTGGGCACAATCCGCATGGAGCTCAGTGGGAGTCCTGACTTTGCCAATGACCTCAACAAAAGTGTTTACCTTGAACTCGTTGATCTGTTGCATGTGAGCATTGACATATAACACGCAGATGTTACAATATACCTTGTCGAGCTTGGCAGTGTCCAAGTTCACGAGGACCACTTTGATCTGCACTTCGTCGGAGGACTTGACCTCAAGATAATGCTCAGTGGGATAGACCTGGGTACAGGTGAGTCATTTTGTGGATTTCAATCATATGATCATGACGTACAGCCAAGATCTGGCACCACAACCTTGTCACGTATCCGTCAAACTGACCAAACTTGTCCTGAAGAATCCGGCCATTGACCCGACCATGGGTACAGTCATACGTGGGATAGGGAGAAAGAGTGCTCATGATGGATGAAGGAAGAGAGTGGATGTGGAGAATGAAGCGGTGAAGGCTATTTTATATCTTGATCATATCGCGATATGGAGAGAGCGCATGCCTCTGAATTTTCTTGTTCTTATCAATATAGACATCGCCACAGGTGTTGAGATTGGGTATCGGCACCTATTATCTAATCCCTAGTCGCAAAAGATCCAAGTTCTCCGACGTATGCAAAAGTGCAAGCTGCCGAATCGATATAAATTTAATGTAAGCTCACTTTTGTGTTGCTTCGTCCTGGTATGGAGGCGTAGAGAGCGGTAGATGGTGGTGCTCATGACTGTCGAGAAGGAAGTCTATACGGAGAGCTCCGAACCGAACCTCTCTTCCGATATCCAGATAAGGAAGCTATGACAAAGGTACTCCGACTGGCCCCAATCGCGGTACCGGAGTGAAAATACCTTAATTAATGGACTATGATAATAGTATATACCTTGTAAATGGTAACGCATTCCGGGAAGAGGGGAAGGATGTAATAGAACAAGTCAGCTATACCCGTGGAGGGCAGAGGTTGGGTGCCTGCGGCATCCCGTGGCGCTGGCAGCACCACCCGTAGGAAGTGAAGAGTACTCCCCAAACACATTGCGCTTGGCAACACGTTCCAGAGGGCGGGGATACAAGCAAGTGCGCCCACTGGCCAAGAGGACAGCGGGCGTGGAGCGGCGCCAGTAGCAGCGTCCGCAGAGGGCCATGAAACTCCCCCGAATTCGTTGCCGTGGGCAACGAGCTCTAGGGGCGGGGTGGAAAGCAAGTGCGCCCGCTGTCCGCTTGGACAGCGGGCGTCGAGCGGCGCTGGTAGCGGCATCCGCAGAGGGCCACGAAAGCCCCCCGAATTCCTTGCCGTGGGCAACGAGCTCGAGGGGCGGGGTGGAGCACAGCGCGCCCGCTGTCCAAGAGGACAGCGGGCATGGGGCGGCGCTGGCAGCACCTCCCGCGGGGAGCGAGAGAGCTCCCAAACGCGTTGCTCTTGGCAACGCATTCGGGGGCGGGGTGGAACGCAAGCGCGCCCGCTGTCCGCTTGGACAGCGGGCGTCGAGCGGCGCTGGTAGCGAAGCCCCCGGGTCGTTGCCGTGGGCAACGAACTCGAGGCGGGGTGGAGCGCAAGCGCGCCCGCTGTCCGCTTGGACAGCGGGCATGGGGCGGCGCTGGCAGCGCCGGCTGACCAGCGGGCACCGGGGCGGCGTGGCATGTTCAGGGCAGCGCGGTCGAGGCGCGTTCGACGGCGCGGCGTTTGTCTTCTGCAGCAGCGGGGAACGGCGCGGCGCGGCGTGTGCAGTGCGGCGGGGTGTTTGCGCTGAGGAGTGGCGCGGCGTGTTTGCTGTCGACGGGGAGTGGCGCGGCGTTGGCGGGGAGCAGTGCAGGGCTCTGTGCTTGAAAGAAAAAGTCAGTCAGAAAAGGAGGAGAAGATACTTACCTGCTCCCTTGCCTCTGCCTGTAACCCTTCTGCTACTTCTACTGCACACTCCAGTGGTCTTGTAGAAGGCTCACAGCCTTGTTGTTGTGGAAGCAGCAGGAGGAGGAGGAGCTCGAGGAGCAGGAGGACATGGAGGAGGAGGAGGAGGCACACTGAGCACCAGGAAACCGCGCGAGAACGGCGCGCGCTCAACGGGCGCCTAAAGGGCGCTCGTTTTGCGAAAGTCCGTATTCCATTAATAACGTTGGGAAGATGGCCTCAAATCACCCCAAATTTTTCAGGGGCATTCTAATGCATGATTAGAATGCCCGTGCAAAATTTGGTGCGATATAATTAACATTTGACCCTTCTGTAGGTCGCGCAAAAACGCTTTCCGGCACTTTCCGGCGGGCGTCTAGGGCGCGTAGGGCGACGCACTGCAGCGGATCGCCCTACGCGGACTTAGCAGATTTTTCCTCTTGCCTTTTGCCACATCCGCGCGCGCTCCTCCTCGCTTGCCTCCCTCGTGCCATCCATCCAATTTTACAGCATAAATGTGAGTATTCACATTCTATTATGCTTTATATGTTGTTATAAACTCACCTAAGCCTGTTGAACAGCCTTTAAGCCTATTAGAAGACCCTGCTACATCCAGACCTGGTTTTCGAACACAGACAGTGAGCAGGTCTTTTCTCCCTAGCTTATTGAGACCCAACTGACTTTTTCTTTGCCATATACCTAGCCATGTCCCGATCTCCAAGCCCTGAGCAGCTCCAAAAGCTGCTAGGTGTTCCCCTGGACATCCCTGAGCGTCCTACATCGATGGTGGAGATTAGGGAGGTTGTTGGTCATCCGTTGGGTCCTGATGATCCTAGAGGAAAGGCCTATCTGGTGATGATAGATTCAACCGAGGAAGGGATGGAGAGAATGCAAAGTCAGGCAAGTAGTCTTGAAGTGCACAGTGCAAATGCGAATGAGCTCAGGACTATGGGTGAGTGATGACGTCTTTCCATGTGATCTGAGCGCTTACGCGCCCAAGGTTTCTTACATCTGAAACCTTACGATCGCTTGATTGGAAGGAAGATTGGAAGCCCTTCGGATGGATCCGAAGATATCCTCCTTCTCTACATGGTTCCTCAGCGGTGTGTTACTTATATCTTTTCTTTTTCTCTCTCCCATCTCACATGTTATTTAGTCTTCTTCCCTCCGACCTTGTTGCCAAGTTGTTAGCTATTCGCTCTCAACTCATTGGTCCTGAGGACGAGTGTACCAGAACAAAGGCACAGCAGTGCGGTTCGGAGGATGAGTATCAGGGTGGGGTCTGGTGGGAGAGAAGTTCCTCTTCTGAATCTGTTGGACGTGACACTCGTGCCTATAATTTGGCCCAGTCTTATGAACGCGTGAGAAAGCTTATCGCTCCAGGAAGACTTTCCAAAGTTTACGAGGAAAGTTTGACTGAGCATGGCAAGTTGCGGAAGGAGCTGGTGGAGGCAAGTAATCATGTCCAGTATTAGTACAGACACTAACTGATTTATCAGGTTGGATCTCGCATCGCCATCAATGCTCTGGAGCGCGGAGACTCTGACTTGGTCAATTTGCTCAAAGCTCAAGCTGAGCTCACTGCTAAGTTTCCAATTGGCTTTGAGGGCAATTACGCCTTCACCAATGTTCAGCTGAACATTGCTTCCACCAAAACCAAGCAACAGGCCCAGGTGCTAGGTAAGTAGTTGATTATCTGAATTTCTTTAATATCTATTGCATATGTTTGCTTCTTTCTGCTCTTTATTTATTCTTCTTGCCCTCTATTCTTTTCAAATAAATTCCCACACCCACTGGGGTGCTTCTTCTATATTTACATCCAATTCCTGATCTCCCCTTCCCATATTTCCCTTTATTTATTTCGCTTTTTCCCTATTATTTCCATTTTATTTCCTCTTTCTGCTCTTTATTTATTCTTCTTGCCCTCTATTCTTTTCAAATAAATTCCCACACCCACTGGGGGTGCTCCCTCCATCTTTCCATCCAATTTCTCTCCTCCCCTTCGCATTTTTGCCTCTATTTATTGCGCTTGTTTCACTTTTTCTGACAATTTCTTTTCTAGGTGCTTTGTTCAAGGCAGAACTGGGCCCTTTTGCTGGTATCCATGTGGATAGCTATGACAGTTGGGTTGCCATGTCTTGCATGACTGTCTTCTCTCAACTGGACAAGAATGTCGATCCTGGTGTCTTCATCTTTCCTGCCTTTGGTGTGTTCATCTCCATGCCCTATCTGTATGATCCAGAGAATCCACAAGAGGTTATGTCTGTCTGTTTCAATGGACTGTATCCTCATGGTGGAACTCCACCTGTTGCGCTCACCAACACCACACCCAATAACACTTCCTACCGCTTTACTCTCATCAACTATCCTAACGACAGCACTCTGGAGGGGCTGGCGCATGTTGGTTTTTGCAGTGGTGAGAATGGAGAATTGGAGGAGATTCCTCCTCATCTCAGTCTTCATGGGTGTGTACTCTATCTTCTTGATTTTATTTTTTCCTTAAGCTTCGACTTATCTTTTCTTCTAGTGTTTCTCATCCCAATGTTCCTATTGTCAATCATGGCAATATTCTCACTGATGGCATGGCTATGACCAATGCACAGGGTCTTTTGGACGCTGTTGCCAGAGGTTTTCATCTTGCTTTGTCCTCTCGCCTTGATCAAATTCCTGCTTGCTATCAGCCTACCGTCGACACTGATGCCTTCATGAACTGTATTACGTTCAAGAACGAGGAAGGTGAAGTTATTCATCCTTCTGCCTGGAGCATGCCGCCTTCAGAGAAAGAGAAGCGTGCTGCTCAGGGTAAGCTCTGGAAGAAGATGCGTCTTCATCGTGGTGGTGCAATTCCTCATGTGGTTCTTGGCAACTCCTATCAGCCATTCAAGAAGTATATGGAGAGTATTGGGGAGGCAGAGGAGGATGTGGACGATGTTCAGCGTGTGCGTGGTCGTATTCGTTGTAAGTTGTCTTTGCATTTTTTTTCTTTGCCTTTTGTTTTTATTTTTGACTCATTTTATTTAATTCCAGCCTCTCGTACCTACAGACGTAAGTGTTTCTGCCACTATACATAATTTATTCTAACATGGTTTCACAATTTCCAGGCAACAACTCTGAGAAACAGAGGGGTCAGAAGCGTCAGCATGAAGAAGCTGAGGAAGAAGAAGAAGAAGAAGCAAATTTGCCTTCCATATTGAGAGCTAGTAAGCATCCTCTTTATTTCTTTTTGACTTGTCTAACTTGTTGCACAGATACTAGCTTGGATAATATTGCCTCTGCCATAAGGTTGCGCTCTCAAGCACTGTTTGAGCAGATGCAGCAGCAGGCATCTGGCTCTGCTACACGCTCTAGCAAGCGCCTGAAAGCTGGTATGTCTAAGTAGATAGATAGATATGCACAAATTGATGTATGTGTTAGTTGGAGGTGTTTCGGATAATGCAGAAGAAGGCTTGCCCATGGACGCGCAGTCGGGTAATACTTTTGATGCTTTTGAGGAGTTTATGAGTGGTACGTCTTGCAGAATGTCACAGTTCCTTTACATTCTAATTTCTATATAGAACAGGAGTTTGAAGAAGACGAGAACGCGAGCACAGATGGAGGAAATTCTAAGTCTGAAGTGTTGTCACATGGTATGCATCTTTGCTATATTCATAGCATCAGTGTCTTATAAATTATTCTCTAGATATTGCTGACGTCTTTGAGTGCTTCTCATGTGACAATCTTCAGAAGACGTTGGACAACTTGACTCAGATCCACCAGTCCATGCTGTCAACTCCTCAGTTTCTCCAGCATGAGCAAGCTTTCCACACCCGTCTTTATTGCTTCCTGAAAGGCTACACTAGTAAGGAGCGTCTCTCTCCTGACATGGCCTCTACAGTTGCTGGTATGGAAGGCGACTTTGACTTTGTGGAGATAAAGTCAAAGATCCAAGGTCTGGAGATGCGTTTGCTTCGTCAGCAGGCTCTGCTAGCCAACAGCTATGCTTGGATGTGGCTGGACAAAGACTGTATGGATCACTGTCGCTGTGTGATGGACTTGGTGTTGAATGTGCAGATCAGAAGTACGTCAACCTGGCTGGAGAGACTCTCTATGGACATCTATGATGCTGTCTTGGCTCGGTCTCGCGACAACAACTACTGGGTCTCTCTTCTTCCTCACACTTATCTTCCTGCGTTGTCTGCCAAGGTGGAGTCTTACAAATTCCACTGTCACGGTATCTTTCAGACTCCCACCGCTATCACCGATCGTGTTTGTCAGATTCTCAATGAAGTCCTTCGCTTCTGGCTTGGATATTCCACCAACACTTCTCGCCTTGGTGCCTACTTTGTCCAATTCCTCATCTCCACTACTCGTTCTCAAGATGTCTTGCTCGTCGACGGTGTTTGGCTTGCTGCCTTACATCTGAAACAAACTGTCTTGCAGACTAAGCTCAGACATTCCTCGCTCCATCTTTCTCATCTTGAAGACTTCTACAATGTTCTTTTGAACAGCGCTCTGGCAGATGACAACTCGCCAGAGAGGAAGTTGCTCACTGATATCTCTTCTGTCACTCATGAGTGCATCCTTCTTTCTCATCGTCTCTCCACCATCGCATCACCTCCAACTGAGCACATTCCCCATCTTGATCCATATTTGTTCGCACCTAACTCCTACAAGGACATTCTTCACTTCGTTGAAGAACTTCTGCCCCTTGTTTACTTTCCAAACCAACTCCCTGCTGACTGTAGCAAGCTTGTTGAGCAGGTCTATCGCGACGCTGACAAGAAGCTTCCCTTTCGTGAGCATGCCCCTTCTCGACTTCGCGTTTTGGATGCATCTGGACCCTTCCATCCTGACCACATCGACCAACCTGGTGGTTTTGCCAGTGCTTGTATCTGGCGCGGTATCACCTTTGGCATGCAGTCTGTGCTGGAGGGGCCCAACTACTGGACCAGTCTTCACATGTGGAAGCAGTGGGCAGAGGGCAAGGACGACACTTATCTCTGCAATCTCTCTGCATATGGTGCTTGCATGTCTGGACGCAACCCCCGGTTGGCTAGCTCCTACTTTTCACTGGAGAACCAGTGGAAGCTTTTGTTGGGCAAGCATGAAGGAGGCCCTCTTCCATTCAAAACTTGCTATAAGTTTATCAAGCAGCGTGCGCAGCAGATGGGTGAGTTGATTGCTACATTGCTCACTTGTGATCTTGTCTATGCAGGCAAGGTCACAGCGCCTTCTGCTGTGGAGATGGGTCAGCAAGTTCTCATCATTGGAAAGGGTGCGTTGCACGCGCTGGAGTTTATGCAGTTGGTTCCTGTTGATTGCAAGGATGAGGAGGTGGTCTCCAAGGCATTTGTGGACGTCTTCCAGTATCTTGAGCGTAATATTTCCTTTCATCTTCGCGCTCAGATTGTTTTTGATCCCATTATGATGGAGCATCTGCTCTGTAAGTTCTATAGGATTTATGGGAAGGGAAAAGGGAAGGGGAAGGGGAGAGGGAAGGAAAAAGGAAAAAGAAACGGGAAGGGGAAGGGGAAGAGGGGCGCAGGGAAACAGTGATTGAATGACTTTAATGAAACTTCATCATTTGTATCTTTCAAATTGCGTATTCAATCGATTGCTATTTCTTGTAGCCCCTCTGGGTGTCCAGCAAGTGGGCTTTTCTCAAACTGAAGGTACATATAGCTATTCTTGTTTGATTCGTCTCTCATTAGCGAGCAACAACCATCTATTATCGAATAGAGTTTTATAATCGGTTCAGTCATATTGCCGATCCTCAGACATCTTCTGACAAGTGCATGCGCTTCAGAGAATGCGACCCATCTTCATCTTCACTGCTATCATCTACTCTGTATCCCACTCGTCGCTTGATCTGCTTCACTGGGGAAAGCTCACACTTCAGAAGCTTGTCTATACGCTGCTGTTGCACGACCTGGCAAATTCATCAAACCCTGAATCATCCAACTTTGGTGTGTGCTTACCTCTTGCACCGTGCGGTCCATGACGCATACTGACTTCAGTTTGCATAAGAACAGATGGCTGCCGTCAAAGGTGGGAACGGTGCCAAAAACAACCTGTATCTCAACCAGATTGCCCACATGTATGTTGGACGGCTTGAGACGCTTCATCTTCAAAGGACTTTCCGTTTGGTGAGCAACAGCACGTCTTAGACTGAATGACCACTTACTCGCGGCTGACACACTGATAGTACTCCACTTGGTTCTCCTCCAGATGTACTTCAGTCGTAATACGCTTGGCCATCACTCCAGAAGGGTCCACATCTTTACCCAAAGGCTGAGAGATGCGTCCCTTTGCCTCTCGGGGATGAGCAAAGTATCGGCTAGAGAATTTGAGAACCAGATCACCGTTGAGGTGAGTCGGCTTCCAAGGGCCCAATGCGTGTCCAGCAAGATGACTAGCCAAGACGCCGTGGATAGCCAAGACACCTCGCACATACCGCTCAAAACAGTCCAGACCCAGGCCTGTCAGGGTGATGGACTGCTCCGCGTTCCCAAGTGTCGTGGAAGTCTATGAGATAGGTCAGTTGTCGATTAAGAACAAAGTCCATACTGACGCACTGGCTACCATTAAGGATAGGAGGCAGGTTCTTCTCATATACATATCCCAGCAGCGACAACACCGCTTCCTCCGGTGCACTTGTGCTCAATCCCTCACCACGCCATACCAGCTCACATTTTTGACGTCTCTTGCCCACAGGCAACTCAGATGGAAAAGGATCGAGCATTTGGAATGCAACATCAGGCTAAACGACAGTGAGCAGAAGGTACAGTTACATTGAGATGACGTACGGCTGCAAAGTGTTCCAGATGTGCACGACCAAAATCCTTTTCGCGTGTGACAAGAACCTCGCTCAGCATCTGTTCTGTTTTGTTGTAAGTATAAGGCTGAAACTCACAGAGCATCACATAGACTTACGATACTTGTCCTTGTCGTCATACAGAATTGCAAGTGCCATCTTGCAGGTGGAACAGACAAGTCGACTAGGTGGGCGTTGAAAGCGGGTCAGATGTCTTGCTCACATCTAGATGACTGTGGCTGAGCGCAGATGGTGTTTCCAATCTACCCCGGTTATGGTAATATTGCCGTGCACTCGCAACAGATGCAATTGGACAAAACATGCATGACTAGTACTGATACATCCTCGACACTACCTGCATCTAAATTGTCTCATTCTACAGACCCATCTCATTCATCTAATGGAGATGAATGCGATGTGGGAGGTCAAGGGAAAGTGGGTATGCTCGGTGATACAGCTCGAGACATTCTGATGAGAATTCACCTGGATCGTAGATCCACCATACGATAGAACTGAGATCTATGCATCGGGCATCGGACTTGTGACCGCCGATCCTCTTACATCTCACCCCAAAGAAATGTTTGTCACGTAGAAAGATATCATTGGTCCAGCACATGAACGTACATGACCCCAGTGCCTTTCCACCGTAACTCTCCGGTGTCTGGATTCCTATCTCTTCCGAGTCAAACCCAGATAAAAGCCACCCCGTCCCAAGCCCATCTTCTCCAGAGACGTCCATCCGCTCTCTATCATTCTTCCTCTCCCAGATGGCACCACGCGCTCGAGCTCGTGGCCGTGGAACCTCAAACTGCGGGACGCCTGGCCGGTATGACTCTGTTCTATCTGAACATCTGGTCCATGTCCTGACCATGTCTCTTGTTTCAGAGGTCGTGGTCGTGGTCGTGGTCGCAAAGCAATCTCAGCTGAGAGTATATCTGACAGTGATGCCGAGTAAGTAATCCTATTTGTTATTGGCATTGTATGCTTGCTCTAATACTGTACGTCACAGGGAATACACATCTGACCGTATCAAAAGGTAAGAAGGACTTGGATTGTTGTTATCTTGTTTCTCATTATATGTTACATAGGATCAAAAAGGACGATGAGTATGCATGTTGAAATCTATTGTCCTTATTTTGTGCTGATAATGGTATTGCAATAGCGATGTGTTTGGCACAAGGTATGTTTGGTTTTGCCGCTTTGATATGTATGCTTATAGCGCATTCTAGTCAAGTGCTTGCTGCGAAAGGGCGTGCAAGTCAAAAGTAATTATTATCTTGTTGTTCACATCACAATCACTGATTTTGCATAGGGTTGAGGAGGATGTAGACATGGCATCTGAAGACGATGCTGGCAATCCATCGTGTGTCATTTCACTGTCCTCTTGATATTGTTTTGATGTTGATCTGATCCATTTGCCAGCTCTGATCGAGACCCAAGCGATCTTGAAAGGTATGTGTTGAAGTGCTTTTATCGGTTTTATTTCTAACATGCTTATAGCGATGAGGCTGCTGTCATTGAGGAACCTGAACTTACTGAGACGCCTAAGAAAAAGTGAGTATATTCATGTGTTGAATCATGTGTGGCTACGCTGATATGATTGCTTAGAAAAAAGGAAACTCTGACACCACCGCCGACTCCCAAGACACCTTCTCCCTCGTACGTGTATCTTATTTGTTTGTGTCAGCTATCACTCATGCAGGTTGTAGCAAATCTCGACGTGGCATCTCCAAGACACCTCGCAAGCGGTTGAAATTGTGAGTTCTTGTCCTGTTATGTTTGCATCTGCTAAAGTCAACTCAGTGTCTCGAGCGACGAGGAGGAGAGTGACAAGTAAGTCAAGTCATGTATATATGTAGAAGCTTTACCGACTCATTGACATGTAGTGCGTCACCCAAGAAGAAGCAACGTGCAGCGTAAGTCCATGTTATAAGATACATTGTTCCTGTCTGAGCTCATCGCCAGCAGTACGCCGCATCCTGATAGTGATGATGCTTTAGTGGAGACCAGCGAAGATGAGAGGGAGCGTCGTGTTGATAAGTTGAAGATCCATCATCAGATCACGTCAGTGTTGAAAAAGATGATTGTGCTTGGCGAGTAATTTATCCTGTTTGTAGTGAGTCGCCGGAGTGGAAGAAGTTCAAGTTGTTGCAAGGAGAACTTCACACTCTGCAGGGAAAGCTTGCTGAGATTGAGATGGCGACACCCAAGAAGTGAGTATTGCTTTGTCGTCTTATAAGGTCAATCTTGTGTTGACTGTATTGCCCTAGGAAATCTGCATCTTCGTCTCCTGTCAAGAAGGGCAAAAGCACAATCTTCCCGAGCCCCTCCTCCAAAAGATTTTAGCTCCTGCGTTCACGGGTAGCATGTCATCCTCGGAAGACGGAATGGAGTAGGTGCAGCTATATTGCGCTTATGGTTTTTGCTTATATGTGTTCACAGAGACAGGCCTAGTCCTGTCAAGAATACCTGGTTGGCGAGCAATGTTGACAGTGATGATGATATGGCTCATACTACTCCTGGCAGGTATGTCAATCTTACAATGTTCCCAACTTTGGCTGACACTCCGCCAAGGAAATCCAAGACAAACTCTCCCAACAAGCGGTGTGAGCTCATTGCGGATGAAGCATCTTCAGACAATGAAGTCAGCAACATCAAGGTGTCTGACAAGAACAAGATGGCCTCACCCAGGTATGTATGGTCAATTCGACTGTGATATATGCCTGCTCACTTCTCATATAGGAAGGGAAAGGGCAAGGACTCTCCCAAGATAGCTGGAATGCTGAGCAGAGAGCTGTGGGATCCTCTTTTGGAGGACTTTTACCAGGATGTTCCGCCTTATGAGTATGTATATCCATTGTCCTAGACACCTATATTGTGGAGACTCAATGAACAATTAGTGCTGTTGAACTTGTGTCTGATGTTATGCCTATCCTGCTGTCTTTGGCACTCGACATATTTACTCCACAGCCCATCAACACGAGGTATGTGAATCTCATGCGCTCCTCATCGGTGCATCTAATGAAATACAACACCACAGAGCTTTGGTCAAACTGATAACCACACCTCAGTTTGATACGTGTGTTGTGAACCCAGCACGTGTCAGCGACATTGACAACAACTTCAATGCAACTGCCAAGGCCACTCTCAGCCTGGATGTGTCGTTTGAACCTGTCATATGCGTCACGTATGGATCTGTCATAAGATCTCAGCTTTTGTGCCACGAGAAGCTGGTGGAAAATACGTCAAGGACATTCTCATTCATCCGCTGATGCAGGAGTGGCAGCTCGCATGTGGCTTCTATGGTCATGTCTATGCCAATCCTCTTAATGTTCGTTCATTTGGCAATGGCTTAGGTATTGGAACACGACACAACACCAAAGCACCTGTCAATCCAACATCCTGTAAGTGCGCACTTATATGAGCTATCTGTATCACACTCTCAACCATAATATAGTGTCTGGATCATACACAGACAGACTCAAGAATGCGGTCAAAGGAAGCAACAGATCCTCCAACGTCAACCACCAGGGAGGTGTATGGTACCCTACCAGGACGCATGTTCTTGAACCTTGGGACCACAGTAAGAAAGTTCTTGACTTGTATATGTATTATTACTGATGCTCCATAGTTCCTGTACGGGACTGCTCTGCATACTTCCAAGGCAAGCGCAGCAAGAATCTGGAGTTCAACTTCAAAGACATTGCGACCAAATGTCCAGTCTTTGAAGGTGAGATTCCAGAGGCATCGCTTGTCGGTGTGTTGCATACGGTTGGAAAGTTCAACAAGGGTTCAGGCAACACTCTCACTCAACCATTGCTTCTACTATGGCATACATCATGTTATTGCAATCGTCAAAAACTCTCACCTTGGTGGCCCTGCTGTGGCTATGCTTTCTTCTGGAGTTATTGCCTATGCTCCTTATGGAGTCTGTCGCAATATCTGGGTATTACTACGAGAAAAATGCAGTGCATACCCACTCATTATCAGCCGATAACCATTCTGTCTCTTTGTGTGATCTAGATATCACAGCATCACATACAAATGGAGTGTTGGCGGGCACTCTTGAAATAAATACTGTGTCGTTTGACAACAAAGTGTTGGCGGCCACTTTCATATACAAATCCGTGTCGCTTGGCGACAGAGCGTTCACCCATGTTCTCATATATGATATGGAGTCACACAATACAAATAACAAATGCTATGTCATCAAACCATGTCCAGATTCATGCTCACTCAAACTGGTGTATAAGCTTCATTTGATTCTGTTTATGCCCATTTTGGATATCAAAGCCCAGGTAAAAAGTGTATCCCTCTACTGTATGCGCAATCACATCAGGAGACATGACTTCAGAGTGTATTCAGCAAGCATTCTGATATACAAGAGCATGTCAGCTGGGTTAATTTCTGGTAATGTTGGCAAACATTCTCAATGTAAATGCTATCAAGTCAAGTTTTCACATTTAGATACATCCTTAGTGGGTGGAGGGTTGGCTGCCAAGCAAAGCCGGTATTGGTCCTTCCAAGATCTGCAACAATTTGTATGTTTTGGTACACCATCTGTAAATTCTGATGGTAAATACCAATTTGCAGATTATGTTCTCCTTGATAAAGATAGATACCATGAAGACAATGATATTATATTGGCAGATGTGCCATTGAAAACACTGGCAAGCCGTCTATCCGGTGCTTCTTTGAAAAAGGTACTTGGTCTGCATAGCATATCAGTTCACTACAAACGCATGAAGGTGGATGAAATGGCACGTACATTGGGTGAACACAAATGTGTGTCTTGTCCTTCATTTGTATCACTATTTACACTGAAAACAGATCCCTTGACCAATGCACAGAAATGTCAATTATATCGGGACAAGTTGAGACAACAAGAACACTCTGTCAAGCCAAAACAACAGCCTACTATCAAGAATGATCACATATGTGTTAAGAAGCAAACTGAAGAAGATGGTACAGACACTTCATTTAATATCTTTCCCCCAGAGGCACCATCTGCTCAACTTATCACTGATGTGGTCAATGGATTTCACTCAGACATGAATAAGAATAGGTTCATTGAACTGCCATGTGCTGTGTGCGCTCTTTTGACTCCAGTAACACAGCTTGCTTTATTGGATGAATGCAATATTGACTTGTCTCTATTGAAGTCCGACAACCAGCCAACCACTCGCAAGGAGCGATTTTCTGCTGATGATCCTATTGAACAGTGTGAGGGTCCCATTATATTACCCAATTGTAATCAGATATGTGCTGATTGCCTTGACTGTTTGCAAAAGAAAAAGATACCAGTGAATGCCCTTGCCAATGGTCTTTGGATTGGAGAGGTTCCATCTCAACTCTGTGATCTTACTTGGGTTGAAAAAATGCTTGTCGCTCGTGTCAAACACAACCACTGTATAGCAGAGGTCAAAGTCAGTGGCAGTTTCCGTATGCAGGCTAATGTCATCTGTCACTCAGTTCCAATGCCTGAGGTTTATGCTGAACTTCCACCAAGCAGAGCACAGCTTGATGAAGTATTTGCATTCTTATACATTGGGCCTAACAGACCAACAGAGAAGGACCACAAGCGGACTCCCTTTCTGGTGAGACATGACAAGGTTGCAAAGGCATTGGAATGGCTCAAACTGAATCATGAGGACTATGCAGATCTGTCCATCTCATACAAAAATCTCAATGAGTATCCAGAGGATGTGCCTCCAGTGATTATTGACTATCATCAGGCATACTGGGATCAAGATCCTGAAGCAACTGCAGTCAATGGACCTGGTGAAGGCAAGGGAACAACGGAGGGGCCTGTACCTTTTGCAGTGCAAGGTCTAACTGGTGATCAGTTGATGCATATGATGGCAGAGAATCCCAGAGCAGTCATTGCCAAGGCAATCCATCAATTCAAGACTGGAAAAGTGCTGGGCATAGGGCAGGCAAAGAACCCAGAGAGTCTTTATCATAACCCACAGCTCTATCCACAGATGTTTCCGTGGCTTTTTCCTTATGGCTTTGGTGGATTGAACAATATCAAAGGTGTGACTACCGTCTCTGAGACAAAGCGTAAGCAGCAGCTACTTATGTATCATGACAAACGATTTCAACTTGACCGCTACTTTCCACTGGTTGCATTTAATCATGAGCAGATAAAGAACTCCACAACAGGTGGGTATTTACTTACCAACCGTAAGAACTTTGCTGACATTACTAACCGCATACTAAATGTCCCCATGACCACACTAGAAGATCTGATCAAGCGATTGAGCCAAGGACCTGTGAAGCCTGAGAGTGAAGAAGAGAAGGCATGTTTTACAATTATCAATGATCTAGACCATGTTGCTCACAAAGTTCAAGGCTCCTCCACAAACCGGAAACGAATGCGTAATGAAATATGGGCTCTGACGGCATCTCTGGGTGCTCCATCATGGTTTATAACATTTGCTCCTTCTGATGTATCCCATCCTCTTGCATTGTACTTTGCAGACACCCAAGAGATGTTCCACCCACACATTCTTCACCCTGATCTACGTAAAAGACTGATTGCCAACAATCCAGTTTCAGGTGCACGCTTCTTCAAAGTCATGGTTGAATTGTTTCTTAAACATGTCTTAGGTGTTGGAGTTGATCACAGAGGGGTCTATGGTGATACTGCAGCCTACTACGGCACAGTAGAGCAACAAGGACGTCTCACTCTTCACTTACACATGCTTATCTGGATCAAAAACTCACTTACACCCCAGGAGATTCGAGATCGTATCATGGATCCCAATTCAGACTTCCAGCAGCGAATGGTGGAGTACTTGGAGAGTGTGCATGTGGGTGAGTTTTTGAATGGTACAATGGTTGATGTGAGTGAAAAAGTAAAGAAGAAGGAAGAAGAAGACCCCTCATATGTTAATCCCACCATGATTATGTCTCGTCCAGCAGCCCCACCTTGTACCAAACATGGCAGTGATCATATGGTAGACTGTGAGTCTTGTATGCAACATGACACATGGATAAAAGAGTATACAGATGAGGTGAACAATATTGTGTTTAGATCCAACATACATGGTCATAACGAGGGATGTGGGTTTGTCAAGACTGGAACATGCAAGGCACGCTTTCCTCGTCAGACATTTCCCCACACCACTGTGGATCCTGAGACTGGAGCTCTCAATATGAAGAAAGGTGAGGCTTGGCTAAACACATATACTCCAGTACTCAGCTATCTTCTCCGATGCAACTCTGATGTAACCAGCCTGCTCTCTGGAACAGCCATCAAGTCAGTTATCTCCTATGTCACAGACTATATTACAAAAACTCCCCTGAAGACGCACACCATGTTTGATGCCATTCGAAGAGTGTTTGACAAAAACTCTGAAATGCTGCTGAGTGACAGCTCTGATCGTAAACAAAAGGCAAGATCCATACTTACCAAAATTGTCAACACACTTACAGCAAGCTCAGAGATTGGTGGACCCATGGCTGCCATGTATCTGCTGAACCACAATGATCACTACACCAGTCACAAGTTTAGAATTTGCTTCTGGAGAACATATGTCAGTGCAGTTCGACATGCATGGGAAGATGACTTGTCAGAAGCACCAAAAGTGATATTTACTGATCCAGAAGGCCCTGATAAGGTGATGTTGGGCAATATCCAGGGCAAATTTGTGGCTCTTTCCTCCGCTGATGACTATGTCTACAGACCAACC
Organism: Amyloporia xantha; assembly: GCA_036971615.1. NCBI lineage: Eukaryota > Fungi > Basidiomycota > Agaricomycetes > Polyporales > Adustoporiaceae > Amyloporia > Amyloporia xantha. The sequence goes on from JAYKKR010000026.1 coordinate 126,184, forward strand.
AGGTATGAGCATATTTGCCTGTATGATTGGATAAGGCAAGCCAGAGTGGAGCCCATTAATCGAAAGACCCAAGAAAACAACTTGAACTCTAAATCATTTGACACGGTGGAAAATTCCCTTGATGCTGAGAGTGGAGATTCAGATTTTGAGAATGACTATCATATAGATGAGGGATTAGGCATCTCTGCGGAGGATGAGTTTGAGAACACAAGACTAAATAAAGTTGATGATAGCACAGTTGATGAGATACCAGATGGCCTACCCGAGCTGACTCCTATAAAAGAAGAGGAAGAAGAATCTGAGGATGAGCTGCTTCTGACCACTGCAAATGCAAAAACACTAGTCAGTGAGCAAAAGGCCCAGGCTGAGATGAATGAATTGCAGCCTGAACGATTCCTGAAAAACCATCCACGCTATGGATCTCGACAAGCCAGACTGGTCGCAGAAGAGGAGAGTCTTGTTCCTAACTTTATTGGTGGAGCTCTACCACGCAAAGATGCTGGAAACAGAGAAGAATACTGTCTGACCATGCTCACTCTCTTCAAACCATGGCGTTCTGGAGCAGACTTGAAGCAGGACAAAGATACTCTGTGGCATGATGCATTTGAGAACCACAGTTTTACTGACAGACAGAGAGATGTCATGAAGTTTTTCCATCTTCGCTATGAGTGCAATCATGCCAGAGATGACTTTTCCAAGGCACGCAGAGCAGGCTTGGATGGCAATGCTCCATCCTTTGCAGCAGACATGAAGACACTTGATGAGCTAGATGACCAGCATTATGCAAATCAAGGATTAGATGGCCTGAGTCCTGATGAAGACTTGATAGGGGAAGCCAGTGAGTGGGAACAACTGGGAAGCAGAGCTCAACTACGTCTGGCACATATGATGCAGGCTGAAAACATTATGCATACCTCTGGCTGGCTAGACAGTCTTCCTGCAGAGCACAAAGAGGCTGTTGCTACCTTGAAAGAGCCTATGATCAGGGCAGACCATATGAAAGCATCAGAGTGGCGTAATCTGCTGACTGAGAAGCGCCAAGAGATTCTCAGGGCACGTGAAGAGCAAGCAGTTGCTAAGAATCCAAATGCAAGCACTAATGGAAGGATGACAGAGGACAAATATGTGAATGTAGTCAAAGTGATTGACCAGTCTTATCTAGACAAAAACTTCAAGGCCAAGTGCGAGGCTGACCAGACTCTGATCAACAGCACTGTGGCCAAATTCAGTCTTAACAAAGAGCAGGAGCGTGCATTTTGCATAGTGGCCAATCATGCCACAGATCCTCCTGGTGAACAACTCAAAATGTATCTGGGTGGTATGGCTGGCACTGGCAAGTCTCAAGTGATCAAAGCCTTGATCCATTTCTTTGGAGAGCGCAATGAGGGCTACAGATTCATGTGCATGGCTCCCACTGGTGCAGCTGCAGCTCTGATTGCAGGATCTACCTATCATTCCATGCTGGGATTTAGCAAATTTGGGGCTGATTCCATCACTGCACTCATGCAAGTGCGAGCACGGCTACAGAATGTAGACTACATATTCATAGATGAGATATCCATGGTGGACTGTCACAGTCTGTACATGATATGTGCCAAGATGTGTGCTGCTCTACGGAATGAAGGTGATCCCTTTGGAGGAGTAAACATGATCTTTGCTGGTGATTTTGCCCAACTGCCACCTGCTGGAGCTTCATATCCACTGTACTCCCACAAAGTAGGCACAGTTGTACACACCACTCACAGTCACCGGGAGCAAGAGGCATCTGTGGGCAAGGCTCTCTGGCATCAGGTTACCACAGTGGTCATACTGCGTGAAAACATGAGGCAAAGACTGCAAACTCCAAATGATGCAAAAATGAGAAAGGCTCTGGAGAACATGCGATACAAGTCATGTACACAAGCTGACATCAAACATCTACAGGGGCATATTGCAGGATGTGGTGTGGCGATCCAGCAATGTCATCCAACCAGATATCCAGCGAGTGCTGTGGGATCTGCCACATGAGTGTACAGACAACCATCCAGGTAAGCTGTCACTGTGCCAAGGAATGCCTGTGATGATCAAGACCAACGAGGCAACAGAGTGCTGTGTAACAAATGGTGCAGAGGGTGTGGTTGCAGGGTGGACAGCCAGACCCATTGATGATAACAAGATGGCTTTGGACACCTTGTTTGTGAAACTGACATGTCCACCCACTCCAATCAAGCTGGAGGGTCTTCCAGAGAATGTCATTCCAATGTCACACCAGCCCCTGAAGATCACATGCAAGATGCCCAACGACAAGACCCTGACCATTCTGCGAGACCAAGTGGCTGTTATTCCCAACTTTGCCATGACTGACTTTGGATCCCAGGGGCGAACACGACATGACAATGTGTGTGATCTGCAGAACTGCAAAAACCATCAGTCTATATACACATGTCTTTCCAGAGGATCCACATATGAAGGCACTATTATTGTGCAAGGATTTGACTCCAACAAGATGACAGGTGGAATATCAGGCTCTCTGCGGCAGGAGTTCCGTGAGCTGGAGATCCTGGATGAGATAACCCGATTACGCTATGAATGTCATCTGCCCAAAAAGGTGGAGGGTTCAACTAGAAACGCACTGATTTATTCATATCGCAAGGCAAAGGGAACACTGTATGTGCCAAAGACCGTGCATTCTGCACTCAAATGGTCCAAGACAGATGTGTTTGAACTGGAAGAGCCAACTGAGGATGCAGCATGGCAGGATCTGGGAAGACCAGACAAAAAGCACAAAGACAACAGCAAAAAGGCCCAGGAATTCAAGGTCAAGCAGCTGCTTCAGTTGGCCAAGTATGTGCCTGCAAAGGGAACCAAGGTATTGGAGACAGTCAGCAATGACAAGGTGCAAAGGAACAGAGGGACCAAGTGCAAAAGAGAGATTGACATGGCTGAGCAGAGTGAGCGCCAGATAAAAAGTCCAAGGCATCTGACATACTGGAGAAGAGTGGTCCTCCTGGATTCAAGTGGGATGGTGGGAGCTATAGCTGTGCATATGACTCTCTTTTCTTCATTCTATACACTGTGTATAGACAAAGTCATGACCATTGGATAGCAAATATCTCCAGTCAAAATGCCATGCTCACCAGATTCACTCAGACATTCCAGAAGGTGGATACACACATGTTGTCCATGGAAGAGGCCAGAGATGAACTCCGAGCTGAGCTTCACAAACTTGACTCAGAGGCATTTCCAGTTGAAGGAAAGGAGGGCACTGATATATACAAGCTGTGTGCAACCATGCTTGCCATTCCAGAGGATTATGTGACCAAGACTCTGATCTGCAATCACTGCCACACTGAGCTTGAGGGTGACACAGACAATCCTGTGCTCTGGGACTGTACAAAGCCATTATGGAAGGAGTGTGCATTTAAGCTAGGATCTTCCAAGAACCGCAAAATATCAGAGTGGCTACATGCCCTGTGTATGCGCAAGACTCAACACAAGTGCCCCAGATGTCCAAAGAAGCTCAAGATGCAGTACACCATCTCTGAAGCACCCAACTTTATGGTGTTTGTCACAAATGGTCTCCAGATAGACTTTGATTCCATATTCCACATAGGACAGGGTGAAAGTCAATACAGGCTGTGTGGCATCATATACTTTGGACAATTCCACTTTACTGCACGTGCAGTTATGCCAGATGGGCAGATATGGTTCAATGATGGCATAAGTACAGGTACCAAGTCAACCTTGGAGTCAAACATGAAGATTGTGGATTCTGGTACTCTCCAAAAGATTCAAGGGCGACACAGCTCTGTGGCTATTTACATTAAGATCTGATTTGGAATACTGTGTGATGAGAGTATATAATATACCTTTTGATTAGTAATGTGCTGTATATATCAATAAAAGAGGAGGGAAGGACTGATGAAAGGCAGGACCCAGGACTTCAAAGAAGACACCTGTAGCAAGTCTTTGCCTTGGCCTCTTGGTTGCAATTGTGGGAGATGTGGCCCTCAAGGCAACCTGATTGAAATAATGTAAGTCCCAGCATCTTACAATTTTCACTCACTTACAGTTATAGCTACATGAGATGTTGGGATGTAAACATGGGATGGTAGGTGTAGGCGAAGCACTTACCATGTAGGTGTGCCCGTCAGAAAATGAAAATGAAGACATCAATGGAGTGTATGCAATCAGAATGAATGAGGAAATCGTGAAGGAGTGCGACTTACAGCCTCAACCGTTCAAACTTGGTGGGAGCGGGCCAGTAAGGTGACTGATATGGCTTTGAAATGTTAATTAGAGCAAATTTGTAATGTCATTACAAAATGGGTGAAATACATAATGGTCCCATTTGAAAGGCAAGATTGACTTGATAAGTAAATGTTGTAATGACATTAGAAAGGTTTGTATGTGGTTAGTGTGGAAAATCACTTTTATATTCCATCAGATAGAACCTACTTACTTCATTAGGAAAAGTTGTAATGTTTGTATTGGAATTCTCAATACTTACTGAGATATGGCTGTTGTAAGATTTGGTTGATAAATAGCATTGTTATAGCCTGAGCAGGTTTGCATTGCAGTTAAAGTGAATATGTATGATCTCAAAAGCAGGTTTGTATGGTCAAGAGCAAGCTGATGTAATCATGAGGATGACTTCATACTCTCATTAGAGTGAGTTTGTAATGTCATTACAAAATATGAAAAATAGATAGTAGGCTCATTTGATAGAGTGTTCACTTTGTAAGTAAAATGTTCTAATGAGTTAGGGTCAAAAATTACTTTTACACTCCATCAGACAGAACTCACTTACTTCACTAGAAAATGTTGTACTGTTTGTATTGAGATTCTCAATATTCACTGACATACACCTGTATCAAGATCCAGTTTCAATTTCTGTAATATCTTTGCAGTCTGTTTCTATGACTGTTGCCATGTGCTTGTAAAGTTAATATAGTAGGTTATACACTTATTGGCATTAGTTTTCACAGCCATCAGATTGTCTCTATGAGTTTTGTAGAGTCGATGTCTGAAGAGTAGTCAGAGGCAAGTGATCCAATTGTCATAGACATCTTATATAGTTGAATCTTATAGAGCAATAATGGAAGACAGCACTTCAAAATCCTCAGGAATCATCCTGCCATTTATTGGCCCGCTCCCACCAAGTTGGTGCATTTGTCTACTTTCAACAATTATTCAATACCTTCTTTGACAATGCCCAACCTCTTCGCCCTCAGATAACAGCACTTGAGGAAATTTGTAGTCATACCGTTGATGCTGGGATTGCCATCTCAGATCAATTTGCTGCCCTCATTATTATCAATGCCTTGCCCAATTCTTATCAGACCATTGCTTCGACTCTGCTGGCTACAGTTACAGATCTTTCTAAACTTAAACCAGCGCAGTCAGTCAGCCAGTCAGCCAGTCAATCAGTCAGTCATAACTGCGCACTCAGTCACTGTGATCTCAGGTCAAAAGCCACTTATGTCATTGACCAAGTCATTGTCAATATGTGTGAACAGAAGTATATTTGTGTACAGACTTGTGTTTGAACATCATCAAGTTCATCTTCAGTTGCAGACAAAGTGACTGAGTGCGCAGTTATGACTGACTGATTGACTGGCTGACTGGCTGACTGACTGCCAACTGCCAGTAACTAATTACTGGATATGAGTGACTGTTGAGTGCACTGATCAGTCAAGTGATTGACTGTGTGCAGTATACTATCTACCTCAAACATTACCAATGCATGGTGCACACTGCCTGGCTGATTGGCAAATAGCAAAAGCGATGAGACATGTGAACATGTGTGTTACATAGCCATCTCTGACTGTTCACTGGCCATTCACAACACATGCTGCACTACATTATACCACTTCTGATACACATTCTCATTGATATTCCCCTGCTGTACAGCCCTGTGAGCACTACTGGCACTTTCCAAAAAGAGAAATATTGCCATATATGGTATAAATGAAAGTCATAGAGCATCATCCAAGGATCCCAGATAGTTTTTTCTGGACCCCTAGCTTGCTTGGTTAAGCCAGAAAATGCAAAATACTGATCCAAACAGGACAATATAAAAATATGACCACTCCCAAAATCATGTCTAATGATGTTGTATGGACACTACTATCACTATATGTTAGGGTCCATGTGATTTCAAGCTTCACAGTGCATAATTTTCTAATATATTCTATTTTTGCTATCCAAATATCCTATAAATTAAATACAATAATCTGGTGCAATTTTGATTATTATATCAAATTAGCCACATTGGAGTGGATTCCAGTGGTATATAGCAGCCACATATTGACCATTACTATATTTGGAATGGCACATTCAAATGCTTGCTAATAACATATAATAGTCCCATATTTTTTCATATTTGTTTTCCCATTTACCAACAATATATATAAATTCTAGACTGACCATGTCCATATTTGGATTGGCCTATTTGGATGCTTTCTAATGTTATACAATACCCCAGCATTCATTGCACATTTGAAAAGCCCCATTCCAATGGATTCTAATGATATATAACAACCCTATATGGGATATTACCATATTTGGATTAGCAGAAATAAGCGGATTTTAATGATATATAATGGCCCAGAACCTATCCAGTAGAAATATTACAATACCCATTTACAATGATTTACAGGGCTTACAATGCTCATTTACAATCATTCACAGGACAATCACAATCATTTACAGGGCTTACAATGCTCATCCACAATCATTTACAACGGTTCACAGTGGTCATCTACAATGCTTGTAGCACAATGGACATTCACAATATAGGAGCATTCACAATATCCAGGCATTCACAACGTAGAAAGGGCCTGTATTACAATACAATGCTAACTCACCATGCATAACCACTACAGCACAGCTAAGGGCAATTGTAGTACATTCTGGGAACCACAGCTGCACATCTGCACTACCACTTCCAATGACACTCCTTCCACTTCTAAAATCAAAGTCAAGGAGATACTGAAGCCCGAGCAGGTGATCAAACTCCTCGAACATATGTCAGAATTGGAGAAGAATGATTTCATTTCTACCCTTCGCTCCATGGATTTTTAACACCCTCAATAGCTGTGACGTCTATACGAGAGACTGCTGAGCCTCATGTAATCGTAGCTGGAGGCAATTGATCCTCCTTGCGTTATGCCATCCACCAATGCACTCCTTGACTCAGGAGCCATGGCAACATACATTCACCTCGACTTTGTAAAAGCACACCACATCACATCGCTCGAACTCAGTCACTCGACTTGGCAAGGAGCATCTTATCCTTGGCCTTTCTTGGCTACATCGCTTGAATCCCACCATTGACTGGCAGAAGGGTACCCTGTTTTTTCCCTGCCAGAAACTTAGCCACCAAGTTGCCGCACTATTAACTGCACCACACTCCTCTTCTGAACAACCTTCCATTCTACTTGAGCTGGTACAAAAGTCTGGACCTGATCCCACAGACATTGAATCCGATCATGCATCAGAATCCTCACAGACAACTTTAAAGGATGATGACTGCTTGGTGCACTGCACTTCCTGCAACTTAAAACCACTGTGCACTACGTCCACCGTCTTTCCCCTTCACAGAAGCTTGCCCACAAACACTTGGAAGTTAACACTGATCCTTTGGCTCACATCCCTGATGAATACCATGTTTATGCCAAGGTGTTTGACAAGAAGTCTTCAGAACATCTCCCTATCCATAAAGAGTACGACCACACCATTGATCTAAAAGAAGGGTTCGTACCACGACAAGGGAAGGTCTATCCCTTATCCCCAAAACAACAGGTTCAACTCGATAAGTTCCTCACTGATGACCTTGCATCTGGGTACATCTGACCTTCCAAATCTCCTCAAGCCTCTTTCTTCTTCTTTGTCAAGAAATCTGGTGATCTTTGTCCGTGCCAGGATTACCGCTATATCAACGAATGGACAGTGAAGAATCAGTACCCTTTGCCCCTTGTCTCTGATCTGATTGACAATATCTGCGATGCTACTTTCTTTCCCAAAGCAGATGTCCACAAAGGCTTCAATTGTCAAATGGCTAAGGCGCAGCTAACAGCTAAGGCGCAGCACTAAGAGACAGAGAGAGCCACAAGGGGCTAGAGTCCAAAGTAAGCAACTGGTGTATTAAGGATGTAAGGGATACAACATACCTAGAGTCCAAAGTAAGCAACTGGTGGGGACCAGGCTGAGGACTCTAGGGCCTATATATATGATAGAGAACAATAGAGGAAGAGAACAATAGAGGGTGGCACAATGGAAGTGGAACAATGGGGAGTGGCACAATGGACAGAAGGTCTATTGTGCCACTGCCACTCAAAGTGTGCATTGTGCCACTGTGGCACCAATACAATGGAGTGAGTGGCATAAGCCTAGAACGAGCTATAAAGTCCTAGAACAGATACAATAGAAGGATAACAATGGAAACATGCCATAGGAGCACTGAGACGATGTAGGAGACACTGGGAGACTGGCAGAGCACAGATTTTGACAAAGGGTCATGTCTATGTTCCCAAAGACCCTGCACTACATTGCAAAATTGTGAGCACTTTCCATGACTCAGCTACTGCAGGTCATCCAGGCCAATGGAAAACACTGGAATTGCTCCAACAGCATTACTGGTGGCCTGGCATCAGTGTATTCATCAGAAACTACATCACTGGATGTGCAGTTTGCCAGATGTCAAAACCAGTGACTAATCCTGCAAAGATCCTGGCCCAACCCATTGATCAGAAGTACTCTGAACCATTTCAAGTTTTATCCGTGGACTTCATCACAGATATTCCCATATCCAAAGAATTTGACTCTTGCCTTGTTGTTTCTGATCATGATGAAACCAAAGCTGCAGTATTCATTCCCTGCAAGAAGACCGGTACAGCTGAGGAAACCGCTAGCTTATATCAAGATCAAGGATTCCGACACTATGGACTTCCCCAGAAACTGATCTCAGATAGAGGCACACAGTTTGCATCAAAGATGTTCGCTGAACTTCTCAAAGCGCTCAAAATTCAACAAGCACTTTCTACCACCTATTGTGACCCTCAGACTGATGGAGGAACTGAACATCTTAACCAAGAATTAGAGCTTTACCTTCGTATCTTTTGCAATCATCGAGGAGAAGATTGGGCTGAACTCATCCCTACATCAGAAAAAACACTTTTTCTCCAAGATGGTCTGAGATGCTCTCAGACTTGGAGATATACCCAGAGACTTTCAGACTGTCTCTGGCTACTTCAGAGTCTCTTCAGTTGCTTTGATATACTCTGGGGTGTTTTTAATCATAGTGTGCACTCTGAGATCGCCTCAATTGGCTATAAATTGCTTCCATAATCCTTTATACTACCAGACAGTTTTGTACGTATAGAGACTGGTCCAATTATTAACAAAAAATGAACCCGCATTATCCAATACATTGTCCTTGGTCAAACCATGTTCTGCCAATCTACCATAGTTTGGAATTAGCATGGTGTACCATTCCACATATGCCAGTGGATATTTGGGCCAAAAATGCGGTACCAGTGCATTGTCCAGTGAAGTTGGCAGTCGGAATATGGCTCTCACTCATGCAATGCGCGTTCCTGTGAGAGAAATTTGCTTTAGCTGTTTTTGTTATCCAGAGAACATTGAACGCACCTTCAAGCCCTGTAGATTCTGCATTTTCTCCATGCAGAATGATTGCTGTGTCAAAGTGGCCAGCATTTCTCCCAATTTTTGGCACAGCCTTGATTACATCACATTCCTCTTCATCATCCTCAAGATTAGGTGGATGGAATTGAAGAGTGTGATACACATCAAGACGATCAAAAGGCAAAGCATGAAGAACAGCATTGATGAGAGAGCCAGGAGATCACAAAGTGCTGTAAGGCTTGCAGTGATTGCTGAAGACTCAGAAAGCAGCCAAAGGCCTAAGTTGAGCTGTGTCAAGGATAGTGTATTGAGAGAGATACTACAATACTCACCTAAGTCGAGCTGTGTCAAGGATAGAGACCTACAGCTCGACTCAGGAGCGAAGTACATGTGCGCTTACATAAGGATAGATGTCTCATGCTTATGGCGCACTCTACAGAGTCCATTGAACAAAATAAATGAATGAACAGAAACCGGGCAAACCACACTCAATAAGTACAACTTGTGTTTTTGAAACAAGTTCAAAGAGTCTTGGAGATAGCCCAGAGTGATGTCGTCATGAGTGCTGTATTGTGTGAGATATATGAAATTGAGCAGTGCCTGACAAGCTATAATAGCTTTCTTGGGAAAGAGACCGACGAGACAACCCAGAAGAATCTTGCCCATATGCTTGCGTTCTGTGCCCGATATCTGTGATAACAATGATATGCCATTTTTGAAATGACGCACTCCAAAAGATGGTGGGAGGGAACGAATTTGGTAGTTGAGCTCAGTAGAACTCATGACGCGAGTGCACCAGTTCACTAGATGCTTGAGAACCCCTTGATATAGCTGATGAAGGACGTTGGGTGTTGTTGTGATGTGGATATCTGTGTGGGGAAACCCGTGCCAGAATGGTCGATAAACACTGCCTGAAACCTCCTGATCCATGCAGATTTTGTGAAACTGTGTCACATTCTCTGCAGTTTCTTTGGCTTCTTTGACCACATCAAGAGTCCATGCCTACGTGCGAGATGCAGATGGCTTGGGATCTCCAAGACAATCAGCTGGACGGCAACATTTGGGACATGTCCCATACTTTGAACACGTCACCAAGCACTGTTCAGGATAGTCAGCGACATAAGCCACAAGAACTGGGTGGACTCGTCGAGTTCGTCTGTCTCCTTCTTTCATCTCCAACCCCTGTTTTCCTGCTTCCAACAAAGGTTCCAAGATGATACGCATTGACTCGTGAAAGAGTTGTTGGTTTCTTGCTCTGTGTTCCTGTTGTGTAAATTTGTCTCGAGATATTTTGTCGACAGAGAGGTAGCCAAGCAAGATGCAAGCATGGAGAGATGGTTTTCTTCAGACAGATTTTGGGAGGTTGCCAAGAGTGAGATAGACTGGATACGCTGACTTGCCTCCACTGAATTGGGTGAGCTGCGTCTTGTCTGTTGCTATAATCAAAGGGGCAAGTGTTGCACCTTTTGGGAGAAGACTCTGCAAAAGCAGATCAGACAGGTGCACGCATTCAGTGTGAACCCACATACCTGAACTGCATGCCACCAGCCACCCATCCACATCTCATTATAGATGCGAGTCTGACGTGACCCATCTGAGAAGATCTTCGGCCTGTAAACCAAGTAATTTGATAGTGCCGAGTCTCCCCACAAGCAACGTACTGTTTCTAAAATGTGGTGGTGGTGTATGAGATGCACTTTGTTAGGCCAATCATTGAATGTAACATGCTTGATGTGCCATTTGCCTACATGCTCAGGAATGCTGTTGACAAGTTGGTGTAAGGCCCTGCTGTTGTCGTATGAGAGACCCAGTTTTTCCTTTACCTGAGAAGACAATTAGTGTAGTTCGTATTTCAAAGTACTTAGATACTTAGCCCTGGAATTGCCAGTAGGTGGTTGAAAGCATTATGGCCAGGATTATCCTTGATCATCCAGTTTGCAATTCGCCAGTCAAGCTCCGATGCAAAGGGATGGAAGAATGAGCCAGCTTCTCCATCTTCATCTACATCTGTCTGCTCCGTATCGGTTTGTGAATCTTCTTGGCTGAAAAGCTTCTGCCATTTTCTGTGGAGATTGTCGTTCATGCGAATGACCACTCCAGCTCCTTCGTAAACATCCTCCACTCTGGAGTCTTCCTCATCATCCAGCAGTCAGTGTTGGGCTCTTTTGTTGGCATGTGCTGTGGTAGAAGGGCCAGAACCGGCCTCACCAATCTCCATTTCATGTAGCTCGGCAGCATTTTCAAGTTCTTCTTCCAAGGGAATGAAATGAAACAGATCATCCCATTCCTCCTCCACCTCCGCCATCACTTCCTCTATATCCTCAGAAAATGTTCTCCTGCAGGCAGGGCATACAAGCTCATCCAAGAAGTCCATGGCAAGCTGACAGACAATAAGTGGATCGATTATGTTGGCATTGCTGAACGACAAGTCTACATTTGTAGCAACGGTATGTTACGTAATCTAGGCTACAGTGCCAAAAGACTCACTGCCAATATACAACATTGCACTGTGGGCTGGCTTCTAGCAATGCTGACGTTCGCTCCGACAAAACCTCACCCAACTTCAGCTGGATGTGGTGCGCGAATGACGGTGCCACTGAAACGCGACTCAGGATCTGAGCCCTCACCCAAACTGGAGCCGGCGCCTGGAGCTGGAGGACGCCTGTGTGGAATTGGGCAACGCAGCCTGAGCGACGATGGCGAGGAAGCGCGAATAGTAGCACGAGCACAGCGAGGGTGTGCACAAGGCGGGGCGAGCACGGCAAGGGTGCATGCAAGACGCAGCAAGGAGAGAGGCACAGGGAGAGCGTTGAGGGTGCGTGCACAGCACAGCGAGAGCAGTGAGGGTGCGCACACGGTGCAGCGAGGGTGCGCGCACGGTGCAGCGAGGGTGCGCGCACGGTGCAGCGAGAGAGGTGAGGGTGCATGAAGCGCGGGGGACTCGCGCGAGGAGTGTGGGAGGAGGGATCAGTGAGGGACACAGCAGTGAGGGGGCAAGGAAGCAAGACAGTGCGAAAGAGAGCACACACAGGGAGATCAAACAGTCAAGGCTGACTGTAGACTGACGCTGGCGCCTTTCCACAAACGAGTGCAAGGCTGTCACAACAGCCTGCACCAGCGCTAACCTCGCACAAACACTGTCTCTTGCTTTGAAGATGCCTTTGCCTTCATTGTGTTTTGCCCAGTTGTCTGAGAACAATGTTGCTACTCTTGTTCACTTTGCAAGGACACAGCCTCACCACCTCCTCCCATCATCAGTCCTAGCTATTCTCACCAAGCTAGATGATGTGAGCTCTGGCCCTCCATCCTCAGGCTCACTCTCTCAGAACTCGGGCCCTCTCGGATCTGCTCTGGGATCCTCTGCTGCGTACTTGACACCATTGCCCTCCCCTGGCCCGAGGCTTACCACCCGTGCTGCTGCTCCGAGTATGACTGACTCGATATGTGCGGCTCAGATCAATCTGAGTAACTTTCTTGAATCTTTCCATGTATTTCAGCTTCCATTTCTCTACAACCCTCCAGGCTGCAAGTGCAGAGTCTATGGCCCTGCTGCTGCTGCTGACAGCCACGAGGTCTCAAGCCTTGGACGTCGTATGAGAAGTCCCCTGCTCTGCCTGACCATGATGTGGGTGCCGAACGAGGGTCAAGTATCCCACCACAGGTTGCATCTGTTAGTAGAAAGAAGCAGAAGAGGAAGGGCAAGTGTAAAAGGGGTGGGACTTCCCTTGCAATGACCCGTGCCACAAGAATGAACCACATCATTGCTTCGGATGATGAATGTGAAATGTCACCAACTCAACTGACTCAACCGAAGCAACCAAAGCAGTCATGGAAAGTCAGCTCGAAGGTGGTTGTACTACAGGGAGTGGCAGGTAAGAAAGTGATTGAACTGATTTCTCACCTTGCACAGGGCTCCAAGAGCAATGTTGACAGTGTCAAATGTCAGCAGTGGATCACCACTATGAGGATGATGGTGGAGGGTTCCTCGGAGGGTGGCATGGACATTGCCTATGCCACCAATGATCTTTGGTCTCTAGTCACCCGAGAAGGCAATCCTGGGGCGCCATCCCGTAAAACATTTACTGGGTGGATAGCACAGGGCTATAAGTTCACAGCCTTGGCTGGTGCGGGTGAGTCTGCTTTTTCTCATTGTCCAGACATTTGCCAATATATATAAAATATCTTTAGGCTCGATTTACCTCCTCATGATCATAGCTGCTAGAGAACGTTACAGAGAAGTAGGATGGCTTAAAGATGGTATCATTCAGGTTGTATGCAATGCTATCCACTGCCCTGACCCAGGTTAGTCTTTTATATTTAGAATGAGAGGTCTTGCTCAATTATTATTCAGACACCAATGCTGGCCAGGACATCATCACTCGCATTATATGTAGCTGTTTTGCATCCATTGATCGTCATCGCACCATATGGGCCTCTTGTCTTACACCCATTGAGGATGACATACGTCCCATGTCTCTTCACATTATGGGCAATCGTTTGCTGGGATCGAGTTCCTCTCATGCACCGTCTTATGCTTCTTCTCGCGCACCTAGTCCTCTCAGTGACTCAGATGATGAGCGAATGGTGATAGATCTACCTGAAGAGGACAACAACACCTTGTTCACCGTCGTCCCTGCCAATCAATTTTATAATCCCCATTTTGATTCACCTAATTACTTTGTCCTTCATACTGCTTTTGATTTTAATGCCCCTTCCAATCGTCGCCTTCCCTATCCCACTAGGAACTCTGATGCCCAAGTTCAATGGACAGTGGCAGAGCGGACTAATGCTAGTTCTGCATATATTGGACAGTCGTTGGAAGACATAGCTGAAGAGGTAAGTATTCACCACTCTGTCAGATGCATTCATTGGTCTGAATTCACTTCTAGATCAATACGCTCTATGACTTTAAGGGAGCTAAGATGTTTGCCAGCTGATATATCAAGTTGGATCATGATGTGTTAGATGGGTGAGTGTTAGGTTGCGACTCTATTTCCCACTGCTAACAATCTCTATAGAAAGGAAATCGACATCAGAGGCCACAACAATGAACTTGTTGCTTTCATTGCATGTGACATGCCCGCAGGTATGAAAGAAAGCTTGGCCAGAAACATTCCCTCCTTTCTTTAGGGAGATGATGCGCCCCAAGATGTTCATCCTCTACATCTGCAGCGTACTAATGCCAGACACACCAATCATGACCAGTTCAGTGTATATGTGTCTAAGGAACTACTGGAGCATCAAGAGGAGTACAACAACTTGTGTAATTCATTTCAAGAGTTCTTTGATTGGATCCGTGCTAAGGTTTGTTGTTTTTTACTTAATGAAAGACATAGCTGACATATGTTCCTTAGCTGGAGAGTTGTCTGCCAGAGATATGCGAGTCTCTGGAAATATTTATTGACATCCTGCCTGGTCAAGAAGTATCTCCTTGTCATCCGTTCAGTGGGTTTGTCCTCAACATCAATGTAGTGACTGCTGGTCACAGAGATGTCAAAGACCTCAAGGCCTGTTTAGTTCTTGCTATTGGAGATTTCACAGGAGGGGAGATAGGTCTGGTAAAGCTGGGTCTTGTGTTGCCCTTGCGCAATAAAGATTTAACCGTATTTGATTCTAGTAAAATCACTCACTTCAACCCACATTTCAAAGGTTCTCGTGCGTCTCTTGTGCTTCATTCTGATGGTGCAGGGGAGAAGTACAGTAACAATCTAGGCGGATGGAAGGAACATAATTACATGACTTTGTCTTTACACCTTTCTTGGCGCCTATCCACTTTGTAGCTGTTTGTGTTTGTATTTGCCAGCAATACATTTGACGTGACATTTACTGTTCCTTCTTGGATCTTCTCGCCTTCTCCCAATGGCTGGTGTTACTCAGCGCTCTACACATCAAGGACAACCCAGTGCCAAAGCTATAGAGGCATCTGAGTCCTCTGGAAGCTCCAAATCTACTTCCCAAAAAGGCCAAAAGAAAGGCAACTCTGCTACAGCTGTTGGCAACAAGACCAATGCTTCTGGAGCTCTCACACCTGCAGAAAAGTCCACACTGAAGCTGCTTCAGGCCTTAGTAAGCAATTGTCTGCTGCTGCAGCTCTGTTGAAGAAGCAAGATGAAGGTGAGTATATCCAAATTATATTGCCAGCACAGATACAGCAACTTTATTGAGTGTGGTTTGCCCGGTTTCTTTTCATTCATTTATTTCGTTCAATGGACTCTGTAGAGTGCGCCATAAGCGTGAGACATCTATCCTTATGTAAGCACACATGTACTTCGATCCTGAGTCGAGCTGTAGGTCTCTATCCTTGACACAGCTCGACTTAGGTGAGTATTGTAGTATCTCTCTCAATACACTATCCTTGACACAGCTCGACTTAGGCCTTTGGTTGTCTTCTGAGTCTTCAGCAATCGCTGCAAGCCTTACACTCTTGTCATATCTGTGTGGCCGTCCTCTTGGTGCTACCGGTCCCATGGCACTGCCTGCCCTGGTGTTTGCATCTCTCTGCCCTGCAGGTCTCCTGCGCAAATTGACATCAGGGTAATCTGATTAAATCTGATCTACTATGGTACTTTACTGTTGTATTTCTATGTTTGTGTATTGTCTTGTAAAGGAATAATAGTATTTAATTGAATCCGAAGCATAACTTTGAAATGGATTAGTGTCTCTATAGAGGTGGGTTAAATCAGAATCAAAGTGAATCATGTCCATGATGGAATAATGAAGCTCACTACCTACTGGCTGGAAGGAATTAGATCTGATTTGTGATTCATATTGAAGGCTACATAAAGGGGGATATAATATAATCATACCTTCTTGGAAAGGTATGGATTAATCAAAAGTGTGTATTATCATGCCAGGAGTGCAGGTATATGCTCAGAAGGTGAAGGCCACTATCATGGCAGCACATGACAGTATCATAGCTGCAAGGGTCAAGCAGACCCACAATGCCAACCGCCATCATCAGGAAAAACACTTTTTCTCTGAGGTAACCTAGGGTGCTCTGAGATATATGAGGTTTCTCAGAGTAGCTCAGGTTATCTCAGAGCATCTCAGGTAAGCCTGAGTTTCTCTGAGATATTTTAGATTTCTCAGAGCATCCTAGGCTAGCTTGTGTTTCTCTGTGAGACAGTAGTATATTTATAAAGCTATAATGCATTATTTCTGAACAGTATAATATGCAAATAGATTGTTTTCTCACTTGTTTGTATAATAAATTGCTGGCATCTCTGATATGCATTATTTGAGCTATATTTTCTACTGGATATGAAATAGCTATAGTATCCTACTACTTACTATCATTCTATTCACTTTATAGGTTTTATTAGAATGATTTAAGTTAAATACATGTGAAGGTGATCTGTGGTACTGGGTAAAATGGAGACATTGAAATAAGAAATGTACATTCATACAGAATAAGCACAAAGAGCTGCTGAATAGCAGGAATATAGTGGTGAGAGAAAGAAGATACTGTGTTGCATGAAAAGAGCATACTTGTATCAGAAAGGAGCAAAAGTAGGGATATAATATGTGTACTCACCTCTGTGCAGCTACAGTCATCTCCTCTCCTTCATTCATATTCACTCCATACATCCACAAAGTCATCCTTTTACTGATGGTTAACAGTCAAAAGTCAGAGGTCAAAGGTCAAAGGTCAAACAGAGTAAGACACATCTCAGAAGTGAGAATCTGGACTCTGGCCAATAAAAGAGACTGCAACTAGATACATGGGGAGGTAAAGGAGTGTTATATAGTTGAATAATGTGATATATCAGTGCAGGAATAGATATAGAAGGACACACATGAGGAATGGGAGCATGAGAAGGAGGTCGTTCAACATGCAACCATAGAACGAGAACCACTGGATGCAGACCCACCAATATATATATCGTCGCAAAGCCTGCAATTAGGGCTTTCATTCTATCCAACAATCAAAGAAAACCGTCCATGGGTTCCTGAGATATGGACAAGACAAGGTTTTTAATGAAAAAGGGCAACAGAGGAGGAAGGAGTGGACAGATTTGGATGAGCAAGGGCTTGTCTGGAAGGGCTTGACAATGCGAATAGAATGGTGTAAAAGCAAAAGGATAACTCACATTGGATCCACAGTTATCTCCCAATCAAAATCGCAAAAAAGCGCCCATTCCATCTCCAACCCTCCAACCCCTCCAAATCTCCTTCCAAACTCCACCCAGCATGCTTAGACAGTCCTGAGACTATTCTCCAAGAATAGGAAATAAGAAAGAGAGAAGGATTACTCACAGAAATTCCTATATAGTGCAGAGCAGGCACAGAGCAACCGTCTGTGCTCACTGAAGTTCCAGTGGAAAAGAGATGCCCAAAAGCCATAGATACTGAGTCAGAGTCCCTAGTCAACAGTTTGTGAGATCCAAGACAGCAAAGAGCATAGATATAGAAAGGTAGCAGCAAGAAAGAATGGCTGAGGAGAAGTGCAAATGTGTCTAAGTCCCTGCTGACCCTAATATGGGGTCCCCAGAACAGGTGTCAGTTTGACGCGACAGACTGACACCCAAATTAGGCACTCATGGTCGTTCTTTCTCTTCTTCCTCATCACCCACCTTGCTTCGTCTTCTTTCATGCCACTTCACATTTCTGCTTGTTTCTGTTCACTCATTGATTGTTCTTCTTATCTCTGGGCTATATCTGGTGATTTCTAATCTGTGGCTGTCTCTCTGGCTGGATTTGCCTCAGGTATGGTGATGTGCTGGCAGAGCATATGGGTTGTTAGAAATTGTGGACACAGGTAAGTACATATCTTCTTCCTATTCTTATTTGTATCTATGAATAACTGACACTATTTCTATCTCTAATCACAATCCAAATCACCAACATTGAAGGTTGGCTGTTGGCTGTCATCATGCGACAGCAAAGCAATGTAAGTTTGTCCATAATACCCTTTCAGGCTGACGTGTCCATTACATTTAATAGATATGACATGCACTGTGCATGAATGCATGCATCAGTACTTCTGCAAAGGCCCTGACAGCCCTGACAAACGGCTTGTCAGGGCCTTTCAGGACCTGTCAGGGATGTCAGGACACCAGCTGTCAGTTTGGGTTAGATAGTATATCAGTAAAAACCCGTCAGGATGCTCAGGGCTGTCAGTGTTTGTCAGAGAACTAAGTAAAACTCCGAAAATAAAATGCCAGTAGGAGGAATTGAACTCATGCATTAACATATATGACAAGTAGAAATACAACATAACCACTGCACCATAAGAGCTTCTCTAAGTTTAACTGTTTAATCAATATATCCTGAATATTTCTCAAGGGTCTTCAAACATGTGCACTCTAATAAGGCTTGGAATTACATGCAACCTGATATATTATAATGGTGGAGTCTATGCAACACTATTTGACATTGTTTTGAAAATAATCAGCATTGCATAGTTCTGTATCTGGACTGGTATTTCCCTAATCTGGCTTAATTTGACTCAAAACAAAAGAAGTCAAAAAGTCGAAATTTGTTGAAGTCTAAATAGATTGAAACCCTTGGAGAGACTCCAGAGTATAATGTTTGAAGATTTTAATATATGTATGGTCTTGTGGTGTAGTGGTTATGTTTTATGCTGACTTTCTGTTTGCATGAGCTTGGGTTCAATTCTGTATGATGGCATTTTATTTTCCATATTATATCTGGTTTTAAAATAATGTCCCTGTGGCCTGACAGCCCTGACAGCCTGACGAAATTATGTCAGGGCTGTCAGGCTGTCAGGGATATGCAAAAGTGCTGATGTGCTTTTGTAAGGCTTGTAATGAATGGTGAGTCGTTGTCTATAATTTCAAACTTTGATGAGAATACATACTCCCAACATGTAAGTCGTTCATTTGCTTCTCCATTTTTAGCTGCTCTAAATTATTGTATCTACAGACTTGTGCGACACGATCAACCCTGATTCTGATTGTGATGATGTCAGGTAAGTTGTTCACTTCTATCTCAATTCCTTTGTTGATCGCTTTGTCAATTCTTAGAGTATTATTGTCCATGCTATTCGGCTTCAGTTTACTGTGAAAATATTACTTATGTAAGTACCTTGTCTTGCTCCTTCAACTAATTGGACTTTACCTGAATTTGTCTATTAGATTCTCTTATATTTTGGCCACACAACAAAATATCTTCATAGATCTTTTGTACGTCTTTTGGCTTTGCATTTTATATTACTGTATACTGAATAATACCATTAGTTTGGTGATGTGGAGATTTCTGTCTTGAGCTATCTCATTGGATGTAATCATTAAGGCTGCTAGTATTAGATTATCTTGAGCATGTATATTATTTGTGAATATACTGCTATGTTCTATTATAATACTGTAGTAACCTTGAGAGTGCTCTGATACAAACTATAATTAGGTGTGAGAGACAACAAAAGACTACATAGATTCATCTAAGAGTACTCTCAGGCTACTCTCAGGTTACTCTGAGTTACTCTGAGAAAAAATTCTCATGTCGACGTAGTTTGAGAGCACTCTGGCTACTCTGAGTACTTTGAATACTCTGAAGTCTCTAGGATGCTCTTGGATGCTCTTAAAGCAGCCTGGGACTAATATGGTTTTTCCTGATGATCGGAGGCTAGCTCCATTCAAGGTGGGAGATCTGGTTTACATTTCAATGAAAAATATCTCATTACCGAAAGTGCTCGCTCGCAAGCTTGCTTCTAAGTACACCGTCTGTTTCTGAGGTGGCTGGACAGTCAAGTGGTGAAATTAGAAGACAAAGATGATGAATGGGCTATCAGAAGAATCTTCTCCCATACCAGAGAGCGGGAGCCAGCCATTTTTGAAGTGGAATGGAAATTGGGAGACCATACTTGGGTGCCATATTCCTCAATCAAACATGTGGAAGCTTTGCGGAACTATCTTGAAGCTTTAGATGTCAAGGATATTACTCAGCTCCACGCAGCTAGTGGAACCTCTCTGGTGGATCCCCAAATATTTCTGGGCTGTCTTGAGTTTTGTGTACCTGGGTCTCAGACTATAAAGTGTGGCACAAAACAGACAAGATGAGACAGATTAGTCTCAGCTTGTTCCCCGTGCTCTCAAAAATCACATCATATTCCCAGTTGTTCTTGCTCCAGCCCTACTCCATCTTCTCCCATCACCACCAACCAGCTCTTCAACCACATCCCTTATCTATGTGATCTCATCCACTCTGATATGGCTGACAACAATTTTGATCATGCCTATCTCTCTCAAGACCCCAACACTCTCTTTGTCATCCTCCTAGACATTACCAATGAAGTCAAGCACCTTTTTAGCATCCAACAGCTGCATGCCTTCTCTCGTTTTGACTGCCAGCTCCGAAATGGCTCCTTTGATCACACCCATCACTCTGTCCCAGGAGGCTACGAGAGCTTTCAGTCCTTGTAGTCTCAGGACACTCAGTGCACCTATCAGTTCAGTGCGTATGACATGGACAGGGATATCACTCATGTCTTAGGTGAACCCATCCCCATTGATATTCTCACACCTCTTACCTCTGAGGAATTGAACCTCATTGAGGCTGCTGTTGAAGCTGAGAAGGAGGAGCTTGTCCAATACCTGATAAAGGCTTCAGCTCTTTGAGAGAAACAAAAGTTCAAGTTCATCGTGTGCAAGAAAGCCGAGAGGTTGAGCCAGAAAATTGATAAGGAAAAGAAGGTGCAGGGTCAGCCTGAGTTATTCAGAGGTAACAGGCTGGAGGGCATGACAAAAAAAGCCGTCATTCTGGGGAAAGGCAAGACCATTGCTATGACCTGCAGTGCCTCCACTCTTGGCATCACAACCAGCTCTGTCGCTGGACCTTCGGGCACTTCAGGTGGCACCACTACCTCAATTGCCAGCACACATACGCCTGTCGCTACTGCTACAGTGACCAGTGCCCCTGCCATTGTCATTCCCTCAAGCGGAACTTGCACTTCTATTGAGTGTGGTTTGCCTGGTTTCTTTTCATTTGTTTATTTTGTTCAATGGACTCTGTAGAGTGCACCATAAGCATGAGACATCTATCCTTATGTAAGCGCACATGTACTTCGCTCCTGAGTCGAGCTGTAGGTCTCTATCCTTGACACAGCTCGACTTAGGTGAGTATTGTAGTATCTCTCTCAATACACTATCCTTGACACAGCTCAACTTAGGCCTTTGGCTGCTTTCTGAGTCTTCAGCAATTGCTGCAAGCCTTACAACTTCGACTTGCGCTACAACCGGCTCCTCTTCTACATTACCTTCCTTCTGCAAGACCAAAGCCACTGGCAAGGGACTGGCTGCCACAGACAATGAAGACATTGACATGGTCACAAAATAGACTTTGTCAAAAAGGTCGGAGGGCATATGTGACAGTTTGGTTACCTTAGTTCCTGATGACCGACTCACTTCCTTATTTGCTTTGGTTATTCATATATTCTGAGACTCTCTTATTCATTCCCCTAAAAACTTCCTACATTAATCAGTGGTCTACCACTACCTTAATAATTCTACTTTCGTATTATTAATCACGTAAATTTTCCCTGCTCTTGCAGTATTTAAGATGACTTTATGTAACTAGTTCCTCAGCTTCCTTCAGAAACAATTACAGTCTTATAACCTGTCTCTGCCCATTGGAACATTCTTCTCACTGTGCCGCCACCAACTTCCTGTTTAGGATTGCGAGCGCCACAGTGAGTCACAGGCCTTTTACTTTGGGTACTTAGTATGCCTTAAGTTGTCTTGCAGCCATTTTAGACCCCCAAGAGCATTTAAGACAATTAATACCAGAGGTCAGCTTGAAAATGCATTAAATGATTCTTCAAGTTCTCAAATTTCCATTTAAGTGAAATCAAACACTCCAAGTAAAAGTGAGATTTTTCTGATGTGAAGTGGAAATTAAGTTCAAGTTCTGTCTTATATAGCAGCTTGTATTGGCTCTTAAAGGTGTTCTAGAGGCTTAGGTAAGCTAATAGTAATGGACTAGGTAGAATAGAATGGGAGTACTCACATTTGTGTTGTAAAGTTTGCTGGATTGAACAGGAAAATGAGCCAGAGAGAGGATGCACTCATGGTTAGTGCTCTGCAATTACGATTAGATATGCTTAGAAGGGGAATAGTAATACTACATATGATTACAAGGCCTTGGACAGTGGGTATTTATTCATACCCATATTCTAATGTAATATAATCCCAGAATAATTGGATTAAATTCTATTCTATATCATTAGAGTGATGCCTGGGAATAGGATATGTCTAAGCTTCCCTTTGGCTGCTCAAATCTGTATCAATAGTTTCTAAAGTCAATATATGTGTCTATGAGTGGGAAATATGCCAGGCTCCTGCCCATCCTTCTCCGGGAGGTGGGGGCCCGAGCCCATTCAGTCATTATAGCCTACTCTATAGGGAGAGATATGGGTGAAATTTTTATTACTTAGTAAGGAGAGCGGACGTCGGCCGACGCCATCGCTATAGCCTGCAGTGCAGGGTCGGCCGAGAGGGTATAATATAGCCTGTAGATACGGCGCGGCCGAGTGCGCCATATTTCCCTGGTATATTCTCGCCTTCAAGTAGCGTCGGCCGAGAGGGTATAATATAGCCTTTAGATACGGCGCGGCCGAGTGCGCCATATTTCCGTAGTATATTCTCGCCTTCAAGTAGCGTCGGCCGAGAGGGTATAATATAGCCTTTAGATACGGCGCGGCCGACTGCGCCATATTATCGTGGTATATTCTCGCCTGCAAGTAGTGTCGGCCGAGGGCTATAATATAGCCTGTAGACACGGCGCGGCCGACTGCGCCATATTATCGTGGTATATTCTCGCCTTGAAGTAGTATATTCCGCCCTATTGTTTCCTTTTCTACGCTTTAATTATATGCATTTCAATAAATCTCATGCTGTATGTATAATAATAATAATGCCTCGCCATCCATTAGGCTTTGCAATCTGTCATTCATCACGACGTTTCGTGTGTGGTCAGGTCAGTGGTGTGACTACAATTCAAAGCGCAAGGACTGATTGGCCATTTCCGACGGCTCCATACACCCCACCCAAGACACGCGCAGAGACAGGGCCATCTTACATGTGTCCTTCAAAGGATCCAGCTGTGTGGACCCTTTGTGGGACACAGATCCAATGGCCATCTCAAGCGGCAGCATCGCGCTATATTCTACCGCTATACATATTTCATGTACGCTAAGGTCATTTGAACTGGATCTACCCACCTACCAGCATCTAATACATATTCTCGCCCAACCCAAGACACGCGCAGAGACTGGGCCATCTGATATGTGTCCTTCAAAGGATCCAGCTGTCTGGACCCTCTGCGGGACACAGATCCAATGGCCATCTCCAGCGGCAGCATGCGCTATGGAATCATGGCGCCACCATGTCCAGACGCGCTATGCAACCATGCGCCACGTACCTTGCCTGCCACATTGTGAGGCGTATGGCACGCAGGTGTTATGATGTGCTGGCGCTGTTGGACGGGGCCATTTCATCCTTGCTACCCTGGGTCACCCAGAGGAATCGAATCACCGTCCACGTTTTGAGAGTACCCCTGATGCTGATGGACAATTCAGCTGCATCCGGAGTACTCATGGCGCGGAGGGCAACTCGATTCCACTGGTGAACGTAGAGAGCAAGGAGTTAATGGCTTTATCCAACAGCGCCTTGCATGAATCCCGCATCCATGCAGACCATAAATTTGAAACTCACGTTAGAGAGTCAGACTCCAGACAGGAAGACCTGACTTATGTTCCTCCGAGCCGCATACCTGTGGCTCAGAAGGACATAAGTCAAATGGGCCTTGTCCGGCGGAAATGGGCGCCATCCGATGGCGAAGTGCATGCGCGCTGATGCTCGCTGTTGGGAGATGGAGCTATCGCTCGCCAGACAGGGCGCCTTCCTCTGTGTCACTCGGAGCAGCATACCTGCGGCTCGGAGGGCCACAGATGGAAGTTGCGCTGTCCGGCAGCGATGAGCACCATCCGATGGCGCCATGCATGGCGCGCTCATGCTCACCGTGAGATGGCGCTATGGCTCGCCAGACAGGGCGCCTTCATCTATGCTCTTCAGAGCCGCATACCTGTGGCTCCGAAGGTCATAGACGGCCGCCTCGTTAAGCGGCTATATGCGCCATCCGATGGTGCCGTGCATGGCGCGCTCATGCTCACTGTTGGGAGATGGCGCTATGGCTCGCCAGACAGGGCGCCTTCATCTATGCTCTTCAGAGCCGCATACCTGTGGCTCCGAAGGTCATAGATGAAGCCGCCTCGTTCAGCGGCAATATGCGCCATCCGATGGCGCTCGTGCATGGCGCGCGCAGGCGAGGCACATGGTGCGCAGCCGGCGTGATGTGCTGGCGTTCGACCTGCATGATTCTTCAATGCTACCCTGGATCAGCATCTGAATCGAATCGCCATCCAACCATTGTTGGATGGCCATCCGATTCAGCTGCTTGAATACCAAGGCCATTGAAGAATTGGCTGGCGCAGAAGGACGTCATGCATTTATGCACTCACCGCGCAGACGAAACGGATACATACGCCACCTGAAAACACCCACCTTTGACATGGCGCGATGTCCAAAGAGCATGATTTGCTGGCGTCCTCGAGCTCGCCATTCGTCAATGCTACCCCGAAGTTAAGCGTCTGAATCGCATCGCCATCCACATGATTGGATGGTAATGTGATTCAGCCGCTTAAATACAAGGTCCATTGAACAAATGGGAGACGCTGGGGACGTCATGCACTCGTGCTCATAAAGGCAGCGACAAGAAATACATACAGACGACGGCGAGATCCACCTACGACATGGCGCGCAGAGACCCGGTCTCACTCCTCATCTGGCAACAGCACCTCTTTGAAGGCGTCCAACATCCTTGTGAGGTCGCCGGCATCGCGATGGCGGCTCTCGGCGAAGCGGGTGACCAGGCGTTCGACGTCATCCAATCGATGGCTGACCGCTTCTCATATCGCGGTAGTTGACTTGATAGGTGTCGCCACGACGCTATGCGGCAATCGATGCAATTTATGTGAATGAATGTGTTGAAAAGGTGGGAGCGGGGTGGCGACTTACTCTGTCATGCAGTGGATACTTCCACCATGCTGGAAGGTGACTGGGAGGGTCGTCTGGCCAAGTCCACCACGCGGGCTCGAGTTTCTGTGCGCAGCTTCTGTAGCTGCAAGGATGGCGGCGAGGCGAGCGGCGTGAACGGCTGTATCTCGAGGACGTGGATCCGTGGGACGGCCCCAAAGACGGTGGCGTCGCTGATCTTGCGGACGACGTCGGGGAGCTCGACGTCGGTGACGCCGACGAGGGCGAGGCGGCCAAGGCAGTCGCGAAGGGCTTCCTGCTGAGCGTCAGAGCAGACACGTTGGGGAAGGCGAAGCTTACCATTTCCATGCGGAGGCCAATCTCCCACCGCGCCAAGGTGATGTCGAAGCCAGCCACCTTGTCTCTACCGGCGGCGACAGACATGATGGTCGCTAGCGCCTGCTCGCAGCGCCAGGCATAGTATGAGATCAGTCGGCAGTTGATAGCGATGAGGCTGGAGAGGGACTGTTCGCGATTCTTCAAGGCGAGAGCCATTGCGCCGTGGGGTGAATGGGTTGGTAGGCCAAGGCGAAATGCAAGGCGAATTTGAGGAGTCGATGGTGGATCGGGTGATCGCCTCGAGGGAAGGTCATGGCGAAGATCTGTCGGAGATAAGCATCGGCCAAGTATCTGAAGGTGATCGCGTGGATAATGATCCGTTGTTGATAAGGGATCAGGAGGCAGGGGCGTGAGAGATCGCCATTCAGTATGAAAAGGAAGCTGTCATGGATCACAATAAGCCAATTGTCATCTGTCCGCAGTGATACGGCCATGGCCCGCACGAAGAAGCAACATGTCAGTGGCGATGCGGTGTTCGTGCGTCGCGAAGAACGGCGAACTGCAAGAGGCGCCGTCACATACGTTCCCAAGGAAGCACCGCTACCGCGTGCGCATGTGCCGACAAGCGCATCAAGATCGCCGTCAAAATCCCCTCTAAAGCCGCGTCTCATGACGCATATTCAGAACCCGTGCAGGAGCATGTGGTGTTTGACGATGTGATGCCGATGAAGAGTCTGCACAAGGTGAGTACCGTCGCCTTATTTGGGTCGCTCAATGTCAACGCCGAAGGCGGGGCAGTCGCAGAACGACTTTATGCGCGAATGGCTTCCACTTCGCGATGTGTATCTAAGCCACATCATCGAGCTAGAAGCTCCACCAGGTGAGAGACGATGCAGCAAATGCGCTGATGCGCATGGCGATTGGCGCTGCTTGGAATGCTTTGGGCGCCCGTGTATTGCGAGGACTGCCTGCAGTTGACGCATCGCCGCATGCCGCTGCATCGGGTGGAGAAGTGGGCGGATGGGTTCTTCGAACCGGCGTGGCTTCGGGAGGTTGGGGTGCGGATGCATCTCGGGCATGATGGCGAACCATGTGTGGATGCGGAGTCCCCGATCACGCCGCTGGATGGGGATGCTGATAGCGATGGCGAAGACAACGACGTGAGTGATGCCGGGGACAATGAAGAGGATGAAGAGCCAATCAAAGCGGACTCGACGGCGCCGCGAAGTCACTACGCATTTGACACTTTGACCATTGTAGATGTTACGGGGATGCATAGCCTGGACGTTGTGTGGTGTCAGTGCGATAACAGGCTCACTCGAGACCTGCAACTATTGGACATGGGCCTCTATCCTGGGAGCACCAAGCGGCCACGCACTGCGTTCACATTTCGGGTGTTGGATGATTTTTTGCTTACCAACAAGGAGTGCAAAACCTCGGGGATGAATTACTACAGCAAGCTTCGACATGTCACAAACTCCGCGTTCCCGCATTCAGTGCAGGTAAGCCGCTATGTGCATATGAAGCTGTTTTCGCCGTTGAGAAGGGGCTAGAACCGTTACAGAGAGCTTCTGCGGGTGTCCCGCCAATGGCGAAACCTCAAATACCGCAAATGGCATGGATATGGTCATGGCGCCTCCAATGCGATACCAGCTGGTGGCCTCGCTTTGGGGTGCCCGGCATGTCCCAAGCCTGGCGTGAATCTCGCTTCCGGATGGCGTGATGACCCCGTACAGTGAGCCATGTAAGACGTTTTTGGGCGGCATGTGTAACGCGATAGCAGATGGAAGTACATGAGGAGCATCGTAATGGACGGCAACTTTAGCGCGGAGCATCTCAAGATGCGTCGCCCAGAGGACGACGTCATTCTCAGCGATGGCGACGCTTTCATGGTGGGCGATGACACCTACAAGAAGCATCTCGCTGTCGCCATCGAGCATAAAGAGGTCCGTGATCGACTCCTAGTGGATGAACCGTTGGACGCTCATAGCCTATGTAGAAATCCTTCTGTCACGATCATCGCGCCGTCAACCAGGCGAATGCAGATCGCCATAACCTTGAAGCCACGGGGATTGGCGCCGCGGCCTGTGCGCGCCATGGGTTTTTCATGCCGCATGCGGTGGTTGATTTCCAGAAAGGCGAGAGGTAAGTGGTTTGCTATTTCCTTTGTTCACTTACACCCGCCATCAGACAGATGAACATGGATTACGTGCTGAGCGAGGTGCTCGCCACCATGGCGGGTATCCAGGTGCTGCTGGTGATGTACGACATCATGTGTCAATACGGCATCAATCTCATGAAGCGGTTTGGGGAGAGTGAGTATTTGCACATGCCGCCGAACGTGGAGATACGGCGCGGAATAGGCCTGTTTCATGTCCACGGCCATCAAGACACATGCTTTCCTCGCTACTCACCCAACTTCATTCCCGGTGCTGGTCAGATTGATGGTGAAGTGATTGAAACCCTTTGGGCGCCGTTGAATCTCATTTCGGGTAGCACACGCGGCATGACCACAGCACATAGAAAGGAAGTCATTGACGATCACATGAATGATTCCAATTGGAAGAAGTTGACCGGGATGGGTGGGCCAACCTTGACATTGGTGGAGAGGTTGATTGACTGTGGCTTCAACAGCGAACACCCTTGTTAGGAAATGGCGAAAGGCCAAAGCCGGTGCCACGGAGAGCGGGGATGTGTTGGAGTTCATTGAGAGATCGAGCACGGAGGAGCAGCTAGGAGAGTGGCGAGCCGCTGAGGGCGAGGCGCTCGCCATGCGTGACGCTAAAATCAGCGCGATGGATGTCTTTGACGTGCAGATGAGAAAGGGTGAGAGTGCACACTAGAGGGTACGGCCATGATTAATGATGTGGCGCAGCACCCACCCGGATGCAGATCCAACTTCAACTAACGCAACGGAAACATCGCAACATCGCCATCAGGGCGTAGCTGCATGGATAGCCACGGGCATGAAGATTCAGGAATTGCAGTAGGTAGCGTCATTGAACATCGGGTGCCAAGCTCACAACAGGTCTTAGGTTGGTCATTAGCCAACTGAAACGGAAGATGGGCCGGCATCCGCTGGTGGCGGACCGCCTTGCGCTGGAGGAGCGCCGTCAGCGCCTTCAGAAGCGTATAGTGACATTCGAGTCCAAAGCCGCTTCGTACATTCCACTTGTGGCCGAGCCCGATGGGGATGGCGCCTCAGAGGCTTATGACGGGTCTGAATGGGATGCACTGGAGGAAGATGTCAATCCTCTTGATGAGATTTACACCGGTGAGATCGATTCTGGAATCCAGCCTGAGAGCGCCATCATTTCGCTTCCATCGCAGCTTGGCTACGATGTTGTCGTGGCCAGCGGTTTAGAGGACATCGCTTCGGAGGAGTTGAGTTTGCGCATTGGGCAGGCCAATGACGCCCTTCATCAGATTCGCCTCGCCATTGGTTACAAGTCAGTGCTGTTTCGTACGGCGGTTCGTCATGCAAAGAGCCAGCGCCAAAAGCTCCGGTCCTGGGACGAGGTCATCTCCACGCAGAGGGCGGTGCTAGAGAACGTGCGCATTTACAGTCAAAGCCGCCACGCCATCCTCGCTCTGAATCCGACTGACGCCATCAAAGCGCGCTTCCGTGCCATTCAACATGATGACCTCAAGGCGATCACCGCGCTGCTGGACAACTCCATCCGAGGAACACGGCAGGACAACTTGTCCTGGATATGGACCGTAGACATCGAGGGCGATTCAACGCAGTCCAACTGGTTGACGGAGTGTGAGTGCGCTTGTGGTCCGTCCAATGCCCGCAATGCTGACTGCAGCGCGGCAGTGCATCGCGTCAACTGGTTCCGTGCAAAATCACGTAAGGATAGGTGGGCGGAGGAGTTTGTCATGGTCACGGCAGAGATGGCGTGGACGCAGGCGAGCTTCCATAACAAGGCGAACCTATGGCGCTCCCGCCTCTATGGGCCTCCAGGTCATGTATGCTATGCGCGCCGTCAGGCTCGCTGTGGACGCGCATGGCAGAGCATGCCGCTTCTCGCTTTAATACATGTGTGTGATGGTTCGCCATTCACGACCCTACTAGATACACAAACATAGACTTGACACAAATACAGATCTGTGTATTCAACCATAAGTCCACTCCATCCAGTGCGGTGCCTTGACATTCATCGCGGCATGCACTGAGTCCCTCATAAAATAAGCGTAGCATATGCGCTCTCCATCGCATCTCTGAACGCCATGGCGCAGAAGCTTTCCGCAAAGCGCAACTACGCTACCCGCCTTGTAGTCTATAGCGATATTTGGACCATCCAGCTGCATTTCCAATGCGCCGTAGCTCCCTACCGTGGTGAGAAGGTCGAACCACTGCTTGCGCGAGTTTTTATCGCGGTGTAGCGGCGTCTCGCGATTGCTGATGACCTGAACGCCATTGAAGATCGAAGACCAAGCGCTTACTATTGCGGGATACTCCACTTCGCCAAGAAGCGACTCCATGCATGTATGTCCCGCAGCATACAGGTCGGGATGCATGATGGACATCATGGCGGATAGGATGGCGGCTGATTCACGGATGGCGGTCAACCATCGCCATCCACTCTGGCCATCTTTATCGCGTAAGCTCGCCGAAGGCAGCATTGGGTCCAATGGGCCCTGGATGTATGCGCCGTCATTCGCCAGTCATCAGAGTTAAGGGATCGTCAGCGTACCGTGTGACCCAGCGCGTGCCATCCTGGAGACAGATTGACAGTCCCCGGAGGTGTGGTGCAGGTTGATCGATCGCGGAAATATGCTTCATGGTTTCGCCAACTGACCCCCGGGGCTTTACGCATCAGTTGTGTTGATAGGTGGGCCGTCGCCAATTGTATCTCTCTCTGCCGACACAGCGTAGTGAGCGCGGTGCATGGCGGAAGATGAATGCGCCCACCTGGCGATTCACATGAAGGACGCCCGGAAGCACCCATGCTAGGATGCGCGAGTGCTGGTCGAGGAGCACGCAGGGTTCATCTAGAACCACGGTGGTGTCTGGGAGGAGAGGCGGCCATTTAGTCTTGAGCTGCGCCTCCAGATTCACGTTCTGTCCGGTGTTGCCCACGCCTATAGCATCAGAATAGCGGTCAATGTCCCAGGATAAGCGCACTACTTCCCGGTCAGCGCAGAATGAGTAGATGCCCACAGCATCCAAGAGTACACACCAGGTTTGATATATGCCTTTGCGAGCTGGTGCGCGATCTGGCTGCATTCGACGACGATATCGGCGCGGATATGTGTGGGAGGCTGTGGGTTTCTCGGTTGTCCGGCTGCATTCCGAAGCTTGTGTAGCCAAAACTGAAACATATCGCGCATGCAAGCTGCCAATGTGTCGCTGAGCTCCAAGCCGCTGCCCGCTATCATGGCTTACAGACAAGAGATGGATGGAGATACACGCCCATCTCGCATTATTGCTCAATCTGCCATCTACTGACCATGCTGCAACAGCATGTCCATTAGCTTTGCACACTTGTTTGGTCGATCACATCGTTGAGCAAGCGCCGGCAAGATCAGGCCCAGCCGATCGGCAAGGCGTGATCCGGTGATCGAGGCGCGTCATTGGCATGTGGACCGCGATTCTCGACCACGGCGCCATTACGCCGGGGCCTCGGCCTGTGAGATGCCGCGCTCCGCCGGAGGATGCCGGTCGGGTCTGCCCCGACATGGACGCTTGCAGTGTAAGAGAGATCAGCGGGGTTAGAACAGGACGAAAGTATCACCGGAGGTCAGACACGTCTGGGCAAATGTTCAGTTGGGAGTGCCCAAGTGTCTGTCATCCTGAGAGCATCTCGGTCTGCTTGTTGTCCTCGCCATGGGAATAGCTATCCTGCAGGCATATCTAGACAAGATCCCAGAGCAAATAGAGCGATGGCGCAACACCAAAGGCACTGCGAGGGCACCCATTGTCGATGAGGCTGTCAATATCCTCATGGAACAATTTGCAGAGCTGACAGATAAAAATGGCCTGAAAAAGGTCAAACCAACAGTTCATGGCATTGTCATCTTCGTCATTCACACATTTCTATAGTCCCTGGGGACCTATTTCAGCAACCACTACCGAATCGTAGAACCCCAGGTGCCCATCCCTGGAACGAAAAACGGTCAGCGAGGGATATGTATCAAGAGGAGCACAAAACAGAGCTGCTAAGGGTGGCCAACGAAAGGACGGGAGGACGAGGTCTGGCCCACCAGGAGATAGGCGCATACACCAAGGTAGTGAGCGAGTATTGGGGCAAACTGGATGAGGACGCAAAGGCGGACTACCAGATGAAGGCGGATGCGTTCAACAATGACGCCAAAGAGGTCAAGGCTGGATCTTCGGCGTGAGTGGGAGCGCGACCTTTGTGCTAAGTTAACGGCAGCTGATGGCGACGCAGGAAAGCGGACAAGGAGCTCATTCCGTTTCTGAGGAAATACGCTCGAGAGGCATACCGACGCCATGGTGTCAGGATCTTTACGTTGAGTAGCTACAAATCTCCTGATGGGAGAGTCGTCATTCAGGAGTGAGCAGGCAATTTGTATCGCCTCTCACCGCTCTGACCGCTTTTCACAGACACGACTTCAACGATGAGATGGAGAATGGAAAAGCCTTTTCCAAGGTGGACGATTGGCACGCAGATACGATGGTCAAATGGGCCAAGTACAGCACAGAGGCATTTGATAGCAATCGCGAGGCGAGCGTTGACAACGGAGAGGGAACGTCTCGCGGCACACGGCGAGAGCTGCTGGTCAACGATGGCGGTCTCCCGTTGATACCGCCAATGGATGGCGAGGATGCGCCATCCCTGCCTGTGATGAAATCCATGATCAGAGACTTTCTGTCTACTCACTACCGTAAGTCTTGATCCACACGGCGCTCACAAAGACGCTGATGGCGCCATAGAACGGGCTGCAGGAAGCGCCAAAGAGAAGTGCCCTTGGCGCGCGCTCAAAGTGCGTGGGGCTGAATTTATAGAAGCAGGAATGGTGCCAGACGGCTTCCAACCCGACGATCCGTCGCATATGGTCAGGAAGGACATCATCGCGGTCCTGCATCATTGGAGAGCGGCGCAAGAGGCAAACAAGGGGCAGTGCACGTTCCGCTTCAAGGCATACCTGAAGAGCAGGGGGGACGAGGATTCGGAGCTAATCCCTGCTGTGTATGAGGCGGCGAGAGCACCCAAAGGCGCTAAAGGCAAGGCGGGCCCCAAAAGAAGAAAAAGAAGGCGGTGAAAAGCGGCAAGGGAAAAGGCGTGCAACGTCTCAGCACCGATGACGATAGCGCCGTGGACGACGACACCGAGCACGAGACTTTCAATCTGGACATCGACGTCGGGTCAACTTCCGACGAAGATGATGACAGCGAAGATGCAAAAGGCGCCGCCCCCAATTGGGCGCTGCTTTCACGTAGACGGCGTCAGCAATGGCTGGAGGCGGCATCGCCATCGCCAGAATTTCGCGTGATCGTGGACGCGCTGCCTCGCATGATGGTAGTAACTTCATTTTTCTCCGTAAACTAAGGCTTACCTTGCGAGTGATAGAGTGGGCTGAAGACGACAAAGCGGGCACCGGAAGGCGCCGACTGGGCGACCTGGCACAACCCGCATCGACACTTGTCCTATATGGTTCATCGCCACGCCCATGGGCTCGATCCAGTGCTGAAGTGGCTCGACTCGAAGCCTTATTTGAACAAGTCCGGCAGGCTGACAGGGGACGTCGGCATGATTGAACAAGTGCTCTTCGTGATCGCCATGATAAGCCGCGATCTGACGGCGGCACAGTTCGCCTTCCAGGATCCCGACGCCCCGCCTTCGGACATTCCACGCCATGTCAGCGAGAGCGCCATACCCTTCGCCGTGATTGCCCAGAGGCTCGACCCGCATGTATCATCGTTGTGCGCGCTGGTGAAGCAGGCACAATCTGTGCAAGGCGACGCGCCATCCATGGAAGGTAGCTCTGTCACCCGCAGTAGCACTGCGGCCGCGGCGCAGCCAACACCTTTGGAGGCCCCACCACCGGTGTTGAAATATGGTCCACCACCGCCCCACGTTCCCAGACAGGGGAAGCCATCACCTCGCCCTCCCATGATGCCCACTGGGAATCTCAACAAGGGTCCACCTCCCCACTCCGCCCGAAGCCTTGCCATTTGCAAACCCTGCGGGCGGAACAGGAGCGTCGTACGCCGGACCCGCCAGCAGCATTGGCGAGGGAAGCCGCGCCAATCCTCACATCCCCTAAGATAAGGCGATCGCGAGACGCGCATAATGGCCAAGTAGCTCAGCAATCCAGCTCGCCGTTGCCGGAACCTCTGCGAGGCACGCAAAACATTCGCTTCCGTTTCCAGTCACAGGAAAACCGCCTCCAGCAAGGCCGCTAATGACCACGGGAAGATCGGTCTTTCCATCCATACCTAAGCGCGCCTTGGGTATGAGACCGCGTCCACAACTAGAAGAGAGACCGCCATCAATTGACGGCGCACCGCCTTCCTCGCCAATGGCGCCAGGGCGCGCACCACCATCCTCCCCATCGCGCTCAATGACGCAACTGTCCGCCGCGGGAGTATGGATTTCTCCTCCTCTCCACCTATTGCGATGAATCAGCTCTCACCCGTTCGAGATATGAGGGGCCTACAGGTTCATTTCTCCGACCGTGAAAATCATGACAGTGAAGACGAGAGCGACGGCGAGGCCAATCGTGGGTCCTTCTCCCTCACTTCCTGTGCCAAAGCGCAAGACACGCCAAACAGCTCGGCAGGCAAAGGAGATCAATATTCAGGCACTGCCAACGGCAGGCGGGTCCTCGATCACGGGTGCTCTCAACGACATGAAGGTCGCCACCCACACTCGTCAGAAGACAAAAGCTAAGGAGGAAAAGTTGAAAAGTGAAGTCACCGCGTGAGCGAAGAGGAGGAAGAGGAGGAGGAAGCAGAGAAACCACCCCAACCTCGTGAAAAGCGAAAAAGGCGGGTCGCTCAAAGCGGGCTCTGGCGGAGACTTATAGCGATGGCGAGGAAGAGCAGGGCGAGCCTGCCCCCGCCATTCGTAGGTCATCGCGCAAGACAGGTAGGGGAGCTCAGCCCCGACCCACTAAAGCGCGTGGTCGCCGTTAGAATACTATTTCTCATGTACACTACCTCGCATTTAAATTCAATGGCGATGATTGAACTCAGCGCTGTGAAGGATGGCGATGGCGTGCCGCTCCCTGTGCAAGCCCCCGTGGCTCACTGTGATGCCGAGGGTGTTGCCGTCATCGCACTCTCAATCTTACTGGTCGCTGGAGAGTGTACACAATGCATTCGTTTGAAAGTACAGCGAAGTTACAAAAAGAATTATCTAAGGCGAAGGGGGAGGCATCTCGGCGTCCTCGACAGCGACGGGTGATGTTGCGGCATCAGGCTCTCGCTCCTCCGCGGCCACGCTCGCCATCTCGTCGTCGTCGATCTCCAAGGAGAAACGCCTGATTGAAGGTGTGGAGCCATCGGCGGGCATCGACAGAGCTTCATTCGTGAAGTCCGATTGATCTCCTACAGAGCCACGCTCTGAGGTAGACCACGAAACGGGAGTGGCTCCCTCATGAGCGCTGTCCATGATCGCCCTCGCCTTGCGCCGTCGTTGCGTGTCCTGTTCCGCCTTCTGCACGAGCTCCACCGACAGATGCGCCTTGTCCAATAGCGTCTCGGCCTCCGCGTCGTTGTGGCGAGCGACGTCACGGCGCACTGACTCAAACTGCGCGATGAGCCCCTGTAATCTCGCCTCACCTGCCTCAATGCCCGCCATCGCCTGCTGCGTCCTCTCGCTCTCATCGCGCACGTTGTCCATCAAGGTGTCCACGCGCACCTCCATGTTCGCGACTTGGGCACCAAGGCGATCCATCGCCATGTTCTCCTTGGCTGCGCGCAGATCGTCCTGCAGAACCGTGACCATCTCCTCGAGCGCAGCGATGCGAGCGACGGAGTCCTCAGAGCGCACATCTTGCAGAGTCTGCTCTGCGCCTTCCACTCTTGCCAGTAGGCCGCCAATCTGCCCTCGGGCGTTATCAATGCGCTCGGTCATGTTGACCTGCTGCCTGTTGATGGCGAGCAGTGACTGCTGGAAGTTGTCGACCATGCTACCGAAGCGGTCTTGCCACGCGGTCATTATGTTGATGTTCTTCTCGAGTCGGTGGCCTTGCTCAGTGAGGTACGCCGTAAATGGCTGGAAATGAGACAGCTCCTGGTTCTGCGCGTAGCGCCCTTCATCCATGGCGGTGGGGTCCTTGGAGAATCCTACGTAGTGGTGGTACTCGCCATGGTGGTCTGGCAGCCACACATTGACTTGGTCAGTTGATCGCGCCGTCCAGAAAGAGTGAAGCCGACTTACATTTTACCTCCCCAGGCCTGAGCCCAAGCCGCGCCGAGTGATCGCTCGAGCTGCTGGCCTCTGCCTCCTGGAGAGGACGGTCCGCGCGCTCCTTGCCCTTCCCTTTAGCCACCGCTGGAGGTGGCTTCCCAACCCACGCCTTCATCGAGCTGAGCGACGTCTTCGGGAGCGGCGCTATTGGGCGGGACGCAGCCACATCGCTAGTCGCTGACGCCACCCGCAGCTGGCTGTCCACCTCCGCGTCGTCCTTCGCATCGACATCCGTGCTACCCGCCTTGCCATCGTCCTTTTCCCCTTCTTCTTCATCCACATCCATCTCATCGCTCGCCTTCGATTCCAAACCCTTCGCCGCCGCTTTGCCCCGCTTGCCTCTATCCTCCACAAACTCCTTCCTCTCCTCATCCCAGCGCGGTGGAGGAGGCTTGATGCCATCGGCGAGGCTGTTCTTGATGACGTCCTGATACTTGCTTGCCAGGACTGCACCGTAGGGGCCCCTGATCGGATTGCCGCTCAGGTTGTGTGGCACGATCGAGCAGCCTATCTTGCGCTTCAGGCAGCGCATGCAACGCCGACCGTCCACGACAGCAAGCCTGCATTCAGCTTTGGCCTTGGCGCAATTTCCGCAAGGCATGTCAGTCAGCATCGCTTGCCGCGCATCTGGTAAACGTACTCACCGAGACAAATGTCTCCGTCTCCTCCATCTCCTCACTCTCGCCTTGAGCGTCCTCGTCCATGTCGTCATCTTCGGGCGCCGGCGACGCCTTCGCCTTTCCCTTTCCCTTCCCCGTCGACGATCCCGCCTTCGCCTTCGACCGCGTCTGCCTGGCGTCATCATCCTTTCCCGCAGGAGACTTGCGCGATGAAGCCTTCTCGTTCGTCTTCGACGTCGATGGCCCCGCCTTCGTCTTCGTCCGCGGCTCAGACTGGGCGGCCGTCGTTTCCTCTCCTGCCGCTTTCGCAGTGGTGGTCTTGACTCCGCCCTTGGATGCCGCCTTAGTTCCCGGCTTCGTCGTTGCAGCCCCTCCGCGCCGTGGCTTCTTCGTTACTGGTGCAGCGATGACAACGCCCTCATCGCCGTCCGTCGCTGGCGTCGTTCCCTTTGACCTTCTAGAGGCCGCCCCTGCATCGTCATCCGCCCCCTTCTTCGCCACTTTCCCTCGACTCCCGCCTGCCTCTGCCTCCTCCGTCACCCCACTTGGCCCCGCAACTCCATCCCCACCCAGCGCAACCTCGCTCGTACGCTTGCGCAACAGCGCTGCTGAGCCGTTAGTGATGACGTGGCGTATGGTTTCGCAGTGCACTCACCTTTCCACCAAAGGTTGCCCCCGAGGTCTTCGGCAATGTAATCGCCATGCCACACGTATTTGGAGAGGTCATGGCTTTGAATGGCGGGGTCGTCAACCTTGATGGCAGTCAAGTCCACTCCGCGCTTCTTGTGCGACGCCACCGTGTATTGCGCCATGGCGCTGACCAACAGCGGCGGCACTTGTAATCCCTCGCGGTGTTTTCCCAGCGCCTTGATCTTCGCGAAGATCGATTGCTAG
This sequence comes from Amyloporia xantha, assembly GCA_036971615.1. Classification (NCBI taxonomy): domain Eukaryota; kingdom Fungi; phylum Basidiomycota; class Agaricomycetes; order Polyporales; family Adustoporiaceae; genus Amyloporia; species Amyloporia xantha. The sequence goes on from JAYKKR010000026.1 coordinate 164,041, forward strand.
AGGCGCCATTATACAGACTCAGCGCCACAGTGCTCACCCTGATTGTGTTACAATCACTTACCACTTCCTCCCAGAAGTTGCTCTCAAACACCTTGTACTTCGCGTCGCGCTTCCCGGGCAGAAACTTCAGCGCCTCTTCCAGGCGCACTGCGGCGATGATGATGTCGCTGTTGATGCTGGAGGCAGACATGGTGGTAGAAGCAAAGCGAGATGGGATTTGACAGCTGTGGTGATGGCGGTGGTGGTGGTGGTGGTGGTGGTAGAAGAAGAGACGAAGTCAGACCCACGCGGTGCATCGCGTTGGTTGATGGCGGGCGCCTGGCGGAAAGATCCGCGCCCGTTCGATCAGCACCGCACGTGTTGCGCTCATGGGTATATTAGATGCCTCTAGACGAACTTGGCACGTTTCCGCATTCCTTCCGCCTTGCTTTCAACCATGTCGGAACACGCAGACGAGCTAGGTGAGCACATCATGTAGATATCCTCACGCCAACCTGCGCTCACTCCCCTCAGCCCGCCAAATACTAGACTTCGACTCCTCGCCCATCAGAGGTGATGCCCCTCGCCCTACCCTGGACTTCGAGTCCTCGCCCATCAGAGGGGATGTCCCTCGCCCAACTCTGGACTTCGACTCCTCGCCCATCAGAGGGGATGTTTCTCGCCCAATTCTGGATGTGGTGTCTTCGCCTTCGCCTTCGCCTTCACGCACTCTGCCACCAGCGCGTACGCTTGGCGATTTGTCCGCATCGCCATCGCAATCCCTGCCGCCGCTCAACTTTCGCTTTGCTATGTCACCAACGCCTGACCTTGCCAACGTTCAGGGGGGATCTGCACAACGTAGCACTCCTCTCGATATGCCGCCACCGCCGTCCGCGCCTACTTCAAAAAGACGTGTGGACCTCGTCTTCCCCCAATTAACGTCCCCTCAACTACGTAGGCCCACAATGCAATCGGCATCTTCCCAAGATATAGATCTCTTCCGTCCATCGCTCAACATTTCGCCCTCACCGCCGAATACCTCGCTATCAAGACAACCGTTGGATTTCACCTCGCAATCGCGAATGCAGACCTCACCTTTTAGATCCGCCCTGGACCTTTCGCCATCGCAGGTAAACACCCCGTTGCACCGTCCACAGCTTGACCTGGAGGCATCTCCAGAGCGAGTGCACAGCGCCCAGCCTACCTTCGAGTCGCCTGTCCCTCATCGTGCACACCTCGACTTGTCGCCATCGCTGTCTCCAGTCCTCCAGCTCCGCGATCAGCTGGATCTCCCGGCCACTCCATCCCCAGGTATGTCCACACTCATGTTTTTAAACCTATTTCCTACTGACACTCCATTCCTCTACTATTGAAGATAGAGGTGCGCCTATGGATGGTGTCGTGGATGGCAGCGTGGACGGCAGCGTGGACGGCGGGATGGACGGCGCACTTGATCACGACCTTGCGCATAGCCAAGATGGCGATGTTGACATGGCGGATGAGCGCCTCATCCAACTCAATCGCCAGGTATTTTGCCTCGCTTTCTCTTGCCTTTGTGTTTGAATACTCATAGACAGTACCTTGACATTATAAATGAGGTGTTGGACGAGCACAACATACCCCGCGGTCCTCTGGTAAGTGAAAGCCCTCCATCGCCTTCATCGTCATGCTGATACCACTCCAGGACTTGGAGGCACACCGTCAGCGGCTCAGAGACCGTGGCCAGGATCTCCCTCGTACCTTCGCCCTCGCTCCCATTCTGGATCACGACGAGGACATCATTGACTCAAGTAAGTACAGCGAAATTCACCCTTTCACCATACTTAAATATGCAAAGAATTGGAGAATCCATACTTTGATGATGGCAGAGGCCACTCCCCCAATAGCGCCATGAACGCCATCGAGATTAAATTCGGTATGACACTGCGCTCGCAATTTGCCATTCGCTAAAGAAAACAATAGAAGGTTTTCCTCGCGGAAGCGAAGAAAACTTGATGTTCCTTCAAGCGCAATCCCTGAGCGAGAGGTTACGACGTATAGAAGAGGACATCGACGTCGCCAACGCAATCTTGAAGCTGCACCAGCCCATCAAATCCTTGCTCACAGCCAAGCCACCGCAGGACGGGACCACTGGGGTTGAAGCCATGATGTGGAATGGCGAGATATAATTCGTTATACAGTATATACTCCGATGTCGTTGGCATCAAGGACAAAATGTAGTCACAGAATATTGAGTTGCTTTACCAATATACGCGAACACATGACCTGGCGGCGCCGATACCGCGCCATGAAAATACCATCCCAGTGGGCATACCAGGCCCATAAGCGCGGCGCGCCATGATGCGCGATATGAATACCACTGCATCCACCATCGGCCGACGCTACTTGAAGGCGATAATATACCACGGAAATATGGCGCACTCGGCCGCGCCGTGTCTAAAGGCTATATTATAGCCCTCGGCCGACGCTACTGGAAGGCGATAATATACCACGGAAATATGGCGCACTCGGCCGCGCCATGTCTACAGGCTATATTATACCCTCTCGGCCGACACTACTTGAAGGCGATAATATACCACGGAAATATGGCGCACTCGGCCGCGCCGTGTCTAAAGGCTATATTATACCCTCTCGGCCGACACTACTTGCAGGCGAGAATATACCACAGAAATATGGCGCACTCGGCCGCGCCGTATCTACAGGCTATATTATACCCTCTCGGCCGACCCTGCACTGCAGGCTATAGCGATGGCGTCGGCCGACGTCCGCTCTCCTTACTAAGTAATAAAAATTTCACCCATATCTCTCCCTATAGAGTAGGCTATAGTGACTGTATGGTGTGGGGGCCCATCCAAAGGTGGTACTCTATGCTCAGTACGATGAATCCCAAGATATTAATAGAACATAAGATCATGTGACAATCACGTACAAATTCAAACCCCTCAATCTTAATCCCCCTCACCTCTCTACGGCAGCTGGCACAAAACATGAGTAAACAATGGTCTCCGGAGCGCAAACATTCTAATTCAGGAAGGTAGGTTCACCGAGGAAAAGGGTTTATTGCATGCAGGCCTGCACTGTGCAGTGAGCACAGGCTCTGTGACTCATCTTTCCCCTCTAGAATTTACATTAAAAATTCTTCCCTAATAAACAAATGCATCTACAGAGTTTTGACTGGTGAGGGGAAGTGTAATCGTTGTATCTGTGGGTCAGTTCGTTGTTCATAGCAGGTCAAGGGATGAAAGGCGGGAAGGCTTCAAGACGAGAGCTGGAGAATTCTACCTTTAACTATCCTAACCTGTTTATATACTGTCTAAGACACTTCAGGATTTTTATAAAAGGGTGGCGAGCTCAGAGCACACTTCTGAGTGGGCTGAACCAGTGTTCGGTTCGCGTTCAACAGCCACCAAGAAAGACGGAAGTTCCACCTTCCCAATCAAGCACACTCCCATCCGGGCTCCATTGTTTACTCATGTTTTGTGCCAGCTGCTGTAGGGAGGTAGAGGGGGATAAGATTGAGGTGTTTGAATTTGGGCTGAGTTGGAATTTAGCTCGGATATTGCCGTATTGTGGCTGGTATGTTTTCTGTATGTCATAAAGTCCCTCAGATGGGCCCCCTACCTCCCGGAAGTGGCGGGAAGGAGCCTGGAAATATGCCTGCTAATTGAGAAAATGCACTTGAGGGACATGTTTAAAACAAAGTGATTATAAACAGCTGTTTCCAGATCAGTTATACTCATTAGTCCAGCCTCATTTCTGGCTTCTGCTGTCACAGTGGCCATTACTTTGATCACCACACTTGAAAATACAATAAATAATGTAAAGTCGGCTCCACCAATACTGCAGGGAGAGTCAGGCCGCTGCCTGCCACCCATCAGATGCACACTCATGACTAACTAGGATTATGAATTGTTATGTGAACTATACTATAATATACTCGTAATATAATGTAATATAATACTCAAATAATATGACCCTCATATTACGGTCGAAGGCATATTTATTACGATTCCTGAGGTACGAAGGAAGCGTTTCTCTGGTGAGCAAAAGTCGCGACACCAACTTTTGCACCCTAAGCGTGGGAACCCAATTCAATACAAAATTTGTATTGTAAGCACCCAAGATCCTGGGGTTAGGGTCAGGCTTTGGTTACCGCTGTTGTAAGGTCCCTTGTAGTCTCAATACAAAAGTTTGTTACCCATTACAAAGTTCAATACAAACCTGCCAGCACGACGCGACTTGTACAAACAACCCCCAACATTGATGAGATAAGATCCAGCCCATATCTTATCTATGTCCTTGTATGGTATGTCACATGATTAGATCATGTGTCTAATCACGTGTGCTTATCCTTGGACATGTGACAGATCAGCGGCCTACTGGCCTTTGAAGTGTGTATACTGTTGGATTGACCACATTCAAATATTGCCATATAAGGAAATGCTTACATCAGGGGGTAGCCATGGCTGTTGAAAGGCTGTCTCCTATTTTTTGAGATTTGTTACTATTTATCTATAGCATATAGACCCCATATACACTTGCCCAAATGCGGAAATATGGCTGTATGTGAGATGTGGAAAATGTCAGATAGGGATTCCAAATGAAGGAGAAAGACATTCCCTTATTTTAGGTGATTTTCACGCATTGTTTGAGCCCAGAATGCGCCCAGAATGAGCCTCCAAAGAGCAGAAAAAGCGGTCACATGACCCCAAAGTGCGAAAATTCTAAGTGCGCATAGGGCGATCCGTTCCAGTGGATCGCCCTATGCGCCGTAGACGCCCACGGGAATTGCCAGAAATGGAAAAAAGTGCACTTTGCTGTGGCTTCAATTCTTAATTAAATTGGCTGAAAATTGGTCCAGACCTTGGACTATGGTGTATCCATCTCCCATTCAAAGATCTAAGGATTTGAGGCCATAATGAATATGCTATTCAATGATCATTGCCTTTCCGAGTGTCAGCCACTTTTTAGGCGCCCGAAAATGCGCTCCAAGCGCAAGCCTGTAAACACGGCTTTATCTGTTCTATATAGACTTCATTGTAAGCCTGCTAAATAGATATCATTAGGGCATGTTTGTAAGGACCTTAGAGAGCTTTGCGCTGTATTCACAGCAGGTTAGTATGCCCCCTAGAATAACTTGAATGGTGATCAGTGCGACATTGTATGCTGATTGAACTAGGTTTGTATGATAATTGTAGTGAGTTTGTATGATCATTAGAGTAGATTTGTATGGTGATTAGAGCAAGTTTGTAAGGTCAATACGATACATTTCTATGGTGATTGGAGTGACTTTGTATGATAATTCGACTTAGTTTGTAGGGTCATTAGAGCAACTTTGTATATGGATTAGAGTGAGTTTGTACAGTGATTAGAGCAAGTTTGTATGGAGATTAGAATGACTTTCTATGATAATTAGAGTCAGTTTGTATGATGATTAGAATGGATTTGTATGGTTATTAGAGTAAGTTTGTATGGTCATTACAATCACTTTGTATGGTCATTACAATCACTTTGTAAGGTCATTAGAGTAAGTTTGTATGGTCATTACAATGACTTTGTAAGGTCATTAGAGTGAGTTTGTATGGTTATTACAGTAAGTTTGTATGGTCATTACAATCACTTTGTATGGGGATTAGAGTAAGTTTGTATGGGGATTAGAGTAAGTTTGTATGTTGATTAGAGTAAGTTTGTATGGTCATTAGAATAAGTTTGTATGATGATTACATTGAGTTTATATGATCATTAGAATGACTTGTATAGTCAATACAATATGATTCTATGGTGATTAGGGTGAACTAGAGTAACTTTATATGATCATTAGAGTCAGATTCAATGGTGATTAGTGTAGGTTTGTATGATACTTATGGTGACTTTGTAGGGTCAGTACAATACATTTGAATGATAATTAGGATAAGTTTGTATGGTTAGTATGATGAGTTTGTGTGGTGATTCCAGTGAGTTTGTAGTGCCATTAGAGCAAATATGTATGGTCATTACACTGACTTTGAATGCAAAGGTGTCTGATATGACTTTCAAATGGTAATTAGAGCAAATTTGTAATGTCATTACAAAGTGGGTGAAATACATAATGGCCCCATTTGAAAGGCAGGATTGACTTGATAAGTAAATGTTGTAACGACATTAGAAAGGTTTGTATGTGGTTAGTGTGGAAAATCACTTTTGTATTCCATCAGATAGAACCTATTTACTTCATTAGGAAAAGTTGTAATGTTTGTATTGGAATTTTCAATACTTACTGAGATATGTCTGTTGTAAGATTTGGTTAATAAATAGTATTGTTATAGCTAGAGCAGGTTTGCAGTGCAGTTAAAGTGAATATGTATGATCTCAAAAGCAAGTTTGTATGGTCAAGAGCAAGCTGATGTAATCATTAGGATGACTTTGTACTCTCATTAGAGTGAGTTTGGAATGTCATTACAAAATATGAAAAATAGATAGTAGGCTCATTTGATAGAGAATGTTCACTTTGTAAGTAAATGTTGTAATGACACTACAAGAGTTTCTAATGGGTTAGGGTCAAAATCACTTTTACACTCCATCAGACAGAACTCACTTATTTCATTAGGAAATGTTGTAACATGTGTATTGAGATTCTCAATATTCACTGACATACACCTGTATCAAGATCCAGTTTCAATTTTTGTAATATCTTTGCAGTCTGTTTCTATGACTGTTGCCATGTGCTTGTAAAGTTAATATAGTAGGTTGGTACACTTATTGGGATTAGTTTTCAGAGCCATCAGATTGTCTCTATTAGTTTGTAGAGTCAATGTCTGAAGAGTAATCAGAGGCAAGTCATCCAATTGTAATGAAAATATTATATTATTGAACCTTGTGGGGCAATAATGGAAGACAGCACTTCAAAATCCTCAGGAATCGTCCTGCCATTTATTGGCCCGCTCCCACCAAGTTCATAGTATTAATTATAATCAAGATTATGATCAATTATAATAATAATCTTGCAAAGCACTACTCATGGTAGGCAGAGCAGAAGTGAGCTGGTCACATGACCCCAAAATTGTGAAAATCCTAAGTCCATGTAGGGTGATGCCTCACAGTGAATGACCATGCATGCTGTAGACACCCACAGGAATTGTTAGGAATGGAATAAAGTGCACTTTATTGTGGCTTCAATTCTTACTTAAATTGGGTGAAAATTGGTCAAGACCTTGTAAGAAACACCAGATCAACAAGGTTGAAATCCACACCACACCTCACATGGCATGGATCTTCAGCGCTTCAAGGTCACCTGACTGGCTACGTACACACTTCAGTCATCTGCACTGAGTGCGCTGTCCTCACCACTCTTCATTTCCTTCCCCCTCTGCTGTGCTTTTGTAAACGCAGACACTCTATGTTAGCATAAATGTACAGGAAAGGTGACCGCACACCTTTTTGGCCTAGTTGGGAGATGTGCATGCCAAGTACCTGTCCAATCTATGTCGCATATGAGAAGTCTGTCGGACCATGAGCAAGCTCTTCTCTCTCTTACTTGGTGGGAGCGGGCCAATAAATGGCAGGATGATTCCTGAGGATTTTGAAGTGCTGTCTTCCATTATTGCTCTATAAGATTCAACTATATAAGATGTCTATGACAATTGGATCACTTGCCTCTGACTACTCTTCAGACATCGACTCTACAAAACTCATAGAGACAATCTGATGGCTGTGAAAACTAATGCCAATAAGTGTATAACCTACTATATTAACTTTACAAGCACATGGCAACAGTCATAGAAACAGACTGCAAAGATATTACAGAAATTGAAACTGGATCTTGATACAGGTGTATGTCAGTGAATATTGACAATCTCAATACAAACAGTACAACATTTTCTAGTGAAGTAAGTGAGTTCTGTCTGATGGAGTGTAAAAGTAATTTTTGACCCTAACTCATTAGAACATTTTACTTACAAAGTGAACACTCTATCAAATGAGCCTACTATCTATTTTTCATATTTTGTAATGACATTCCAAACTCACTCTAATGAGAGTACAAAGTCATCCTAATGATTACATCAGCTTGCTCTTGACCATACAAACTTGCTTTTGAGATCATACATATTCACTTTAACTGCACTGCAAACCTGCTCTAGCTATAACAATACTATTTATTAACCAAATCTTACAACAGACATATCTCAGTAAGTATTGAGAATTCCAATACAAACATTACAACTTTTCCTAATGAAGTAAATAGGTTCTATCTGATGGAATACAAAAGTGATTTTCCACACTAGCCACATACAAACCTTTCTGATGTCATTAGAACATTTACTTATCAAGTCAATCTTGCCTTTCACTTTCAAATGGGACCATTATGTATTTCACCCATTTTGTAATGACATTACAAATTTGCTCTAATTAACATTTCAAAGTCATATCAGTCACCTTTGCATTCAATGTCAGTGTAATGACCATACATGTTTGCTCTAATGGCACTACAACTCACTGGAATCACCACACAAACTCATCATACTAAGCATACAAACTTATCCTAATTATCATTCAAATGTATTGTATTGACCCTACAAAGTCACCATAAGTATCATACAAACCTACACTAATCACCATTGAATCTGACTCTAATGATCATATAAAGTTACTCTAGTATCACTACAAGCTCACCCTAATCACCATAGAATCATATTGTATTGACTATACAAGTCACTCTAATGATCATATAAACTCAACGTAATCACCATACAAACTTACTCTAATACCCATATAAACTCACTCTAATGCCCATACAAAGTGATCGTAATCACCATACAAACTTACTCTAATAACCATACAAATCCATTCTAATCATCATACAAACTGACTCTAATTATCATAGAAAGTCATTCTAATCTCCATACAAAGGCACTCTAATCACCATACAAACTTGCTCTAATCACTATACAAACTCACTCCAATCACCATAGAAATGTATTGTACTGACACTACAAACTTGCTCTAATCACCATACAAATTCACTCTAACAATCATACAAACTCACTACAATTATCATACAAACCTAGTTCAATCAGCATACAATGTCACACCAATCACCATTCAAGTCATTCTAGAGGTCATACAAACCTGCTCTAAATACAGCATAAAGCTCTCTAAGGTCCTTACAAACATGCTCCAATGATATCCATATAGCAGGCTTACAATAAGAACAAATAAAGCCATGGTTACAGGCTTGCACTTGGAGCGCATTTTTGGGCACCTAAAAAGTGGCTGACACTCGGAAAGGCAATGATCATTGAATAGCAGATTTGTTATGGCCTCAAATCCATAGGAATTTGAATGGGAGATGGATACACCATAGTCCAAGGTCTGGACCAATTTTCAGCCAATTTAATTAAGAATTGAAGCCACAGCAAAGTGCACTTTTTTCCATTTCTGGCAATTCCCGTGGGCGTCTACGGCACGTAGGGCGATCCACTGAAAGGGATCGCCCTATGCGCACTTGGAATTTTCGCACTTTGGGGTCATGTGACTGCTTTTTCTGCTCTTAGCAGGCTCATTCTGGGCTCATAAAAGGTGCAAAAATCACCTAAAATAAGGGAATGTCTCTCTCCTTCATTTGGAATCCCTATCTGACATTTTTCACATCTCACATACAGCCATATTTCCGCATTTGGGCAAGTGTATATGGGGTCTATATGCTATAGATAAATAGTAACAAATCTCAAAAAATAGGAGACAGCCTTTCAACAGCCATGGCTACCCCCTGATGTAAGCATTTCCTTATATGGCAATATTTGAATGTGGTCAATCCAACAGTATACACACTTCAAAGGCCAGTAGGCCGCTGATCTGTCACATGTCCAAGGATAAGCACACGTGATTAGACACATGATCTAATCATGTGACATACCATACAAGGACATAGATAAGATATGGGCTGGATCTTATCTCATCAATGTTGGGAGTTGTTTGTACAAGTCGTGTCATGCTGGCAGTTTTGTATTGAACTTTGTAATGGGTAACAATCTTTTGTATTGAGACTACAAGGGACCTTACAACAGCGGTAACAAAAGCCTGACCCTAACCCCAGGATCTTGGGTGCTTACAATACAAATCTTGTATTGAATTGGGTTCCCACGCTTAGGGTGCAAAAGTTGGTGTCCCGACTTTTGCTCACCAGAGAAACACTTCCTTCGTACCTCAGGAATCGTAATCAGCAAAATTAGCCCCTTGTCGCTATGGGCCTTTCGAAGTTGCTGAGGTTCTTTCCCCATTAGTCTACCAGCTCATCTTACCTCCGACCTGGAGGATCCATCTGGTCTTCCATGTGCAGCTTCTTGTGCGCTATCATGAGACTCAAGAACACGGTCCTAACTTTGTCCGACCTTCACCAGATATTGTTGATGATCACAAAGAATTCGAAGTGGAAACCATTCTCAAATCCAAAAAAAATCCGTGGAAAGGTCCATTATCTCATATGATGGAAAGAATATTCCCCATCAGATGATACCTGGGAATCAATGTGCAATTTGCAGAATGTGCAAACTGAGTTGGAACAATTCCATGCAGATCACCCTAAGGTGTTAAAAGCGCCAGGACTTTGATCTTCTGCCATGTCTCTCATCACCATTGCCCTCGTCGCACTCTCCTCTGCCCTGTTTGGGTTCATCCTCAGTGCACTTATCACTGCCATATTCCTCTCTTCATTCTCCATCACCTGTCGCACTTCCCTTGCCACCCATCAGTCCAATTGGGGAACTCTGAGCAACACCACAACTCCCTGGGACCAACTTGTCATTTTTGGTATTTCTTATGTGATTCGTTCACTTGTTTTTCTGCCAATTCTCACTATATCAACAAGCACCATGGCCTACTCCCTCGACCCAACCACCCTCCTCCTCATCTTCAGCATCCTCTCCTATGACCTCATCCTCCTCATCCTCATTGCTGCCTGCACCCTTGTCGCCGCTGCTGGCTGGTTTGTTGTCTACTCCTACCAGACTCAACAACAACTTATCGACAATCAACTCCGCGCTGCGCACCAGCATTCCCTTGACATACTCGCAGAACACTGTCTGCCTCCTTTGGTGCTGCAGGATAGAGAGGGGGTTGTTAGAGTCGAGCAGCTTAACCTGCTGTGACCATCGGCAACATATTAGTCTGTATATTGTACTCTTCATCATTTCTTCCAACTTTGCCTTTCCACCTTTGTACACCCTTTTTGGGTATCAATACCCCATTGCTCAGCTGTCACACCACACCATTTGTGGGCTTTACACTCCATCTGACTCAGTTGTATTGCCTATCCTCCTTAGCTCGCAATGGATGCTGCATCCCTGTCTACTGTCCAGCGGAACCCTCCTTATGCCACCACCCCTGAGATCCGCATCACTATTCCTACTCCAGGTCTGGATGACACAGGAGTCTTGGGTACTTGGTGAATTTGGAACCTGAGTATCGTCTGCCTAACCCTGGCCCTCCGTCCATTGACCCATCCCCTGCTCTCTCCAACAATTCTCTCCCTGGCCTGGATTACCTTGTACCACGACAACCTTTTGATCACACTCCTTTGCCAGGAGTAGTGTCTCCTAAGTTCAGTTCAGTTCGGTTCAGCAGGTATTTCGGCCGAACCCCGAACCGAACCTGCATGCATATGGCTGAACCTGAACCTGAACCTGAGCCAAACCTGCTGAACTGGTTCAGCAGGTTCAGTTCAGGTTCATAACCGGTTCGAACCTTCTGAACCTGTGATTTTCTAAGTAATTATTTTTTCATTTTATGCTAGTCTACTGTACATGTCCATAGTGTAGTGATACTTGTCTGGATAAATGTAATTTCCCTGAGGTTGATTTTTTTTGTCTCCATTTATTGTCCGCGAGGGCATCGCCCTATGTAGACAGTATGTACAGGATTATCTACTTTGTATCTATCATATCCCTGAGGTTGATCAGGCGAAGGTCGCTCAATTGCAAGCAGGAGTGCTGGCAATCCCCTGTCAGATTGACACTTGGGGGCAGCACATCTGTGGCACGACATTAGCTGTCAGCAGTAGCGGCCGTGGCATCGCGCACCTGTAAGGGCCCTGCTGCTACTACCGGCGCCGGTCGTGTTGTGTCGCTGTGCTTGCCCAGCATTGGCTGCACGAAGAACGCGCGGATTCCGCGTTGGCTGCACGAAGAACACGCGGATTCCGCGTCGCCCTGCATTACCTGCTATGTGGGCTTGCGAATGCTTGTGCCGGCGACGCGCAACGCGGGGGTTCCATTCGAGAGTCGCGGTGCTGGCAGAGAGAGGGCGTTAGCACGAGAAGAAACATCAAGGAGCGCGCGCACTTACCGATTCCACGGCTGTCAAGCCTGCGGGAATATCAGCTTCTTTGGAAGCTGATACAGGTGCTGAGATCAGCAGCTGGTCCTTGCCTTCGGATTTGTACCATTAGATGTCGGCTGCATCGATGAGCTGGCTGTCCGCGCTGACGGTGCAGTTCTCACTAGGATCGACAACATGAGACATTTCGAGTCTGCACGCAGGGAGAGTGAGAACGCAGTGCGCGAGCGAAAATTGACCGAAACGGCGAAGATTGATCTCCATCTGATCGATCGGACCCCATCTCCTGGTTCGCGGTTCGGACGTGTTCGCACCGCGTTCGGGCAACGCACTGCAAGCCCGAACCCCGGACCGAACCTGACGGCCAATGGCCGGACCGAACCTGGACCGGACCTGAACCTCAGGTCCGGTTCGGCGGTTCAGGGTTCGGACCTAGGTTCTGGACTGAACTTAGGAGACGCTAGCCAGGAGTAGAATACAATGGTCGAATGCACTATACTGTTGTCTATGACTGAGTCGATCTGGGCCAAGTCAAACTAGACACTGCCAGTGAACTCATGGCACTACCCATCATAAGTCATCCCTCCTTTCATCATGTCACTGAATTCAACAACGGCTTTGCCAACTTCATTGACGCACCTACTGGACCCCAGGCTGATGCCCTATGGGTGACTGTTGAAGCCGATGGCAACCGAAACCTTCAGGCTGACATCATCTGCTATCGCTGGATATTGCTACATCTCCTTGCCTTCAACCACATGCAAAAAGAGCTCGACACTCAGATCGAAGGACTTCTTGAAGCACACTGTCACACGCCAAAACTGTTTGGCTTGTGTACATGGCATTTCATAGTAGTGATGAGGCTATCAGTATAACTCTGCACACAGACAAATGTCGTATTCAGCAAGATAATACAAGAAATACATGCTACAGAAGGAGATCATGTGACACTTGCCTCAATAGGCAAGCAAGCCATGTGACCTACAGATGTGCTCAGACCCACCTATACAAGTCCAGCTTCTCTAAGGAGCTATCTAGACTCTTCCAGAGCACAGAACCGGAACAAGACCAAGACCCCGACTAGGCCCTTCTAGAACCAATCCAGAACCAGTCCAGATGCAGTCCAGATGAACCCAGAATAAATGTGAATGTCCTCAATGAATGGAAGAATGTATGGCACGGTATGAGGGAATTTTATGATTGGTCAGTTAGAAGTCGGTTCTTGTCTTGGCGCTCAGTCAGACAATGACTCATGGGAGTCTAGACCAAATATAGGTTGATGAGAGGATGACTCAGAGTATTTGGTAGCTTAGTAAGTGACTTGTCATAGGAATGAGTCAGCAGATTCTACATGTATATATAGACCTCGATCCAGCTTCGGAGATGAGAATCAAATCATCAAGGATCAAATTGAATCACTCAGTATCTGTTATTGGTGCATAATGTATTGCACCTCTGTCGATTATAAGAAACACCTTATAATCAAACTCTGTCTTTGGGTAACGTTCACGTGGAACTTCTTACCTACTACCGCTGTCTCTGTAACTCACGTGGAGCTACTATCTGTCTACATCTGTCTTTAGCTCACATGGAGCTAATTTGTCTGTCTGTCTGTCTGTCTGTCTGTAACTCACGTGGAGTTACCATCTGTTTATATCTGTTCTTAGCTCACGTGGAGCTAATCTGTCTGTCTGTCTGTGTAGCTCACGTGGAGCTACAATCTGTCTGTCTGTCTGTGTAACTCACGTGGAGTTACTTCTGTCTGCATCTGTTATTAGCTCACGTGCCAGTGGAGCTATCTTGTTGTTACGTTTGTGTAGCTCATCTGGAGTTACTATCTGATTAAGTCCATTCTAGCTCACGTGGAGCTACCTCTGTTGTTTGTTTGGGTCTATAGCTCAATACCTGCCTTGAGTATAGTCTCTATCCCTGTTTGTCTTACTAGTAGTCTTACACGTGTCTGTTCTTCTATAGCTCCTTGAGAGTTATAGCCTATCATCATCCTCTGATAAGACACCTGTGTAGTGTCTATCAACCCTTGTCTGTGTCCCCCTCTTGTATTTGCCAGTGCTTGTATCTGCAGGCAGATCACGTGCAGCCACCAACCTAGAGATTGATTGGGTAGCCTTTGTGGTGATTATCCAGTAATTCGCTCCTTCCCTCGAACAACTATGATAGCCCGGTATAAGCAGTCTTACCCGGTAAACCGTAGCAGAACACATTTCTGACCTGACAACGCACTCGCACCATTTGATGTCTCCACTTCACCAATGTCATTGAATATCTCCTTCACTTCCGGCTTCACCCTGTGGATGCGAACAACCCCCACACCAACCGTGCATGCTTCATGTGCCAGTGTCAGGGTCACTGGTCAAATGAATGCCATTGCAACTTATGTCGCCACTGCCACATTGTCCATGTTGAAACCACCTGCCCTTACAATGAGAGCGAACTGGTGCCCTTGCCTATGGGCTCTCCATCTTTCATTCACAGCAAAAATCCCAGTCTCAGTGATGCTATCAGCCAGGCCATAGATGAAGTTGCCTATGATGCACACCTTTCAGTCACTGTACCCCTGACTCCTAGGATATATATGCCTGACATTGTCCCCTAAGGCATGGGGCGCCGGACGTCGCCCGACGCCCTAGCAGTGGCCTCTGAGACTGGCCCGGCCGCCGTGTGTTGTGATCACCTGAAGTATGGCCCGGCCGATGCGTCATTCCATCACCTGGATCTAGCCCCGGCCGACATCGCGACCATGTCCGTCTTTATAGTGTATATAGTGTAGGCGCGGCCGCTCCTAAACTGATTCCTTCGCGTGCAGGACCGGCCGCGAGGAACTCAATGGGACGATCTCGCGTCGCGATTCCTACTCAAGGCTCGGCCGATGCTCTATTTGACATTCTGGCAGTAGGCTCGGTCGGTATTGTTCCTCTGAGTTTCCTCCTCCGTAGCCGCGACCGCTCCCAAGCGTGTGTCCTGACATTTAGGACCGGCCGCGAGTACCTCAGAGGGACGATCTCGCGTCGCGGTTTCTAGTCAAGGCTCGGCCGATGCCCTATTCGACATTCTGGCAGTAGGCTCGGTCGAGATTATTCTTCTGAGTTTTCTTTTCTGTAGCCGCGACCGCTCCCAAGCTTTTGTCCTGACATGTAGGACCGGCCGCGACTACCTCAGAGGGACGATCTCGCGTCGCGGTTCCTACTCAAGGCTCGGGCGCTGCAACCTTTTTGCAGTAGGCTCCGTTGATATGTACGTTCGCATTCCCTAACTGATTAAGGGGTCTCTGTAGTGACAAATAATTCTGAAGCTCTCTACTCTCTCCGGGCGTGTACTTGTACAACTCACCTCTAGCAGGTATCACTTTCAGCGAATTCTCTCCACTTTGTCGCGGACGCGACACACACTAAACTTGCGGTTTATGGTATGCCCGCTGTCAGTGGTGTTCATGGTCATTTACTCTGATCTAGGCCCGTGCCAATTTGAAAATTGTATTCGCATTACCAGCGAGAACTAATGACTTTTAACGATGCATGTCGTTACGCTACTGTGAAGGGCCGTGCTCCTTGTCTTCATCGCCAGAGCCAATCTCCTTCTCCCACAACATTCGCTCCATCTCTCTCATCCTCCCTCCTATGGTTCTCTTGCGAACTTCCCCCTGGATTGCCTGCTGCAAGACAAGCATATCGGTCAGCGCTTCGATGTCGCGGTTCACCGCGATAAGCTGCTCGCGCGCGTGGCGGCGCTCGTCGCGGAGAAATGTGGCCTCCCTCACAGAAGGAAACCCTATGAAGGAATCAGAACCAGTCCAGAATATGATGATTCTTACGTACCAAGGGTAACTTTTTCCTTAATGTAGGCAAGTCGCGAATGATGAGAAGGAGGCGGAAGAGGCGCCATCACACCTGCAGTCGCGACCGCGTCTAAGTTGCGCGCAGGCCCTGCAGTCATGTACTTGATTGCGGGGTCTATTGGGAAGTCGTCCTCAGAGGAGATGTCAATAATGCTGCGTTCGCTAGAGTTATTGTCATTTCCCCTGTCCCTGCCTTTATCCTTGCTGCTAGTGGAGAACTGAATTTGATCTCCTGGCTCGACCCGGATCAGAAATTTGATGTCGATAGAAACACGCGGTTATGTTTCGCATGGTTAGTCCGGCACAGATCACGTTGATTGGAGTACACTCACCTTGACCGTGGTCATTGTCGCTGTCCTCTCCCAATGCTGTGAGGTCAATTGGAGATCGGTCGCGAGACACGGTGATGTCTTCGTCTGAGTTGATGAGGCCGAGATCTATTGGGCTCCGTCCACGGCGAGACTCTTAATGCAGATTTTCAAATCTTGCTGATGTTGAAGTGTTACAAGAAGATGGGAACATACCAGTTTCCAACTCAAATAAATCGAGGTCAATTGGCGTCCGCGCCCGCTCCAATTCGTGGCCTTCGAGGAGAGGCTCTTAATGCAGATTTTAATATATTGCTCATGTGGAAGTGTTTCAAGAAGATAGGAACATACCTGTTTCCAACTCAAATAAATCGAGGTCAACTGGAGTCCGCGCCCGCTCCACGTCGTGGCCTTCGAGCGGCAAGTCAATTTGTTCGCGACTTCATGAGCTTCATAGATGAAACTCGTGATCACTGCACTCACCGTCGTGATGTTCGAAGTCATCGGGTTCCGACATCAGCGCATCGAGGAGGACCGGTGACCGCTCGCGATCAACTTGAACTTGGTGCGGTAGGTTAGTAGTGATGTTATCGGCGCTGAATGGACGACTTACAATTTTCCGCGTCTGAATCCATGGCTCGCGCTATTGATGTTCGTGACGGAGGGATGTGTACTCGAGAATGTCCACAACAACGCAGGTAAGTCAAGGAGGTCGCGCTCGATTCGACTTCACCACGTGCACGTGACAAGAAGATGACCCGTTGCTGACATAACTAGCAACCCGTCCAGCACTTGAAGGTCGCGCGCATCCAAGTCCTTTCTTCCTCCTCCTCCACCACCCTTTCTTTCCTCTTGCTCTTAGTACAAACTTGCTCCTTCCACAGATCATGTCTGACGCCGCCTCCACCCAGAACCAAATCTACATCGCGACCGCGCGCATGGCCGCCGCGCTTTCTTGCGCGCCGTCCTGGCACAGAGGGGTATGTCGTGTTTGAGAAGGCGTTCTATGCAGAGTTTGTGAGTGAGCCTGTGTATCTCCTTGCTTAATGGTTGACCCATCCTCTGTTACTAGAAAAAGGGCTGGCATGTATTTCGCGACGCGCCCCAGATGGTGCGGGCATCACTTTGCGTACCCGCCTTGCTGTTCAGCGCCGCGCGGGAGTACGCAGAGTCGCCGAACCACCCCGATCTGCGCCGCATCAAGGCGGACGATCCTCAAATCGACGCGTACAGACGCAAGGTCCATGTGGTGCCCGCACCACCTGCACAGGATGGACTGGGTGAGAAGCAGTGGTGGGCCGCGACAGGTGAGTACTGCGTTCCGACTTGTCGAGCACACTGACTGACCTTTGTATTTCCAGCACAAGTGGCTCCTGCTGCCGCTGCAGGTAAAACGACGCGACGGGTCCCGACGCCTGAACCGTCTACATCCAAACGCGCAGGGACGAAGCGCAAGTCGTCTGTGGAGCGCGACAGGGAAGCCGCTCCCGCCAAATCCGTCAAGCCCTCTCGTCAAGCTGACGCCTCCAGCCAATCCCGTTTGCGTCAACCCACTGTCGCAGCGCCACCCTCCGCGGCAAGCCCATTGACGCCGCCGCGTATAGGTCCGCCAAAGCGCGCTTTGCGCTCGAAAGTGCAGCCCCCAGCGAAGCCATCTTCGACAGCGAAGGCGGTGAACAACTCAGGTGACGAATGGAGAGTTAAGGCCCCAACGCGCAAGGTCTACGTCATGGCACCAAGCAGGACGGGGGCATCGGGAGGGACAAAGGCAGCCACGGGAGGGAAGAAGCGGATGCGAGATGACATGGAGGAGCCGGAAGCGAACAATGAGGAGGGTGTGGATGACGAGAACGAGGATGAGGACGACGAGGATGAGGACGACGAGGGTGAAGATGGTGAGAACGAGGATGAGGGAGCCCAGTCGCGACGGGGTGAGAAGAAGGGCCTAGGCAAGACTAGCACGCGCAGGACGACACGAGCGAAAGCGGGAACTGACAAGGAGAAACAGAAGGAGGTCAGCACAAAGGCGGAACTCGAAGCCGCGAAAATCGCAGCCGCGACCGCGTGCGCCAAAGCCTCAGTAAGTGCGAGCCTCCTTGGATCAGTTCTACACTCACATTTGTATTCCACAGGTGGTGCCCTGCGGTCAGTGTATCACTAACAAGACGATATGCGAAGTCTCGCCTGCGTACTTCGGGCGGTGCATGCGCTGCGCTCGACTCAAACTCAAGTGCTCGCTGACGCCTCGTACACCCGCCGGCAAGACGATAACCGGACACAAGTACGTCACAGAGGCCGCGACAAAGTTCCACGATTACGTGGACGAATGCATGAGGAACAAGGTCGCGCCCCGACCGAGTGCGTGTTCGTCCGCGAGCTGGGGTTCTTGCATCAGAACGATGAGGGCGCTCGTCCTCCCTGGAGGCCAATCATTCGAGGACTACAAGAATGACAAGGCAGCGGCAGCGGGTCGCGCAACAGAGGCGAGTGGCCCGCCCAAAAGAAGAGGGCGAGCGTAATCCGCGCTTGGAGCGCACGTCACCTCCCGTCGATGTTAACGGGGAGGAAATCCCACCCATCGCTGTCGCGAGGCCCAGTCAAGCGAAACTGCGAGAAGAACAGCAGCAAGCAGAGCTGGCTGCTCAGCTCGCAGCCCATCCGCCCTGCTACGTTTTCGTTCGCGACAAAGAGGAGCTTTGGCAGGAATACAAGAACGCCGCCATTGCTGAAGCCAAGAAATTGGGCGAGTCAGCTCCAGAGGCGTGTGCGTCGAAACCAAGACGCGAGCCTTCTCGCGACGTGTCGTCCCCGCTCACTGTCGCGACGCCTCGACACGCAACCTCCACACCCCGGCGGAAGATGGGTCGCGAGTTCCGCAGGTCGCGAATGAAGAGCCCGATCACATGCAAGAGGTCGAGCAGGAAGCCGACCAACTGATCGACGACTCCAATGACGGCAGGAATGCGAGCGAGGCCGAAGAAAGCCAGCAAGGAGCTCCGTCGAATCAAGACCGTCTGGAGGCCACCAAGCTCCAGGAGCTAGTTAAGGCCCTCGAGCGCAAGGTCACGGTGCTGGAGGATATCAACGAGCGCCAGGCCATCGACATGGTCTCGAAGGAAGAATTCCGCGACTCTGTGATCGACGCGTCTTTGAATCTCCAGACCTTGTTTGATAAGCACATCCACGACGTGATGGCTTCGACGGACGCGGAGCTGTGCAAGGTGACGGAGCGCATGTCCGCTGTGGAGCTCACTGGGTGTGAGCTACAGTCGCGGATCAAGCAAGTGGAAGAACGTCAAGACGGAATGGACGCGACACTGACGAATGTGGGCGAAAACAATGCGGAGGTCGGCAAAGTCGTCGAGTCGTTGGATCAACGCATCCAGAAGCTCGCCGAGAGTATCATCGCGATCGAGCCTGCGGAGCTCCATCAGTCGGTCAAGGACATCCGCGAAGAGACGAGGAGGATCCAACAGAGGCTGGACAACTCGACTGTGGAGACTGCACTCAACGCCATTTCCGCACAGATCGATGGGTACGCTGGCCAGATGGAGGATGCGCCAGCAGCTGCAAGTTCTGACCAGGGAGCGAGCCTTTGTCCCGCCGCGTCTTTTCGGCAGCTTCAGCACCTCACAGTCTCGTCTCACGTCGGGGTCGCAGGCCAACAGTGACAGCCAGGCGTCCACTTCGACGACTGGGCGAACGCCCGATACTCAGTAGATAGGCAAGTGTGTGGAGCAGGGTGGGGATGAAGTCTACATTAGCAAGGCGTTGTTAATTCTGATGTAAACTACCGTCGCGACCGCGGGGGAGGAGCATACCAACTCCCCCAAAAGTATAATGAAGTTTCCAATGTGTCTAGCAGGCAAAGTCGCGCGCGTAAACAGCGCATGTGTATTAGGTATCTGACTTATAAAGTATAATTACTGGGATCGTCGTAGATCATGCATTCCTGATGCATCTCCGGCGCGACCACTTGAAGACGTTCCCTACTTGCGTTTCTGTCCATTCCCCCGTCTCGCGACTTTCTTTCGCGGAGGTTCTGCTTCCTCCTGCCCTTCGTCGTCGTCAACCTCTTCCTCCTCTTCGTCCTCCTGAACCACAGGCAGTGTGGATCGACCGCGACCACCGCGACCACCGCGACCCCCTCGCGCCCGTCCAGCACCTCGTCCGCGACCGGTAGCACGAGCTTTGCCGCGACCACGCGCGGCTGTCCTATCATCCTTTCGCGGCCCAACTCCTCCCTGAGAACTGCCCTCAGCGACATCCGCTCCCTTATCCTGCGCTCTTGCACTTGCTCGAGTGTGGCGAGGTTTCCCGATAGCATCTGATACAGATCCACCGGTGGGTGCGCGGAGCATGTCGTCCTTCTCCTTCCGCGCCATGTTCCGCGTCCAGGCATGGGCAGGAGGAGGCTCATCGAGATCCGAGTCTGTGCCCTCCTTTCCACTCGACACAGTTGGTCGGACCGCATATGAGCTCGAGGCACCAGAAGCAACGTTGCTGCTTCCCCCAACAAGATTCTCTTTGGGAACTGGACGCATTGGACGTCCGGCGGGTGGACGTGGAGCTGAATTTCGCCATGGTATTTCTCCCTCGAGGACCGGGGGCGCTGTTTGTGTATTCTGGGGAATAGGGTCCGCAACTAATGGTGACCCTCCAAAGCGGCTTCTGACGCGCTCCAGTAAGATCTGCCGTTGCTCCTCGACGGATTCAGGAGCAGCGCGCTTTGCGGGCACTATTGATGGTGAAGACTCCTTGGGCTCTTCGCCTCTGCTTGCCATGGGTCCAGCTTGAGGAAGCCGTGAAGTCCCGGCGCGAGCCTGCTGAGCTAGCGTGCGTGCCATTCTCCCTCGTTTATCCGCGGCCGCCTTCTCGTCGGACGACTTACGCATGGCGTCAAGGCGTTGAATATTATTCCTTGCATTCTGTTTTGTGCGCAACTTCTCCTCCGCGTCTTTAGCCTCGCGCGCCGCGACCCTCGTAGCCTCCTCTGCCTCTCGCGCCAATCCTTCAGCCCAAGCCAAGTCGTCCATCTCCGCTGCGACTTGCGCTGCCTTCCTTGCTTTTCCCTTTCGATGGCCTCCTGCTGAATTCGTGCGTTCTCCTTGGCTGCCGCGACAGCCTCCATCTCAAGCTGGGCTGGATTTAGCCTGTTGCGGACATCTGAATTTGTTGCAGCATGCGTATCGGCCTCCTGCATTGAGGTGTTTCCTTCCCGTCGCGGTTGGCTCGCCTCCTCGAAGCGCAACTGACTTTCCCTGGTCGCGGCTGCGGCTTGTTGTTCACTTGACTTCTTTAATGTTTCGACGGCGAGAAGTGCCGCTGCCAATGCGTCCTTCAAGTTTTGTGTCTCTGGATTAACGTCCACATTCTCATTATTGTCCGCGCCGACGTTGTCATTGCTGCCCATGGGTTCTGCAGCGAATACCAAGGGGCCCCTGTCGCGGTCTATGCTAAACTGCTCCTGGAGGCTCTCCTGCATCTCAGGACTGTGCGTGACAGCTATTACCGAGCTGACCTGAGACCCTTGAGCCTGTATAAGGTGGGAAGAACTTGAAGCGCCTTCAACGCCGGACCGAGATGACCCCCTCCCTGCATAACTTGTAGGGGGCGCATTTACCAATCCCTGGGCCTCCTTCATGACATCGCGAAGAAGCATCACCATTGGAAGAATTTGGTCGTCCACAATCGGAATAAATGCAATCTGTGAATTCAAAATGTGATCTGGGATGCCCGACTGAACCGCGTCTTCTTCATCCTCCCACCCAAATTGCACAAGATCGGCCTCGCGGGTGATAAGGCCGATGATGAGTAAAAATTGTTCCACGATTATGTTGTTCTCAGGACTGTCTCGTGGGAAGCTGGCGGTCTTGTCGAGATAAGGGGCACTTCCCAGCCACCGGAGTGCAGCCGCGAGGCCGTCAGGATCACTGTGAATTGTCGAGGGAAGGTAGCGGTCATCATAATCCCAGCACGTCCAGCCATTTCCCTCAAGGGGCGCGAAGTGTGGTATGGTGCCGTGCTGAGTTGCATGCATTAGTCGCGGAACATATTAACGTCGCGGTGAACTCACCATGAGTTCATCGAGTAACTCGACTGCTTCAAAATATGCCTGCGCCGCGCCTATTGATACAAGGAAGTTATGACGACGTGTGCGCGAGTTTTGGCCCAGCTGGCTGGCTTTATTCGAATGAGTGATGCATCCTCCTCATCATCAGAGGAATGATCGCTCTCGGCGCCGACATCCATATCAAACTCGTCACTCTGATCCTCGTCTTGGACGCGACGGGCAGGACGTTTGCCACGGGCTTTCTTGCTCCCCATCGGCTTGGACTTTTTGTTCTTTCGCGTCTGCTTCTTCGGCCGCTCGACGACAGCTTGGTCGTATACTGCGGGCGCCATGATCGCATTACCGTCGTCGTCATGTTTTAACATGTAGGCCTTAAAACGAAACGGGGACACCCCCATTGCTGAGTTGTCGCTCGCGCCAGTATGCTAGCAGGCTCCTTAGCGGCCCGTCGGTCATGTGAGAAGGATCGCGAAGGCCCATCCTTTCAGGAGTCATCTCTTGGTCAAAGTATAGGAAAGGATTTTGCGTGATATGCGTCCAAGGGGCTCGCGCCTTTGTACTTCCAGTCGCGGCCTCTGTCCGGTCATCAGAGACGGCTGTCGCGACAAAGGAAATGTGCTCACTAAAATGCATGTTCAAGAACTCCCTAAGCAATGCTTTCAAATCGTCGAGCTTCTCGCGATCGTCACCCGCAGGCTCATCAGGGATCAACGGAAGACCCTCCGCATCGAGGTCCATGATCTGCCTGATCCGCGCCTTTCTCGCGGCTGTACCCATTGTCGCGTCCGCTACCTCTCCATCCAAGAATACGTTGCGACTGTACGTGCCGAATTCTTCGTATGTGTTCTCTTTCCAATCCGGCATGTCCGTAAATGCTGGAGCATTTTCTAGGTCCTTGTTGTAGTCATGTCTGTATTCTATGTCAGCATGAGGCGTTTACAGATAAACGCGACCTCACGTTTCTACGAGGACTTCGTCCGGTCCAACCTGAACGGTGGAGAACGCGACCATTCGCACGCCATAGTCGCTGTATATCTGAGTCGTGAAGGCCTTCAGCTGCTGCACCAATTTCCTTTGGATGGATCTACACAAATATGAGGGACAGGTGTGATACAGCAAAGAGGCACTACAAACTTTTGCGAAGCCAGGACGAGCGGCCTTTTCGCGGCTGTCGGCACGTTCGCCCTCGCAATATACGCGGTTTGCTCGTCCTCAGTGAGTGCTTTCCAAAGTTGAGCTTGCGCGGACGGCCACGCGCCGATATTCTTGTTTCCAATCGCGTCCCCATTGGTGATCTCCAAAGACATGGCCTTGACAAGCTCCCTGTTCTCGAGTGCAAATTGCTCTGGACCTGACCTTTTACGCCCCCATCTAGTTGCTTTTCTCGGCCCATCACCTCTGTTGCTGTTACGGAACCATTCCAGGAGTTGCTGCACCGGTATCAGCGTTGTCGCGATAAACAGAGAAGAAGACGTACCCTTCGTAAGGCCCCTTTTTCCATGTCGACGAGCGTGGGGTGTGCAGTTTGTAACTTGATTAACGCCGCGTCGACGATTAATTTTCTTTGATTACGGTCGGCACTCTTGAAGAGCTCGAGCTCAGCACCTAAAGAACTGGTGTGGGCACCTTTGAGACTCATTTTGCAGGTTGGATGGTTTTTGGTGGGAGGTAATGGCTGTACGAATAAGAAAATTCAACAGGGCACACATCGCGAGTCCAAATCGGTGAAACACCGCGCTCATTGCGTCTGCAACCGCGACCAGGCCCGATGTGGACCGTTTCACATTAAGCGACAAGTGGCGCCCTGCGTCGGCACCGCGACAATGCAATTACGCCTTAAAGCCGACATCATTGTCCTCCCATTGGTAGCCAGATAGCTGAGCTCCGGCGAGGCGCGCCGGGTGCCTGAATGTTCTTCCAGAGGGCGCGTGAATACATGTAGGTAGACATGCTGGAAACACATGTACTACATGGCACTCAGGTAGTAAACGGGCCTCGGAGCTACTTCCACAAACATTTCATCGCTCTCGTTTTCACACAAATTGTGGGTAGCTGCTATCTCGACAATGTGACCATTATGCCTGAATCGCGACAAGTTGCTGAACCTTACAGCTGATGGACTTAACCGACGAGGTGGCGGCATACATGCAAGCCATGTTTCGTAGAAGATTACACATCCTTCGAAAGGATATAGGACCCGCGCCACTACAGCCATCCTCCCTGAATATTAGTACATATCTCGTTGGTGAATGTAGCGTCATTGCAGACCGTCTCGCCCATGCATTTCTCCATCGCGGTACAGTAACAATTCATCCGTGTAATGCCATGGGGTGCTGATGCGATAAGTAGTCAGCGTCCCTTGGGATGCAGACAGGTATGCAGATGCACTAGGCGTCCAAGCGAGTGGTCAGAACCACAAGTTGGAGGATGCATTGCGCGCTAAGTGGCCGCGTCTGCTACCAGACAAAGTGATGTCATTGAGGGAACCGTCCATTCTGACGGATATGCACGGGCGGGTTCTGGCCTGGCTTCTTCCAGGTCTGCTATCTGAAAAACGGCAGGTGCACCTGAAGTAACATTCTAACTTGAATGGTGTGTGTTAACACATCCACACCAGAACGAAATGCTGGCCGCGACAGATCTATTAGCCAAGCAACTCAAGCAGTGTGGGCCGCGACTGCGTGGCGGATCACAGGAAGGGACGCGCAGTTGGCGACAATTGTCGAGCCTCTTCCGCGACCCTGCAATGTGTCGAATTCAACCAGGCACTGTAAATATATCCCCCGCATGGTACCAGCAAGGTCACGTTGTAAGTGTGACACTCACCATCGGCAGCTCATGTGAAAATGATGTTGCACAGGGACCGAGTCATGCCCTCGAGCACTCCGCGAGTCTGAAGGGGACCAATAGGGAAAGCGCACTGCAATGGATGTCTGCCATCGCTGAAACCTCAGCCATTCTGTCTGCGATTCTGGCAGTAGTTCACCCCCCACTTTACCAGGCTGGTCGCGACACCATGCTCAAGCTAGAGAAGGTCCCTGGTCTCTGCGAGGATGTGAAGGTGTGGGGATCCCCATTCAACGCCGTACAGATCATATCGAACCGCGAGACACCACCTCACCGCGACAACAACTCACGAAAGCCGTGGTATGATCTCCTCGCCACAATCGGATCGTACCGCGACCTGGTCTTTGAGATGGATGGGGTGGGTCTCCATGTCCATTATCCACCTGGATCTGTGGTTGCCCTTTGTGGCAAGGTTCTTCGTCACTCTGTTGGACCATGCGATGGAGATCGAGTCTGTTACGCATATTTTATGCGCGATGCCGTGCACGCTGCGATGGGGGTAGTTGCACCACATTGGATGGACATTACATATTATGACTAAAGCAGGCACATCTCTGGGAAATGAGACTTATGTAATGCCTTGATCGAAGGAGAGAAACAATGGAGCAGACTGTCATTTGCAGGGAGCACAAAGCTCGATCAGTGCGTCTGCCATGGATGTATACATCGCCGCCTGTCGCAGAGCATAACACCTGTGGCCGCGCCCAATGTATGGAACATTGCCGCGCGACAGCCAATCACAACTCCGTTTGCGGAAGCTGACTTCCGACCAGCCCATCTCTGCAATAAGAATAGTGTAATCCTCCTCCCATCGGTCGCGGCGAGCGCGCGCCCTGAGCCAATTGACCCGGTGCACTGAGGAACGATATTAGCTCAGACATCACTTATGTATTCCGAATCTTACGTTCAGCCATCCAGTCTGACTGTGCACCATCTCCGCCCAAGTCCACAGTCCAGATCCAAGAAAGCGCAGAATTACGGCTTCCACGCACTGAGTTGTCCATAAGTGCTGTGATGGATCGGAGGTTGTCGCGCACAAGTTTCTGATACTTCCCCAAAGTCGCGACGCCTGCACCCAAACCCTCCATGGCGAGTCGCGCCTGTGTGTATACTCGCGCGTTTTCATTGACCGTCTTGTTCACCACCGCGACTTCATCCCATGAGCGTAACTTCAGACGCTGGCTTGTCGCGCGCGCACTCCGGTGCGATATAGCACAGACCTGAATCCAATAGCGAGTCGAATGAGATGCAGCGCGTCGTTTGCCTGGCCTTCTCTGAGACGCAACTCCTCCTCCGCGACCTCCTCAAGGTGTCGCCACTTCATCACGTCATTGCCAAGCTCGGATGGTAACCACAATGTTGCCTCCTCCGGTTCAAACCGCGCCTCGTTCTCAATCTCGACCATCTCCTCAAGTGGGTTAATCTCTTCCTCCAGATCCAGCCACTCCGCACCATTGTACGGCACATGGAGACAGTCCGCATCCACCTCATCAAGACCAGGCAGGAATGTTGAAGTCAGCCCCTGAAATGTGTCAATGCGTTTTTGCAGCCGCTGTCGCTTCTCTTCCAGTTGAAGCTGATCCGCGAGGAGGGGATGACGGCCCAACTTCTTTTTCAAGGCCCTTAGATTTAGCCTGTGAATAGGCACGGTAGTACATTGTCAGCATGCATTTGAAGCAGGTAACATACTGTGTTTCCTGTATCCTGAGTCCATTGGCAAGCCATTGGGCTACCCCTTGATGACGGCCGGCCGCGGTCTCCTCGCGAGTGAGAGCTAACTGGATGGCAATCTTTCCAGGGGCTGTGCGATGGGAATTAAGTCGCGAGATCACCCACATGGATGGTGCACATACCCTTTTTCAACTTGACATCATAAACATCCATCTCTTGCACATCGCGGTCGCGGTTTCCCATTGCGCGCGCCTCCTGTGCAGTCCATGCTTCCAGCTGCTCATTGCTGGCGGTGGCTTCCATTTGTGCGAGCACTTCCGAGCTCTCCTGCCGTCCATTTTTAGCTTTCTTCCACTTGCGGACGAGTGAAGCACCTATATATATGGGCGTAATGTCAGTGCCGCGACAAGGTGCTCGACAACGTTCATACCCATCCCCGTTAGTTTCTTCCAGTTGGAGTCATTCATGTGGTCGTCGATTACCTCCCTTCTATGCGCTGTGGACATCCCGCGCGTGCTTCCTGATATGTTATTTAGTGGAGCCCATAATGTTTCAATTACCTCGCCATCTATCTGACCCGCGCCTTCAATGAAATTGGGTGAGTAACGAGGAAAACAGCTATCTTGATGGCCGTGCACATGGAATAGCCCTATCCCACTACGTATCTTGACTCCTCGTGGCATTTCAAGGTATGGATTCTTCTCAAATCTGAGATGCAACCTCTTGCTGTACTGGCACATAATATCATACATCACAAGGAGTATTTTCACTCCGCCCAGCGTCGCGAGGACGCTGTTCAGGGAATAGTCCATATTCATTTGCCTGCATGAGACACACAATTAGTCGCGGTCGCGGCCTTGTTGCGAGTGTACTAACCGCTCGCCTTTCTGAAAGTCAACCACGGCATGAGGGACAAAACACCCATGACGGGCACATGCTGCCGCGCCAATGCCTGTAGCCTCTAGGTTGTGACGATCGGCATTGGCCTGACTGACTGCCCGATGGTCATGACAATCTGATTTCTATATTCCAAACACAAAGCTGTGTATCAGGTATGCGCGACCGCGACTCCATGGACGACTGACCTCTTTGAACTCCAAGGCCACTTTTAAATGTTCCTTGTATCGCTTTTCCTCGACCATAAATCCGTGTCCGTCACTCAAAGCCACATCGTCCGTAGGATTTCTCATACGCAGATGCTCCGCACTGAAGTTCCCATCCATCACAATGGAGCGCATATACTTCCACCTGTCGCGACGCGTTTAAGGCTGGTTAGTGCTGGTCGCGATGGGCAGCACTCACTGTTGTGGGTCATTGCGAAAATCCTCCGGTATATTAATATGTGGTTGAGGACATGTTGGACAGAATATGGCTAATCCCCCTGGTGGGATTGGCGCCGTTACTGTATGCCCGTATCCGTGCCACTTTCGATACTTGAGATTGCGCCACTGTCGCGACAGACGCAAAAGCTCACGGTACCGATCCTATCCAGGTGCATTAGCATCCATGCTTGTCCCCAGCCATGGGGAGCGCACCGGTACGCTGTCCGGAAATGCGTTGTTGGTGACGCGAGTCAGCTTGCTAAAATAGCTCATCGCGGAGGTCTTGCATTCCTTATTTGTAAGGAGAAAGTCGTCGAGCACTCGGAAAGTGAATGCAGTTTTTGGCCGTAATGTTGTCGCGGGATAAAGACCCATCGCGAGCAGCTGTTTATCCATGCTGTCGCCATTAGGGCATGAGCACCATCCAACTCCAATCTCATGCACACCGGTTACATCTACCACAACTATGAGGTCTGTTTCGCGTCCAAGGGAGGGGGCGAATAGAGGCGGGGGCGAGAGAGGGGCTTCTTCTTCATCGCGACCCTCCATTGCTGAACAGTCGCGGTAGCCTGCGTCTTGGCCTGCGTTTCCGGCACATGGTCGGCCCTCATGCCCAAGCCATATGCGCACGCCTGCGTCATTGAGCCACGCGGGGGTAAAGAATTCACCAGTCCACTTCTCTATACGGTGAAGCGGCATCACCATGTGTGAACGCTGCAAGCATCCTCGACATGTCACGGGGCATCCGTAGCATTCCAGGCAGCGCCAATCACCCTCCGCGGAACGGCATTGGCTGCATTGTCTGTCAGGTGGCGGTGCTTCCCGCTCCAGCAGGCAGGCGAGATAAGCCTCGCGGTGTGGAAGCCAGTCCCGCATAAAGTCATTCTGGCCCTGTGAAACGGGACGCGATGAGCAAATGCCGCTCGATAGTAATTCAGTTACCGTGCACCTTGTGTCGAAGCTGGGGCATTTCGATAGGCGGAGCATCATACTGATCATCAGGTGCCGTAGTCGCGCTCGCGGCTTCATTACGTGGTTTACTGGGGGATTTTGAGGGTGATCGGCTAGGAGAGCGCGACGCTTGAGGATTGTCTTTGAAGACGTACTCAACTCCTCGCGTAGTGCGCTTCTCGACTCTGGTTCCAAATCGAACACCACGTCCCACCTTGAAGACAGTCCCGCGAGGGCGAGATCCCATAGCTGCAGGGAATAAAATGGGAATGACTCAACAACGCTCCTATTGTTATGTTGATGGAGATAAAGGAATGGCTCTTGCGCGGCCCTGCTTATGACTCATGCACTATGCTTTGCGACCATGAGGTGCACACGTGTTTGCGAACATCAGCTGACGCTGCCACGAGGTGAGCAGGAGAGATATGGTAAATATTAGACTAGACATGTAAAGGCTGGGCTCGCAGTTGATTGCCTCCCATCGACTTTCAATGTCTTCCGCTGCCATGCCGCCTCAAGCTTCCGCCCCGGTGTCCGCGGAGCAACTCGAAAGTACCGCGACGCGCATGTTCCGCTATCGCGCGTGGCGCATCCAGCAGGCACTGATAACACACCATTCAGTCACTATAGCCTACTCTATAGGGAGAGATATGGGTGAAATTCTTATTACTTTGTCAGGAGAGCGGACGTCGGCCGACACCCTCGCTATAGCCTACAGTCAAGGGTCGGCCGAGGGCTATAATATAGCCTGCAGATACAGCGCGGCCGACTGCGCCATATTTCCCTGGTATATTCTCGCCTTCAAGTAGTGTCGGCCGAGGGCTATAATATAGCCTACAAATACGGCGCGGCCGAGTGCGCCATATTATTGTGGTATATTCTGGCCTTCAATGTAGGGATGGCCGAGGTGTATCATATAGCCTACAGACAGGGCACAGCTGACTGCGCCATAAACTCTAGCTATATTTCAGCATGGCACAGCTTGATAGAGCATGGCACTTTGTTGGGAATTTAATCCTACAGCTCTGCAAACCGCGCAGCTTTTTTGGGAATTTGATGGCACAGTTGTCCAAAGCATGGCGCTTTTTGACAATCTGATGGCGCAGCTTGGTAGAGCATGGCGCTTTGGGGGAATGTCATGGCACAACTTTGTAAAGCATGGCACATTTTTTTGGGAATTTTATGGCGCTTTTTTGACAGTCTCATGGTGCAGCTCTCCAAAGCATGGCGCAGCTCTCCCAACCATGGCGCTTTTTTGGGATTCTCATGGTGCAGCTTTATAAAGCATGGCGCATTTTTGAGAATCTCATGGCGCAGCTTTGTAAAGCATGGCGCTTTTTTGCAAATTTGATGGCGCTTTTTTGACAGTCTCATGGCGCACTTCTCCAAAGCATGGCGCTTGCTTGGATATTTCATGGCACCGCTTTGCAGAGCATGGCACCGCTTTGCAGAGCATGGCGCATTTTTGAGAATCTCATGGTGCAGCATTGTAAAGCATGGTGCTTTTTTTGCAAATTTAATGGCGCTTTTTGACAGTCTCATGGTGCACTTCTCCAAAGCATGGCATAGCTCTTCCAAGCATGGCGCTTTTTTGGATATCTCATGGCGCAGCTTTGCAAAGCATGGCTCTTTTGTGCGAACTTCATGGCGCTTTTTTGACAGTCTCATGGCACAGCTTTGAGAGCATGGCACCTTCTTGGATATCTCATGGCGCACTTCTCCAAAGCATGGCACAGCTCTCCCAAGCATGGCGCTTTTTGGGAATCTTATGGCACAGCTTTATAAAGCATGGCTCTTTTGTGCGAACTTCATGGCGCTTTTTTGACAGTCTCATGGCGCAGCTTTGAGAGCATGGCACTTTCTTGGATATCTCATGGCGCACTTCTCCAAAGCATGGCGCTTTCTTGGATATCTCATAGCGCCGCTTTGCAGAGCATGGCGCATTTTTGAGAATTTGATGGCGCTTTTTTCACAGTCTCATGGTGCAGCTCTCCAAAGCATGGCGCTTTTTTGACAGCCTCATGGCGTAGCTCTCTAAAGCATGGTGCTTTGTTGGGATTCTCATGGTGCAGCTTTATAAAGCATGGCGCATTTTTGAGAATCTCATGGCGCAGCTTTGTAAAGCATGGCGCTTTTTTGGCAAATTTGATGGCGCTTTTTTGACAGTCTCATGGCGCACTTCTCCTAAGCATGGCACAGCTCTCCCAAGCATGATGCTTTCTTAGATATCTCATAGTGCAGCTTTGCAGAGCATGGCACTTTTTGGATTTCTCATGGTGCAGCTCTCCAAAGCATGGCGCAGCTCTCCCAACCATGGCGCTTTGTTAGGATTCTCATGGCGCAGCTTTGCAGAGCATGGCGCTTTTGTGCAAATCTCATGGCGCAGCTTTGTCAAGCATGGCGTGTTTGTGGCATAACACAGTGCTTTTTTTGGAATTCCACAGGCTGCTCTGCAGATCATGGCACATTTGTGAGAATGTCATGGTGCAGCTTTTTACAGTATGGGGTATTTGTGTAAAGTTTGTGGTGCACCCCTGCATGATAATGCTTTGTAAAGTATGGTGGTCCTCTGTAGTATCATACATAGGCTAGTCATGGTTGCTTTTCGAGGTTCAAATTCACCCTTTTGCTTCACATCTTTGTGCTTGTTTCCTATGCAGTTGCCTAAACATGCAATCTGGAATGGGCATCTAGAGATCCTGCAACCCAATGGATGCATAATTTGAAGTACCACCCCTGGGGCATAAGTTGCTAAGTAAAATGATTTGCTCCATGTGATTATATTACATATAATAAACATTTTGGCCAACAAACATTGTAACTCTGCTCTTTTAGGCCTGTCTTACACCCATATCATGTCCATCTTATGCCCGTCTTACACCCATCTTACGCGCATCTTATGCCTGACTTATGCCCCTAAAGGTGGTGAACCATGATCATATTTATAGAGCATAGCACAGCTATGCAAGCACAATATATGTGTGCACAAGCTAAACAAAACCTGTCTTATGATGTGGTATAGAGATTTCATCGAGATATGCCATAGATCAGCTGTGCCACTTCACTGTTGACAGTTGTTTGTAATATAGCTCACTCAAGTGTAGGTCGTAACACACACTGTTTTGTGGCTTCTATAACTAGTAGTTCTGCAAGGACAGATATCATATATACATAGCAGGCTTATATGACAATAGTAGACACTCACTATGTATAGTACTAGGGATATTACAAAACTGCTTGTTCCAGATGAACTGTGTCTCAGGCTAAACTGTGATAAGCCCAAGTATTGGCAAGTGTATAATCAACTACTTGTGAATACATAGCAGTAGTCAGTAATGAAATTGTTACTAAACATCTAGTCATCCAATTGGCTTGTCTTCACCAATCTTGCTATTCACCAGGTTGACATTCAACACATTTCTCATCCACTGGTCTCACAATCCATCAGGCTTGCCCTTACCAGTGTCGTCATTTATAAAAATTGTGCTCTTCTTATTTGCATCAAAGCTCCACCTGTCTCTACAAAGCTCTGTCATCACCTACAATGCTGAGCCATCCATATAACCAAGTATCTTTTGCATGATTGATACAAAATTGGCATCACTCTTTACAGCCTATAAAGCTGCACCATACAAAAATGCACTAAGCTTTACAAGCTGCGCCAGGAGATTCTCAAAAACACGCCATGCTTGACAAAGCTGCGCCATGAGATTTGCACAAAAGCGCCATGCTCTGCAAAGCTGCGCCATGAGAATCCTAACAAAGCGCCATGGTTGGGAGAGCTGCGCCATGCTTTGGAGAGCTGCACCATGAGAAATCCAAAAAGTGCCATGCTCTGCAAAGCTGCACTATGAGATATCTAAGAAAGCATCATGCTTGGGAGAGCTGTGCCATGCTTAGGAGAAGTGCGCCATGAGACTGTCAAAAAAGCGCCATCAAATTTGCCAAAAAAGCGCCATGCTTTACAAAGCTGCGCCATGAGATTCTCAAAAATGCGCCATGCTTTATAAAGCTGCACCATGAGAATCCCAACAAAGCACCATGCTTTAGAGAGCTACGCCATGAGGCTGTCAAAAAGCGCCATGCTTTGGAGAGCTGCACCATGAGACTGTGAAAAAAGCGCCATCAAATTCTCAAAAATGCGCCATGCTCTGCAAAGCGGCGCTATGAGATATCCAAGAAAGCGCCATGCTTTGGAGAAGTGCGCCATGAGATATCCAAGAAAGTGCCATGCTCTCAAAGCTGCGCCATGAGACTGTCAAAAAGCGCCATGAAGTTCGCACAAAAGAGCCATGCTTTATAAAGCTGTGCCATAAGATTCCCAAAAAGCGCCATGCTTGGGAGAGCTGTGCCATGCTTTGGAGAAGTGCGCCATGAGATATCCAAGAAGGTGCCATGCTCTCAAAGCTGTGCCATGAGACTGTCAAAAAGCGCCATGAAGTTCGCACAAAAGAGCCATGCTTTGCAAAGCTGCGCCATGAGATATCCAAAAAAGCGCCATGCTTGGAAGAGCTATGCCATGCTTTGGAGAAGTGCACCATGAGACTGTCAAAAAAGCGCCATTAAATTTGCAAAAAAGCGCCATGCTTTACAATGCTGCACCATGAGATTCTCAAAAATGCGCCATGCTCTGCAAAGCGGTGCCATGCTCTGCAAAGCGGTGCCATGAAATATCCAAGCAAGCGCCATGCTTTGGAGAAGTGCGCCATGAGACTGTCAAAAAAGCGCCATCAAATTTGCAAAAAAGCGCCATGCTTTACAAAGCTGCGCCATGAGATTCTCAAAATGCGCCATGCTTTATAAAGCTGCACCATGAGAATCCCAAAAAAGCGCCATGGTTGGGAGAGCTGCGCCATGCTTTGGAGAGCTGCACCATGAGACTGTCAAAAAAGCGCCATAAAATTCCCAAAAAAATGTGCCATGCTTTACAAAGTTGTGCCATGACATTCCCCCAAAAAGCGCCATGCTCTACCAAGCTGCGCCATCAGATTGTCAAAAAAGCGCCATGCTTTGGACAACTGTGCCATCAAATTCCCAAAAAAGCTGCGCGGTTTGCAGAGCTGTAGGATTAAATTCCCAACAAAGTGCCATGCTCTATCAAGCTGTGCCATGCTGAAATATAGCTAGAGTTTATGGCGCAGTCAGCTGTGCCCTGTCTGTAGGCTATATGATACACCTCGGCCATCCCTACATTGAAGGCCAGAATATACCACAATAATATGGCGCACTCGGCCGCGCCGTATTTGTAGGCTATATTATAGCCCTCGGCCGACACTACTTGAAGGCGAGAATATACCAGGGAAATATGGCGCAGTCGGCCGCGCCATGTCTAAAGGCTATATTATAGCCCTCGGCCGACACTACTTGAAGGCGAGAATATACCACAGAAATATGGCACACTTGGCCGCGCCATGTCTAAAGGCTATATTATAGCCCTCGGCCGACACTACTTGAAGGCGAGAATATACCAGGGAAATATGGCGCAGTCGGCCGCGCTGTATCTGCAGGCTATATTATAGCCCTCGGCCGACCCTTGACTGTAGGCTATAGCGAGGGCGTCGGCCGACGTCCGCTCTCCTGACAAAGTAATAAGAATTTCACCCATATCTCTCCCTATAGAGTAGGCTATAATGACTGAATGGGCTCCTGATAAGATTGAACCATCGCCTCACTGTCGGAGATCTGCCGCGAAATCAACTACAATACGACCGCTGGAAAGTGGCCCTTACCCACGAATTCGTGCGTTATCATTCTCCGACTCCACACTGACTCTGCTGACCACCCTATATGCAGCGCGAAACGCGACTATGTTTGGGGGAGATCGTCCTCGCGCGTCGCGGGAAGGCGGTCAAATTGCCTCAGATTATTGAGGCGCTGATCGAGCAGACGACATTCGGCGCGGATTGGGATCGGGACATCCACGCGCTCGCGTCGGTTCCAATAACGCACCCTTTACCGCCTCCCCCTAATGACATCCTGTCTACGG
Organism: Amyloporia xantha; assembly: GCA_036971615.1. NCBI lineage: Eukaryota > Fungi > Basidiomycota > Agaricomycetes > Polyporales > Adustoporiaceae > Amyloporia > Amyloporia xantha. Next base: position 199,340 of record JAYKKR010000026.1, read on the forward strand.
AGGACCATCTGGGATCTATGTGGTGGGAGTGGGATGACCGCGACCCCTCAAAACCGGCATGGTGGCAGTCGCCGACAGGGGTATGTTGAATTGGACTGGATGTAGCCAAACGTTAGCTTACAGTTTACAACACAGGAGTATGCAGTGGCGGACAGATTCGACGTTGATGCCCTCAGTAAGGCAGAGGAGCTCTCCAGGGACTTGGAGATAATCACGCGGAGGATGCTCGCGATGAGGCAGGCTGACAAGCTTGGGATCCTCCGCGTCCTCGACGCCGTTAAGGATGCCGCTCCCGCCGCTGCTGCTGCCCAGTCATCCGATTCGTAGCTTTCATTACATCTTACGTTGCATAGGAAATACATGTGTTCTTGAGAGCGCGAGAGTCATAATACGCTGATAATGTCTGTCATCACTCCGCGAGCGCGCAGGGAGGGCAATTCTTGCTGAATGCCACATGCCCGATTATGACGTCAAGAGGTGCCGCTGCCGCGCTCAGCGCTGATGCGACTGTCGCGGAAGTCTAAGATATTCCATGGAGTATTTGTTGAATTGTCGCGGATACGTAATAATGGTCAGGTGTGACTTCGTGTCTATATTGACGTATTCTTTGGCTGCTTCTGAAGTGATCGGCTAAGAATGCGCGCTGGTTGATGATGTTTTGAATACGTAGTCAACTCCTTGTGTCGCGCTTGTCTCGACCGTTGCGCGACCTCGTCAAACAGCAATGCTAGTTGGCCCAAGCCGCGACAACTGCGCTACAATTCACTAGACACGATAGAAGGCTATAAGCCGATCTGTCAATCAAATTTCTCAAGATAAATGGCTTCCTATCATACGCATCACCGCCTTCCCGCCAGTGCTTCACGACCATGAGGCGCACACGTGTGTGGGAAACACGTTTGCCACGAGGCGAAGAGTTGAGACATGCTAAATATTAGACGAGGTTTTCCGGGCAAGGGCTTCAGTGTCATTGTATTTCCTGTCACCGTACAATGTCCTCTTCTGCACGCCATCTTGAAAAAGTTGCGACCCAGATGTTCCGCTACCGGGCATGGCGGATACAGCAAGCCCTCGTTAGGCTGAACGAACGGATGGAATCTGGGGACCTCCCCCGGACAGACCTTCAATATGACCGCTGGAAGGTCGCGGTTACGAAGGAATTGGTTTGCTATTCTCATCAATTCTGATGTGGACCATGCTGATCATCCGTGCAAAGCGGGACACATTGGGCAATATCGGAGAGATGGTTCTCGCGGGCGGCGGAAAAGCGGTGGTTTTACCTCAGATCATCCAGGCCACGATCGCGCACATGAGGTTCGGCATTGAATGGGATCTTAACATTAAAGCGCTGGCTTCCGTACCGATTGCCTGTCCAGTCGCGGCACCTTCGGAGGAAATCTTGGACTCGGATGCGCATCTCGACACAACGTGGTGGGAATGGCCCGATCGCGACGATGACAATCCTGATTGGTGGGATTCGCCAAAGACGGTAAGCCCTTGCAACTTGATGTTTAATCAATTCTGTTGTCACTCATGTTCCAACATATAGGAATCCGTCGAGACAGATCCTATGGAGGCGAATCATCTTAGGAGGGCCGACCTTCACTCACAGCACGCTGAGACGATTGCGAGGAGGATGTTGGAGATGAAGGAGGCAGAGCAGCGGGGGGTCGTGCGGGTACTCTACGCCATTGAGGAGGAGGATCCGTGCGCCGCGACCACCACCGCGACCCGATCTTTCGTCGCGTAGTTTGTAGATGTCGTGTTCTGTCCTCTTTGATGCCGATTGTCAATCCACACGTCGCGATTGAGTTGCCCGATTCATGATTTGTCCTGATGAGTATTGAATGAGTGATGTATTCCTCATGGCGCATGCTAGTTCTACAACGCCCTCCTCATGACCATATGTAACACACAGTGGCCCACTGGCTGTACAAATACCGAGAGGAAGGCAGCGGTCGCGGCTGCATCGGACATGTCGCGCGAGCCTGGTGGCAGAGTGGTGAGCTGAATCGGCCGAGCCAGGGAGCAAGAGCAGTATAGTCGCGAGCATCTCGCGCGAGCCTGGTAGCAGAGTACTGAAATGAATCGGCCGAGCCAGGGAGCAAGAGCAGTATAGTCGCGGGCATCTCGCGCGAGCCTGGTGGCAGAGTGGTGAGCTGAATCGGCCGAGCCAGGGAGCAAGAGCAGTATAGTCGCGAGCATCTCGCGCGAGCCTGGTAGCAGAGTACTGAAATGAATCGGCCGAGCCAGGGAGCAAGAGCAGTATAGTCGCGAGCATCTCGCGCGAGACTGGTAGCAGAGTACTGAAATGAATCGGCCGAGCCAGGGAGCAAGAGCAGTATAGTCGCGGGCATCTCGCGCGAGCCTGGTGGCAGAGTGGTGAGCTGAATCGGCCGAGCCAGGGAGCAAGAGCAGTATAGTCGCGAGCATCTCGCGCGAGCCTGGTAGCAGAGTACTGAAATGAATCGGCCGAGCCAGGGAGCAAGAGCAGTATAGTCGCGGGCATCTCGCGCGAGCCTGGTAGCAGAGTGGTGAGCTGAATCGGCCGAGCCAGGGAGTAAGAGCCACATAGTTGCAGGAAGGACGCGCGAGTCTACCAGGTAGGGCACACAGGCGCTTCGGCCGAGCCATGGAATAGGAGAAGTATGGTGGGGGGGATCCCGCGCGAGCCTAGCAGGCAGAGACCACAGATGTATTGGCCGAGCCAGGAAGTCAGAGAGGACTGCTCGCGGGGATCCCGAGCAAACCTAGCAGGCAGACACCAGAGATATATCGGCCGAGCCAGGGAGTAGGAGCGAAACAGTCGCGGCTGATGCCAGGATCTTGCGCGAGTCTAGCAGGTATAGTACATGGGCACTTCGACCGAGCCATGGAATAGGGGAATCATCGTCGCGGGGATCCCGCGAGCCTAACAGGCAGAGACAGGTATATCGGCTGAGCCAGGGAGTCAGTCGCGGCTGACGCGAGGATGTGGCGCGAGTCTGGTAGACAGAGACCACAGGCATATCGGCCGAACCAGGGAGTATGAGCGGGATAGTCGCGGTCGAGTGACGGTATCTCGCGCCAGCCTATGCGCCTGCAAAATCACATGGTGGGCCGGCCGGGCCACTTTGCAGGGCCATAGCTGCGGTGTCGGCCGATGTCCGGCGCCCCATGCCTTAGGGGACAATGTCAGGCATATATATCCTAGGAGTCAGGTGAATGTGACTGAATGGGCTCTATGATGCTGACGATGAAGAAGGATCTGCACATTGTGATGACGCCGCTTAAACAGGGGGTAGTGTTATGATTTCCTTGATTATTTCGTCTTACTGTTTACTTGCTTCGTTGTCATGCTTAACCATGACTCACTGTACTATACTTAGTGCGCAACCGCTATGACTCCTCCTCCATTCCACACTGCCTTGTTGTCATGTGCAACCATGACTCATCCCTTACTCAGCTATCACCTGACTCCTACTTTGCCTTACTCATGCTCAACCATGACTAGCTATATAAACCCCTACTTACTCGCTCTGTCCCTTAGTCTTTCACTCTTGTATAACTACTGTCTTACAGCACTACTCTGAATAACATTGTTCTTGCTCTATGTCGCACTGTAGGCTACCTTTGTCCCAACTGTGCTCCTAACAGTAGGATTATTAAGGTAGTGGTAGACCGCTGATTAATGTAGGAAGTTTTTAGGGGAATGAATAAGAGAGTCTCAGAATATATGAATAACACGAAGCAAATAAGGAAGTGAGTCGGTCATTGGAAACTAAGGTAACTGAACTGTCACACTCACTGTCATGAGTTGACAACGAGTGTTTTCTTCCTTTCTATATACAGATGATTTTCTCCTTGCACTCATCATTATTTTCCCCTCTTATTTAAATGGCCATTGTACAATACACGAACACCGCAAGCTCGTTATTATGGACTTAGATGTGTCGACCATTACAGGTCACATGTCCCATTCCCATGGACTCCGTCTCGCCTTCCCTTTATGGACATTTACTTAAGCATGGTGCCAGCCAACCTCAGGCCCCGCCGGGCTCCGCTCATGACATCACTTATGACTCATAGCCTGCTTACTCAGGCTGTGCACAGACCACCTGTGCACGGACCATGTAGATAGCCTGCCCTGAACTCTTGCAGTATATAAGGTAGCACACCTCTGCCTGGGGCAGTGTTGGCACTGACCTGGTCATGACCAGGTCTGACCCTGTCATGACGGGGTCAGACCCCAAAAGGTCAGAAGGGTCAAGGGTCAAGGCGTGACCTCGGGGTTCATGCCCGAGTGGCACGACCCGAGCTGCAACTGCTTGCACTGTTTGCTCGATTGATGGCAGTCTTCGTTCTCATTTTTGAAGATGTCTACTCTATAATGTAGTAATAAAAATCATGAATAAGTTCCATATTCAATAGAGGCTTATGTATGCTTATAGAAAGCATCTGTGGCATGTAGCTTCGATATTACTAGCCAAAATGAAGATGACATGGCAGCACCCAAGCAGTCATCAGCGGAAGTATTCACAAGCTGCTTAGGTGCAATGAGCTCTCCAGCAGCGGCGCGTTCGATCGTCTATAGCTATGAGTCTCTGTCTGACGCCGTACTCGATGTTTTGCCTGGGTCAGAGAGTCCAACAGCGCTGGAGACAGTCGCACGTGCAGCCAAGTGCAGCCTATGCGGGTCACTCACGTGCTGACCCTTGACCTTTGTCTGACCCCTGGGTCAGACCTTGTCAAGGGTCATGACCCCGTCAAAGGTCAGGGGGTCAGGCATGACCCTGCCAACACTGGCCTGGGGACTTCAGTTTTGACCTCTTGTCCCTAGGTAAGCCAAGCCCTGCTTGTACTTACTTATTTACGCTTACGTTCTATTTATCTTGTCCCTAGCCTCTGATTCAAGCTTAGCTCATCGTCACTGCGGTAAGACCCTAGTCGAACACCCTCAGCCGTTGTAGGTTTGTTGGTCCTCTGTCGCTCGACTCATAGTCGTGACACTCACAGACTGCCAAAACTGGCAACCTGACATTTTAGAATCATGACTACTTGGCCACTGTCCTCAATTTTCTTATTGCTAACCACATCAAATTAATATACAATCTGTGCACTGACAATCACACAGGGCTACAATGATGCAATGACCCTGGAGCACAACTTCTTGCTTGAACTCATGATGCAAGCACACAATCTGGTGTTTGAAGTTGGTTTCTGATGAACCATGCTATACTTTGCTTGAGAACTGTTCAGATACAAACTACAAGCTAAAGTATCCTATGGATAGGAAACAAAACAGACTGAAAAATACATAAAGATCTCAACTTGAACTGAGTTCACTTTTAGCTTCAATGAAAAAGGGGCCCAACCGGGATTCGAACCCGGGATCCCTTGCAGTCGGTAACACCCAAAGCAAGTATCTTACCTCTAGACCATTGGGCCGTTATATGTTCATCGTGCTTATATATCTACATTGATTGCGCATGCAGGGCCTTGTGGAGTCGGTTGGACTACTTGAGTGACGGCGATGATTCGTACATCAAGTATCCATGGGTGTTGGATGATTCCTGCGTCATATAAGTAGGCCAGCCGCATAAAAGTAGCTGGAAGCGCAATCCAACGTCTCTCACATAATAATTACTACTCCGTCCTCGTCATTCATGTCTTCTTCTGAGCAAGAATCCGTATCCTATCCTCCTGCAGTTCATGTGGGGGTAACGACGTCGCCAGAAATTGTACAAACACAACCTACGCCAGTCTCGTTAATGACCCTACGGGCCCCGACAGGTGGTGATACAACCACGGGGAAAGCAGACAGACCCAGAGGAGGTTGCATACCCTGTCCGGTGCGTCCTCATTCTACTCATAACTATGCCTGTGCTGACAAGTCATTCAGGATGGAACCATCTGCTACATTATACCTTTGCCTTGTTGCTGTTGTTGAGCACGGAGCTGCCATACCGTTGATTTCTGTGCTTTGAGGACAATCGTCGGAAATGCTTCTATGTTGTAACGATTAAATTTCGTCCGATTGTACATGTATTGTTAGCTCGTATTCCTCGACATCAGTGTCTTTTTGCGCTACCATACGAACGTCTGCTTTGCTGGTCAGGGAACTGTATTTACGCATTGCAGTACCATTGGCGCGGGCCAATCTTGCACAGTTCGTCATTTGTCCGCTTGTACGCACGCTTGCCCTTTACGACGGGGAGCAGTTACTCTTCGTAGGCAGCCTACAAGGTTATTGTATCAATCATGGACAAGTTCACGACCCTTGAACCTGTCAGGCTGTATGCGTCCTCTCATTCTACTTCAGCTACTGCCGGCCGCGCGCCCTCGAAGAACGCAGGGGTTCCATCCAACCCACACGTCAGGGGCCCTCCTCCTTTTCAGCTCATAGGTCGCCTCCCTGCAGACCTTCACATCTTGATCCTTACTCACCTAGCTGTGCCGGACTTGCCTGCGTACTCCCAATCATCTAGGGCATTAGCTAATCTTGCCAGGGATGAACGTGTATGGGAAACGCGCTGGAATGCCTTCGGTGTCGAAAGGAGTAATCTAGGCGGTGTGCTTGATGCCCTGGAGGAGAAGATGAAGACCCAGAATGCAGTGACGAAGGGCCAAGCCCCTCCCACATTAGCTGTTGACATAGTCGACGACGAGTTTGGTGAGTTCGCAGCAGTCGACGCTCAAGCAGACGAGATGGGGGACTTCATCGGGACCTTCAGTGGTGCTGCGATCCATAGTCCACGCTCTCCGAGAAATAGTCCTACGCCCTCTAAGCCCTCCTTTCGCGCCCTCTATATTCGGGCACATACTCTTCTCAAAACGCTCATCCCCGCCTTGTCTGCCCCGCCCCACGCTGTTCTCTCCGCCCTCTTCCCTTCGCCTGCTCCACCCCTCCGTCAGCAAGCGCATACGCTTCGGCTCTTGTCATACTATCTGTCACCCCGAGTGAAGCCCTTGCGCTCATGGCAGTCGCTTAGTGCTGCCCTACGGGCCGCGATTGATCGCTTTGAAGACGGCCTACTCACGGCATTCGATGTCGCCGATAGTAAAGGTAACGAGCCTGCAATGAAGGAAGCTGCGGAGGCCAGCTGGGAGGTATGGGATCGTTCCGAAGGCGCTTGGGAGCTGGGAGCGATGTGGGCTGAGAAGAGGGAAATATTGTATGAACAAAGCAAATGGAAAGCTCTTGACAACTTCACGTACGTAGACCACACGCCTTCGCTTCAGACTGTTTCACAATATCTGTAGAAAGGACGGCCAACTGGACTTCGACGCTATGGATGCTTTCATAGGTGCAGTCCTCGCAGCTTTGAAGGAGCACGGTGCAAGAGCAGTACGAGTGTTTCCTCCAGAAACAAATGTTCTCCTTGCGTTTTCCGACCGCCTTGCGAATGACGTGGTAAGCTGTCATATTTCTTTCTTAGGATATATTTACCAGTCGTCTCACCCGTATGCTGTATTTTCGGCCAGGTGGCCGAATATATATCACCGTTGCTGAACCGGGCCCGAGAAATCTCAAATGAAACGTTCCTGAAGGCAACCGCGGCCAGCTTTAAAGAAGCGTGGCGCATAGTCGACGTCATCGTTGAAGTTGCCGCAGAACGAGACGACTCGCTGGTCTCTAAAACGCAAGCAGAAGATGTGGTGTGAGCTGGCACCGTATGCGTTAAATTCAGGATTCAGTACGACATGCTTGCATTACAGGTACCGGATGTTCGAAGTGAACATGGATGAGTATCTTGACGAGGAAGTGGAATTCGTCAAGCAGTGCTTTGAGGTGACCTGCGGAGGCTGGGAGACACAGGTACGTCTCCTTATTTGTCTCCAAATGCAGCATTTTATTAATTGAATTTACAGCTATCGAACCAGACAACAGTGCCAACTACAGCGCCGGACCATGTACGCTTTCTGGGTTCTCAGAACCCTGCACAAGTGAAACGCACTGTCCTTGCTTCTTTTACTGACGTCCTCCTACTCCCTGTAACCATCGTTCCTCGCACAGTGGGAAAAGCTGTCGGGGCAGCCTTCACTTCTGGCAGCAATGCTGCTGTTCAGGGAATTTCTATGTTGAATCCACAGCGCTGGGGAGGGAGTGCCGGCAGCGATACAGCGCAACGCGGGTCGCGAGGGTTCGGTCGCTTGAGTGGCTGGAGTAGGAATGAGAACGAAAAGAGCTGGTACACGCGCGACTTCAGCAAGAGCGGTGATGAAACTTTGTTCGAAATCGGAGATGTGGATGAAGATGAGAAACTGGACAATAAACATGGAGTAGAGAAGGAAGAAAAAGACGAAAAAGCGCGTTGTGAGTTTCTTCCACATCGGTGTAGCTTCAGAGATGAACATTTACAGCATCAATGTCTTCGGCGACCACTGTGGACGTTGCGAGTACTGCACCCACGTCGATATCCTCCAGTCGAATGTCTACGCCGAATCCTTCAAGCACGACCACTCCCCTCGAAACCCTTGATCTTCTTCTGTCGTTAGACATCGCTCTAGAGCTCATTCATGCGGACCGGGAATCGTTGAAGCGTGCCGAAACGTTTTCAGGCTATCCAGGCCAATATGGACATCGCGTGCGCGATACGCTCGAAGAAATATTCGTACTACTGCTGCAGGCGCTTAGCGAAAGACACATTCGACCAGGGTTCGAGACGTGAGTAATGATAGCCCTTGCTGTTGTACAGTAGGCATTTCCTGACATGTCAAATAGGGCGACAGAACAGATGAAAACGTACCAGCCCGCAGAACATGAGGAGACTCGCAGCGTTGCTCCTTTGCTGCAGTTCTTTGAGCTCGTCCACGTTGGTGACACTATGCAATCCATGGTTCAGGTGTACTTTGACAAGGAATTGGTGAGTTGTTTGTAATTACCTCTAGATTTTTGCATTGAACCCGATTCTAGGTACCCCACATTGATCGTACGGACTTCCTAAATACGGTAGTTCGCGAAAAGAAGCGGTTCGAAGATATTTTGGATGACTGCGTCGCTGCTGGGCTTAATGCTGGAACTGACGCACTGATGAATCAGGCAAGTTTGGAGCTTATTTCACTCGCGTGCGGTGCTAATACAGGTCATCTATCAGGTAGAACATATCATTATGAAATTCACTAAACCTCGCGAGTATTACCCTCCTGAAGACGCTCCGCTTGATCTTGGTCCGACGCAAGGCTGCGTAGAGGCTATACAATGCTTGAGGATGCACTGCCAGCTACTGAAAGGAAGCACGAGCAAAGAAGTGCTGGAGGTGTTCTATCAGGAAATTGGCATTCGTCTCATTGGGTGAGTGTCCTGCTGTCATAAAGGGTCTTGACCTAATGTCTCACGGACGCTCGTGCTCATAGAATCATACAGAAGCATTTGAAGCGGCAAATCATATCTCTCACAGGAGGCTTTCAAGTCATAGCGGATCTAAACGCTTATTACGCGTTCATATCTTCCTTAAAGGTGAAATCCCATCCATTAGGCTGATGATGTCCATCTGAACCACCCACGTAGGTTAGCAGTATCGCGGCTGAATTTTCATATTTGAAGATGCTTGGACACGTATATGTAGTAGAGGATGCGAAGGATTTAGCACAGATTGTGAGAGATGTGACGCGGTATGGTGGTGCTTATAAGCCTGAGGTAGGCATTCCAGTTCCCTGTTCATTCATGGCTCACATTTGTCACAGGATATCTATGAGTTTATTCAAAGACGAGCCGATTGGAAGAAGATCGAAAAGACAGTTGATAAGACCATGTATAACCTCAGTTTTAAGGAGGACTGCGCAATTTGTTGATACACCATTACTTGACTCGAATAGCAGCGCTAGCGTCCTCTCCTGCATCCGGGCTTATCTGTGAAACGACATTCCGCTGTCAGGAACGACAGCTCAACTAACGCTGAACTATGACATAGTTCTCCTTAAGGCAGATCTTGATAGTACATGGAGCTATTAATCATCGATCACTTATACCGCGCATTGCGCAGTGCGCATTGCAGCCAGTGGCACACTCCTCTTTCCTCACCTTCCACTATCATAAACTACACCCTGCTCCCATGGTCCCGTCAGAATTTTCCCTTCGCTTACAGCACGGTTTGCCTGTCTCCTCGTCAATTATCATCGCACGTTTAGTTTATTTTGGCGCAGGTATCACAGGAGGCTTCGCTCCTCCTACTCCGAGCGCCATTTACACTATAACTGGAGCTCCGTCCCAATCTGCGTTCCTCGTCACCGCTGCAGTGCGCCCGGACGGAACGCCTTCTCTTCAGGATGCTACGAGCAAGTCCCTCTCAGCCGCCGATGAGAGCGCGACTACTCTGCTCGGAGAATTATATAACATCTTGAAGTCTATCCCCACCGAGTATCCCCCTGGTAGCCAGGATATCTACGGCATGGATACGAGTATAGCTTTTGGGAGTGAGGACCTCATGTGGATGAATGGTGGTCCTGAGGGTTGTGGTAACGGCACTAGTGAAAGGCAGGCTACTGAGGAAGACAAACGGAAGTTCAAGAGAGCGGTCGATATCGTGACTCAATTGACAGAGAAAGCATCGTGATTGGGATCGGCGTCCTGACAGGCTGTAGGGTATTACAACGAATAGGATACAAACGACATGATAATGTGACCACATTGCAACGACAATCCGAAAGTACCATCCCAAGACCAAGAACAAACACGGGCAGAGCTCCAGGAATTTCTTATCGGGTTTGTCAATCATCACCTCCAACCACTGTTCGCACCTTGCTGTCGGACTGCTTGCCTCCTACGACATTCCCGCCATCGCGAACCAAGCTCTCTCGTGCTTCTTGCAATGTTTGCTCACGGTCGGTGAGGACCGTTCGATGCACAGACACCGCTGAATGCAGAGAGGCATACAAAGAAAGCTTCGATCTGCTCAGCGTGAGTACGACCAGGTCCACAATTCGGCAGAACAGACTTACGTCATATGATCTTTCACCTGGATGAGCCCATCAGCATACATACAATCGATACAGGGATAAGTCAATACGAACAAAATCGAGCATCTTCGCAAACTTGTTCGTCAATTCTGCAGAATCCCGTTCATGCTATTAGGACACAAAGACTAGAGGGTTGCTCAAATACGACGTGGACGCACCGTCGGCACCAGCCTTCCAATCGTCCATCGAGCACTCGGACCACTTCTTCTTTGCCTCCTCGTAGGCTTCTATATGCGAATCTACGTACACATTGAGCTCATGGCCAAAAACTCTGTGCAACACATGCTGGCTATGCCCCTGGTCCACGTCTCTCGGGGGAAGGGCAGATGGCTGTGCATACGGCGAGTCGAGCTGATAATGCTGCGCAGCGGGAAGGGTCCCACTACCTGACTGACCCGCCACCATCGAGTACTGTGAAGCCGGGGTGGATTGACGAGAGTAAGGCGGTGGGAAGTCATGCTGCGCATATAAGCAGTCAGCATGTACAAGGCGAACTCGACTGCATTGACTGACCGAAAGGGCATCTGGTTTGTATCTCTTCGCCTCGTTCCCGTAGTCGTGCTGTTCATCTTCATCAATGCGCTCAACACGTTTTCCAGTCCTTCTGAGAGCCCGAATCGGGTAGTTCTCGCCTTCGCTGTCCTGGCGAGGTATCCTGGCATGTTCCTGCGCGTCAAAGTCATTGTAATCATTCGGAGCACGTTCGCAATGTGCGGCCTCATGAGGCTCGTTGAGTTCCTCTTCCTCGATAACTTCACTTATCTTTTCCAGTGAAGGGTGAGATGCAATATGGGTACGGCTCTTCGGCCGAATAGGGTCGTAGGTAGTAGGAAACATGCGTCTATCGGACGACTGGGTGACAGTTTGCGACATGTGATGTCCGTCAGGTTTGTCAGAGGCAGTATTGTGAGCAGAAGTGGGTATATGCGCCGCGTTGGAGCTCAATTCGTCCGCAGAAGTGGTGGACTGAAGCTTTGAAGGCAGCGGGTGGGGAGGAGCCCGGAAACCATGCATTGATATAAATCCAGAAGAGCTAGGGAAGAAAGGCGACGACGGCCTCGGAGCTGCAACGCGTAGTGCTTGATGGTTGGGATTCGATAGAAGAGGCTTGGGCGAGCGGGAACGAGCGGTAGCATCTTCGAAGGATTTACGAGACTTTCCAGAAATATGACTTGACTGTAGCGGCTTGTTCTTCACGAAGGCAGATATATTGAGGGGCCTGTTGACCAATTTTTGCAGGGGGGGCAAATCAGCGTCCGTTGCATGGGTTTGATGACTGTCTAATTGAGTATCCACTTTTTCACCGGGATTTGAAGAGGACAAGAGTCCGTTGGAGCAGAGAGGTTCATGAACCAGTTGAGGAGACGATGCTGCATTGTGATCAGATTGGTTTGTGTTAAGACGAGAAGCCGGCCGCTGAGGAACGAAGGGGGTTCGGGCACTCATCACCAGAGTCTGTGGTCCAATGTCAAAGAGGTACGAGAGAGATACACAGCTGATCCACTAAGAGTGCGTCAAGAGGCAATCACAAGAGAGACGTTATCCCAGCATCCGCCGTACACTCTTGGCACGGTCCAGAGAAACAAAACCGTCCACTCGATGTCAGAAAAAGCCACCAATAGACAATATTATAGACACGTTCACTGAGTCGAAATATCCTAGGAGGCTTTGAGGTGGGCTACTAAGTCGACGTCGACAACAAGATGTCCTGAGCAAGTCCTGAGCATGAAATCCAGCATTGAAAGTCACGTGCCTCTGCCTGCTATTTATGCTTGCCAGTGCTTGGCACTTGCCCCAGACCCCGTCCTCTGACGCTATACACACACTCTGTTGCATGCATATAGCCAGCTTGCTACAGGGTACTGTACTTGCCATTTGCCATAGACAGCGCACATGATGGAGGATGATCTCCGAAGGCGACGGCGATCACAGTACCCCTTCTTCCTGTCATATCGTACTCGGTGGTTAGCGCAAAGTTCAGACTAATTTGCTGAGCACATTGAAGCTAATATTGTCTCCCAGGAGTGACAACGACCAGTATGCTCACGTCAACAACTCCATTTACTACCATCTCTTTGATTCCATCGTCAATACATACCTGATGAAACACTGCCAACTCTCTCCGACCGGGTCCTCACACATCGGACTTGTCGTTTCGTCTTTCTGCCATTACTTCTCCCCTATCTCGTTCCCTGCTGTAGCCGATCTCGGTTTGAGAGTGAGCAAGCTCGGTACGAGCTCAGTGACGTACGAAGTAGGTGTGTTTGAAGAGGGAAAGGAGGTTCCCAGCGCGGTCGGTGGATACACTCATGTGTTTGTAGAGAGCAGGAGCAGGAAGAGTGCACCTATGAACAAGGAGATACGGGAGGGTCTTGCTAAGTTGTCTGCCCCGATCCTGACACATGCACAGGCTAAACTGTAACACTCATTCCTGAATCAGTACTCCTTTACATCCAGAGTTACGTCGTGAGTTCCCATATTACAACTTCTAACGTGATGAGCACAGCTCACTGAAGATCCGGAATCCGTTGGGATTCGCAGCTATGTATTGCCATACGCTGCTGATTTGCACGGGATGACATGTGTCGGTCTCATTTTCCTCGCGCTATGTCATAAGCTGTAATAGCATGTGAAAGGTACCGACTCATAATACCCCAGAGGGCATTCAATACCATTGTGTTGCTTGTATCAGAAAATCATGAATTGTCAGACGTCTTCTCGAACTTGAGGTAAGCTACAAGGCATGGTTCCATTGTGATAGAGGATATTCATGAGGACCCTTTCAAGGGATAACACGTACTGTAGCCCACCCGACTTCGAGAGATTCGCTGTGGGATACGTGCCAAAATTCACGAGCTTGCTTAGTATTCTATATTGAGGCATACAGTACGACATGCTCGCCGTCGAATATATTGTCCTTCCGCACCACGGATGCCAAATACATCAATATGTGACAAACTCTACTTTGAGACGCTCGAGTCAAATCATACCCATCACGAACCTCCTGTACTAAGTACCCTTCCCCATCCGACAATATGGTGAACGTACTATAGCAGAACCCTGGGCCTATCAAAGCTTGCTCCTATCCCACTGAGGAGCCGGTTCACCATTCAGGATGGCGCAGATTGCCTCTGCGAGCCCGAGAGGCTGAGTTTGGACGATCTGTTTTCCAGGGAGAGGTCGGGCGGTAAGTTATGTTGTAGATGACGTCGATCGACCATCACATCCGATCGATCAAAATACACATCAACCTCGCAAGAGTGAGTTCACTGACCAAATGATCACAGTTCGACACCCTCCTCACAGACGCATGCTTGCCGAGTGTGCCATGCGTCAACACACGATCTTTTATATGATCTGGTCTACAGGAACAACGAAAGGGTATTAGCCAGGCCTTAGTATCGCCAATACGACCACACGTACATGAGGTCATTTGAAGGAGCATACAGGATGTGCACCGGGTACGCAGAGCAGAGTGTGGCAAGGTACCTGAAGCTGCGCACGCAGCCACTGTTGTCTTGGTCGATATAGCACGCCTTACGGTTGTAAAATCACCGGTCAATCAAATGCATTTCAGGTCGTTCATGTAGGTCAGTAAAAATTATTGTAAAAAATGCTGGCATACCAATTCCTGCGCTTTTGTACACTTTAGTGTCACGCCTTCCGTCATGTCCGAAAATCCGAGACTAGGAAGATCACGCATTCCATAATCCTTGACAGGGTGATTCTCAGCGTAGTTCAAGATGAAAGCGGGTATTGACAGTGCTCACCACGTATGCCTTCAGAACACGCTCATCCCAGGATTTGAAGCCTGCACGAGACTTCAGCCAAGCGAAGGCATCCTCGCGAGATGCGAAAATGTCACGGCGCTTTCGCACACTCTTGATGAGGTGCTGCCCGAACTCCAATTTTGGGGGCAAGCAGACCGGCTCTACGAGGATGAAAGATTTGAAGGAAATCTTTGGCCAGAATGTATTGGACAAGATTCTGTGTTCGTCATACAGTGTGAGCAGCGGTATGACACATTAGCAAATATGGACGCACAGCCCGACAGCACCCATAGAATGACCAACACCGACGAGATTGCGCGTGTTAAAATCAGTATCCACGCCTTTGCCGAGTCCTGCAAGGAATATATGTATGGCACGAGCGTACTCCCCCCAATCTACTGGCATTAAAACAGAAGGAATTAAGCTGACTACGAACGTAACAGTCGAATATACAATCAGAGATGACACACAGCTGCGATATCCCCACTGAAGGGTGGCCTCGTTCAGAACTGCAGCATCTCCGTGGTTCGGGCAGTCAATACTCCATACGTCTCGTATCTGGATGTCCCGCTGCCCGGCCAGAATTTCGTACAAGTGCCCTACTGTCGGCTCCCATTGTTCTTTGTGGGACCCTATGCCATGAGCTAGGATTAATGTGAGTGCGTCCGGACAGTCTGAGGAGATCTCTGGGTCCCAGTATCGTCTGGCAGTAATGAAGAGAGGGTATTCCGGACGAGGGTCGCAGACGTAGGACTCGTTACTGAGGACAACCATGGTGGGTCACTGCAACAGTCTGTTCTAGTCATAGTCATGAGAATGTTCTTCGTCTGTATCATGCTAAGATGATGAGAAGAAGATGCGAACGGTAGGGAGTTAAACATGATTGGATGGACAACACGGTCGCTTGCAAGTGGAACATCATATGGACGGAGGGAGCCCGTCCGCAAGTAAGTTATCTAATCTATTTCCTCATATGGGTATGCTGCATCTTTTGATCTACTCTCATCTCAAAGCAATCTGCAGATATAATCTGAGACTCTGTCTCATCCTCCATAGACTTACAGCGAACAACCAAGGAAATGGCCAGCGACTCGCTCCCCCCTGGAACAGCATCTATAAAGGCTGAGTACGCCTATTTTCATTGTACAGATAGCATACATGCTGATTTCATATTAGGTTTCTCATCTCAGTTGCTCCCCGCGCTGTGCCCGACGATGATGCGGCGGAAGGCAGCACTAGCCATGTAAATGGAAGAAGAGACGACGATGGTTCTGGTCCAGATGGGGGCGCTGGCAAGAAACTGTCTGGCGCCCAGCGCAAAAAGCTCTCAAAAGAGGAGAAGAAGAATAAGCGCGGTGCGAATAAAGGTCGGCGTTTCCAAAAGGTCCGCGATGAAGTCGAATTGTGCTGGCGTATAGCTAGCGGAAAGGAATGCGAGTTTGGGGAAGAGTACGCATCTAGTTACAAGATTTTCCACCGCAAATTTACTCCCAATAACACAGATGCCGTTTCACGCACGATATCCCCGCCTACCTCGCTGCAAAGCCCCGTGACATCCATTTTCCTTCTCCAGATGCCCTCACTGAAGTCCCTCCTTACGTGCAACCACCTCCGGACGCAGAGATGATCGATGAAAAGCTCCCCTCCGTTGACTTTTCTACCAAGTGCCCTGTTTTTGAGAGGACCGGAGAATGTAAGCACGGTCTGAAGTGTCGCTTCCTTGGTGGACATGTTCGGGGAGGGGACAACGGCGTGCTTCAGTTGACCACAGACGAGGAGAAAAAAGCGCGTGCTGCATCAGCCGAGACTGAGCTGAACTTCATCGACCCCAATACCTTAAAGCTTATCCGTACCAAAAAGGTACGACTTTTCCCCGAGTTGCTCGCTGTGTTTTCTCAGAAGTAGGCGCTCGTAGTATCCACACCCAATATCAGATGGATACCTAAAGGAGCTCCAGGACGCAGTAGCGGAAGACGCTAAGGGCGGTGTAGATGTCGAGCCATCTGATACAGCTCCCCAGTCCATATCCACAGGTGAATCCGAACAACCAGCAAAAGGACTTTCTCAGGAACCAGACAGGTCTCAAGACGATACTCCTGACGTGCCAGTCCGCTTTGCCGAAAAGAAGCGGCTGCATTGGTCTGGGAAAACGTGTGAGTTGGGCCTTCTCCCGGACACTCGGAGCTAACTACAATGCCAAATTATAGATCTCGCACCTTTGACTACGGTCGGGAACTTAGTACGTAGAACAATGTAGGATCGTTTACTGTCCCGATGCTGATACTACGTGATAGCCATTCCGTCGTCTCTGCATCGACTACGGCGTGGACATTACTTGTGGCGAGAGTAAGTAGCATCTCTAAGTTGACTACTGTATACTGATTACCGTCTTCCATCCTCAGTGGGCCTCGGGCTCTCATTCCTCCAGGGATCCAAAGAAGAGTGGTCTCTCGTCAGGCGACATCCATCCGAGTCTATCTTTGGCGTGCAGATTGCCGGTAGCAAACCCGCGCTGCTTGTTCCCGCCGCCGAAACTATCGGGCGCGAATGCGCAGGGAATCTTGACTTCGTGGATGTCAACTGTGGTTGTCCAATTGATCTGGTGTACAAGACAGGGAGTGGCTCAGCTTGTAAGCATTTCCACTCGGTCGACATGAAAACGACAGTGATATATTTACATTGTGATATCTCATTTAATGCATTGTAGTACTGGATGCTGCTGGTAAACTGGGCAAGATCGTCGTGGGCATGAACAAAGCTCTCGGCGAAATCCCTGTAACAGTGAAGCTTCGCACCGGGGTCAAAGATGGGCGGAACACTGCTCATAAGCTCATGCCACGCCTAGGGCGTGAGTTCGGAGTCTCCGCGATGACGGTAATTCTTGCGTTCCATTGACTGTAGTTTATACTGTCATTGACTGACACTCGTGGTTGTTGAAGCTGCACGGCCGTACGCGGCAACAGCGTTATACAAAGCTCGCAGACTGGCAGTACATCAAGCAGTGTGTCGAAGCCGTGCGTGCACAGGAGGAAGAGGAAGACCGTGCGCATCCATAACATCTTCTAAACTCTGTTATCTTATAATGTGTATATCCAGTGCCACCGGTGCCGATTTTCGGTGGTGGCGATTGTTTCTCTGCGGAAGATTATTGGCAGAAAATGGAAACTAGCGGGGTTGATGGTATCATGATCGGGCGTGGTGCCCTCATCAAGCCTTGGATATTCACGGAGGTCAAGGAGCGCAGGGAGTGGGATATCAGCTCGCGAGAAAGACTGGATTTGGCCCGAAAGGTCCGTATGGTGATTTAGAACAAGAAGTATCGCTCTCGCTGACCTGTCCTGACACTTCACAGTATGCAGAATATGGACTGAAGTACGTGCCCTCCATGTTGATGGACGTCAGGAGTAGATGTTGATCCCCTTCCAGCCACTTCGGCTCAGACACCGCCGGTATAAATACCACGCGGCGGTATCTCTGCGAGGCGCTTTCGTTCCAATATCGTTACATCCCCATCGGCCTGCTCGAGACGCTTCCAGGGAGAATCAATGACCGCGCACCTGCATTCCGTGGGCGAGACGAGCTAGGTATCGTATCTGCCGTCTCTTGGTGTCGTTCATGCTGACCAATCGCCCAATGGTGCGGCATTTCCGTAGAAACGCTGTTAGCCAGCGCGGATAGCAGAGATTGGGTAAAGATCTCGGAGATGTTCCTGGGTCCTGCACCCGAGACGTGGACCTTCACTCCGAAGCACAAGAGCAATGCTTATGGGAGCGAAGAAAGTCAAGGTTGAGAGGTAAATCCTTGCGACGTTGTAGCATTAGAAGTCAATTCCACATGAGCAGACTGCTATGAACACTCTTGTCTCAGGTAAATATGTGCTACATGCTTGGGCAGCCCGCATACATAATGTCTGCGTTGCACTGAAGCGAACTGCGCACTTGTGTGGTAGCCAGCTATCTGCAGATAAGACACTAATGCAACACTACTAACGCATATCACACATCAGCTCAGGACGACAAGAGATATCATTCTGGCCGCTCAGCAAGTGAAGCGGAAGTATAGGTGTACAATGTGAAGCCTGACACTCATCCAACGGTTCGCAGCATCGCGCCTCCGGCCATGACACGCCTTATCATTAGGAGTGTGTCCACGTTGGCTTCCTCTTCTCCGTAAATGCAGCCATACCTGCATACACTGCAATCAGCCGCCACTCTGAGACAATCTTTACCACTTACCCTCCTTCTGGTCTTTCGTAGCAAACAGACCATGGAACAGCCTGCGCTCGTACCGCAGCCCCTCCGCCAGACTCGTCTCGTACGCCGCGTTCACCGCCTCCTTGCCTGCCTGCACGGCGATGGCGCTCTTCCCCGCGATCGTCGCCGCCATCGCGAGCGCGTCGTCCAGGACGTGCTCCGACACGCGCGAGACGAGCCCCCACGAGGCCGCTTCGGCCGCGGTGAAGTTGCGTCCGGTGAGGGTGAGCTCCATCGTCAGTGATTTGCCGACGGTGCGAGCGAGGCGCTAGGTGGTGTGTGCGTGAGTGACTGAAAGAGCGAGGTGTGCGGGAGTGGAATGACCTGCGTGCCACCGCCGCCCGGGATGACGCCGATGTTGATCTCGGGCTGGCCGAAGACGGCGCTGGGCGACGCGAGGATGATGTCGCACATCATGGCGAGCTCACAGCCGCCCCCGAGCTGCGTGCGTGAGTGCGGAGTTGGGAGAGCAGGGCGGGGTAGCGTACCGCGTAGCCGCTGACGGCAGCGATGACCGGCTTGCGGAGCTGCGACATGAGCGACCAGTTCTCGAGGAACTTGTTCTTGAACACGTCCGAGTCTGGGCTGGCGATCAGCGACCTACCCCATGCCGATTTATGTCCGCTGGTGCAACGCACATTCCTTGTCCTTCATCTCCTTGATATCCGTTCCCGCTGCGCGTCGTACCCACTCACGTTAGCTCATACGTCCACACGCGCTGCCAGCCGAGCAAAGTAGTGTACCGCACCTGCAAACGCCTTCTCGCTGCCCGTGAGGACGAGCGCCCTCACGCCCTCGTCCGCATCGAACGTCGTGAGCGCGTGGTTGAGCTCCTCGAAAAGCGGGGACGAGAGCGCGTTGAGCGCCTTGGGCCGGTTCAGCGTGATGAGCGCGACGCCCTCCGACGGGCGGGTGGTGAGGATGTTCTGGTACTGCTGACCGGTCGACATGAGGCGTAGCTGGAGGGAGAGGCGGGAGCGGGCGAGAGAGACAGGCGGAGCGCGGAGAGAGCGGAACGACATGGCTAGATGTCCTGAATGACCGGAGCGAGAGACTAAGGTTTGTTCGATAGATGTGTGATAGGAGCTGGCTGCCGTCGTGGACGTACTGTACTTCAGAAAACCTGGGGTCAATTCAATGTGGTTTGTCGTGTGGAGGACGCGTTGACAAGACACTCAGGGGACAGAAACAGCAGGACTGTGGTCGTGCATATATATCACCTGCATTGTTCACGCTTCACCGGTAGGGATGAGAGTTAGAACCGGGGGACGTTACTCAGACTCTACCACGCCGAGGCTAACCCGACGCAGCTGACCACGCCAGCTGCATCTGCACCGTGTTTATTGCATCATACAAGCCATTCGTCACTTCCTCACCGTCAGATATATATTCAATATAATTATTCAATGAGCATGCTTCCCACGTCCTCCGTGTTCGTTATTGATGCGATATAATACAATATGCAAGGTTCCAAGGTCCTAGACAGCACCGCCCACCACAGCGTCCCCGCGCCCTCACTCCTGATTCTCCAGAAACCCAATGCCGCCATTGCGCACCTTGCTCAGGAACGCATCGTACCACTTCGCGATCACCGACATGGGCACCAGGCTCTCTGGCGTCATCGCCCCGCCCCCCACGAACCCCGACACGTAGTTGAACAGGTGCTTCACGATGCGCTCCGCCATCAGCGTCCTGTCTGTAGGCGGGTTCACCGGGCGCCCGACCGCCGACGGCAGGCTGGCCATCTCGGAGTCGATCGTTGGGAGCGGCTCGATGGCGATGCCGAGGACGGCTGTGACCTCGGCGGGCGTCATGGGTGTCGTGGACATGCCGTCGGAGAAGAGGGTGTCGTGTGAAGGCTGCGTGGAGAAGGTGCCCCGCAGGCGAAAGATCGCTGAAGGCTTTTCGTTGGAAAGCCTGGGCGCACATACTAAGCCGCCGAGGGACACTGAGACGCGAGATGTGGACGTACATTCCGAGTAACTGGAAGCCTTTTCCAGGCCAGAAGAAATGTACTGTTGCACCGTAGCCTTCTGGAAAGGGAACTGCAGGAGAGCGCATCAGAAAGATAGCTCAACGGATATCGTAGAGAAAGACAAGAGCGAGACCGTGCGAGGCAGTGGACGGTCATCAGTGGAAACGGGCTTCGAAGAAAGGCACTGCCGCAAGTGGGCAAGGATCTTTCGAAGAGAAAGTGGCGACATCAAGTAAATGCTACGCACCGGTACCCAAGAGGAAGACACATATGTGATTGATCGTACTCGCCGCAGGGAGCTCGAACATGGCATGGGTTTCGTCAATCTGCTGAAGGTTTGTCTGGAGAGGGCGGCCAGCCACACAGCAGCCGAACATTGCTGCGATTCTTGTGATGGGTAGGAAGGATGAGAGGGCTCAAATAGACCCAGAGACAGGGGCGCAGTGTCCAAGCTCAAGAGATCAGATCGCTAGCAGGTAGATGTGCAGTCGGTGCAAGCGGTAAGCAGCAGGCGCAAGAAGCGTGGAGACGTAGTTGACGATGTTCGAGGAGATTCGAGCAGCTTGATCCATGTTGGGTGTGCCACTGGCGGCCTGAGTGGCCTGCTGCAGCTGGCGACTTGGTGGGGTCGTAAAGGATGGTCTCCTCGTGGTCGACGAAAGTGAACCTGGACCCGAGCGATGAAGCAGGCAAGCCCAGACAAAGCCTGCGACGCCCGGCGGTGGCAGAGACGGCACCTGCTTTGCCCCTCCATCCTCGACCGCACATCACTGCCCATCTCGCGCGCTCATATTGCTCTTCAATTCCCGCAAAATAGCCAGGGTAACCCCGCGGGGTAGATCATCGCTGGGTGATGTGCGTATATACGGCGTGCGCACAGAGTCAGACTGCTGGCGGACCGCCGTTCACGCGCCTAGCACGCCTCACTCGGCTTCGAACGGACAAGCGAGTCTTCTGACCGGCCAGCACCCATTCAAAAGCCGTCCAGTTCGATGATCAGGCTCGCCCGCACGTCGTTCGCCTCTTCTCCTTTCTACCCCCACCATCTCAGACATTTACCCCTCCGACGGCACACCCATTCCTACGCCGACATGCACGCTCGCAAAATGCGCCAGCTCACCCCCGCCGACCTCAACCCTGCCATCCTGAACGTGCAATACGCAGTGCGCGGAGAGCTCGCCATCAAGGCGGACGAGTTGCAGGAAAGGCTCCGCTCGCACGAGGGGCGCGACCAGCTGCCCTTCCAAAAGGTCATCTCGAGTAACATCGGAAACCCCCAGCAGAAGGGGCTTGACCAGCCGCCGATTACGTTCACCAGACAGGTAAGCGGCTGTTCTACGCGTGATTGTCAATATCGTCTTGCAACGTGGGAGAGACCCGGAGATTTGGCAGAGCATCTCCTTTCGTGAATTGGGGCTACTAAACAACGGGTGATTCAAGCGCGACCATTTTGGCGGAGGAAGTGCAGAGGGCAGACATACGGCATGTATGGTTTGCCTTCTGCTGTAATCAACAGCACTAGGCTATCACTGTCAGACAAGGCGCACGCGGTCCTCGAGGTGCACCTGTCCCCGCGGCTTTGCCTTTCAAATGATCGTTCCTTCTGCGGAATCTGCCGCAGAGTCTTCTCCATCTGTCCCACTCGGAACGGAGGCATTGTCCCTTCCTTTCTGGAGGTGGACCAGGTCCAAGGCAGCTCTCACAACCGTGACTGCGAGGAAGTCATTGCGAAATGCTGGTCACCTGTACTCCGCTGCTAATCGGAGAGCGGCGATCGGCTAGCTTCGACATGCCTTCCCGCCAGTCAATCCGAGAGGAAGACTAGGGACTTCCTAGCCTGCCAGCTATCAGATGAGTGGACGTCCTCGTGTATCGGGAGCGACTCCGAGAGGCTGCTCGGAGCATGCTGTTATTTCCAAAGTTCAGCCACACCTGCTCAGAAGCATTGCAAACTGCCGTGCAAATAGAGCTCATGGATCGATTAGCAGCTGTTTGACAGAGGTAGGTACCAGGCAGTGCTGGGCGGGAATGTGTACTACCTCACTTACCAATGGCTGCACCTCCGATCCGACGGACTGACCTTGCTCCGTCCATGCATGTGCTCTTTGGCTCTTGGGAGGGTGTCCCGGATGGTTCTCCGCGATGAGCTTTCTCGTGTCTCTGCGAGAGCTCGCCGAAGCTCACACCTTCTCTTCTCATTCAAACAAAGCTTCTCATGTCCGAGGAAAGATTACTGTGTAATGCCAGCCTCTCCGCAGCGAATTACTCTCTTCGCAGTATATCCGTCTCTTCTGCAGCAGTATGACCGAAGAAGAACAGATCGATGTGATGACCGAAGCCTCGAGTAGACTTGTGCGATATAGTTTACACATGCTACTCTGTACCTACTTCTGTTTCTTTAGAATATCGGACATGCCGCAACGGTGACTGATCTTCTCACCCGATTTAGGTTGCAGCCCTCATGGAATATCCACCGCTGGTGGACATCGTGAAGGACAAGTGGCCAGCAGATGTCATCGCGCGCGCGCAGCAGTTGCAGGCTGAGATCGGGTCCATCGGCGCGTATTCGCAGAGCAAGGGCATTCCGCTCATCCGCAGACACGTCGCGCAATTCATCGAAGGTTCGTTCGTTCCGCCTGTCCCTGCATCCGCTCATCCTGACGAGCGCAGAGCGCGATGGCTACCCCAGTGACCCCGAAGACATTTTCCTCACCGCCGGCGCGTCCGCAGGCGTCTCGCTCCTCCTCAACGTCCTCATCACGGCCCACAAAACCGGCATCCTCATCCCCATTCCGCAGTATCCGCTCTACACCGCGACGCTCGCGCAGTTCTCCGGCGTCCCGCTCCCATACCACCTCTCTGAAACCGACGGCTGGTCGACCTCGCTCGACGAGATCCGCGCTGCGCTGGCCAAAGTACAGAGCGACGGCAAGGGCATCACGCCGCGCGCGCTCGTCGTGATCAACCCAGGCAACCCGACCGGCGCGCTGCTCGACGTGAAGACGATGGAAGAGCTCGTCTGGCTCTGCGAGGAGCACTCGCTCGTGTTGCTCGCGGACGAGGTGTACCAAGCCAACCTCCACCGCCCCGACGCGCACCCGTTCCACTCGTTCAAACAGGTCGTCCGCCGCCTCGGCTCACCCATCCCGCTCATCTCCTTCCACTCCATCTCCAAGGGCGTCTTCGGCGAGTGCGGCCGGCGCGGGGGCTACTTCGAGTGCTGCAACGTCTCGCCCGAGGTCCGCGCGCTCCTGTACAAGATGGTCAGCGTCGGCCTGTGTCCGCCGCTGTCGGGCCAGATCGGCGTGGACTGCCTCGTGCGCCCGCCCAAGCGGGGCGAGCCGTCGTACGCGCAGTGGAAGCAGGAGACGGACGGGATCCACGCCGCGCTCGCGCAGCGCACACAGCTCATGGCCGAGCGCCTGAACGCGCTCCCGGGCGTGTCGTGCGTGAACTCGCCCGGTGCGCTCTACCTGTACCCGAAGCTCGAGCTCCCGGAGAAGGCCATCGAGGCGGCAAAGAAGGTGGGCAAGGAGGCAGACACGCTGTATGCGCTGGAGTTGTTGGACGAGACAGGCATCTGCGTTGTGCCGGGAAGTGGGTTCGGGCAGAAGGAGGGCGAGCATCACTATCGGCTGACCTGTCTGTGCCCTGGGGTGGAGGAATACGTGGGTATGCTTGAAAAGTTTCACATGGGCTTCTTGCGTAGGTATGGTGCGGCGCAATGATGACAGCTTATTTCACAACCGTCTAAACGATCTCTCAACTACTGTATATGTGATCATAGACGCGACACGGATTTAGACAAGATGCGAAGCTGATGGTATTTTGGGTACAAACAGGTAGATTCTACCAGGTATAACTGCACATCCTACATTCGTCAACGAGCACGGCATAGATACTACGTACTAATTAAGAAGTGAAACTGCAGACACCTTGAGAAACAATCTCGTCAGTGTTTGCATAAGTCGTGATGAGAGCTATCAAAGAGATGTCAACGGCGATACAGCGAAAAAGACGTAAGGGAGCGAAGCTTCGACGGAACGAGGAAGGTAAAGAGGTAACTACAAAAGACACCGAAGAGCACTGAGACAGAGGTCGTCGAGGTGCATTATCAGTCCGAAGACGGCTCTGTCTCTGGTGAATTATAGATAAAAGCGTATTCGTGAACCGATGCTATGGGTGTGGGTCACTCATCTGGAATCATCTCGACGAGCAGCAGGAGTGAGGCGTGTGGGGAAGATGAAGAGCGGGCCCGAGGGAAGAAGAGGTAGCATGCGAGTGGCCACCGGACGACTGTGAGGACAGCGAGGACGCACGACTTAAGGTTGTCCTCGGGACGGAAAGCGTCTGATTACTCCAGACGTCAGACCCTGCCTGCCACACCATAGCGTCGCTGGCAAGCTGACCGCTGTCCTCGGCGCTCGTCTGCGTGACGAGCGGAACCGGAGCCGGAGCCATCACCGGCGGACGCTGGTGCTGATGTCCGCTGCTGCAGCACGGCGCACGCTCACCCGAGGTAGCGAAGGTGAGAGTGCGGTTGGGGTCCTCGTGGTGCTCGCAATCGGGGCACTGGCAGCCCTGGCAACAACCGCAGCAGTCTGCAGCGCAGGCGCACATCCCAGCCGGACATCCACAACGCCCGCCACAGCACTCTACTGGCGCAGCGCGGGGGCGTCCGTCCTGTAGGTTGCTCCATAGAGCGTAGGTCTGCAGCATGTTGGGGTCATAATGAGCGTCAGGATGGGTGGGCTGCTGCGAAGTGGGAGATGATTGATCCGGGCTTTGGCTGGATATGGGTGAGAACGGGGACAGTGGTTGGCTGGTGGGAGGAGCGACTATTCCGGAGACCTGACGCAGCCACTCGTCGATATTCTGCAGCTGGCGCGTTTCGTAATCAATCCCGGGAGAGTCAGGAGGGATGGTCGCGGGGAGGGAGAGCATTGCGCAATCTAGACAGCTCATGCATGTATTCGGATTAGAACACGATGCAGTGGGGTCGGCATCCTGACCACGGTGCTCGAGACAGCCTGGACAAGCGCATGACGAGCCACACCCACATAAGGCACCTCCTATCAGCGACGTATTGGGAGGTGGGCCGTTAAGCGAGGGAAGCCAGGAAGGTATACTCGAAATCGACGCGCCCGTGTCAGCGTGAGAAGCGGAAGGAACATGCATAGGAGATAACGCGTCCTGAAACGCCGACGGTCTATTCGGGCTCTCGACAAAATCCGGTCCGTGAGCGTATTCGTATGCCCTTCCGTAAGGGCTGTAGAACATCTGTCCGTGGTGGGTCTGATGCCGAGAGCTGGACGCACTCGCTGGTACGGCGGAGGGATCATGGACGGGGCCAAGAGGGGACGACTGTCGCTCAGCAGGTGGAGGCCTCGGGAGAACGGGACGATAGTCTCTTGAATGGGCATTGACTACAAGACCAGCAGGTTGAGTGATTTGAGGCTCCATCTCCGGGGTACTCGCATGTCCTGTGCTTCCACGACGTTCAGCGGGCTGAGCCTTGCGCTTCGGACGGGGAACGCGGACGGTGCAACAATTGCACGATCCAGTATCCTTGCACGAACAAGGTGCAGGTGACGCATTCCCTACAATAGTTAAGCACCGAGAGAATCACCGGGAGAAGCGAAGGGGAACCTACCGCCATACTCCGAATCCGAGCCATCACTGGAAGCTTGCAACGCGACCGACGCTTCCAGTGCTTCGGGCAAGCCACTGGGAAACGCGGCGCTGGCCGGAACCTTCACACTACCTGAAGAAACAAAACACGAGAGAACCTTAACAGTCAGTCCGGCACTCAGAGACGCAGCGGTGTAGGGAGAAATCACCTCGTCTGGAAGGACCTTCCACCTCTTCTCTAGCGGCGCACATGCACTTGACGTGGACCTGCTTGGTTTTGCGGAGCTCTCTGCAGTGTTCACATTGTGTCACTGGACGGCCCTTCTTTTTGATTTCGAACAGCGGTCGATCGGTGTGTTTGCATGTGGACGACCGATGACCTTTAATACAGGTCTCGCTGAGTAAGCGACGGGAGATGAGCACAACTCCGAGCGCAGATCCCGCCGGGGAAACTCACCATGCATATTTCTTGTCTCCGACGAACACCTAGGGAGACAATGAGTTCCGCCAACAGCAATGAACACGAGGGTATACTCACCATGCTTGTTGCTGGACAATCAGATTCGCGATTCGGGGGGGTGAGTGGTAAAGCGAGGAAAAGGATGTAAAGACTAGACGTGCTGAAGAGAGTCGCCCCAGACGGAGAGTGAGAGCACTCTCGTGCGCCCGTGACGCTCAAGCGCGCGTTATGAGAACACGAAGACGGCGTCCGATAGCTGCTGTCTGTTGTACAACGACATAGGCAACGGATATGGGGGAGGGGGAAATGCAGACATGGCCATCGCGAGCACCCCTCTCTCATATACGGCCCCCTCCAGCCACACAGCCCAAACATGGCCAAACGCCGCCTCCGGATCGAGCAGTAGCGCCCTGTCACAGCCCTGTCACGGAGCTGTCACGCCTCTGCCACCAACCCTCCCAAGCGCTCGAGTCGCGAAAGTGGCGCTCCCAGCGTAGCAGCCCGCAACATGTGCATTGCGCTGATATCGCGACGCCCCCGTTGATACACATTGCATGGAACCTTTCCATACAGCCTGCAGGCGCACTGATGCTGTGCAAAGACGTGAGCTTTCCGCAGCCTCATGTCAGGCAGAACATCGCTAGATTTCGAAGACCGAGGGCACTGAGCAGATGAAAGCGGCCTAGTGGAGACATTTCTCATGGACAGCTCATTCGAGTTGCGAACTTTGGACAAACGTTCGCACTGGCGTTGCGCCTGCATCGCCGGAAGATTCGATAGCAATCTCTGTACACAGCCCTAATTTGGCGTACAGCAATAGGAAGCTCAGATGAATCACGTGGCTATCTTGGACGCGCGAAAAAAGTTGGTGAGACGACGAAGAGGTCTCTCGTATTGAATTCAACGAGTTCTTGTGGTCGGATTCATACCTCGCTTCCGACTCGGAGAAGGCTTGTTTATGCCCTCAAGCTTGGAGTAACTGCGCCCTGGCCAAACTATTTCCTCGTCCACACGCCTCTCCGCTATGCCGGACCCATTCTTTGCTTCCTCCAAAAACCGCAAGCGAAAGCGGCCTACGGACCAGGACCATGGTGCATCCACATCCAAAAAGGCTCACTTGTCCTCGGACGGGAGGAAGCCGCTCAAAGGCAAGCGAAAAGGTGGTCCTGCACCCACTCCGAAAAAGAGAAGAGACGAAGAGCTGTCAGACGAGACACAGGATGAAGACGACGCAGGAGGCATCGATGACATGGATCTCAGAGCCCCAGATGTGGACCCAGACGCGTATGAGAGTGGGGAAGAGGATGAGGACGAGACTCCAGCGGAGAAGAGGTTGCGCCTCGCGAAACTATATCTTGAGGGGGTCAAACAAGGTCTAGGTCTAGGTACGTGCTCTTGCAGCAGGCGTTCTCTTTCCCCTCTGACCCCAAAGTCGTCATTCGCTCAGCGGAAGGAGAATTTGACGCAGCGGAAATTGACCGAGAGCTCATCTCCGCGCGGCTGAAGCAAGATGTGATGGAACATTCGGGCAAGGTGCATTTGTTCGTCGCAGACAACGTACGTATTCATTCATATATACGCCTTCGCCTATGCTCTATTCTGACCCACTACAATAATCAGTTTGAAATCGAACATGCACCCTCTCTCCGGACTCGCGGGCATCGCTTCTCCGTGACTGCCGCTGTGGCCTCGTCAGATGCGCGCTGGTTATTCACTTCAGGAAAGGAAGGCTCAATCATCAAATGGGACCTCCACACCGGTCGCAAGGCGCACGTTTTCCATAAATGTCGACCTGACAAGGGGAAGGGCAAGGCCCGTGCCACAGACGTGACCGGACACACAGACGAGGTCTGGGCCCTGGCTCTCAGTGTGGATGGAAAATACCTCGCGAGCGGTGGAAAGGACCGTCGAGTCGGTGTATGGGATGCCGAGAAGAACGAGTGGGTGAAAGGCTTTGGCGGACATCGAGACTCCATCTCAGTAAGCACGCCCCCATATACTCTCGAATGTGACCAACACCCCTGCCTTAGACCCTAGCGTTCCGTAAGGCGCCCTCCACCGCCTCCACCTCGACACAACTCTATTCCGGCTCGTTCGACCGCACGCTGAAGCTGTTTGATCTCACCTCTATGGGCTATGTCGAGACGCTGTTCGGACACCAAGCGCCCATACTGTCACTTGACGCGCTCCGAGGTGAAACAGCCGTGAGCTGCGGCGGGCGCGACAAGACCGTGCGATACTGGAAGATTCCCGAAGAGACGCAGCTGGTGTTTCGTGGGGGAGGACGGAGCAGGTGGACTGATGACCTGGATGGTATGGACATGATGTCGGATCAGGAGGAAGGGACGGGAGAAACGGAAACGGCGCGAAAAGTGAAGAGCCGTGGAGACGGGAAGGCACATGTGAAGTTCGTGGAGGGAAGCATAGAGTGTGTCGCAATGATCGATGAAAGCACATTCGTCAGTGGCGGAGATAGCGGGTAAGTGGGAGTGAGTACCTTCACTGTGGTACCAGTGCTGACTTTCTATTCCCGGCTCGCGTTAGCTCGATCAGCCTTTGGTCGACTCAAAAGAAAAAGCCCGTATTTACTCAAGCCCTCGCCCACGGTATGGACGTGTCACAAGTTGACACAGAGGATGTGGCCGTGGTACGAAAACCCCGGTGGGTGACCGCGATCGGCTGCCACCGTTATTCCGACCTGTTCGCGTCAGGTGCGTGTCCCCGATGTTCGCAATCGCTAATCTGGATTTCGATAAATGACATCCGGTCACACAGGGTCTTGGGATGGCGAGCTTCGACTGTGGAAGCTGGACTCCAAGCTGAAGTCGTTCTCCCTGATGGGGACGATATCCGCACCCGGCGTGGTGAATTCGATACATTTCGTCACCCCTCCAAAAGAGTTCCGCGATCAAGCGCAATGGACTCAGACGGCCACTGTACAGGAAGAGAGGGCAGTCCACGGGTCGCAGCATCCGCGCATCAAGGTGGATTCCGTCCTGATGGTTGCGAGTGTAGGCCATGAGACGCGGTTTGGACGTTGGATCGAAAAGAAGGGCGAGGGCGTCATGAATGGGGCACTCGTTGTTGCATTGCACCCTCGGACATCTTATTCGTAAAAGATAAAGCCTTGCCTTTACAAGTCATCACTATCATGAATGTCCTTACAAAGGAATAGGCTTGGGCTTGTCAGGACTCCACACACTACCAGTGAAATTCTGCGGCGGAGGCTTTCATGCTCTAACGGTTGCGTTGTTCTTTCAGTCTTCAGGCCTCAGAGATAACGTGCTTTTGAGTCCTGCATCTGAATGATTTGCACTGTGTAGTGAAGAAATGCGCTACTCCAGCACGACTCGAAAGATAATACCAGAATACTATCATAGTCGTTGGTCTTATCCTTGTACAAAAATAGTGCATACTTGGCCTTCGTGATGTTCCTGTACGATATAACCTCCGTAAATAGCTATTAGCTATCGACTTAAGTAGTACACTTCCTTAGACGAGCCTGAAAGCCTTCCATTCGATCGAACTTATTGGTATTGAGAAGATAAGATCAGATCATAGCCGAAGGACTAATTGGAAGTGTCATCTTCGGTCATGCCACCCTCCCGCCCAATGGGCCATCACGCATATCATCCCACCCTGTCGTGATTCATGATTGAATACACTAACAACATATATCGGACGGCGGGTGCTTAGCAGTATTTACCCACACAGCGGACAGCAAGATAGGGATGCCTGCCCTCAGCAGTGAGTCCTACGTCTGCGACCCGCGCCCGGACTACCCTCTCTTCATCACCGCGAAATGCTACTGGATTCCTGAGCTCTCGTCGAATGATCCCGGTGCACTTACGCTGGTCTTGGCCCATGGGGCTGGTTATCACAAGGAGCAGTGGGAGGCGATGATAGAGGATTTGTACGACTGTCTGGCCGCAGGACCTAGCGAGGTACAGATACGGGATGTATGGGCTATCGACTGCCCGAATCATGGAGATGCAGCCGTTCTCAATGAGGACACGTTGAAACGGGGATCTCGTTTCTGTATGTCATATCACTGCAACAATAATTTTCTATCTTAAACACCGTTGCACGCCGATCTAGTCGACTGGGGAGAATACGCCCGTGCAATACACATCTTCCTCGCGGGCCTCGGCAAAGGCGTCAATGTCGACTTCAGCGAGCGCAACCTCGTCGGTATCGGCCACTCCATGGGCGCCATTGGACTGTATGTTTTCCTTATCATCTATCACTTCGGTACTGATATTCCAGGCTACACAAAGGAGTCTGTGCACCACGTTCTGGCCTAAAGTGTCTTTCAAGGCATTTATTCTCGCAGAGCCTATGTGGTACCCGCCAGACGCGCCGGGCATGACGATAGAGATGACGAAATTCCTCACCAATAGCGCAGAGAAGCGGCGCGATGTGTTCTCATCACGCGAAGAAGCACTAGCATGGCTGAAATCGCGTGCGGGATTTAAAGTATGGGACGAGCGCGTGCTGAGGGCGTTTGTGGTGAGTACAGAATACACAACGGGCCAACAAGCTACAAGACTGCACTTACGTCTTTCATGTCCAGGATGATGGAATGCGTGAATTGCCCACTGCTGACTACCCTGACAAAACGGAGGGTGTGACGCTCAAATGCACAAAAGCGCAGGAAGCAGTACGCCGACTATTCATCTCAGTGCCACTGAACGTGCTGCATATCTTGACAATATCTAGGCATGCTACCGTGATCACCAGAATACCGGCCGTGCGCGGGCTTACCAATATCTACCTACGCTCTGCTCACTGTCTCCCGTACACTTCCTCTATGGTGTCATCGATGACTACATGTGAGTTGCTGGCATTCACTGACTTGCAGTCAATACCAACGGTGTTCTGTGCAGACCGGCGCAGGTGAAAGACCTCGTATTGACAGACGGCACACTCGGGAAGCATGCCTCCGCACGAAGGGTGCCAGAGGCGGGACATTTGGTCGGTATCTTACGCATACTCCACGAGTCGACACTGCTAACTTGGCTGGTACATATATTCTCTGCCACCCTCTTGGAGCAGATGGCGCAAACGCAGCCGCGCAGGATGGCTGCGGCGGTTTGGGCAATCCTTACCGGACAACCGGCGTCGCAGTGGGAGAAGAGCAAGCTATAATATTATCCACGGCTGCTGATCGAGTAGCAGTTGGCGGCTTTCATTTCAGGCGCAGTACATACTGTACCAGTATGGGAAGATGGCTGTTGTATCATTACGGCCTAAGCGTGTCCGCTCGTATCGCTTTTACGAATGAGAGAGAAGGACAATGTGATTCATCATTCGGAACGTCCATAAGTATGTGCTGGGCTGCGACTAATCCTTGGCCCCCTTGCACAGGATTCGGAGACCTTCGGAGACGTGTAGCACATGTATCATGTGATCGTGCACGGTGTGACGGTGTGACGGCGCCACACAAGTGCCACAGTCTCCTGCAACCTGCAACTTGACTCTGAACCACGCTTATCATCGACATATCGCCCGCGCTCGGTTCGTTTAGGAATGTTGACCTCTCGTGCACTAGAGTGTGATGATGTTGTTCGTGAAATTATGTCTCATTTCCGTGTCCGCAACCGACTCGATCAACCGACGCTAGCTCGCCTGGCGAGAGTTTGCGCGTCGTTCCACGTACCTGCAGTCGAGATGCTTTGGGAAGAGCTCCCAGGTCTAGAGCCACTGATGAAGATGCTTCCCTCGCTGGATGTTGTTCGCGCACCCAACACGGTCTGTTATCACGAGTATGCCAAAGTTCCTCACTATGTGGCCAATTCCTGGGTAAGTTTGTTTTTGCTATAATACCATTCTACACTCAGCTTGAGTGTTGACACACGTTGAGGTTTTTCGACACCCCGTTAAACCAGACGAATGGACACGGTTCCAATTCTACGTGAGGCGCGTACGTGTCCTCCGGTTCAGCAGCGATGTGCCGTGGAAAGCTCGAGCTGAGCTGCTCAAGTCTTTGTTTGAATTGAATGCTGGCCCTCTTCTCCCGTCCTTACAAACCCTTCACTGGTCTCAATCAACACCCGATGACACGAGCGTACTCTCAATTATTTCGCCTTCTCTCCGACGTTTGGTCTTACACTTCACTGGCTGGTCGTATGTAGTGGAGCGTGGAACCTATGTTCATCGCGAAGTCAATCTTGGTCATCTACTGCAGGCCATTTGCTCAAGCGCTCCTTACCTAGAACGACTCTCGGTCCCCGGCATCGCTCATCAAGACTCTTTGAGGCCGATAGCAGAATGTCAAAATCTTGTTCAGCTCGCCGTGGAGGTAGCGGCACTCGACACACTGTTACTTGCTCCAAAGAACTTGGTCCTGCTAGAGGTATTGGTTCCGGCCAAAATATGCGATAGTACTCAGTTTGCGACTGTTGAATTCGCGAGTTTGCAATCACTCCGGATCCGTGCAGAGTATCCAAACATGGAGAACATCAAGCAAATTCTGTCTGTTGTCAGAGCTCCCTGTTTGGACACGCTGGCCATCTGGAATGAACACGGTGTTATGTTCCAGCACTGGGTAAGCTGTCTGGAGGTAGTCTCGTCATGTTTTGGGCAATTCCTGTCTAAGATCATGCTACGCGGGAAGCCCACGAGACTTCGTGAAAGTTCACTATACCAAGCAATCGGGCCTCTCACCGATATGCACACGCTCAAGGAAATCAAACTCTTTTTTGAAGATTCTGTATTTCATTCATTTCTGTCCGAGGACGGCCAGCACCTGCTCAACGAGGCAGCCGTGTGGCCAGAACTGGCGTTGTTTGAGCTCAGGCAGCGGTCCGATAGCCGTGGACTGGCACCTGTGATTCTCACTCAGATCGCACATCTCGCCCCGGCCCTCAAGACGCTTAGCCTGGACGATATCAGTCCCCAACTCTGGAAAACCGTAGAGTCCATATCTCCGATTATGCCTCACCGACTTTCCGTGTTGAATCTGGGAAGGGGCTCTAGAAATTACATCAAATATCCTCATAAAATTGCCCGCTTCGTTGATGCTCTGTTCCCAGAGCTTGACCTGGCGGCAGCATTGGCACGGGAGTCCGCTTCATCCTCAAGGGCTTTTCCCATCGTCAGATGGAATAATGTCAGGTCAGAGTCCTGGCAAAGTGTACTGATTTTATTGGCCGTCTTTCGATGGGGCAGACGTCATGGACGGGGATTGACTCGTCGTTGATTGTGAGATGCATCACAAGCAATGTTGAGTCAGAAATTCATGCTCTCTTCCGTGGACCTCTATGTCTGAAATTTTGGATTCTAGCGAATCCCTGTATGCTGTTGGGTCACATACCTGATGTCATTCCAAGCTCTGGGGCAGTATTGTTTCAGAGACTCGTTGTGACGGGGACTTA
Source organism: Amyloporia xantha (assembly GCA_036971615.1). Lineage (NCBI taxonomy): Eukaryota > Fungi > Basidiomycota > Agaricomycetes > Polyporales > Adustoporiaceae > Amyloporia > Amyloporia xantha. The sequence goes on from JAYKKR010000026.1 coordinate 233,743, forward strand.
GTCATGGACAAAGAACCGGGAAAGCACTTCTTACATGCTGCAGTTAGTCTTTTTTCCACATATATCTTTTTCTCCGTCCATGCCTGGGACATGTCTATAAAAGCAGCTAGGTCTGTGTGGATTTGCTTCTTTCCGATGATTTCCAGCTCTCCTTGGCATATTCCTTGTCTGTGGCGTTCCGTGAGCGAGAGTTTAATGACTGTGGCCACTTGCACGTTCATTCGCTACGTCGATGGCATGGAATCGTTGGCACAAGCGACTCAGACATGACCTAAGGGGATGGCACCTCAGGCGACACAGTAGAAGGCAACGTGTATCTCCTGAACCTTTGTGAAGGTTGAGTCGGCTGTAGACTTGCCCTATGATTGGAAGGGTGAGATAAATACATCTGATATGAGCAAGCTGCCTACAATGCCCTTTGTATCATATGAACGCTATGCATGGAAGAGTGACTTCTCACAAAAGTGACGCCGAAGAGAATACGCGTCTGCCCTCAGACATTGAAGGCAAGTATTAAAGTTTGGTTTACTCGTGGTACGCTTCCGCGCACGAATAATCCTCATTGCCCACAGGTAATATGATTGAGCACGAGCCCAATTGCAATGCTGCGGACCTCTTTGAGGATTGTGCCGATCTCGTGTAGAGTATTGATCGATCATTGATTGAAGTCTGCAGATATTGGCACCAAGATGGCACGGTGTATTGCTGTAATTGACAGATCTAGAAGTTCGTTGCTGGGCAGAGGTGAACAAATTTCAAGGAGAACATGAGGCAATCATCCAGAGTCCATGACTGTGTCGAAAGCTAGTCGGCCAATGTGGCATTTCGACGGCGGCATGTGTGAGTACCTTCACCCCTCTTATGTTTTGCCTCGTAAAGGATGAAAGGTGGTAATAGTATAATGAGCACCTAAGAAATAGCTTCTTAACGGCTTCGGCGATGTGCACATCCCACAAGTGACCACACAGTCCTTATAGAAGCCTCCGACGATCGCAGCACCTTATTTGGCTTGCGGGACCATTCCTATTGTCGGAGGATGTTCCTTCGATACTCCTTTCTTCACATATGTCACGGCCTCACCCTGTATTGATGTTATGCACTGCAGAATCAAGACCGATAACTCTCACCGGAAATCATGTATCCTGTCACAAAGTGCGTTCTGAGCTCTAGAGGTTGGAAGACATACGGCTGGTTCATTCCAGTTCGCTACCGTACATCATTGAGCAATTCACATACTGACACATATGAATTTGGAGGAACAGTTCTCGCACATATATAAGAACATCCTATATCACTGCAGAGACCCCATCCGTTGCATTCCTTCTCCATGTTTTATTCTGCATTCCTGGCGATTATATTTTTCTCCCTGATCTCTTGCGCTGCGAGTGCGCAAGGGCCCTGGCCGACACTTGCCGATGTGCAAAAGGCGTTCTATAGCGTGAACGTATGCTCGTTTCTGACTGTACTCGAGCTTTGGACTGAAGCAATGCAGATTCCTCAAGACTTGAACATCACCTTCAGTCCGAGCATTCTCTTGGACGCAATCTTCCCGCAAACGTCATCTCCCCTACCGGTGGTTTTGTCGTTGCCTGGCATGAACTTGTCTGTTCCTAGTGAGTTGTGCAGCACAAGCCCTCACCCTTTTATAATCTGTCTGAGCTTAATATATGGAAGCGGTTGCGCTGGAGCCTGAATTCTCTCTCATCGGCTCGGATATTGCATCTGAATATGTCATCATGATGCTCGACCTGGATATACCAACGCCGTCAAACCCCTACCTTGCACCCTACCGGCATTTCATGGGTGGGAATTACGTCCCTGTGACACCGCCCCAGTTAGACGCACTTCTCGTGGCTAATTATACGATTCCCGTGTCGAGTTGGGTATCGCCCGCGCCGGAAAGTGTCGCTCCTCACCGGTAATTGTGTTGTCAAGTTTGGGCATAAGCGTTCAGCCTGACGACCCCATCCTCTCCGCCTCAGATATGTTTTCTTGGTGTACAAACAAACGCCCCAGTTTGCCACTCAATCGTTGGTGACTTCAAACACATCTCGCGAAAACTGGGATTTGAGCGGATTTGCGCAAGTAGTAGGGCTGAACGAACCTATCGGGGGATCATTCATGTTAGTGGGGGCTTGATAAACCGTAGGCAGGCACAGATATGTGGTGGTAAGCTCTATTGAATAGGTCTGCGTTTGTCGTCGTCAATTGTTTGTTAGCGAGTATTTATGTTCTATGCCATACCTTCTACACAACGAACCTTCTGAACGCTTTTATGTTTTTCTCCGTCATGAGGTTTCGGGATAGGGAAGAGTACTCATTCATCTCGTCATGTTGGATAGACGGGTCAGTGCCATCACAGAGAGAAACCTGATCCCAGTACACCTAGCCCTCCTACGAGGAAATGCCATCCTTCGAAAATATGACAAGTTAAGCTTACTGGTACCATCATGCGGCTGCTCATCCCAAATGACCTGTCATTTGGTTATCAATTCATGTACGGTGTGTGGTGCTGACAAATCAGCTCCACCCATTGGAACCTAAACGTTTATCCGATCATGTGCCTACTCTCCATTCCGTATTGCAGGTGTTGCTGGAGGGTCCACATAATTTATTGCAGGTTTATTTTGTTATATTGGGCTTCAGTCAGTGTGCTGTTGACTTGCGTACGCGTATTTTTTTCTTGTCTTTCGCATTTTAGTTTATCGCGTGAGAGACAGTATTGCACATTAATCACGTGGATTGCAATCAAGCTCACGTGCAATCTCACGTGCAAGACGCGTCGCGAGCGAGCCTTTGAGCTTCTGCTTGGACTCGTCGCTTCGTGGTCTTGGACTCGTCTACCACTCTCGAGATTCGCCTCAGGTTGCCTAAGTACTTCACTCCCATGGCTGAGAACTCTACAATTGCATCATTTTTCTTTGTGGATCACTCTAAGCTAATTGTATCTCAGCTAAAGGCTCTGTGCAAGGAGCATAAAATTATGTGATATTCTAAGCCTGGTAAAAATGCTCTCATTGATAAATTTTCACCTGTGGAAAGCTTCGCAAGTCTTGATGACCATGCAGCTCTGGAGTCCTTGGCATGGTGGGGCTCCTGCATGAAGTGTAGACAGTACAATCCTTGGCGCTCTCTCGACGACTCAGACTCAGTCGTGCAATATTGTTTCCAAAGAGTCATCTGTGCTTACATCACCTGGATCTGTGTGATGTGCGTGTTTGTCGATGATGATGAGGAAGATTACAACGAGCAGTAGACCTCAGACTACTCTCACCTGTACTTCCATCTCACCTCCTCGTTGCAATGATCTAACAATGGGCAGTACTGAGTAGACCTTGGGATACTCTCGCCAGTACTTTCTTCTCACCTACTTTTTTGGTCTCCATTTATTGTCTGCAAGGGCACCACCCTATGTAGACAGTAGGTACAGGATTGTCTACGAAGTATCTGTAGAATTATCATGGCGAACTCACCTACTTATTACAATCCAATCCTATTCATAGAGAACACTGCTAGGGTTGCTTCCTCATGTGAGCACTGTCAGAGTGTGTTCATGCTCGTAGGTCATTTGGTAACGGGCGTGCGGAGCATCGCCATCTCTGCACAAGTGCTAGTGAGGCATTAGAGGTAGAATACACTTACCAGACACACGTTTGGTTCAGAACAACCTCGAGTCTCCTCGAGTCGGTGGCGTTTGGCGGTCACGTGGGTCACGATCGGAAACTTGAATTTCCAATACATTATTGCAGCAATTGAGTGTAGCTTGAGCAAAACTTTGAGAGTGAATTCTGGAGACTTGGCCAGCGACTCTTACCTCGAGGCTCAATCCTGACCAGCAGCTGAAGTGCGAACATTCTGCTCCCATTCTTCAGTGCTTTCGTGTTTATTCCAGTCTCAACCTCACCTCTGTTCGAAGATTGCTCTGAACTTTCTGCATGCCGGCTCGCGAGTTACTTACCAAGAGTCGGAATAAAGAGTCATCTGCGAAGCCGAATCGCAGGTTCACCAATCCAGTAGACATAAAGCGTAGCCTTGCGGTACAAGATGAAGCTAGCCTTCTTGAAGGTACGTCTAGTTCGAGTACGCGTCGGCATGAATTCCATGATTGCTCTCTCTAGCTCTAACGACATTGCGCAACCAATTCACGGTGAAGTATGATGAGTCTCCTATTTCTCCCTCGGACGAGCGCCTTTTACTGGTGAGGACTTGGTTGGAGACCTCACCTGGTGCCCAGGACGTATTCACGATATGGGAAGCGGCCACTATGGTGAGCATATTCGCCTACTTTCTCTCCTCACACAATTGTTCCTGACAGCGATATAGCGGCAGATGTCTCTTTTGTCGATGGTGGTCAGCGTGCTTTCTTCAATTCTAAACCTGCTCTCTTCGCATTTCATGTACCAATCGCTCGCCCAACCTATCATCAAAACACTTTTCTCTCCGGAATGGTTACATCGCCTGGGCTCGTATCTGGGAGGCTCCCATACAGAGCTAGTATTGGTGACATTAAAATTATTTAATAGTCTTTCTGCCTTTGCTAGTGGGAGAGAACGGAAAGCTGTGTTTGAAGTGTTTCCTTGGGAAACGAAGGTCAGTTTGGGGAGATACTACTTCTTACTTCCTCTAAGTTGAGCCTTGAAAATCCAGTCGCTACCCAAGCTTCTACACATGAGACGCAAGAACAAGCCCGACACGGATCTTGATATTCTGGCTCGCCCAGGTTCGTGACTGACCTCTCACATAATGGTCGAGATATTGACGTGCTTCGCCAACATAGATATTCGTACCCTGTTTATAACATTCCTTCTCTCATTTGTGGACGATACCACCTCGAGCGCTATCAAGACAGCATTCCTGGAACAACGTCGTGATCTGTTCTCGTCACTGTTCAGAGGGTTATGGCAGGACCACTATTCACTCGTTCGAAAAGTTTTGGAGATTTGCTGGACAGGAATTTGGTCAGACCAAAAGATCAGACGAACCTTGAAGATAGGTCTGTTTAACGAGTCCATACTCTCACAGGTGCGTTTTAGTCGTGACTAGTTCCATTCTTCTATCGACAAATGATTTGTAGCTTGTCAGGCTATATGAGCGTAGCTCCACAGAAGATGGAGAGCTCGAACATATACCAGCCGACGTTGTGCATCACTTCCTATTGGCAATCTGCACACGTCCTGGAGTCGGTGTCTGCTTCAAAGACAAGGGCTGGTATCCTCGAGATCTCGACGCTGAGGAAAAAGTAATGGACGATGAGGCGGAAATTCCGAATGAGAGTGCGAGCCGGAGAAGTGGGAGAATCTATAACAAAATCCTCGCCAACGTGTTGAAAACGCTGAAAGTCAATGAAGATCCCCGTCAGCAGGAGCTTGCGCTGAAAATCCTACGTGCTTGTCCAGAACTTGCTGCAGGGTGAGTATTCATGCCGGGAGCATACCTGATATATTCCTGACAATACATAGTTATTGGCCTTCTGCTGGCTTAGCCCTGGAGCCCCGGAATTCCTCAAAATGGATCGCGAATATTTCTTTCTTCGGCTCTGTCGTCTCTATGCCTGTTCCGCATTCGACCTTCATACTACCGAACAGCCATGGTCAGCGTCTGTACCAGCCTGTACCCCCTCCATTAAATACCGTTCTCGAAAACATCATGCCCTCGGCGAATATCAAGAACCATCTATCACGCGGTCTGCAGTCTCCGTCAGCTCTTGTCCAGCATTGCAGTGCCCTGGCACTGATAAAGTGCTTTGTGAAGTATGGGGCTGTTCAAGATGCATTCAAGACTGTGGTGAAGGCATTGGAGGAGGATGAGGAGGGACAGTGGCACAGGCGACGCAACGAAGTGGAAAGAGAAATCCGCAGGAGGGTCCCCGACTTCCAAGTGATAGTTGGATTCTCACAAAAGCTCATGGACACGGGGAATGCGCAGCGACGTGTCGATGCTGATGTTACTCTGTCTGACGTAGGAGTGCTTGATGTCAAAGGGCCCTCCCCGAATCCTACCAAGTACGCTTTGCTCGCGGAATGTGCTCAGAGATTGTTATGGTTGTATCAGCGCTGGTTACCCTTTCTCGTCGCGGAGGCGCGATTTGACGTGGGCAAGCTTCTTGCAGGAGTCCAAGATGCTATCGCGGGTGCTGAATCCGAGTCGACGCCCCCGATCGCGCTAGCAGGGCTACACATCCTTCGCCAGCTTCATGTACTGCGATTGCTCAGCGAAAGCGAACAATTCACTTGGTATGGTAAAACAGGTAGAGTCGCTTCTAGTTTTAGTTTGACCACGGTGTTCATTGAAAACCTGACAGGAGGTTCGCACAGCAATCTCTATATTCTTATGAAGGCCTATGCCCGTAGTGGCAGTCAGCCGATCCGGGCTTCGATCGCACATCTCCTGCGGAGTGCGTTGTCCAAGGGATTGCTCTTCCAGCATGACCCTGACGAAATAGCCTTGTGGCTGGAGTCCCTTCCGACCTCTATCCGTTCGGCGAATACCAAAGCTCCCGATGGTGCTCCGTTGACGGACGAAGGCGAAAGCGTCATCTTATTCCTCGATGACTGTGCCCAACGATGCATCAAGGCGACTTATCGCTACCTGGAGGACCTGCAATCCTTGGTTCATGAAGGACGTGCAAGCGACGATCACTCAACTACTGGAGTCCCTTTCGTCATGGGACAATCAGACGTCCTTCCTAGTCCGTTACTCATGACAGTGCTGGAACAATTCGGCGCGAAGCTCAAGGCCAAACTGTTTCTGCCCTCAGCGGCATTAGCCGTGCTGACGTATAAGCGGAAACTTATGTCAAGGTTATCTGGCAAAATGCATGATCTAGGTATCCTGAGGGCCATAGCAGAGAGAGTTTGCAGTATGGTTCAACCTCTACAGCTATACCCTCAGCATCCGTGTATGACTGCTGCCATTCTACGCGAATCCAGTCATCTAAAAGAGAGTATCAAGTACACTCTCCGTCCCGGCCTGGAGCTTGCTGGGGAACGCAGTCCAGCCGTGGAAGAATTCCTTACACAAGTGGACCACATGCCAGTTCGTAAGTGGCACTCGTGATTCATAAGCCAAAAGCGAATATAATTGAATAATCTTCATCCCATAGCTTCCACTACTGCTGATAGACGGAAATGCGCAAGCGAGCTCGTCGACTGGTTCCGTTTGATTGACCACTCTGTGACGGTACCCCAAGTCAGGCAGCTAGCTTCTCTCATCGAACGATTCGATCTAGGCGTTCTCGGAGACTTTTTTGATTATCTGAGGCCTGATCAACATTCGCTGTGGAGCTGTATCGACATCGCACACTATTGCGAGTTCGGGTAAGTTGGGTCTACAATATTCACAACACGATCTGAATACCAGTGCTCTATAGCTTCGGATTTGAAAGACTTTTTATTCATTGCAGTCTCGATAGACTAGAGGATAATGATTGTCGCCGTATTTTGGTGGAAAGCCTCACATCGAAGACGACGGAGCTCGTTGATTTTAGAAGGGCTTTCATGCTCATTCAACACCGTTTAGCTTTGCGTTCCGACGATGGCTCCCTTGGCGCGCTACTATCCCTGTTGGCAGATATTGTTTCTAAAGGCCATAAGAACATGCATTGTCCACAATTCTCCGATCTGATCAATACCATTGTCCAATTCGACGTTATAAAAGACCTCAGCAACAGATCTTTGTCACTAGCTGTTCGACGAGGTATGCTGTCTTGCTTGTTGATGTTTCAAGTTATTGACGTGTGAATTGTAGGCTTGCAACATTTATTGACGGCGTCCCTGCGTTCTTGCGGGGATGAGGGGAAAGAAATCATAAGGCAATTCAGTAGCCGGTGGTCATTTATGATCAGCGACTCTTTATTAGATATGACGGACGACCAGGTGCGTGGGGAGTAAACATTAACGTTCGGCCACTCATCTACTGTTTCCTTCCAGAGAGCAACAGCGACTTTATGGATTGAATTCATGCCTTTCGCCGATCTGCTCGTACCATTGGATCAGTTTTTGACCGGCACGATTCACACAGGTGCTCAATCAAACAATGTCATTGTTGAAGGGCTACTCCGTGCTATTGATCCTTTTGTGCTGCAGAACCAGCGAGTCTTGAAGGCCCGTGTGCCGGGCCTGCTAAAACTCCGTTCCTCGCTTGTGCATCCACAGCTACTCGACTCCATTCTTGCAAGAATCATGCATGGAAATCTGCCTCTATGTCATGATGGCTTTCCAATCTCGCAAGGTGACGACGCCGGACTACTTGGGCTCATCGCCCAAGCACAGAGACAATGGGCACAACAGTTTCATGCTCATGAAGATGTCGACGTCGCCGGTTTCTTGACAATGCATGATTGGTCAGAGTCTATCGTGGATGTTGTGGTCGCCATGCTATACACAAAATCATCCGCGCGGTCATTAGTCATTTCATGGCTCAGAACCAATTCACCTGCCCCTTGCGCGACGGAACAGCTGGCCAGGATTATTTTTTCGCTACTTGACTCGGGTCGACTGCAGGACGCACCAGAAGAACGAGGCAACGAATACCTAGTACCACACTTCAACAGACTAGTTCGATTCATCATAGCGGGCAAGAATTCGGGGGACTTGGCACCAGTTCTCTGCGCCAACTGCGTGTGCTTAATGACTCAACAGCTGGCGTCAATCAGACCACATTTTCTTTCCTTATTGCAGGAGGAGTGCAAAACATTGACCCCTGATCAAGTCTCTCCGTATTTGTTGGCAATTATCAGGCGGCTTGCTAATTCCATACCTGTGGAGAGCGCTCTGCTTGTTAATACAATTGTGGACCAAGGGCTACGGTGGGCAGTCCAGCAATTCTCTGGCCCTGATGAAGGGACAGAGGGGCGAACCGAGATAATCAAGGAACTCTGTAAGTGAAATCTCCTCGATTTCTGAATTGAATCAACGCCTCATGAAATGGTCATGTACAGCTGCTATCCTGCGGCTCGCACCTTCTGTCAAGACCCATGTCGCTGAGCCTATCTTCACAGTTTTGATCCAGAACTGGCTGTCCGACATTAATGCTCTTCAATTCATGCAGATTTTGATGCAGGTGACACCAATGAAGGTTTGTTGAGTACGGCTTCAAAATTTGGATATTACTGACATCGCTAGCAGCCTGCTACGGTTAACAAATATCTGCAAAGTATCATACAACATCCTCAGCTATCTGCGGTAGGCCCTTCAGCTCTCCAGGACCCGTTATGCCGAGACAGCATCATACATGTGCTTCACACCCTCTTTCATCTTCATCCAACCAATACCTGCCAGCCTACACATGTCGAACCACTGCTCCGGGTATACAGAGGGACGATCTCTCTGTCGGATCGTAGACTGCTTAGTATCTTCCAGCTTTTCGAGTCAACTCGAAAGACATCGATCGCAAGTTTATTTGCGCGATGGTCGTCGTCACCGGATACCTTTTCCAGCAATGCACTTGAAGCTGTCCAAAGCCTCGATCCAAACCTCCTCTTCAAGACATGTCTCTCTTTTCCTGATTGGCGAACAGTCGTGGAAGACGTGGAAGACGAGCATCCCGACCTCAAGGATTATTCCCTGTATGATCCCATCTTTGTGATTTCGCTCTTCGTGCAAATGTTGCACGAAGGTCCACCTACTGCAGGACCTGGCTGGGTACAGCTCTTTAGGACAAATATCGTGAGCCTGCTTGTTAGAGCTTGCTCCGCAAAGCATGATCAGATACGGGAGCATAGCCTCGCCCAGATCGCAGCCTTGTATAAGTGCCTTCAGGTGAGCATTATGAATGCTGCACGGATACTCGGCTCATGCGACGAATTTACCAGGATGCAGATATGCAAGAACAGCCCGAAGTGATGCGTCTACTCAGTTTGTTGAAAGATGCGCTCCCTGCAGTCATCAACAACAATCCACCCCGCCTGCCAGCGTATATGTCTCTTTTAATTGCCCATGCTCTTCGCGGAATTTTCTATCCTGCCAACTTCATCTACCCGATCACCGCGAGGTTCCTGCTGCAACGTCCCGAACTAGACGTTCGCGATGTACCTATGCTGTTTGGAATGCTATACAGCTCGTCGGAGCAGTGGAAGAAGGAAAGGGGATGGATTATACGGTTCCTTGCTGATGGCATGGCCAGTTCAGATGAATGGAGGATTCTGAAAAGACGACACACATGGGACTTGTTAGCGAGTCTGCTTCAGAGTGAGGCCGAGGACAGAAGCTTGAGGCGTGGCGTACTCGAGGTCCGTAGCGTTATTTACCTCAGTGCACAAGGTGTTAACGTGTGAGACTGCATTTTGCTAGGTCCTCGCCAATGTCACTTGCAATGCGCACGCAACGTCTTCTCTCGTCCTCAAATCATCTCTTTTGTCATGGATCGAGTTGCAATTACGGGATGTTCAAGAGGACGACGGCATAGCTTGGACTAAAATTCTCGCGAACATCATAACAGTGGCAGACTGTGCAAGGTGGGAGAGGGCCACAAGTGGTGAATGGCGCTTCATCTTAAGTAGATGTATCTTAAGAATCCTCGATAGCTCTGGTAAGCTTAACATTCGGGCTATAACCGGTAATCCTACATGCCCTATAACTAACGTTTCTATTACAAAGCATGCAACATTAACGTCTTTTGCAATATTGCGCCGATTGTGCTACAATTGAGTACACTCCCAGGAGCCCCTATCCGGAATACCAACCGCTTGCTCGCGGGTTGTTTTATTTGGCTCAAGAACCTGGAAGATCGCGTCACTTTACCGACATCGAGCGAGTTCCCGAGACTGCTTCAGATAAGCTCGAATATCCGCAGACGGTCATCGCCATTTTCTGCGAACGCTCTCTTCGAATCTCCTCTTACTGATCCTCTTAAAGAATGGGGAGCATGTGTAGAGGCCTTGTGGCGAGTCACAATGGTGCAAACTGAAAAATGCTTGGAGTGGGACGAGTTGACAGCCAGGCTACTGATTTGGAGGGGAATTGTCGGTGAGGAAGGAAGTGAAGTGGGAGAATGGGCAAGAAAGGAAGTAGTTGCCAATTTACGGACAACGGAGTGAAGGACTCGTCAGTTTGTTGTACCGAACAAAATAGATCGTGGACATCGCAGCAAAATGGCGCGGATGAGACTCGCTCAGCGAGTTACTATACAATAAATTGGTGCAATAGATCCGAAAGACACACCGATAGCTGAATCCTACATCCATACAGACGAATCAGAGCGACGCAAAACTAGTAGAAGGTAGAGTGTCGAAAAATATGCAAGTCGAGTCCAAACATAGATCAAACCACCAACCGGCTATCCTCAACCAGAGTCGACTAAACAGACCGTCATCATGTCGTTTAGCGGATGCTGAGGATGCTGCTGCTGGTACTGCCGGTGCCCATCCTGCTCCCTTCTTTCGCCTCCTTACCTTTCTTCGCCTTGGGCACCTCCCACACACGCCAGAACTTCAGATTCTCGTCCCCCGCGCCCGTACACACCACGTCGCCGTTCGGGCCTAGCGCACTCCAAAGCACACGCGAGTCGTGAGCGTCCCGGATCTCGATGACGCGCTCCATCGAGGGGTACGAGTGGATCATTAGCGCATTCGTCGGATATCCATGGGTAGTGAAGAACTCTTTTCGGTGCGGCGACCACTGGATGGACGTGATCTGCGACGGTGTCGGGAGGGAATGCAGGCGCGCGCCTGTGGACGTATTCCAAATGTGCACCGTCGCATCCGATGTTCCTCCTCCTGAGGCTAAGAGTGATGGCTGCCACGGACACCATGCCACTGCCTGGAGGATCTGTGAGAGTCTGTTCATTATATTTGCCATATGCTACGCACCTTCACAGCTGCAGTGTGGTTCCGCTTCGTCCATCGTGCTGCAGACCTCGTCCCCGGCGTGACATCGCCGACTCGGCCGTCCCACACGTTCACAACATTGTCGTTGCCACCGCTTGCAAGCAGCTCTCCATCGCTCCGCCATTTGAGCCCGCACACCTCGCCTTGATGCCCAACCATCTCACCGACCTTGTGCCGCGCCACACGTACATCATGGTGCCAGATACTGCCGTCGCCGCAGCCGGAGGTCAAGAGGTGTTGATACCACGACAAGCACGCTACCTGTGTCACATGCCCCGTCATAGTCCGCAGCTTCGTCTGCGTCTCTACATCCCACAACTCGACCTCGCCCGTACCCGTACCGACGCCCAAGAACTGTCCGTCGTTCGAGAAATCTACCGCCGCGACGTACGAGCCCTCCGGTGCCTCCCCCATATGCACCACATCTCCACTGTCTGCGCGCCAGAGGTATGTGTTTTCCGCCAGGGCAACGGCGAGCGTGTTCAACGAACTCCATGCAACGAGGTTCAAGTAGAAGTCATCCACCATGCCCGGCGCGTCGAGCACGCGCTCCGGTTGCGTCGCGATCTTGCGTCCCTTGCTCGTAGTGGTAGACGTAGAAGTCTGCAGCGCACCCGGGCGCGCGTAGAGCGGGCGCACAAGCTCTCGTGCCTGCGCAAGGAGTGGATCAGAGGAAGAGGCCGGCGGGGGCTCGTGGTAGGCGAGCACACGCCGGTTTAGAGGCACGCCGGTCGCTGCTGCGAGACGAGCAGTGTGCCCGGGAGAGGCAGACTGAGGGTTGAGCGACATCATGTCCAGCGTCGCGGCTACACTGTCTGTAGTATCTCGCGTAGTGATAAATCTGTCGCGAAGGTCCCGCTGTTCGTAGAGTGTTCGTCTAGCGAAATCACGAAACAAGCTGAATAGTAAGCACTTACTGTGGGCTGCGACTTTGACCTCTTCTTCTCTGATTTTGGAGGGACATAGTCCCGCGTGATAACATCCAGTCTGCTCTCGACGCCACCCCTGCGAATGACACCCGCATTCGCTTGCCTTTGCAGACTCTCCGAAACTTGTATCGCGCCACTCGTCGTCCGCTTGATTGGTGAGACAGGCCTACTGGCCGCACGTTTGGCTGGCGACGCTGGCCTACTCGATAGGAACGGATTTATTGAGACATCTGCTCTAGACTTGCTGGGCGAATTATGAGCAGGAAAGCCGAGACTCAGCGCATTGAGACCTGTCGTAAGCGAAGGCGTCAGGGGAGTTTTTGTCTCTGAGCGAGAACGATGTCGCGAAGGTGTCTTGGGCAAGTAGGACATGATGGGGTGAAGGTGAACAAACGAGACGCTGCACAGTGTCGGTGTCAAGAGCAACCTTTGAGCCGAGCGTGGCCATTTGGTTGAACATTCGATCATGTGATCGCGTGCGGGTCGCAGACTCAATCACAATTCAAAATAGCAAGGGCCCTCCGGGCAAGCCTGGCCACTGCTGGTAATGTTACGGACCCCAAGACAACCAACTGAGAAGTGCACCGTACACGTACGAGTCGTTTGCTGTCAACTAGTACGAATACATCTTTTGAATCATATGAGGTCACACCATATCTCAACAAACCAAGGTGACCGGTTCACACCAGACTTGATGAACCCCCCGCTAGTCATCGTTCATCCATGAATCCTCCACCCGCCTGAGTTCTTCTCCTATCCAGGTCGACACGGCAGCAGGATTTCCGTGGGTGCTTCTGAAGAATGCGAGTACCCCCCTGACGCTTTTGACGGTGTGCGTGTCAGCATCCCGCTCGACTTTCCACGACCATCGAACTGGTCGGGTACAGGTGTGCGCATCTGTGGGATACCACACAAATTCTGATAGCATCGGGCATGCCTCCGCCATTCCCGTGACCACCCGCCTAACCACCGGCTCATGCATCCGTTCCCATGTGTTCATCAATAGGAAGTTGTCGTTTCCATGACCATGGATGTCAAACTCTGTACCATACACCATCTTCAAATCGTGAAGAATGCTGGCAATGGTCTCTCGAGGTTCAGCCAAACGCACGAAGTTGAGGGTGACAGGTTCTCCGGCTTGAAAACGGTGGCTGGATATGTATTGGTTGTTGTAAGGCCACTTCCAAACCGGTGGAAGGACTCTACGTAACAAAGGCACCACAGCACCTGCATTCCCGGACAGAGCCAGATGAGTCGATTCCCATTGGCACTCAGCCGGTATCCTCCAGCATAAAGATAGTTTGCGGAGGTGAGTCCATGCACCTAAAGCCGATGTTATTTTCTCCTGATAATTGTTAGGGTACGCGCTCAGCTTATGATTGGCACAGGAACCGAGATCTGAACTTACCATCACAGAAACAAAGGATCCTGTCAGTTGAGTAATGTCGTACACAAGGTGTAATTCCTGGAGAGTCTGCATGCGAGGCGCCAAGGAAAAAAACCTTGACAAGTCCATGACCGATGCCCCTGTGCTCTGCCAATACGGCTGGTTGTATATAGGAACAGCAAGTCCAGTGACCTCGAATCGACGGGCTCTTCCTGTTGTGTTCCCATACCAGTCGACGTCGGTGTGGTTGAATATTGGTGTTCGTGTGAATGCGAATGCTGTATGTGCCAAATGATGCTCATTGTCCGTGGCGTCAAGATGACTAAAGAGCGGGTCGTTGTCGGTAGCAATGAACTGGTCATTTCCAGTGCTGTTACCCCATCTTCCGGTGCCATCTGCAAGAAGCAGCAGGCGAGCAAATGACAACATAGCTGGCCCGCGCAGACTAACATTGACCTCTCTCAGGTCGCGATGTCTGTCAATGAACCTATAAACATGCAACGGAGGGGCTGGCGACCATTGTAGCGAAAAGATCCGCAGGTTTGGCAACGACACCCAGTCGCTGTTAGCTGCCCACCAGGAAGCCACTGGTGCATCGTGGATGTAGAGAGAGGTTAAGGAGGTGCTCGCCCGGTCGCCTTTGTAATTTTCACCTCCACGGTTGAGTACTCCTGTTACGTGCAGCCGCAGTGATTGCAACTGTTTCCAACTATCCAACAGCGGGAACTGGCAGCTGCTATCCCACTGGATCTCGAGAGATGTGAGGAGTCTGCATGACTCCACGCACTTGAGTGTTTCAAGGTTCATTGCTGCATCGGCAATGACAAGGGTTCGCAGACTCTCGAAGGGTGCGCGAGGTAAAACAGACGGTATATCATACGGTGGATGTACCATGTATGAACTCCGAGGGAAAGGCAAACCAACACGAAGATGCCTGTCAAATCAGTTATGTCCTGGGTGAGATGGTTTGGCCTGCATGGCATAAGCGTTGGCACTCACATGACACAGTTTGCATACCCATGGGCCTCGGATGAGAAAAGCTCAAGTATGTCCACGAGCTGTTCAGACGACGAGTAGGAAAGTTTACGGAAAACATACGGCACCAGAAGTGACCTCAGTCGTCGGCACTGGACAGACAACGCCTTCGCTGTGTAAAATCCAAGACCATACGTCCCCCGGCCTTCTCCGACGGCATATTCCGTTATTTCCAGGATGAGTTCCGGTGGCAGTCGGGTGAACAGATCTTGGCTGTGAACAAGACCACGATTTTGCTGCAATGACACGTGTTCCGGGGCCGGGCTCTGCTAATGAATGTAAGTTGGTTGTTTAATGCAAACACTGAGCGTGAAATGCTTTGTACCGATATCTTAACCAGCCTCAGAACAATGCAGTCACGCCACAAAGGGTAACTGAATCGGTCCTCAACATGGAGAGCGACGTGATGTCCTGTCAATATCAAAACTCCTCTAGTGGACCCTCGAACACAATAGATAGTGAACGATAGAGTTCGCCCAGCTAAATGCGTGTCGATTATATGATGCTTGGAGGCTACTAATAATAATTGAAAAGAAATCAATATCGGACCAACTAAAACATGGCCATTGCCACTGTGTCACACTGCTCACATTGCGTCGGGCGGTCACGGGCCCATTCAATGGCGTCTTGCCAGAGATGAACTATTTTTGCGATCACGTTTTCCACTTTGCCTGAATGGTCATCTCTGGATGATGTCTTACAGGACGTGTCAGACTGCAGAACTTGGTTATGTTGACCACATAAGACATACCACATTGTTAATCGCACGACGTGCCCTGTCTGGCTGGCTAACCAGATGAATGGTCATTGTCAAGCTGTCACGCTGCACGTCTGACAGATCCAACAAGCTTGTGTCGATCGAGACTGAAAGACTGACTAGGACGTCATAAAGCTGTTCTAACGTCGTAGGTACTGGCAGTTGCCCAAAGGGTTTCATCAGGTCAGTCAACTCATTTTAAACGTAAAACACGGGCAACACTGACACATGTCTTGTTCCACAATTCACGTCCTTGTTATTGTAAGCAGCGGTTATTTAACAGCTCGAATAGACAGACAGCAGGTGAACAATCAAAAGGGGCGGATGAAGAACAAAAACCGGACCAGACACTTCGGCATATAAGCAGTATTTATGCCACGACACGACCGTGGGATCACACAGTAGATTGGCGTGATAGGACCAGTGCATGCGACACACCCTGATTGCCGTGGTCAAAATTCTGCACATGTCTATACATCCGGTAAATGTCCGACGGGTCGGATCAATTCTCTATATGCCCTATTTACATGCAACAGACCAAGCCATCTCAAGTAATCTCCGTGCAATCGGACCCTTGCATGGAATCACATATGTGCAATGGAGCATATATCAATATATCGTGCGATGCGAAATGTTTGATGTATGCTCCATTCACATGTGAGATTCAATGCAAAAAACTATGAACGTGAAAGTCAGCGAAGTATATCATCTCATAACCCTCAGCATATTGTGTCGGACTCAGATTTCCAATACAATTAGCAGAATGCTCAAATTAAGAATAGATCTATGCTATATTGAAATGCGCTCAATAAGAGTGTTGGACATAATAAGCCTGTCCGATCTTTCCAGACTCTTGTATCAATCGTCTTATATCTTATACACCTCTAAATTTGCTGACAAATTTGTATGGTACGAGACCCGACGTTGACTTACAAGCTCGTTGAGAACCGTCTCATAAAGTGATACTAAGATCAATTGTCAAGTCGTAGCCTGAGTCACATCACCTGTCGTACAATTATGCAAATAACGCACAACCCCTGCCTCCCCTCGCCCTCCGTCGCCAACTGCATGAGGTACGTGTCCTGCCACAGAGTAGTACAGCATATAGCAGGTAGGATAGATGATCCAGAAACATCAGAAATTGTTGCTCTGTCAGTGAGATGTCGTGAGGAATGAGCACCAATGATCATAGAGCAACGTCTGAGTATGAGTGGCAGTGGGCGCTTGAATTTTCTGTGATCGCTGCAACCTCATAGCAGTTTCCCCTTTGGTCTTAAGTATCTATCGCCCACCATCCCCCCTGGCAGCTTCCTTTTTTAACTTATCCTATACGTCCTAATACTCTCCACTCCTGGATAATTTTCAGCCAAATTTTGGTTTCCATCAGTAGAATTGGTGGCACAATTCGCCTGCCCTAGCCTCAGGTCATGCGTTTTCTGTGCACATCAGACGCCTGTTAACCGCCTATGTCTGCCTGCTGCGCTCTTTTTTTCCTCCCTTTTTTCAATTCATTGTTCTGCATCTCTGAGAACAACTTTGGAGATGGCATCCCCTCTTCCGTCTCTGCCAGTGCATCCTGTCGTCGAAACCCACCCCGACCCAGCTTGCCCATACCACCGGAGAAATGTTTCCAATCCAATCTGCAGCATCTCTCTGGAGACTCGAGTCTCCCATTCGTCCCCGGAAACAAAGTCCTTTATTTGTTTCATTGTCGGACGGATTTCAAAAGGAGTGTCAGGTGACCCCTCTACCTGGATGGTCAACCAGGAGCCATGCTCCCTTGTCGAGGAGGGCATGAAAGTCGAGCTCATTTCGAGCAAGACCAAGCGCTCAGTTTTTCTGGGACATATTCAGCGTTGTTGGGTCTTGGAGAAGAAGACAGTGATTTTTTGGATGCAGGATTTGAGTGGTCGGATTGCCTACCTAGCTGTGCCTTGCCAATGGGTGCATCTCCATCCATTCGACCGACTCCGCTGGGTTTTTGGATATCCATTCCTTCCCGAGACACTACCCACTCTCCCTGATTCATTCACCAACTCAGTTGGACGGTGGAGAGACAACCAGTCTCACTCAATCCCTTTGGAGGTCGTCCCGTGTCGATGCACCCTTTCCCTTCCAGCACCAGAAAATCCTTACCTCCGGCCGATTTCAGACTTCGACTTTGACTCAGAAGAGGAGGTCGAAGCACATACTCTGCCATTTTGATGTACCATGGCATTAGATTGTTTACCTGCCCTTATCGCCATTCAATCATTCGTTCCTTCATCGGTCACATTCCTTACAGTTACAGATTCTTTGTTCTGCATCAGGAAGCCCGACGGGCTTTCGCCCACACCCTTTGCAAAGTTTGATCTGTTATCGGTGTTCTCGGTTTGCTCTCACCACCTACGTCGACAGTCACATTCGTTCCCTTTGGCAGCTTATGTCATCTGTATGTCGACCTTTTCACCGTCACCTGCTCTCCTCCTTTTGTCGCTATATCAGATCCCTTTCATATTGCTATCTCATTTACACGGACTACTCAGCTTGCAATATAATCTTAGTTCGTCACCTTCTGTTCAAGCTAAGCATGAACGATATTCACAGAGGCAAGCTGTGTCGATGTGAATCTGCCCAATTAGGGCTGTCACGTGACTGCCGCACTGCGCCTGATAACGCACTGGCATGAATGTACGACCGCGTCCTGTAACGTCGATGGGGAAACAGAGAATACGAAGTCACTTACACAAATGAGTAAGCGGAACTCTGTTAAGACCGCGAGGCTTCTCGCTGATTCTGATGCTTAACAGCGGCGGATTTGGCATAGTCTGTGTCCCAGTTGTATGCGCTTGTTCGTCACCCTCGTTTGACTAGTTCCGAACATGCAAGCCTGCTCAAGTCCAGTGTTGCCCGTTCAATGTAAGTGCACGCATTCGCTGACCCTCATTTTGTCGGTTCATACAAGTCTTAGGCTCTTACAACATTGAGGTAATTTTTTATTACCGAATAGTTGGGATGACGCTGCTGCTCGCTGTAGTGTGAAATTTGAATATACACAAGACAACGGACGCGGATGAAATTGAGAGTAGCAGGAGACGTAATGTCACATGTAAGTGTTGTGCACATACAGTGGCCCGTTTTATTATAATAATACTGACCTCTTTCCAGTTCAGGGACTACCACTGGCAGCTGAAAGAAACGGGAAGAACTACGACATGGACCGTCATGCACGGCTAATGGATGCCTCATACTGCATGGCAGTAGCACGATCAAGGTTGTCAATGCGCCTTAGCTCCGTTCTCAGCTCTTCAGAAGCTCTGACGTGAATTTTTTCAGGTGCAAACGGTCTCAGGATCGCAAGACCACGTAGTGTTTTCACTCTTGACAACATGACGTATACTCCTTGTAGTGAGTGAGTACTTTCAATATCTATTATTGCATGGGTGAGCGACTTCCCTTGACTTTTGTAGTCGGTGTATGCGTAGGCAGGTACCAGCGGGATTTGCATGCGGCTAACATTGTATTCACTGACTTTATCTCCTCGGCGCACCTTGTAAACAAAACTGACTCGCTGTGGGAACACGGGAACAACATCCTCGTCCAGATCATCGCTAATACGACCCACTCCAGGTACTCGAACATATACAACTGCCGCCTTTCTCCGCCCGTGGTCGTCATCGGTATATTTGATGCTTTCGACGATGCCTTCAGCCCCGTTGATGAGTCTTCGACTAAATGCTATGTTCTCACGAATCATGACTTTCATTCCGGGGAATATCGGAAGCCGTCCAAGTGAATCGTCAGTTTCAGACGATGGCGCCTTCCATATCGCCTCCTGTAAGTCTCTGCTCATGTTATATACCCATTCCTTGCCGACCGTATCGTGTGAATAGTAAACATGTACCTGCTCGCCCATTTCCTCGGCACGATGGGTCAGAATTCGATTGTTTATCATGTCGCGTATATTTTTGGTTCCGACGATTACAGGTGCGTCTCTGAAGTCTGCGAGTGTAGCTGGAGCTGTGCGGGCGAGTCTATATAACTGACGCTCTCTGAGGACGTCGATGTCACAGGGGCCAGTAGGGGAGTCACTGTGTGTACCGCTACGATGATGCTGGTGCTTGATACACTCTCCAATTCTAATCCTGTTTAGGAGGTCAGCGTATGTTGTGTCTTCTCCTTGTCTCTGGTTCTTAACCAGTTTCACCACTGTAGCTACTTGTCTCCACAGAAAAACACCTGTCAATCTGGATATCCCGTTTGTGTTGCACTGCTCTTGATTCAGTCTCGTCAGCAAAGTGTGACTGTAGAGACACGTGTCTCCAACAGGCTTCAACTGCCCGAAATCTCCAGTAAATATCACGTTCACGGCACCGAAAGGAAACTCGGACAATTCCTGGCCTTCCCCCTTTGCCTGTCGTAATCGATCTGACACGCGGCTAAGGAATTTTGCGCCTACCATCGATACTTCGTCTATAATGAAGTATTTCACTGGTGCCCACAACTTCCTCAGATCGGTGAAGTTCTTCTGACGCTTGCTGTTGATTAAGGTCAATGAATGGATTGTGTGCCCCCCTACAAGGATTGCAGCAGCTCCCGTCGGCGCCCCCACGAATATCTCGTCTGATCTACCCAACAGCTCAAACAAACGCAGAATAGCATTCACAACGTGGGTTTTTCCCGTTCCACCAACACCTGCAATGTACATCAATAGCTGATCGCCGCCGCAACAGACATGACGGGCGACTATCCGGAATGCACGTTCTTGTTCAGGATTGCTTCGCAGACCTTTTTCGTCAACGACTTGGTCGATTTTCGAAAGTGTGCTGTCTGGATGTGAATCATCATCAGATTCAGTTAAGTGAGTCTCGTCGTGTTGTAGAGACGATGCAAAAACAGTGGGTTCTACGTCGCGGCGAGCACGTCTGGCTGGACGGGCATCGTCATCAATAGTGCTCGATTCCGGCCGTCGCTTCCGCTTCAAGCTTCACATAATCTTAGTGTGCTGATTTAGACGGTCATTGTCTTCGTCGGTTACATGACTGGATCCAACACCCAGTGTTTCTGTGCCCCTCGATGTACGCCTAGCGGGTACACCAAAACATGTATCCAACAGACAGCGTGTTTCGAGTCCAATTCTCTCGTCCATGACATCTTCGAGTGTACTTGGTAGCTGAACTTCTACAGGGTCGTCGCTCTGATCATACATATCAAAATCATCCTCCGCCGTTACATTGGCAACAGCAAGTCCGTCTGCATGAGGATCTCTGTCTGAATCTATACGATCCACAACAGTTTCTGCCCTATTGCGTCTAGACGCGCTGAAAGCATTACGAGCATCCCGGCACTCTGTAAGAACATTCATATTGTTTATAATGCCGCGATGGAATGGGCTGAATAGACCGCTTTTTCTATTGTACGCAGCCAACCAGGATTCTTCCGGAGATTTCAAGTCAGCGGGAGTTCGCCATGGTACAAACAGTATCATCATCATTCGGGCCCATAACATGGTTTCCTTTTCACTCTGGTCCTGTCGAGGAACCCGATCGCCGAGAATGACAGGGATACGCCATGTAGACCGACGGCGAAGCACATGTGTTTGAAATTGTGGGTGGATATCAGACGCGAACTCGCCTCTCGGTTCGCTAGGGCGCCCTCTTGATGATATGTTACTACGATTTGCGACCCGGTTTGCCTCGCTGGTCTTTGTGATCTTTTCAGTCAACCCAATGAAGTCGTATAGGCACAAATCGTTGAATGGTGGGTGAACGCTTCTATAAATGTAATCGGCCTGCTGACTGGATGCTGATATGGTGCCTGAACCAAGGACGAGGGTCACATCATCGTCAGTTACTACCGCCCGTTCGATCGCGTCGAAATCGACATCGTGCTCAGCATCGTGGCTTACATTGTCTGCATGTACATGATGAGACGATTCATCATCTGACTGACTCTCTTGCGCCAGCGAACGTCGCAGGTCAGCAAGCCGTGTATCCTCTTCCGAAGAGTCATCAGCCATAACAATGTCCGTGTCTGTACGCTGGTACTCCACGACGTGCTCTGCCCCAGGACTATCATTATCACGATACCGTCTGAATAGGCGTTCAAAAGCCCCCCAATGAAGAACACGATACTGGTGACTAGTATAAACATCCCCCCCGCCGACGAGGTAGCTCATTACTTGCTGGTGCGAAATTTCCATTCTAGCCATCATACTATTCACTGCGATTGTCAGGGCCCCTTTACTGAAGGAAGAGACATCCGTATACAACGCACGAGGATATTTTTCGGTAGTTCGCTGGACCGCATACGATAATGCTGCGAGGCCTACATGTGTTTGGAGCTGTGACTTGGTAATGTAATCCGTAACATAGTATATCAAAGCTTTGGCACCTTCACCTGACCCTATAAATTTTATATCCATGTTACACTTCATCAAAAACATGATCAGATCGTTATAGCATGCGATGCGAGGATGCAGCCTGCGTAGCATTATGGACCCTGTGTTCGGGTCAATAGACGTCGTTGGGATGGTAGATCCATCTATTCTCATACGGCAGGTGCTATCATTGTGGACTTCACCCTTTCTGACGTTCTTCCAACATGTAGACATATGCTCATGCCAGTTATACTCTTTGACAAGCTCGTTGACATGGCGGGCATACTCGGTCGGAAACATATCCTCTGGCGTGTGCATTATCGACGGGGCCGCTACAACACCAGGATTGGGATTTCCAGTTTCCGCTGAACGGTGTGGACGAGGTAACGGTTTGCCATCCGGTTCTCGGGTTACATCGGTGGCTCCAACGAGTTCGCATTTGATTACAGACTCAAGCCAGGTGAACAGTTGGTCCCGATATGCAGGCGACTCTTGCATCGTGTCTCTGAGACATTGCGGGTTGGGATGATCATGGAGCCATATTAGCATATGGCAATGCAAGGTCCCTCTTCCTTGAGCTTCCACAGTGCCGTAGTATGCAGTGCAAGACCCAAACAAGCCTCCGTCAGGTTTCCCGTACCGCAGAATAATATTGATAAAATTATGCAGCATAGTGTCAAAAAACCGTGCACACGCCGCAGGGTTACGAGCTACGAGGAGTCTGCGCTTCCACTCTGATAAGTCTTCACCCCTGCTAACGTCATCTAAATCTATATCTTCTCCTGCATATAACCGGACTAGAGGATGATCAATATCATTAGGGTTAAGAGTCAGAAACAGAGTCGGTGTTCCATGGTGATTTACAAGGCCGCGGATCTGATTGCGAAGAGAAACTTTATATGCGGGTGTACCAGGTATGTCCCTGCTAACAAGGTTAACTCTGTTTAGAAGACTAAGTATATCCCTTTCAGACTGATCGTTCGGAGTATAATCTTTGTTGTCGTCGAAACGAGCAACCATCATATCAAGAAGCTTTGGATCGACACTAACAAGATTTCTAGCAATGCTCTCATGCTGTGAAGTCGGTACACGGAAGTTCATCGACTCACAGATTGCTTTTTTCTGACGAATGTTGTAATAGATGAACGCGAAGCTGGGGTCCTTTTCGAAGCGTGAGTCACGTACAGACAGCAGGTACTTCAGCTGATCTTCTAGACTCAATTTGCGGCGACGAAGTGGGTGGTAGAATCCCCCTATTCCCCACGGATCAAGATGTGGAAAAAGCCACGAGAGTAGATGTGGATTCTCAAAGTCAGGGACAAGTCTGCTTCCAGCTTGAGATTGCACGAACCGACCACCTCCTAGACAATGGGACAGTGCTTTCATCTTCATCTCCGCGTAACTAACCGGCGTGTCGTCTCCAAAGGTGTATCCGACATTTTCTACAAGCATGTCGTCAGACGGTAATGGGTCCTCGCGAATCAGGTTCCGCACGGTATAATCAGAAGTAGCAGTACTGATGGCATCGTTGTTTTCTATGCAGCCAATCTCGATGGAGCAAGGAACTCCTTCGATGTCAGCAGCTGTGCCAGGTCCGAATAAGGCATCCATGTTATGCTGATTATATCCCTGAAACCCAGACATCGGTGCATAGTATGGGTTGTTTCGGGTCAAGAATTCTATCATTGTCTTCACACGTGTCTTCCGAACGAGAAGCGGGCTGAGGCGACTGATGGTCTGTTTTGACGGTTTTGTCTTTCCGACAAATACAGCGCACACCGCGTCTGCTATGGATCTACTATCTGGAGGCAATGTACTCGCCAGGTTCGTCGCATCTTGGGGTATGACCACGACATTTCCTTTAATACAGCGTTGCGACGTCATTCTATCAGACCCACTGAGAGGATGATCACGGAGATCACTGAACCTGAATGAAACTCTGCTCGCACGAGCTCTTGACACCAGCATCAGATCACAGAATGTTGCATTTTCAAAGGCTTGCTTCACATCAAGCGGCAGCTCCTCATGTCCGTAATAGAGCCAGTTGGCAAGTGCGTATCGGGGCATTCGTTGTTTGTCGACGAGATCTGAATAACAGTGTCGGCATATCTTAATAGACGCTACCTCGTCCACATTGTCTAAGCCTGCTGGGTCAAGGAGAGCTCTATCATATGCATGAAAATTGTAAGTTGTCGGACGTACTTCGGGTGGTAATTCATCGTTTCTTAAAAGTGTGAAATCAACACATGTCCCCGATATAGTAGAGACATCAGCCTGAGCCATTCTTCGAGAGCACACTGCACATATTGTTAAGCGGAGGTTGTCCGTATTCATGACATGTTGCCAATCGCGAATAATTGCTGCTCGCGATGTCGCATCTGCTAATCGCAAGTGAACAGGGACATCATTTGCAACAGCTGTGCGTGCACTTTCAGCTGTATCCCGGTCGGCGATCGCTGCTGTTCGGTTTGCTGTACCAGGTGCTCTCCGTGGTCTGGACAGAAAACTGAAAACATATGCACAATTGATGCAAGCCGGAGTACATGAGTGTGCATTCAGGCGGTCTAAAATGTCACGCGTATAGGCCCTACGGTTTAGCTCCACCTGATGTACGGAGCAGATCCGTTTCAGATCTTGCGCTTTCCAATGAGAGTACATGGGCAGCACATCGGAAAGTTTGGCCCGTAGGATGATATCATCCATATGTAAGTCGTAGCACTGCTCCAGGGAAGCGGTTACGCCACGGAAAGCGTGCGTATCATTCAGCGGACAAAGAGCCGGTGCCGACGGTGCGATGAAGAGCTCATTTTCAAGAGTCCTATCTACACGGTAATACACTACTTGTCCCGTCGTGTTACAAAGCACCGGTTCAGGGGGAGGGTTTGGTCATAATTATAACGTACGTTGAATTGACATTTTTTAGCAAGTGTGTATGTGTGCGTGTATGTGTGTGTATGTGTTATGGTTTTGGGTGTAATGGGCATCGTCAGTCTATCACAAATGAGCAAAATGTTTTTTGTAACGTACCGTGATCAGCCTCTTCCGACGGAGAAGGCGCTTCCGCGGGCGAGCCAACGAAACCCACAGAACTCATGGGCGGGCTTGATATCCTTGGAGATAAGGATGAACTCCTTGTGCGCCGTTAAGATTAGTCTCCTAAGCTAGTTGCCTTCAGGTGGTCAAAGTGGAGATACGGCGACTGCTTCGTAGTGAGAGTGAGGGGCAGTTGAACGAGCAGGCGCAGAAGACAAGCGGTAGCGGGACCATGCTACACATAAACCTCAAGTATTATGTGCCCGTACAACGCATGAAACATGCGCAGTCAATACAGCCACTGTCACCGGTTTTCTGCGATCAGCTATGCAGATGCGATGTCGACATCGCAGCGAAATGCATCAGTAGCAACAACAGTGTTTCATACATCGGCTCCATCAATCGGACGGCGATGCAATCAATATGGTGTACCGCGTCAATCACAACCATATTGAAATAAACATTACCTGACATCGGACCATGAACGTGAAAGATGGGGATCACTAGACTGTTGTCGTAAAACCTGCGAGATCACTGTGATATGTCTGATCACGCGGCTGTGATATGACCAGCACGGCATACCCAGGTGATAGATTCGAAGCATAGCATATGCCAACAGGGAGGCCACCTGCCAGACAGTAAGACGTCGATGCCGACCAAAATCAAGCACCGACAGCGGCCAACGGACAACGCAGTCTCAGCACCACCACAGCCATGTCATGCTCATCTTCCATACACGGAAGTAAGTGGCCGGTTATATGTAGTTATATCGAATCACGGACAAGACCTTGCTCGACGGTGGTCCAGAGTCCAGATGGAACGAGAATTCTGATATCAATCGACGTCATAATGACGTTTCAACCGGATCTGATGTAGACGTACATGCAATTAAGCCACACGACAGGGACATGCAACACATTCATAGCAGTGAAATCACCTGGTAGCATCAACTGTGGAACTGTCAACTCCGAACTGGGTATCACCCGGACTACGCAACATGGTAAGCCAGTCGGATAGTCTCAGATACTCACAAGCTCACCTCATGGGCTCTAAATCTGGCATGCTGTCAGTTGGAGAATTCACTTCGATGCTACCACTTCGGTATTCTGATACCTGACACTCAAAGAAATTTGTGCGCCCATTGAGGTGTATATTATCCATGAACGGGAACTAGAGCCAACTTGAGTGTGAAAGAGACAGGTTAGCACAGACGAATACTCACCGGATTGGCCCGCTTGTACATAACGGAATACCCCAAAGAGCGCATCAGGTTATCGGCAACGCACTCAATATATGCATCCATGAGAGCAGAATTCATGCCAAGCAGTGGACGAGGTATCGCATCTACAGCACGATTGTTAACCCCATCCTATCGACCGCAAAGATAAATGTACCGCGGAAGAACTGCTGCTCGAGCGTGACGGCATCACCTATTATGCGGCGAACCACGGCGTCGGGTGTCTTAACTCGGAGATGATTGTGCAACAACGCGGCAAAAGCGGTATGAAGCCCTTCGTCGCGTGAGATCAGCTCGTTGGAATAACAGAGACCCGGTAATACGCCTTTTGTGCGAAGCCAGAATATAGCGGCAAAGGAAGATGAGAAGAATATACCTTCAACCGCCGCGAACGCAACTAAACGATGCGCGAACGGTCGGGTCGTGTCTTCGACCCATCGAAGGCACCAGGCCGCTTTCGCCTGGATACAAGGAATCGTCTTGACCGCATTGAACAGGCGGCTTTGTTCGTTGATGTCATCTACGAGTGTCGTTATCAACGAGGAGTATGTTTCGGCGTGTACGTTCTCCCTACCAAGACAGGTACGTGTTAACATTGTACGCATGCATTGAGGAAGCAGTGGCCTACATCATGATTTGAAATCCGTAAAAGCATCGAGCTTCGGGCACTTGGACTTCTCCACAGAATCGCTGAACAAGGTTCTCGTTCACTATGCCATCTGACGCTGCGAAGAACGCCAGAATAATACTGATAAAATCGCGCTCATCGCGCGTCAGTCGATGAACCCAGTCATTGATGTCTTTCGAGAGGTCAATCTCCTCTGCCGCCCACATACTTGCTTGGGCCATCTTGTACATATTCCACAGCTATCAGGAAAGCTCAGAATGCACTAATACGACAAAATAAAATCCACTCACGCTAGGATACACAATAGGATGTAACACGAAACGCCCTGGAGCCGCTGTCAGGATAGGCTCGTCGGGCTCGTAGTGAATCGA
This sequence comes from Amyloporia xantha, assembly GCA_036971615.1. NCBI lineage: Eukaryota > Fungi > Basidiomycota > Agaricomycetes > Polyporales > Adustoporiaceae > Amyloporia > Amyloporia xantha. The sequence continues at coordinate 261,302 of JAYKKR010000026.1, forward strand.
GGATGTCGTCGGCATACTCGTCGATAGCGTGATGTAGAGGAGTAATAACCCTTGTTCTGTAGACTTAAAAGAAACGTCAGTCTGGCAGAAGACAGGATGACGGATATGATTGGGAAAGCAAACGAGCGTCGGTGCTTTATGACCGCTGTCTGCGTCCATCAACGAGGGTCCAGACTTTACGCTTCGCCCTGGTGTGGCATCGTCGTATAGCATGTCAGGGCTGTCCGCATGATCGTTACACGGACAAACCAACATTGACATATCACGCACCCGAAGGCTATGTGGAATGGCATCTACCAGTGATCAAGTACAGATCCGTTGACATGTCAGTTGATTGCGATATAATTCTATAACCGACGGGGCAGGACCAAGGAACCACCAGCAATGATGATGGACTCCGTCGTCACGACTACACAAGCAACAGGCTCAACCCCCCTCTCTCAGTGACGCCAGCACGCCAGAGCTGACTAGTACAACACTTAACAAGCACAGACTAAATGTCCCTGAGACGGGCAGAACTCTGGCAGAGCGTGCAAATGAGTACGGACAGAGAACCAGTAGATGTCTCAGACCCTATTGTTTGGTCCGATACGATGGATATACACCAAACGCTATATGTGAACAGGAGACTGGTTTGGGTTTGATGAGGACAAGAACGACGAATACAGAAGAAGACGTACGTTCCGAAACAATAAAACGCTCCTGCATAAGTACATACAACCCGAAGAGCGCTTTCCCGGTAAGCCAGCCACGTCGAACGGTGCTGAATACAGATAGCTAACTGTTCTATAGATGAATCAGAAGATCGTAGATGGTCCGTGTCCACCGTTCACCAACTCACTTGCCTTGGAACGAACAAACTGGCGACACTCACGCACGGTTTCTTTTATAAGCCCCGGGACGCAAATACGAAGTCCCCGTGATCCCATCGAAAGTGTTGACAGTCGAAACAAGTCTGTAGGAGACGATGCAGACAGGGTATATTAATCCTTGCGATCAGTGAACATTGGTAGAAAAGGCGAAGACTTCGAACCATAGAGACCGCCCGACGTTCCAATGGTTTAGACGGCCAATAAAGGACTGCGCAAAAGCGTTGATACTGAAGACTTACCGTGACGGTCAAGATTGGGTTGCAAGTGACAATTGCATCGTCTCCCACCGTTGCAGTGTTTACCTAGACATCGATGTATTTATCAGCGTTGAGGCGATAGCTAGCTGAATTGATTTCATTCACGACCACGGCAGATGTCTCTGTCTCCCAGACTGAAGTAGATATGTCCTCTGCCCGCTGATCCTTCCAGTTAACCGAAAAAATGATAAATGTTTCGCACTCCATTGAAGATACCTCTCCGGTCGACGGCCCGCCCCTCGGCAGGTGCGTTAGCAGCCACAGCAGCCACAGCTCAGCCACAATAAGCCACCACGCTGAACGGCTCAGTCCACTTCGCGCGAATGAAACTTGCTTTTTGCTGACTGTCATATTGTAAGACCTTGTGCCTGATTCATCCTACACCGGCCTTATCGTCTGGTTGAGTGAGCTTTTGCACCGTAGCGGGTGTTACAGCACGCAAGTCGGCAAATTTAGCGGATCATCGATGACCGTGTTCTTGAAGACTTCGGAGAATAGTACGAGCGACAGCCCTGTCAATCCACAGACAGGAACGAAAGACCCCATGACATATGAACAAGTTCGTCGGCATGCGCGCATCCCCTCACCGTTTTTCCAACCAACGACAGTCAAAACTACATATCATATGTATGCTCATAACGATCACAAAGGCCATGACTATTAAGCCGCAGCACCACCCCCCCCCCAGATTTCTTGTCACGAAGCAGACAGCACGTCGAATGTCATCACAACGGAGGGATCGTAAACGCGGTATGTAGAAACACCGACGCTATCGCTTGTTGGCACCTATATTCAAGTGCACTACCACAGTGGGAAACCCGATTTGAACGGGTTGGTCGCCTAACTCAATTTGCTATCGAAGCGAGAGCAGTGCAGACCCCACAACGACTTAGAACTGGATCGGGTATCAGAAGTATGACAGCTTCGGCGCCAGGATTTGAAACAAGTCGGCGTTGATGGAGGCTGTTAAGCCAGTCTAACACCAGTCAGTACGCCGTGTCTTCATCAATTTAAGTCAAGCATCAGCCAGCTAATTCATCACGGAACATTCAGAGAGGCAACTCACAACAAAGAAAGTGGCACGCCATCGCTGTGCCCACGCCATATGCTTTTTCGCGACGTGAGGGCAGTGCGTACACAATGGCAATGTACAAAAATGAAGCCGTACGTGGCTGAATTGCGTATCATGCAAACAAATCCGGATCGCCCGGGTGCTAAATATATGATGTTTTGCCTCCGAAATCCAGGCGAAATCAATGTCGGTCAACGTCTGTCAAGGACCTGTGCTCGTCCATCTGCATCACTTCAGACAAGAATGCATCTGCTACAGCTGGAGAGATGAGATCGACACGGTTCTCTTTTTCAGATGCGCGCTCAACCATCAACCAGATCAGGGTCCGCTCATGTACGCTGCGCGATCTTGTCAACCTCTCCTTGTGATGAAACGACAACCTTACTGGTGGATGATCAGGTGACGCTCCGTGACCCAGATATTGTCGATATCACCGAGGGAATTGCACCGTCCTGCTCACCGACGCGGAGGGCGAGGGTCCACGCACAGCGCAGCGGATAATGCGCACAACACTTCACGCCCGGAAAGAATAAACAAGCTGACATGCCGACAGGAACGACACGCGGCCAGGAGCACCATTTGCGGTACCCTGTGCCATATCCGCTTGTGCACATCACGCTCACGGAATAACACCGAAGTAGGATTATCGTGATCGGCACTTTCATTGTTCGCAGCAAACAATCTCTGAGGACATCGGCCTATGCACACTAACCTTCTCAGGATGTACGCAACATAACATGGTCGGGCTTGGATAACACGGCTTCCAGAAAGTCACTATGCGTCCTCTACGACGCCTTATCGCCCGTGACTCTCGAGTCCCTCAACTTCGGCAGCACCATCCAGCGGGTTTAGATTGGAGAGTCCACTGCTGCGTTCCCATCTGTGGTTCCTAGTCAGGTCACTCCTAATCTCAAGCTAATGCGATGTGTAGGTCACCTTGAGGCTCTACCAAAACGTTACCGCGAGAGCGCCTTAAAGAGGCACGGGCGGGAACCCGCCACGCTTCAAGCTTCTGGTTCAGGTATGCCAGTTATCGCCTTGATCAGTGTGGTAACCGGCCGCTACTTAGCCCCGATGGGCTCGCAGTACAAAACACGTGCAGGCAAAACAGCAAACTCACCAGAGCTAGCCTGGTGTCGTCCCCGTCCTATCCCCGTGTCTACAACCGACGGACTACTGACGTCGTTGACTTGATGTCATGCATTATGCCAATAGTCGAAATATCACCATTACGCACGTTCACCCTCATTCGCCGCATCAACTCGGTGTCCTGCGCGCTCGGAGACACGTGTAACAACCACAACTTGTCTATAATGAGGCATAGTCCGGGCGCGCGCACGATAGGCTAATCCAAGGTGGCGCCCAATCCGTGAGTCGCTAATCAGCGTAGACCTGTGTACGCTGATGAACGGGACAGGCAGATGTTCATTTCGTGGATGTAGCTGCCATTTACCAGAGAAGAACCGGATGATCACACATCATTCTGCTGGCGACCAAGCCCACCGGTATTTCTATCGATAAGAAAATTGACGACCCGGACTTCTACTCCAGGTTAGCAAACGAGACGAGGGTAATGAGACTGAGTAATAACCCGACCGCTAAACGTCGCCCATGGAACGATTACAAGTTGTGTACATCATAGAGAGGACCGGTGACATCTCGAGTTCATCTATGTGAGCGTCATGTGGTAGGTACGTCGCTAACAAGCGCTGACGTTATCATGGTCAATTATGGATATCATGATGCGTCGAAGGCGCTATGCGCGCAGTCCACGGTTATATCACTCATGGACATAATTATACGATGGTTAGCTTGACGTTCCCAGAGATGGCTCTCCCTGAGTTGCGTCTGATGCTCACAGGTGGTGGAGTAACGACGGAAGGTTTCAGCCACACACAATTTAGATTCTATTCTTACGACTGGAACTAACTGATATTCCTTCCTTTTGATCTCCAAATGCGTAGAATTCGCGTGCCACCTCGTGAATGAAGATTGACACATCCGGAGACGCCAACGAACATGCCGCACGTAAGCTGCTTCCGTTTCCTCTCAACATTCAAGTTTGGGATAAGCCGATGCCAAGCAGCACGTCCATCACAACCATGAATTAGGAGTCCGTGCCATCAACAGAAGCCCTGTCCTTAGATCATAGGCTTGGAAACGCCCGACACACTCCCCATCACAACACAAGCGCCTATGATCATCCTCTTCAGCACCACTCGTTGCTCGTTATCCGACCCTTGGAGACGTGCCAGTAACCGACTAACTTGAAGAATGGAGCCATCACTCATGGCACGATCGCACTACGCAATTCACCGGAGTCCAGGATGTCCCCACTACACTGGATCGAAATGCTGTACCGACGAGCACGACAGGTTTCAAACCTTTCGCACGGATAATCACTCTCGTAGTGTGCTGGATGATGCAGATGCGCCTCATGTCATATATGCCAGACGCATAGCCAAGGGTGCTCAAGGATACCCATCGACCTGGATGACGGACCGCCAACCACGACATCTCATCGGAAGTGGAATGTCAATCGAGTTAGTCTCGTCTGCGACCAACCGAGTGGAGTTGACGGGACGGGTGCGTGCCCGATGGATGCTCGAGAAGAAAGCTGTCTTTTATTGGTTGCAGGAGACGGAAAGCAGCCCGGACGTAGCTTACCTCGCTGTTCCTCGTCGATGGGCCCGCCTCAACGAACCGGACGCCATGCAGTGGCTACTGGAGTATGCCTTGCTCCCCGATACACTCAAACATCAACCCGACTCTATCACCAGTAACACATCACGCTGGAAAGATACAGTACTGAATGATACTTTACCCTGTCGTTGTCCCACGACTGGTCGTGACGGTACAGGGCAGCTTCGGCCTGTCTCCATTGAGAGCAATTCTGACGAGGACCTCTTAGAGATGAACTGGTGAGTGATACCATCAACCCCTTAAACCAACGTTACGCGCGTTGCTCACCCATTCGCAGAAACCTTCTACACAAGACCATCTTGCTATGCATCGTACGTCGCTAGGTGAATGTTCCATGCAGTGAGGCCTTATTAGCTCGCCAGGCTCATTTCCGTCCGTCAATTACTCTTGCTCGCATGGTACGTGCATACGACCATACAACCCCGCGAATATTATGGAGTGTAACAATAGGGCTTCTTCATACGTCGTATGTACTTATCCCTCAGCCTAGATTTGCTGCCCAAATATTGTCACCTGAAATCGCCAACACAGCCACACGGCCTGTACACCCCGCTCCGCTGTCCGTGCGCCATGAATAGACATGAAAGAGACGTAAGTAGCTGTGTGATCAGGTTCACTCTAAGGAAACCGGTATTAATCTGCCGATGTTCATCTACCACTGAACGCGTCTCAGCGTGTCTACATAGTCCTATGCTGACGGTACATAAGCGACGAACGTAATTTTACTTCCATGCAACCATTATACCGAAACTCACCGGACGATGCGCTTTAATGTTTCGTCTCGCTGGTGTACAACGCCGCGTGAAGCCATCCTATCATTAGTCTGAAGTATTGAATCTATGCAAGCTCCGGTGCCTGTTTCTCGAAGATCTGCATTCCCGTCGATTTCTAAGAAAACCGTACAGGTAGCCATGTCTACTGAACACATGCAATTGAACCCTTTTAACTTCCAACGAGAGGATTTCCGACCGCAGTAAAGCTGGACGGAGACCTGAGGTTACGCTCATTCCATGTTCCCGATAATGGATCGTCAACAGATTGCTCGACCACTCAACAAATTGGTGGAATGGGCGAGAAGTGTTCCCTACAAGAATATCGCGACATGGTAATAAATATAGAAGACACGTTGTTAGGGATAATAATCAAGGACAGTGTACATACAACACCCCTCGGGATCGCATCCGGGGTAGTAATCTCTTCAACGTTCGCACTACATGATTATCCACATTTACTTTAGCAGTGATGGTACTATGAACTGAGCACATGGTCGCTAAAACTGACACAGATATGTCCACACACCGAAGCCCGCAAAGAGACATATCATCGATAGCAGCGTCAATACCAAGCCAGTCGATGGCGTGTAAACAAGCGTAACACGACAAATCAATCCGAACGAACACACAGCATAACACTGACGAACGGATTGTTGTCAGAATGTCCTGGAACCACACCACGTCTTCGTGAAAACACTGATCCATCCTCAAATACACGTTTACGCGCTGCAGACGCGTCAAGGCCGCAATACTGAGCGCGACGGGTAATATGCCTATCAAGTAACGGATAAGCGATGTAACATAGTGAGGTCGTGTATTATCTTACCACTCAGCCAACGCTCTACCCCATTATCTAGCACCACCGATAGGGTCTCCACCGACGGCGCCACACATCCGAGCAAGTCCAGCATGTCTGCAGCATAGACATATGTCCAGGATAGGTGAAGCTCCCGTACATGAAGCTCCCTCTGGTCACGCCTGCACCAATGAACCACGACCGCGGGCGCAACACAACCGTACCCAATGCGTAGATAGTCCAGCTCAAGGGACGGAGGGTGCCAGCAGGTAAGCGTGGCGCTAACATCGTCGGAATCGCATCCAACACCTTCTACCGACAACTGACGGAGTCTCGGAAAGGCGTCGAGCAAATTGATAAGATCCTCGGAATGTTTCACGTCACATGAAGTGATGTTGAGCACTGTTACAGACGACGACATCCAGACAATTGCGTTGATGGTACCCTGAAGTAGGCCACTCCAGACAATACCATCGAATGTCAGGCTGCTCACCCACTTTAACCGTTCGAATAACGGCCGCGCATCATTGACCCATTGTTCGTTTGCTGTCGGCCCATGCACAGCACCTCGAACTGACAACACACGCACATGACGAGCGAGGTCTCCAGAATACAGATCGTTCAACCGATCGAGATGGCTGGAAGGTCCAAGATCCACTGTCTTGTGTATGTGCTTGCGTGATCTATGAAGCCACGCAGTACAAGTCAGGGAACAAGGGAATAACACCCTTTTAGAATTTGAGCATCCAATCTCGTCAATGATCATATCCGTAACCTCTTGGGGGACCGTATGACTAGCCCTAATAAAAATAATTGATTGGTTTGAGTTGCATCATATCAGGATTTAGCTGAGCGCGCTTGGACTGACCTACGGCAACGATGTTGACGGTACATGCAGAATCAACGAGACGATGGTCGTAGAGCAACAAACAACAGTCAACGCAACCACGTGTAGGAGGGAAATAGGTAGAGAACAGATCCTCTAAGATAACGGGGGAGGGAGCAACTGCATCAGCATTTATTGCATAGATGGTGGGAATATTTCGCGATGGGTCCGCGTTTAACGGGGAGAAATCCATCAACGTTTCAAACGAAGGGCCCATATTGTGCGATGGAAAGTGTCGTCGGTCAAAACCGACCGAGGATGTCATCCACAACAACACTCTCCCCTCAAATACACTGAGAATATCACGGTTACGCGACGTTTGACGACAGGGGCAGTGGACATATCGCATCATGCGGGTTTTGGTCTATAATGACAACGCTGTCGTGTATGTTAAGCGCTACATGGTAGAGGACAAGCCTAATTCTGCGGTCATCATGTCAACTCGGGTATCGCTACCTATAGCGCAAGGATTCTATCCAAAGATAGAAAAACCAGTAGATTCTCACCTCAATGGAGACCTTCAGGTCGACGATGCAATGATACACACAACAGAATAGTGCAAGGCACACTGATTGTCTCAACACACGCACCACGACCGAACGAATGCCCGATACGGGTTGTGATGATTTGCCGGTAAGGTACTACACGTACAAAACAAAACAGGTGGGAATCAATCTATCGACCAAAATATGCAATCGTCTGGAACGTATTACCATACTGAGCCCATCCGCGCCCGGACCTAAACGCGACCGTACTGCAGAAGTTACCCAATAGATGAGTCAACAATCGAACTTAGCCGCATTGACCGGCTCACCTCCACGTGAAAGGCAGACAGATGCGCAAATGCGCGCCAGGTGTCACGACGGAGTGCCACTCATGAAGCACTTCAAATCGCACCTGTCGCAGGTCATTCCCCGCGGTAGTTGATATGGGTTCTTGTGTCCATGGCGTCAGCATCCACTCATGGAAGCAACCTTAACAGTTACATACCCAGCGGTAGCACCCATGTCTTAGAATCCCCAACCATACGATACCCATAGACATCTTCATCGTACTCGATATCGTCCGCGTCCGAGCCAACAATAGTCCACCCCCGATTCTGATACTTCTCGATCCATAAGACGGTCACAGGTACAGTCGGCCGGTTCCCGCACACGTACATCGCTTCCCTGATTAATGTCGAACGTGGAAATATCGACACAGCGCATGTCCCTGTAATGAAGTTCATCACCCCAGCTGGGGTACGTGAGATCACGGAAGACACAAACAAACAGCGACTCACTAGTATGAAACCGAAGGACCTGCTGCACCGGGTCGTCAACCACAGCGATCATCTGGAGTCGATGAGATCTGCTGGCTGAAGCGCGCCTGGGCCAACTACGAATAAAGTTGAACACAGAGAACTTCCCGATACCACGACCTTGAGAATCGGTATGATCCAACACCCGAGCGGGGAACTGCAAGGCTGCGACATCGAAATACCCGTAGTTCGTATCGACATACATGTAGCCGTTCGCCTGAAGCCATCGGCCCAGCGGAAGCAGTCCATCCAAGGGAACGTAAATGTCCATGTCGCTGTCGGCGAACATTGTACGGTGGAAGAATTGCAGAGCTTGTGAACCGGATACAATGGCGTGGCATGCAGTCAACTGTCTTCTAAAAGCAACGGGGTCGAGAAACCAACGCAGCAGGAAAGAGTCAATGTCCCATGCTCTCCATTTGTACGAGTCCACGGCCATCTTCATCTTCAACGACAGACAACGCAGTCGCATAATAAGATCTGGGGTCCAGACCCGGAAAAACCTATCAATGAGAATTTCCGGGGCAGTCAACAAAAACTGCTCAAGTAGACTAAGAGTGATTGGCTCGAACTCTTTATCTAAATGAAAGGGCGTAAACTCAATGGGAATAAAATAAAGACACGGAACGCACCGGAATCCATTGTCGCATCCGCACCTACATATCTTCTAACCGAAGCTTATATATACAAGTCGGATAAGACAAGACGCGCAAACATCAACGAGACTGTACCGACGTAGACCATCCCGAATCCTACAGACATTCAGCAGGAGACCACAGTGTGAAACACAGTGCTATATTCCCAAGACGACAGCCACTTGCATCAAATCAGCGCATCAAACCTAGTTGTTGAACCACATCAATGTTACCAAGCAAACCGATACACCCTCTTTGGTTCGCATGACGCACGCGACTGCTGACCAGTGCGACGCCTAGATCGATCGGACCGTATACACACTCTCGTCGGACCGGTAAACATACGTGGGCAGACACGACTGTTCAAGCGACCCGAGGTTCTGAACACAGTCAAAGGGTGCGTTTATATAATCTGCGGCGTGTCATGCTAGCGCAGAGAAGTTTACTTTCGTCGGTACAAGAACTGACATACCGTGTCCTCCGAATCATGGTGCGCCGATAAATCTAAATGGCGTGGGTTCGTATACACGTGCAACAGGAGCTATGCAAGCTGGCTGATACTTACCCTGTGCGTCTGTCAGGGACGCTGCGGACGGGATGAGATCAATTTGAGCAGATAACCGACTCTAGGACGGCTTCAAACTCTCTCGAACTGTCGCCAAACCCATCGGTTAGATCTGGAGCGGTGAAGACGCAAAGTCTGGGCGACGGTATGCCGTGATTCGCCAAGTATATTTGGAGGCATACAGAACCGGTGCGTGTCCGTCTCACTAGTCTCTGACGCTCTGTAAACAACCGGTCCAGAGCACAGATCATAAGGCGCCGTAAATGGGCTAAGAACACCCCTCCCATCCTGGAATACGATGCTCGGGCAATGAGACTTTCATTATCTGATGCCCACCCGTTCCGTCCTCTCATCCCAGGAACACTCTGCACATACAGAAGTAGAGGCCGGTGACTATCGACAAAACTGACTTGACGCAAATCGCATTTACGCCGGCAAACGATACTCGACGTATGAGAACTACCGGCAACGTCCACATGACACTTAAGCCCACGTACTATCAAATTCCCAAGATCATACTCAGACCGGACTTAGCAGCGACGTGTCGTGGACAAGTACTATTTCAACGACGATTGACTTCCATCGAGACTAACCACCTAGCGCGGTTCGCATCACTAGCATCGGTTCGTTTACTTCATTACATTTCGGACGGGCATCAACGACGCTAAATCGTATCGCCGACGCTAATCACGACTAAAACACGGTTACCCCGCATCGTGACCCTCCGTAGGCATTCAATCTATTGCTGCGGCCTTAAAGGCCGGAAGTGTTTTGATGTAACCCTCATCGAAGACCAGATCAGGCGGACGAAAAGCGGTGCATCCAGGGTCTACAATTCTTCTGGTCCCATGAGGATGTGCGTGACGACATCCCTCCGCGCGGCACACGCGACCAAGCGAATACGTTAATTAAGAATCAAAAGGGTTTCAAATAACTCCACAGATCCCCGATCAACGATCGCCGTCGAACCTGGTACGAGAACCGAACCGTACCCGTACGCATCCCCTTCGTACACTGCCTGAATAGCGACTAAACGAGAGAATCTCAAAGATCAGTGCCATTGGGACTAAGTCCCTGCACCCGAGAAACACGTCGGTATGCCTGCACCCCTCTATCGTCTCATCAAACTTTCAGCTCTAAACACTCCTCATGAACCAACCAGAACCAACCCTCCTTAAACCAGTGTCGCGATACAATGGCACGGATCGCACTAGAGGAATCGCTTATATGGAAGCGTCCCAGGAGATGTACCTAGGCCAGCATCAGACGGATGCTATACATCGCGACCGGTAAACACAGAAACTAAGACATTCATGGACTCGCGGAACCTGACAAACTAGAATTACACATGGAACTCAGCTTCGCTGGACCCTTTCAAGTCGCCTGCCATTCCTGGTCCGTGGACCGAATCTATGGAACCCCAGAGTCATACCACAGGCCAGAGTGTATAAAAGGAGCAAAGCCGGTGCGTATCTCCCTCAGTTGAGAACCTCCAATATCCTTAATGGCATCGGTCTTCCAACCGAAAGAGCCAGACGTACAGTGGGTCGTCGTCAAGTATGGTAAGCACTCCACGCCACTCAACTACCGTGAAAGCAGCCGATCAGTAACGATGCATTTCTAGATGGGTAAGTCGCGCAGAGTCAATCCATAGGACGGCGCTAACAAATGGCCGAACAATGCCACTGCAAACTTACGGCTCACTGGATCATGTCATGCATTAGGCGCAGACAACCCTTTAACAGGGAAAAGGTCCGCTGAGATCTACGGCATGTTACCACGCTAACACTATTCTGTCAGATATTACATCGTGTTAAATCTGTAAGCAGATATCCATCACACCAAGGAACTGACTCAACGCACAAGCGTAGCTCACTTTCGGTTTGAATACCCAATACGTCGATATTCATCGGTCAGTCGTGTCTTCCTTCGATAACGTGTACCCGTAGCTCAATGGAACGCATACCAGCATGGTCGGTTTAGTATGCGAAGCCAAATCGTCAGAGATGACATGTCACCAAGTCGACGTAAGTGCGATTCAGGTGACCGATGTAGACAAACGAACTAAGCACCGAATTTGCCAAATAACTCATGGCGATTGCATCTTGTCCCAGGCCTTGCTAGCGGACACCGTCGCGAACATGGCGAGCTATCATCCCGACTACGCGATTCTCGCGGGGCGTGTCGAAATCACCCGCCTTCATCGTCGCTCCGAAAGTCGGTTTTCCATGGCAACAGAAACGCTGTGGAGCAGTACGCGACGATTCATCTCCGACGGTACTCGTAAACTGACCCCACCTGAAACTAATAGGGTACGACCTCGTCACAGACACATATGTTGCTGACGTCCGATTCAACGCCCACGCTCTGGACGCGGCCATACAGCACTCTCGTGACTTTGACATCTCATAGTATGTGATACCAAACCAGTCATATTCAGTCACAGACAACCTCATACCCGGTACAGCTTTTCGTATAGAGCCTTAGAGAGCTCCTACCTGCTGCGATATGATGGTGGTCTAGTAGAACGTCCCCAACACATGTGGATGCGAGTCGCGGTCGCCCTCCACGGGCGTGATCTGTATCACGTCCTGGAGACATACACGTTACTCTCTAAGGGTGTCATCATGCACGCCTCTCCGACCCTGTTCCATGCCGGCACCAAGTCTCCTCAGCTGAGCTCGTGCTTTTTGATGGAGGTTCCGGACGGTAATGTCACCACCACGTTCGCCTCCGTAACAGACGCCGCAACTATCAGTGCACATGCAGGCGGGCTAGGTTTGGCCGTGGGTCGTGTCCGTTCAGAAATGTGAGCAAACTGTGATAATGTCATGCACGCTAGACTAATCATATTTTTCAACGCAAAGTGCTTACTCGGATAACACCAAGGGTGTTGTACCCACCCTGAAACTGTTTGATGCAGCCGCGAAGTATGCTAGTCAAAGCGACAATAGACGACCCGGGGCCATGACGGCGTACTTACCTATATGGCATGCTGACGTCAAGACATTTCTCAAACTACGTGATCGTTGGGCCCCATATGAACGACGTGTGCATAACTTGTACACAGCAGTGTGGGTACCCGACTTGTTGTACGTACCTGTCGACACCCATGCAGTAAACTAGCTGACTGTTCTTATGCCTTGCACAGTATGCGCCGACTTCGCGCCGGCGGAACATGGACGTTATTTGATCCAGCTAACGCGCCCGACTTGCTGGTAAAGACAGACAAAGACTTTGAGACAGCCTTTGAGCAATACGAAGCACGGGGTATCGCGACGTGGACAACCCCGGCAAGGGAGCTTATGACACTTATATGCAAAACCCAGATAGAGACCGGCGGGCCGTTCATGCTCTACCAAGATAGCGTTAATAGTAAGTTTATTCCTGCCATTCCGCACATCATGCTGACGCTGCATGAAGGGAAAAGCAATCAGGCCAATGTAGGACCCGTGATATGCTCGAACCTTTGCACCGAAATCACACAAGTCGTCAACAACGAAGAAACCGCGGTGTGCACACTCGGATCCGTCGTTCTCACAGCTTTTGTCACCAGGCAACGTACAATCGATTACACGAGACTCCACCAGGCTGTTAAAACACTCGTACGGAATCTCAACAGTGTCATCGACAAGACAACCGCGCCCACCAAAGAATCAATGTTGTCGATCAGCCGTCATCGCGCCATTGGCATCGGTGTACAAGGACTCGCGGATATGTTCATGAAGATGAAACTCCCGTTCGACTCGGATCAAGCCCGAACAATCAATCGGTTTATATTTGAAGCTATGTACTTCGCAGCCCTTGAAGCCAGCTCCGAACTGGCCGCGGTACAGGGCCCTTACGATACGTGGCATGGATCTCCGATGTTCCACGGCAAGCTGCAGTTTGACCTGTGGGATGAAACCCCCAGTCACCGCATGGACTGGGACGCTCTGAGGCGACGTATCGAAGAACATGGCGTAAGAAACTCGTTGCTTATGGCGGCAATGCCCACCGCTTCCACTAGTCAGATCGCTGGAGTCAATGATGGGTTCGAACCTTACACAAGGTACGAACCACGATCCGCCCAAAACCGGCTGACATGAACTTTATCCTCCTCAGCAACATCTATAATCGACGAACCAATGGAGGCGAATTCCAGGTGGTATGTAAGTGGCTGGTGTACGATTTGATAGAAGCAGGTCTGTGGACTACAGAAGTCAGAAATGTGATGATCGCCTGTCAAGGCACGTATACAATTACTGTCGTGGTGCCTAATTGTTGACCATCAACCGACAGGATCGATACAAGAGATCGATGCGATACCAGAACATATACGGGAAAGATACAAGACTGTCTGGGAGATAGACCAGTCTGCCGTAATAGACATGGCTGCGGACCGCGGCCCGTTCATATGCCAATCGCAGAGTATGACGATACATCTTCCTCACCCTACTATAAGGCAACTCGTAAGTGGACTCACCCGCATCCGCTACCGTAGCATTGACAGTTGTGCTACAGGAAAAGATGCATCTGTATGGATGGTCCCGAGGGCTGAAGACGGGCATGTATTACCTACGGGTCAAACCGGCCATGTACCCGACGCCGATATCAGCATCTCAGAATCGTGTCAGAGCACGCGTACAGCAGGACGTGTTGGATGAAACGACCGACACAATCGACGGGTGTATTTCCTGTGGTAGCTAGAGGTATCGCAACAGCGCGACGGACTTCCGCATGTCGGTACCGTAACATGGGTCTTATAGGCAGCGGACGTTCACTGCGTAATCCCTACACAACGCTATGTGTTCCGTGACATGTACCACTCGCGCGTCATCACAATATCAGCAACCCGTATTGTACGATCATTCGATGGGACATCATTTTACTAAAGCCGATCAGTCTGTTCAGTCGGTCTGTTCAGTTAGTCTCTCGCCGCCGGCCTCCAAACAACCGGACTGACTGTACTAGTAGGACCCTGTTCACATCGGGCCATCGCCCTGTATCGGTAAGATGTCTACGGTGATTGAATCAGACACTGATTAAGTGATGGGAAATCAACACAGCCCGACTCATCAACACATTGGCTGGTGTGGCATGACTGGGCCAACCTGGCAGATGCGCATTATACTCCAGTCGACGTAACACCTAAATTGATCAAGCGACGTTTAAAAACCCTGCCAAAGACGTATTTCTTTGCGCACAACATTTCCCTCCCTCCCTACGAAGTGTTCTGCAGCCATTTGATCGTGACAGACTTAGCCATCGGACGCATGGATCCATCACTGGTCGAAAACGCAAGACCACTCTGTCTACCCGGTAAGCCATATGCGGATATCCAACGAGTGCCTAACTCAGACCGTTATACGTCGAACGCCACAGAAACGGTTGGTACGCTTACCAGCTTCAACTCAACTGAAGCGTTGATGCAGCGACCAATGGCATCTGGCGATTTCAACTTATTGGACCGACTACCCACTGAGAACCTGCTAATGGTTTTAAAGCTAACACGAGGCTCAGACAAAACGAATCTCATGCGTACGTGCAGCGCGTTGTATGATATCGTCGCTTCCATCGTATACGCCACCATATCAGTCTCCAGTTTTGATGCCACGCCATGCTTCAGCGGCATGCTGGGCTCTCTCCGGTCGCTGACACACACCGGGTTTAGAAGGCGATGCGTCACCATGATCAGGCGCATGTCGTACACGTCATTCTCGCAATGCGCTGACTTGCGAAATCTACCTCTGCTCGGGATTATACTGCGGTATACGACATCGCTTCAAAAACTCGAACTCAACCTCCACGAATCATCCGAAAGTGACGCGATCGACATATTCGCCCGTTACCGTATCATCCGAGGCTCTGACGATGTGTTGTCATGTGTCAAAAACGCAGATACCGATCGCAGCGACTACACACTACCCATGCTTGTTCTCTTGCGCATCACCAACTTCGACTTGATGATGCAGATGCTGAACAGGCGCTCCGTACACACAGTTGTGTTGGATATGGACATGGACGCTCCACGTCTGAATCGAGTCGTAGACGTGATGACGAACGGAGTATACGCCCGAAACGTAAGGGCTCTCTGCATCACACTTCCCGCTTCGACTGCGGTATTACAGGCATTTCAAACACTCTTCGCCGTACTCGAGTGCCCCGAAGACGTCGTTATAACCTGCGGATGGGAAGACTGCCTTACGAGCTACGAGGTCCGTCACATACCTGATCACGAGAGAATCCTCACCTTATTAGCGAATTATATCTGGTATACAGGAAATACTACGCCAGATGCAGGAATTCCCATCTCGGTGGCCCAAACTCCGCACTATCATGATCGGACATGAACACCTTGTGGGGAGAGGCGTGGACCCCCTCGCTAACAACATTCGTTCGCACGTTGTTGACGTCGGCCATCCTCGTCCCAAACTTGCCGTCGTTTCTGTCAATATTTATGCGTACGCGCGCACAGAGTATGACTTATGGCCCAACATGTCATCTGCGGCATATTACAAGCTGCGAGAACGTTTGTATTCGGTCGTAGTGGAAGGACAGATCTAAACTACCATTAGTCCTTATTTACGTGAATGCTATTTATTTACACAGATCGAATGACTGGCGACATGACGACCAGCACCACCACATTAGAAGATATCTTGTCCGACTGGTCCGGAGGGCCTGCACGTTTCATACCTCGCCCATCGCCATCACTCAATGGCACCGCCATCGTTGATTCGAACCACCAGTTCCCGACCTAGATTGTGTTAGATATGTACAGCCACGGCAACTGAACGTGCACTGGAATCGTGCGCAGTCCTCCATGACACGACTCGGCAATGGTACGTAGTTATGTCCGTGGGTCATCAAACACAATTATGATGCGAAGACACGCCAGCGCAGAACAGTAGATAAACACGCTCAGCTCATTTTAGCACAGGTCAACAAAGGATCATGACTTACAAGAACTCCACAAGTCGCAGACGACAGAAACACGCCGACGCAACAATGCGGAGGGTAACGAAAGGCACGTCAATGTATAGAATCTGAATTAGGGGAAGCAGTTATAACTTACGCACTTTCTTTCGACCGCGCCGGGACGATTACCCAAATCACGTTCATCCACTTGTCATGAACAGGTCCAATCGGCAGTGACGGTCGCGGTACTAACACGACCAAGGACGTCAAACCGTATATTCCGAGCTCAACGACTAGAACAAGCGAAAGGGAAGACTGCGACAACGTGAATGTTGTTGCGGGTGTAATGTACGTGAACGCCGTTGAACGCGCGGGGGACTTACTTCTTCATACAAATTATTAGCCGTTACAAATTCTCCAAAGGCGACAGCATAGGGTCACGATGTAGGCCACGGTACTTAACACGTATAATGCGTGTACTCACAACGTAGCTCCAGATCAAGCGATCAAAGTAGCAGGACACGGATCATACGGAACTGTTATACAGGCCGAGGACATGCACTCTGGGACCGTCGTAGCAGTAAAGGTCATGCATGATATATCTGATGCCAAGGACAGTGTACGCAAGGAGGAAACTATCCACGAGCAATTGGTTTCGAGATGCAGCCCGTACGTAAGGTACAATTGGATATTATGCGGGGGTTTCTGACCGCAGCTGACCTAACGTTGGACATGTTCAGGCTGTTCGCGCGGCTACTAGACACCCTGAACCACTGCTCTCATCGATGTGTTGTTTTTGAAATGCTCGGACTGAGTCTTCAAGATGCAATGCATGTCCCATCACTCTTTCCGCTCCCACGTCGCCACCTGCGTGAAATATCGACCCAGATCATTTGGGCACTTAAATGTAAGTTGCCTCCGTTAGCGCTAAATCAACTTATAGGGTACTAATATCACTCCAAAGTCCTCCACGCAATACCGATAGTCCATACAGACATCAAACCCGACAACATAGTGTTTCGCAGTTCGGACACAGTGAAGCTGAGGCGACTACTTTCTGAAGGTGAATTCATCACTAAGGTATGTTTGCTCAACTCAACGACGTAAACAAAGAAGCTAAATGATATCAGCTCGAACTCCTGAGTGCCGAAATATGCATAATTGACCTCGGAGAAGCCATAAACGTACTACCCGAGAACCACGGGAGGATTTCTGCTGTCGCGTACAGAGCGCCCGAAGTGACATTCGGTGAGCTGCAGAATAACACAGCAAAGACGCCAAGTATCTCACGCAACGGACAAGGCATGAACTGGACAACCGCAGTTGATATCTTTGCAGCTGGATGTGTCATAGTCGAAACCCACATCGGGCGGGAACTGTTTTATTATACCAGCACCGACAGAGAACGACTCGCTCTGATAGAGCATGTGCTGGGTCAGTTCCCTATGTCATTTGCTCGTGCCGCAGAACGTCGAATGCCAGGAAGTTTCCGGTTCTGCCCAACTCCCCGCGTCAGATTTCCAGAAATAGGTGAAGGTTGTGTTCCGCGACAAGACCAAAAGATGTCAGCCAAGCGATTGCTCCAATGTCAACGATTATCGGTGCGTCGGCCCATACCATCTCGGATGACCCAGTTAACACAACAATAAGACCATCGTTCATTCGCCGCAGCTATTCGATCTGTGCAGGCGAATGTTGTCGTTAGACCCATCACGTCGCATCGAGGCATCTGCAGCCGAACACCATGTTTATTTCACTGACGCTGAATGGAAGGATACGAAAGTCTGATACGGTGAACGCCGTGAACTACTTATGGACCCCACACACGGGCACAATGACTATTCTGCACTCGGCAGAACACAAATTTCTGTCGCGTGCTGTATACACGTATGAATATTTATACAGACTATTTAAATGTTACAACACACCGTTATGATCACAGACTCCGAAACAAAACGCACAAGTAAATAATAATATAAATCTGGAGGGCCAGCACGCCAATTTCTCACGTGCTCGATATAGAAGGTACACTTTATGTTGAACTTGTCAAAAATGTGGGTTTGACCTGAGGCAGACGCTGCCTCCCTCATTTGCGTGTGGCTCCATATTGTATCCTGATAACTAAGATAAATAGTAAAGCCGTGTGAAGCGGTAGCACCCGCTATGGTGTTGCATCTGCCGTCCAGCGTGCGTCATAAACTTGCATCATCTTAAACTATAGCCCATCCATGTTTTCGCCGTTGAACGTTGATCAGATACGCACATCATCGGACACCCAACAGCGTCATTCTGATTGCGAAATTTACTACACATATAGATCTGCACTACGCGCCGTCTCTTATTCAATTCGTTGACTTGCGCCTGTTACCTTTCCTACTACCGCTGTCTCTTTGAACGTCGCAGTCGCTCGTCACGCTGGAGCCAGTCAACGATGGCAATTGCCATGCCTGCTTACAGACCAGGCAGACACAAGCGAGGCATCGTAGAGAATCAAACTGATTAGAGGTTGAGGGCAGGCCGCACTGCAAGTTTAGGGCCGGCCTTTGTCATGATTTATGTTTTTGGCGGACGATCGTTAGACAACATGGCGATAAGAACCCGCTACTCTCGTGACGGGAACTTACGATCGCATACCTGTAAACTAAAGATGGTAAATGCTTTAGAATAACACAACAGTCTCCCAATATCGTGTACAACGTTAGTGGTACCTGGTAACCTTAGTCAAAGTCAATCTCCTATGGTATTCTCACTGACTCATGTCAGAAATATCAAATATGACAACAGCAAAATCCAACTTTTCCTTATCATGCTTACAGTCTCTTTCAGGACTGAAACATGATAGACAATTAAGGGCAGTTAACTGGCGAGAAGAATATTTCTGGTGTTTAAATACCTTAGAATGTCCTTAATAAGAGTCTGATGCAGGATAAGGTCAGTGAGAAAAAGGTGGGCCTTCTGGGTGCAGTCATTCACAGTGTATATCTATATTAAACATCAGCCATCATGGTGATTGAAACTTCTAATCTAGCCTGAACTCAACTTCTGTTAATGATACCTCAGTGCAAAAGATAATAAAATATTTTCTCTAAATAAAATGATAACATCTTCCTTGAAGTCAACATCAGACAATTACACCAATGACTTCAGAACATCTATTGAAAATGTCTACATCCTCACACTCCCATAGATCCCATCTCTTATTACCCAGTCCAACACCAAATACTGGTCTTATATTTATCTTAAATCGACTGAAAGGTTTTTGTGTAAAAAATGCAAAACAATTCAAGTCAATTAAGAGAAAGTTGGGGTATCCAGATCTACTGCCATGCCAAGATCAGCACAGCTAAAGCCTAGACTGAGCCTGGACTGACAGGCAATCGCAGCAAGATCATGTGCCAGGATTGACATTGAATATGACGTAACCATCCCTATTGTTCAAACAGGTTACTACACATGCCAGCATGTCAGGTGCTGGCCGGAAAGATTTGTCTCGCCACGTCTTTGAATTGAGGCCATTTAAATCAACCAAACCTCGGAACGAGTCCAGACTGGTTGAGACCTTCTATATCAATTGCGATGCAAGGTGGGAACCCCACGCCCCTCGCTAACCCACAGATATTCGAATACAAATTTAATCCATCACCCTCCATGGCAACCATTACCACACTGTAATTGATGGATGAAATTTGTATCCGAATTTCTGTGTACAGTCATGCAATCAGTATGCCACAATAACAATATAATTGTGTCTATCACATCATCTGTGCTGTGTAATCATTTATGTAATTTCACTTCCAACATGAAGCAGTTGAAACGTACATCATCAAGGAGCTACTGATGTAACTTGACTAATATTCTTCTGATTTGGAACATCCTAGATGACATACAAAGTGGGTCAGTACCGGTGACTATCAAATTCACAGAACCATGCGATCACAATTGGCGCTAGGACTGGTACATATAAAAGCCTGTCAGAAGGCTGACCGATCTACTAGTACAAAATACAATGGTGGTGGTAACAGGCTTACGCATACCAGTCGATGGTCAAACTATCCCCCATTTAGTCGATATTCATGCATTTCCTGTACCTCCGGTCAACCTTGGATCGAGGTCAACTACGATCAATCCACTGAAATGTGGGTATGTTCCTGCTGTCGAAATGTGGATGGACTGGGTTGAGGTTGAGGTTGGAGGCCCTGGGAGAACATGGGCGTATCAAGTGAGTTTTGTCACCACTAGAATGGTAGGAGTCTTCTAAAAACCTGATCAAAGACAATCTCATCGCTCGTTGGAATGAACAACCCACTCCCGACTCCATATATAATCTTCTTCCCTATCAGATCTAAAGACGGATTGCCTTTCAAGCCCAACGGACACGTAGATGCAATAAGAGCAGAGTATCCGACTTACAGCACGAAAGGGAGCTCGCCGTGGCGCGGTGACATAATCATTTTGAAGTATTCCGACTCCGATTTCTCATCTATGACAGATATGTCAATATCAGAATACACCCTGATAAAGAATCACTTTACATGGGCATAACGGTCATTGTAGAGCATTCACTTTACACAAAATTACTAGATGTATATACAAGATTCTCACACCAGCGTTCAAAACGTCCATATACATAAAAACGACATGTTGTACTCGTCTTCAAACAAAATAGCGCAGCCCAATAAATTAAACACAACCTAACAGAAGTACCTGCAACCCGTGCAGAAGATATCAATCTATAATCATCGACGGGCACGATATTGTGCCTCAATGCCTTCGACATCCCTATACAAATACCTGTATATCGTACCTGACCGTTGGTCAACATTCCCTAGAATCAGAGACAAAGGAATGTACTGACGGACGATGGCATCCACTAGGGGTATCTCTGCAGAAGACAAATGGACTATACGGCTAGGGTCACTGGCAGAGGTTCCGCACTTCAAAACTATAACGTTACCTCCGAGCACACGAGCGAACTTTCGTCTGATGGTCTCATTACCGATTCCATCGCCCGTACGAGACACGCACAGTTCATATGCATTACGCAAAGTACGGTTCGTGCCCGGGAAGCGGTCGAAATAGATTCTGTACATTCCACTCGGGAACCATGGCCGAAAATCGAAGTCTTCGACCCACGGACCATCGTGAACACCGTCTTCGTGTACTCTCAGCAGAAGCATGCGCGGGCGATGACCATCCGTCGGGTAGATAGCCACTCGTCGGACAACGCATTGCGTACCCTTCCCAGTGGATGGATATCCATCTAATCAAAAACCGATCTAAAGACCAAATTATCGGAGACTTACCTCTCAAATGCACTCTATCGCATCACTGTTATAAGCAGTCACTCGCACGTCGTCCGTCTTCTCCGTCACAACTTCTTCCGGGGCATCGTCTAGGACATCGATATGAGACATGTTCGATGTATGCGCTAAGTCATCGGTCACTATGTGCGTCAGACCTTCGAGTTGATTTTACACACTCACCCTACAGCCAGTTGGAGCAGTCAGAATAATGGCGGTGGATTAGAGGAGCAACAGATGTACAAAGGGATATCCAAAATGTTGTCCCGTAATGTAAGAGACCCTTGCGGTTAGCAACACGCATCGCAGTGGAAACAGCAAAACAGCTTTTATAAGGAGCCAGCGGGAAACAGTGCCATGACGTGAGAACGGTGCCGAGCCAATGGACATACGAAACCCTAAGACTGTGTCCCAGTATGACGACAAGTTGTTGGCCATCAAGTGTGTAGTACTGCCCAGGACACAGCATCCACAAATCACGATCATGGGGTAGACGAGCGCCCTTTAACCGAAGCGCTCAGTGGACAGTCGAATCGAACGGCATGTAGGCAACTTCGATCAACCCAATGAACCGAAATCCGCAACGACCAACAAGCTCGACTCGAGGTGTGATGTCCGAACCCTACTCTGGTAGGACCACGAGCTAATATCTGACCAGGTGCAATCCTTGAATATAATACATTCCAATAAATAACAGAGTAACGACACAAGACCTAATAATAAGCACAATGATCAAGTGGTATAAATAATAACGACACGACCGACAATTCATATAAGCTGAGTACTCATCCGACAATAAATAAGCAGACGACGCCGGTGAGTAACTAGTGAAACATATGTCCAAGATAACTGGAAATTATATGATTGACATTACACGTTCTTCCGGCTGGCTGCATGGAGCGATCGCGTCGCACGGCGGCCCAACGACACGCCACCTGCATCAATGTTCTGCATCGCCTTATCTGCGATAGAAACAGAGAGGCGTTTCCTTTTAGTCGGAGGATGCTGAACATCGCCTTCAATTTCGGACGACATTAACGGGCTCTCGCTCATAGTGTCATCCCCCCACTCTTCGTCGAGCATCAGAGAGTCCTCACCAGTAACGGAAAGTGGTGCCATCGAATGTGAAAGGCCATCACCAGAACTGGTGGAGTCTAGCGTGTAACCCCCGTCCAAGACATCCACTATGTCGCTCCCATCACCGTCACCCATCTCGTCGTCCTCTGTCGCGTGCAAATCAACGAAGCCACCGTCCTGGTTACTAACCTCTTTGACAACCGAAGAGTCGGGGTCTTCGTACCCAGCAGCTGCAGACAAACGTAATGTAAATCCGTCAATAATCCCATGCCAATGCAATACAACACCATCGAACAAAACAGACGCACGCAATTTCAAAGGTTCATCCACCTGAAGCAACGGACGAAGACCTCTGTCGACAGTGGGCGCACCATAGGAGTTCCCTTTAATCAACATACCGACCGGTACCGAGCCGACGCGAATCAAATCAATAGGTGTTATCTCCGTAGCCCAGGCCGCTGTTCCAATAACAAAGGAGACTGAGAAGGAGAACCAAACTATGTCTCCTCGTGCGAACTGGTTGGGCTGACACTCAGTGATCTGCTTCAACACCCTGTCCTTGATACCAAAAGTGCCGGGTCGACTGGGATTCGGAAACCAGGCGGGGTTTCCTGCGAGCCCAGCTTTAATCCACTCATGGATCCTATATTTGACTCCGCGTTCCTGGAGTGCATTCATCGGACTGCGTTTGGTAAAAATCGGTACAGTCATCTGATACCGCCGGCGATACGACGGATCACTCCCCGACTGCCAATCCTTCCTAGGTTTTTGATTCGGATTAAACGCATCAATGCGCTTAACGTGTTCCTCGAGTTTCTGGTTAGAGTAACCACGACGTGAGGATCTCTACCCGTGTAAGGCGGTGATATTAACTGACCTGCTGCAGATCGTAAATCTCATCGTCGATCGATGTATCGATACAGTACGTAATTGCGCACCGATGACCGACGCTGTTTTCTCTGCACCACTGATCAGATCCAGCACTGGAGAATAAACCATTGACTCACATCCTAGCTTCTGGTACAGATTCCGGCGGCTTCTCTCCCCGTGGCACAAAATTACCTGTATTAAGATCGGAATTCCAAGACCATATTGCGGCGTAATAGAATGATGCTACCGCATTTTTGTCGGTAGAATACAACTACAAGTTCGTCAGTTTCAATAAAACGCCCCAACACGCGGTCTGACAGGGGCGGAAAGACTGTGTGTACGCACCGACCAAGTGTTAGCATTATACGGCCTCGCCTCGATCTTCGGATTATTGCTGTGGAGCGATTCCACAGCATCGGAGAACTTCAGGTCAAAGTCGCGGAAGGCGTGGTTTTTCCAGCGCTGAAGTTCGAACATAATATCATCCATGTCAGCGAAAGGGGCAGAACTAAACAGATGTAGAATGGTGGGGCACGCAAACGCACTCGAATGATAATTTGCTCCGCTGACCCTCCATATTTATATCAGGCCTCGGGACACTTGGTGTTCGCGGAGACTTTTCCCGACGCGAGAACCGGACAAAACAGAAACATACACTCGAGGACTGGGGCACATGGGAATGTCAGTCTATGACATTCAAGGGATCGTATCACTGCACTGCACGGAGATGTCGTCGTGACGGTATAGCCCAGCCGGCCTCGTCAAAGACGAACGGTACCATCAACAATCAATCAGACAGGTTATGATCAAGAACCACTGCCCACCACTCACTGGCAAAACACAAACACCCAGGCTTCCACGACTATCGACGTTTGATGAAGACGCCTCAAACGCGATGAAACAGGCCGACCATCGCGAGACGGTCTACTTAGTGAAACACGTCAATTGAGATCAGTTGTCGCCTCAAACTCGATAGACAACACCCCAGATTCCTATGATGTGTACAGCAACCCAAGACGCAAACTCAACTTGAGCCTGGTCTAAGGGAACACCACGCATTCCCAGTCAGTACCCTGTCCATCCACTGCAACATACCATTAGATTTGATAGACCGGTCTACCTCTCGCACACCCACTGTCCCAAGGACGCAGTGTATATTGACGCACGCGTACACACACACACTATAGTCACGCTTGAACTCATAGGACATAACATCAAACGACTCGAAGCCCAATCATGAGAATAATGTGACAGAACTACAGGTGCTGTACGTCAGACTAATGTCAATGGCGAATCAGTGCTAATGAGCGATCGGTTTGACAAGCGATGACATCTTGTATCGTGAGCCACTCGGCAGGGACACGTAAACCAGGCAGGCGGACCGACTCAGAAACCGTCACCGTAACATAAAGTCCACTGTATGCTCCAACACACCTCGCGAGCGACCTATAAGATAACATGTAGGCACAAATTTAATTCCACCTAGTACAACAGCGGTGGATCCCTAAATCAGCAGAACGTGGTATCTTTCATGCGGATAAGATAATTAACGATGCTGGACGACTGATAAATATACATCATACAAGAAAACCCCCGCATCACGATAGTGTAGTCCGCAAGACAACAAACCGATCAGAGGAACGTAGAGACCCTACAGGTGCACACCACCGACGAGCCAGACTATGCAATAAATATGTAATGACCGCCTACTCGGAAAACGGGGCATAAGTGGGACCGATCTGATCAGGAAGATATAACAAAAGCGTATTGCTAACCTGACGAATGACAAGGTCGTAGAGCGCCTAGAAATCAACCGCGATCTCGACCTATGCGATGGGTCAATATAGAGCTAATCATATGAGACAAAAAATGTCGCTCACGGCAGCAACAGCGCGACTGATTTCAGACAAGACTTGCATGTGGACATCATGCAAAGCTGCAACGACTTTCTCTCTGCAACCTCCCATCTGACACGACGAACCGTCCTCCCATGGATTACATGCAAATAAAATGTTACCCCAAAGTTTGTACCCAAGCCCGTCGTCGCAACAAGGAGTGGAGGACAGCATGCGATGCGCGAGACGCATGTATAATCGAACGTCCAGCGTAAATTGACAACTATCCGCATCTTCTGCGGCGGTAGGATTGCAATCGAAGCACGGAAAGTAAGGGACTGTGTGAAACGCGTCCCACCACATTTCGTCCATAATGGACTCGATCGCTTCTGTCCTGACAACGTCATGGTATTCAATCAGTCTGATCAGGGGGATGGCAGAGAGCCGTGTCCAGTGTATGGACAATGGTCCAGTCCAAGGCACCCGGAGACGCAGCGTGGCCTTCGCGGCCACGCGAACCTCTTCCTCCATCTGGTATCGATAAGCCACCGCGTAAACGTCAAAGGGGTACCTCTTGAGAAGGGACGGCTGTACAAGACGAGCTCTGCCGAAGTCAATACCACGCTGAAACTCGTACTTCACAGAAGCCTCGAGTAGAAGCGCGATAGGATGCAGGTCGACAAGAACGGGATCGGAAACAGGGTAGCATAGGCGGAAGAGGTCGTCCAAACACGCAGAGCCTTCCGGGAACGTCAACCGGTAAACAATA
Source organism: Amyloporia xantha (assembly GCA_036971615.1). NCBI lineage: Eukaryota > Fungi > Basidiomycota > Agaricomycetes > Polyporales > Adustoporiaceae > Amyloporia > Amyloporia xantha. The sequence goes on from JAYKKR010000026.1 coordinate 287,912, forward strand.
TTCCCGGGCTCGCCGTCCGCGCGGGCAGACGCATCCCCCGAAGTCGGTCCTTCTTCAACTAGCATACGAGCAAACACGACGGATGCGCGACACAAGACGTCCTTATGGACGCTAAACGACACATCATCCGAGGACCGAATTATCACATCTGCGTCGGGTGAGCCGAATGGGGGTTGGACTGACAGCACAAGGAAATCAAACAACGAATTTGCACGCCATCGAATGTACGAACCTGCAGACATTGAAACAGAACAGAATGGCAAGAGACTGGTAACAATGATAAAATGCACTGCAACGACCGCCGCAGCTCGAACCTTTGACGCCTTTTATAAGGACAGAGGAGCTGATTTGATACCCCACATCAATACATATGCTGAGCCGTTCCCGAGCACAGCAACAAATATCTCGATACGGTCAGCCGCGACACTGATGTGATATAGGGACCGTGAGATCATATCAAAGTAACAGTTGGACTCACAAGACATCAAACAGTACCGCTTCGCCGACAACATCACACCCCAAAACACAAAGGCGTCAACATCCGGTCAAAGTAAACATAAGCGATGTCACACCGACACACCAATCAGTCAGCAAGGCCATACCATATCGCCTGATTCATTGCCACGTCTGAAACGCTGTTTAGCCATTCCAAATGATAAGAAACTAGTGATCACTTAATGCGAAGATTGTACATAGAAATCACAGACGTACACAGCTAGCCAACTACATCGACCGCATATAAACGGGATCGGAACGCGTAATACTCTTCAGCAGGAACAATGGTCCATTTTTGGGATGCTCCTCGGGTGAACACATACACATTCACTGACACCGTCGAGAGCACCAGACGAGCTCTACCAACACTCGACACTCGCGCCAAGACATTGTCCGACTCTGTATCTGTACCGTACCCCGCAAAATACTCGTACCCCAGCAATAACGAAGATAGATTGGGCCATCGAGTGGGTTGACTCTCCAACATTGCCAGAATATCCTACGCAGGGATCGATCAGCCTGATATTTCATAACATGCGTGACGTCAAGTACCCCACCTCATAATTATGGTCACAATTCCCCCAAGAAGACACAAGCGCCAGATTCTCTAAGTTATCCATCTTCGAGAAAAGCCCCTTGAACACGGACAGCATGGACATGGAAGCCGACAAGGAGATCGACAACGATGTGACCTTTTGTAATTGCGGGTCTTTCGACATTACGGCCAACGTTCGATCTATCCCCAAGGCGTCCATCATCCCATCGAATACCACGGTGCGTACAGCTCGTCCAGCCAGCATCGATAGCATAAGACTGATATCCGTAAGTCTCAGCATGGAGAGCGCCGGGAGGGTAGCTACAGCGGAATCTTGCTGAGCGTTCTTAAGACGGTCCATGACAGAGTGGTAAGGCTGGACGACGTGATGATTTCTGAGAAGATACATCACCGAGCTCCTGGAATACGCAGAGAATTCGAGACTCAGTCGCTGCAGCGACTTCGCGTTTTGTAAAACGATGGCGATTAGAGGTAAGTTGACGTTGTCTGCAGCGGGAGATGTCGAACTGTATGAGAACCGTTTGATGAGGTCCACGCGTCGCTGCCGCGAACACGTACAAGAGACCGACCAAACAGACTGCACGATCCCCCGTAAGCAGGCGTTGGCGTCGAGACCCCTAAGCTCCACAGAGGAATATATGACACCCGTCACAACATGATAGATCCACCTGCATGTTCGAAGAAGCATGGCTTGGTCACCAAGCGGCAAGAGTTTCACAAACATGAGCATGACCTCCATTGGGAAACGCGCAAAAAAACTAGAACCAGTATGTTGGAGAGGAACGCGTGATTCCCAACCTGGCATAGACAGAGAGTTCGACGCCATCATGTGACTGTTGTCGAATTCGTAACGTCAGTGAGCGGCCGCATTCACATCAGATGACGTACAGGTAAAATTCGTGGCGTGTCAGTCAACGAAGTATATGGACGACTGCTGTCTGCGAAATGACGTGAAGGACCATAAAGGCCTTATATTTTATACCTTACCGTATGCGAAAGACGCTCAATATATGCGATGCGGATGATGATCATATATGGATGAGAACCCTGATATGTCTGCGTACACCCGCCACGTGTAGGTTGTACAGCCGTTGTATGACAATGAACAATGATGACCAGCTGAAACACGTACATCTGGCCTAAACCAGTTTCTGAAGGCTCGTAACCATACGCGGACGGCCTGACGTTACACTGGGCGTCTGCGCAACAAGTTACGCACCATACTCACTGTCAAAAACGGACAGCACTAATAATCACGTTCAAAGCACGTCGCTCGTTTATTAACGAAGACCCGTATAGCCTGTCCAGAGTACAGTATCCGACATGGAGACATACCTGGAATAGCAGCAGAATAGAGACACCGGGTAGTGGTTCATAAAGGGGACGTAGTATGGACAGCTTGATTTATACTACCACTTATACCTTCCATCGCCCGACGTAGTTCCTGCTCTGAAGCCCAGACGATGCAAGCACGTGACGCCACTCGACGCATTTCCTGCTTTGAGGCCAGCAAATGCAGCCACGTGACGCCGCTCGACGCATTTCCTGCTCTGAAGCCCAGACGATGCAAGCACGTGACGCCACTCAACGCATTTCCTGCTTTGAGGCGAGCAAATGCAGCCACGTGATGCCGCTCGACGCATTTCCTGCTCTAAAGCCCAGGCGATGCAAGCACGTGATGGCGCTGGATGCATTTCCTGCTTTGAGGCCAGCAAATGTAACCACGTGATCTCACACGACGCGTTTCCTGGCTTTGAGCTGCACGACTCACGGGGGAAACCGGATCTGACATCGGAACAGACGGCGCTTGAGCTGAAGTCATGTGATACACTACTTATCCGATTTACCGAGGACAAGACCTGGAAACTAAAGTGTCCAGGAATTCCGTGCTGCACCAATTCGTGATATAAAACATAGCATAATTTCTTGGCATGTAGATACAAAAGAGCATAGCATATAAAGGTACAAACAGGGCGACAATACTGTCTCCTCACGCAGACAGCGGCACCACGCCTGTGCGCCCCTCGTTATAGAACTTCTTCTCCTGGACACGCAGTCTGGAGAATTGCGGCTTCTCGTAGAACAAGACAGTCCATATTGGTAACAGAGGCACGCCATCAGGATGGACATGGAGGTGTCCAGCCTCTTCACTCGGATCTTCGACTGAATGGCTGCATAACCATCAGGACCAAGGAGAAATCGGCAAGACAAGCCAACGCCCACCTGTTCCTGATATGCTCCTGCACCTCAGACATGGTCCGATACCGCCGCTGATCAAAGCACATCGAACAGCACCATGCCCGTTGTTCCCTGTACTCCCTCAATGCCAAGGACCTGCAGTTTTCCTCCAGTTCCAGTTCCTGCGCCATGGCCGATTCTTTCGCTGAGGCTATCCGCCAAGAATGAGAGTAAGGAACCTTGAGGTTCAGCTTATTTTTCCATGGAATCTCCAGCTAAGTGAGTGATATCAGAGACCAGGTGATAGAATTGTGTCCAAGTACATAGAAGACTAACCAGGTACCGCAATGTCCCAACAATCCTATAAGTTGGTCTCGAGGGAATAGTCCAGCATAGCCGTAAGCACGCCTCGTCCATTTGCCGAACAGTCATCCTAGTCCAGTCTTTACCCCAAGTTCGCAGCATCTCTCGAAGTTTCGTAGCAGGTTGAGACATTGCTAGCTGCGAAGCGCCCCATCTGGTACGCTCGAAGTCCAGGAGTGTATTCGTGTAGTCATCCTTTTGTACATCAGCAACGCGTGAGTTTCGAAAGCATCTGTGTCCAGCAATGTCAGGATAGTAGCGCAATTTGTCGCAGCCACTACATTGAAATAACGCCACGCCAAGTAGAAGATTGTTCGGATGTTCAGGAAGACCAGTGCTCTCAGAGAACGCTCTTGTCAGCTTCATGGTGACATTCCCAAGCCATCGAGTTGTCAAAGGACGCAGATCCAAGAGAGCCGCAAGATAGTCGACGTCGACCTCTACTTCACTGGGAGCATTCAGAATATTGCGGACTTCCGGCATGACTGCAAAGTCTGCAGGCTGGGGCAGGCACACGCGGTTGATCTTGTAGCGGCCCTGCGACAGATAAAATTGCACAACGAAAGACGAAAATACCTCGAAACGTTTCTCGAGAACGGCTCGTCGTTCTGCGTCGAGACGCTCTTGCTTCGTCTTTTCCATGAAGGCGATCATTTCCTGGCGAACCTCCGGCCACTCTGCGGGGTGTCAGTCATGCAAGGAGAAAACTTGATGGCTCTCTTACCGCAATCTTTGACTTTCTTAGACAGCCGAACTAGTGGATGCGTGATGAAGCTTTCCCAGATCTCGCTGATATTGAGGGCGCCGGACCATCCTAGTTCGCGTAGCTCGGCAGCAATGCTAGAAGCCCATTCAATATGTTCAGTGGGCTAAATGTGACTAGTTGACTTACGCTTCCCGGCGATTCTCTTTGATCTCATCCAATCTATGTGCTCCTAGCCGACGGCTCGCTTTATAATAAAGGACTGCATGCTAGATGCAAAGCCATCAGAATCATAAATTGGAAATTATAATAACCTTACCTGCTGTCTGTGCTGTACCTCCTTCATATGTCGCAAAAGAAAATCTGTCTGCGCGACCCCGGTGAGACTGGCCCAAGTTGAGTTTACCTTTGTTATCTGAGGAAGATGCCACAGCACCGGCCCCCGTTTCGTTCCTGCATTAATTCTCTGATTAGCCTCAGTTAGTATAAAAAGACAAGGACAACACGCACGGATCCTGTAATTCAAAAATTGCATATAGATGCCCTGAAGAGTCGACTTGCTGGAGAAAAAAGCTAATGCCTGGGACAAGAGATCTTCATTTATCCGTACCGACTTGGTCTCAACAAGCCTAAGTTCGATAAGTAATAGTGAACGCAAGAATGTCTGTCACGCATTTCCTTACTTTAGTTCCTTGCAGCTGGGACAATACCGAATCATAAATTCCCAGATAATACTCCTAATACCGGATTTAAGGCAGTTCTACAACATTAATATTCAGCAATAATGGATATCGGTGAGCAAAATGAACGCATACGTGACAGTACGTGGAAAAGACCACATTCGCGTAGGCGGGCAGACTCATATATGGTGGACACGGAGGAACGTCGTTGACCAGCCTGAAGGAAGCTTTCCAGATGCCGGAGAAGTTGCGGCTGAGGAGGAATCCACGTAAAGTCTTGCTGGTTCTGGCCAAGTGTAACAAATCCCGAGGGTGGAGACGGCTAAATATCTGGAAACGCATTTATAAAATTATCCGAGTCTTAGCCTGTTGACGACACTCACTTCTATTAGTATGTCTACAGGCATTTGGGGCAAATCTTGCAGATCGCCCCGTCTGCCGCGTGCCCGGCGAACGATTCGAGCAATGGCGACATGCTGCAGGGATAAGGTGGCATCACCGTTTTGTTTCGAGACTTCTGGGTCGTCATCGTCTATATTGGTGTCCATTGGAGGGAGCGGGTTCAAAAAAGTGCAGTTGTTCGTCAGTCAGAAGCAAGATGATGTTGTTGATGAATACTCTCGACTGCGTGGCTCCTTACGGTGCTTAAGTACGCGACGGCCACAGACACGTGATCCATCGCAAGGAAGCGAGAACAATAACATTGCGGCTTTGCAGGGGGCTGTTGTTCTAGTCTTTAGCATGTCAGGCGATCGCACGCGCACCTTGCTGATGTATATTGTCACTCGTAACGAGCGCGCAGTCATTGAACGCAAGAGGATGCAAAGACAGTGAATTGATGCAGTTGCTCGTGCGAGAACAAGACAAATCTGCATTATCAGGGTGCAGATACAAGTTACAACATAAGTTATAACAAAGATAAAGCCGCTTCGAAATCTATTTTAGTAGTCTCTGTCGCAAGAAACACAAACCCAGCTGATGTCGCATAATCATACCACGTCATTGGGGCAAGGGTAAGAAGCACGTGCGCCCCTCTTTATAGAGCTTTTTCTCCGGTCCACGAAGCTTGGAGACTTTGGGTTTCCGATGGTACATGACAGTCCAAACTGGTGTCAAAGGCCTGCCTTCCGGATGAAGCTGGAAGTGTCCAGCTTCTTCACTCGGATCTGCGATTGAATGACTGCATAGCCATCAGAACCAGAAGTCCCGAGGACAGACTGCAGCGCCTACCTGGCTCTTAAATGGCGCTTAACCTCGGGCAGATCTTCAGTATACAGCATCCAGCGTTCGCACAACGAGCAGCACCAGGCATATTGTTCCTCGTACTCTTTCAGTGCCAGGTGCTGACACCGGTCCTCGATTTCTTTGGCCATTGTGGTTTCCTCCATGGTGGCTACACGCCAAGACAGTATTGAGTCATCAGCACCAATCTGAAGGCCCTGCATCCATCTAGTGTCCAACTGTAACAAATATCAAATCAGAGGCAACCCATGGAAGCGTTTCAGGGAGACCGACCATCAGTCGCCACGTAGTAATAACCCGATAATCAGGCTTCGTAGAGATCGTACAACATAGGCGTATGTCCGGATTTTCCATGTCCTCGATTGTTGTCTCGGTCCAGTCCTTGCCACATTCTTGCAACACTTTGCGGATGCGATCGATAGCACGGAACGCAACTACTGGCCGATAACGGCAGGGTTGGCTCTTCACTACGGTTGCGTATTCATCTAATTCCTTATCGGCGCCATTGAACCACGGCCGCAAGCATCGATGGGCGAGGACTTCAGGAAAATGAGACAATTTGTCGCAGCAGTTGCATTCAAACACTGCCACAGCAAGGTCAAGGCAGTCCACATCATCGGGAACATCAGTTTTCTTGACGAGCAAACGTGACAATCGCGCCATCGCATCGACGACCCATCGAGAGACCAGTAGCGGAAAAAGGATTTGGAGTTTCGCAAGATCGTCCGCGTCGACCTTCACATCGCTAGGCAAGTTTAGAACATCGCGAATCACCGGCATCAGCGCGAAGTCGCTAGCATCAGGCAGGCACGCAGTTGCACTCGTGCTGTGGTGCGCTGAATGATACTGGAACACGACGGGCGAAAATGCCTTGAAGCGTGTCCAGATAACATGTCTTCGTTCTGCGACAAGCCGGCCTTCCTTCTTCTTCTCCATGAAAGCGATCATTTCTTGGCGGATCTTCAGCCATTCTGCAAGAGTATTATTGTGTGCAGGAAAGTACATATATTGGACATACATACCATTTTCAGTCAATTCTTTTGGCGCATAAACCAAGGGATGGAGCGTGAAGGATGGCCCGACTCTCTCAAGTTCGCTGCCCCATCCTAGCTTGCGTAGTTTGTTCACGATGCTTCGAGCCCATTGAAAATGTGCCGTAAATGAGATGAATATTTGACTCACGCTTTCCGACGACTCTCCCTGATCTTGTTCAACTCACAGGTCCTGGAGTCCGCGATTGTAGCCTCCCAGAGTTGGCAGAGAGTTGCATGCTGCACGCAGAATCATCAGAGGTTATTAGCATGAAGCTGGTGAAACTCTTGCCTTCTTTCTTTGCTGCACCTCTTCAATAAGCTGCAGTAGGAACCGTTTCCGTGCATCCCCTGCAAGAGCAGCCCATATAGAGTTGACCTGCGCTATCTGAGGCAGGTGCCAGAGCGTTGGCTTTCGGATCGACTCTGCGGGTAATGCCTTAGAAGGTCAACCCACTTGTATAGTGAAAACAACGTACGGTTCTTGTAATTTAATACCTTCGAATAGATATACTCCAGTCCTAATTCCTCCGGTCCCAATTCCTCCAGTCCCGATTCATCCAGCCCCGATTCATCGGAGACAAGAATAGACACCTGATCCATGAGATCCTTGTCTAACCGCACGGAATCTACCTCAATGAATCTAAAATCGTTCAGAACCGGTGATGACTCGAATGGTCTCACAAGCATCACCCACTTGAGCTTTCTGCATTTTGGGCAATAGCGGACCATGAACTGCCATACAACGGTTTTGATGCCTGTCTTGAGACAGTTCTACAACAGTTGTCGTGAAATAGCAGTCCATACCGATCAGTGCAATTTGTACGCACGTGGCAATGTGAAGAGAACGCTACATTAGCATATGCTGGCGCGCTCATAAATGAGGGACACGCAGGAAAGCCTTCAACGAGCCTGAAAGCAGCCCTCCAGATGGTTGCAAAATTCCTGTTCAAGAGGAACCTGCGTAATGTCTTGCTAGTCCTCGCTAAATGCAGCAAATCGCGAGGATGGAGAAGGCTGAAAATCTAGGAAGCGGGTCGCAACAATTACCAGAGCGCGACATATTCATGACGCTTACCTCGATGAGAATGTCAATATGCATGTCGAGCAAATATTTCAATTCGCCGCCTCTGCGGCGCGTCATGCGGTAAGCGCGAGTGACTTGAGCATCAGCGACATGCTGGACTGGCTTCTGGCTGTCTCTTTGTGAGACCTCCAGGTCGTTATTTTCACGACTGGCGTCCATCAGAGAGAAAGATACGGAACGCATTCTTCTTCAGGTAAGAGTGAGGTGTACAGGTAAGAGCGAGGTGTGACACGGTGAGACTGAGGTGTGCAGGTAGTAGTGAGGGGTAAATACGCACAAAGGCGAAGTAATACCGTGGGGATTTCGGACACGACGCGACGTGACAGAGCACGTGATACGCGACGAGAGTGCGGCTGATTACGTAACCTGCATAGCTCGCCTGATTTGCGCAGGACAAACAAAAGATAGACACGGCAAAATTGAAGTCAAGTCTTCAGCTAGATCGACCTCTCATTCATCGGCCTACGCTTAGGGCAATGGCTAACGTCGTAGACCTTCCTGTCGTACCACCACCACTCCCTGCTGCATGGACGCCCCTTCAGAGCTCGGGAAAATCGGTATCCCGTAAGCAGAAACGCCATCTTACTCGCCGCACAGCCTGTTAACAGAGGTGTATTGCATCGTCTTATAGCCCTAGTCGAACGTAGACTGTTACCTGCAGGCCCGGCTTTTCTGACGCATGTTAAACGGGCGGTGCACAACCTTTCCTTCGAGGAGCTGGACAGACACGCGGAGGACGAGCGGAAGCGTCTAGAAGCGCTCAATGGCACGGGTGCCAACGGAGACGACGATTTGGGTGTTGGTGACGAGGAGGAGCCGGAAGAGTTGTTAACGTTAGATCCTAAGGAGTGGAAGGTTTGTTTTGCAATTGCCTCTAGCATCGTCCAAGCTAATAACCCGCCCTCGTCGCAGAAACAAGATCATTATGCTGTACTCGGGCTTTCACATTTACGATACAGAGCTACCGATGAGCAAATCAAGATTGCGCGTGCGTGAGATTACTTTCCGCTCAATCAGTCCGGCTGATCATCTGTCTCAGACCGGAAAAAGGTACTCAAACACCACCCTGACAAGAAGGCTGGCCTTGCGGGGGACTCGAACGACGATGCGTTCTTCAAATGCATTTCCAAGGCATTCGACGTCCTCACAAATCCTGAACGTCGGCGTCAGTTCGACTCGGTCGATCCATATTACGACCTTCTCGAAGCGGACGTGCCGACACCATCGCAATTGAAGACCGCGAAGGATCCTCAAGCGTACTTCTTCAAGGCATTTACTCCGGTGTTCGAGCGTGAGGCGCGGTTCAGCCGGAAGCAGCCTGTGCCGATGCTTGGCTCTTATGATGACCCGAAAGAGACTGTCTCGGCTTTCTACGACTTCTGGTACAACTTCGACAGCTGGCGGAGCTTCGAGTACCTAGACAAGGAGGTGAACGAGGGCAGTGATAAGTGCGTAGATCAAGCATTTCTGTAGTTGCTTGTCACCTGCTGACACACAATGCCTCCATAGCCGAGACGACAAACGCTACACGGAGAAAAAGAACAAGTCAGAGCGGGCACGTCGCAAGAAGGAAGATACTGCGCGGTTGCGGGGGATCGTCGACCTGGCGCTGAACCATGATCCGCGTATCAAGCGAATTAAACAGGAAGAAAAAGAGGCGCGCGAGGCAAAGAAGAAGAGCAAGGCCGGCGTGACGAACGGTGTCAGTCAGAAGCAAAAGGAGGAAGAGGAGAAGAAGAAGGCAGAGGAGGAGGCCAAGCGGAAGGAAGAGGAAGAGAAGGTGAGTATCGGATAGTCGTCGAGTTCTAGAGCTGGTGGTGACCAATTTGATGACTAGGTTGCCCGCGCGGAGGCCAAAAAGGCGAAAGCCGCTGCAGCCACCGCTGCTAAAAAGGCCAGACGGCAACAGCGTGCGGCTGAAGGCGGCGCTGAGTAGTGTGTCACACACCGGCAGTACACTCACGCCTGCTCATACCTGCATCCACATGTTGTACATTTGTCTGTGCATTAGACTGTGGCGCTTGCTTAGATGTCGATCGGCGTATTCATGTTGGGATGCGCTTTACAATATCATGATGAGTATATTGTGTCTCGTTCTACTTATTTCCTGCTCTACCCTGAACAATGTTGGCAAAGTGTTATCTTCCTATCCATATGCATTGTTTGCAATGATGGCTGTCATTATCTTGATTATCGCAAATCTGTGCTTGTATAATGGAAACGTTGGCCACCCACGGGCCACTGTGGCCAGCATTCGATCATGTGTCCCTAACGTGTCTGGTATTTAACAGTGATTTGTGGCGACCACTCCAGCTTCAGTACTCTCCACCACTCTTCATTGTCATTCAAGTATATACTTGATAGCTAATTCGGTCCAAGACACAATGGCATCTGAACATCACAGGCTATCTCGCGCAAAAGAAACCAGCATTCCTCGCTGGGCCGACCGAATCTTCGACATGATTGAGTGCCCGGGACCCATTGAGACTTTCATTAAACTTTTCGTGCCCGCCGATGTGGAGTGTCCTCCGAAAAACCTCGAGGAAACCTTCAAGGCTGTCCCGCTCGGCGGACCGGTAAAAGAAATGTACGAACCTCTGGTAAGTACGACCGCCACAGCCACAGTTGACTTCCTCACCCAAAGTTCATCAGGTTCAAAGCCTAACAAAGCTCGTGGAAGACTTCCCGGAGGGGAAGCGTCTTGCATTTGCTGAGCTCGAGAGTGGCTCCCATGCTATCGATTTCCCTTACGACCCATGGGGACGTGAGCATCTCATAGCGAGCCCGGATATCATTGCAGGGCTCCCGGGCCAGAAGAATGAACTCCTACCGCCCAAGTGGCGTCACATCTCGCTTACCTTCGAGGTCCTACCAAATGCTGAAGATGATCCTCTTCTCAACGAGTCGTCAGGCCGCTGGCAGGTCATCAGGAACCCGTGCTCGTTAGTAGAACTGGCGAAGAGCGCGCTTAACCTGCTGATCACCCACAACCGACTCTTTGCCTTCGTCGTCGGAATATATGGGCCCGTTGCCCGCATATATCGCTTCAACCGCACCAACGCGATTGCATCGGGGCCATTCAACTATGTCGAGCGTCCAGAGATACTGCAGGCGTTCCTCTGGCGGTTCGTCAGCCCGAAAGACTCTGCCTGTAATGTTGTTGGAGCCGACCCCACGGTGCGGATCCCGCATAGGGACCATATCAAGTGGGTAAGGAAAGTCCTGAAGGCGGCTGGCAGGCGACGTTTGACGGAGGAGGAAGAAGAGATGTGTCGCTGGATCACAGCGGATTCCCCGACGCCGGATAAAGGGAAGGAGACCTATCTGGCCATCAGACTGCTCTTCGTCAAGCCGCAGCTGTTCTCGCGTACGACCATGCTGTGGGAAGTCATAAAAGAGGGTGATCAGAGTGGGAAGACTTGCCTCATCAAGGACTTCTGGAAACATAAACCGGAGCGTGAGCCCGACCATCTACCTCTGGACGGCCACATGTCTCTGGATGATTATGAACCCATGGAATGAGTTTTTGCGTGTCGTCAGTATTTCAGTCATTATCGAGAGCGTTCCGGCAAAGATTGAATGTTACTATTACATTGGTCTACATATATACATCTACCTCGGGATTTGTACGAGGAATGGTATGTGGTGCGTTGTTCAACACTGGAAACCACGCCTGATCTATGAAAAGCCCTTGGCCGATGGGAAGTCGATCGAGAAGTGATGCCTTCCTGACCTCAATCCGTGGACGATTGTCCAATATCCTCATCCTGCGCAGCAGGAACAGGAGCGGCCGCTGGTTCTTCGGTTGCTTTGTACTCGCGAACCGCCCTCCCCTGCATGTTCTTATAGAATAAGATGTCTCCTGTAGACTCGATAAACTTGCACTGCGTGAACGACCTCCAGAGAGCATACAAAGTCGGCTAGACGCCCATCGTCCATTAGAGACCAGTAGCACGAGCGATCAAAGAGACGAACCGTCGAGTCGTAGTAGTAGTAGTCACCAAGAACTGGCTTGATGGCTTCTGTCACCTCTGGCAAATTGTCTGCCAAGAGAAATCGGACTGAGTCATGTTACCCCTCAAAGATGGTCGGAACACATACAGAAAGGAATTGTCACGAAGAAATGGTGCGCGACATGATCGTGGGCAATCTACCATGGGTGCAACCATACGTCAGGTCAAGGTCGAGTGCGGTGGATGCTAACTCACCCCATGCCAGAAGAACCGACCAACCCAACCGAACATGGGCCTATCAACAGTAGCCAGTGCACCCCGTAGGAAAGTCCATTGACCCTGTATGGCATACGTAACAAAACTTCCTGAATTAGCGACATGCTGAATACACCGAGTGCTTATACGTACCCGATATAGAGGTACGGTAGGGTCACTATGTTGCAGATATGTGATCATGACGATCCTTGTACCCAACACGATGAGCCGAAGTATCCTGGCATGTGTATGAAAGCAGAACTGACCAGTTGTGCGCCCACTACGAGCGTGAGAAATGGGTGAGTATCGTAAGAAACGATGTAAACGAGCGCATACGCACAAGCCACGGAACGAAATACATCCTCCAAACGTTAGACCAGCTCGTGTTGTAGATCCACACGCCAAGTAATGACACCATAGCGGCCATAGCAATATCTGAGATTACGATGTATTTACCTGTCGATATGCGACGTGAACAAGCCCGCTGATAAAATGAATTCGCTAGCACATACGTTCTTCTGGTTTGAACAACAATGAAGAAGGCTTGTAATGCTATATGACGGTAACTGTGAGCAGACAGAAAAATGCAGACCAAGCATAACCTACACTCGTCCCTGGAGGGTATTTTGGGTTTCCTTTACGGTTGTGACTGAGCATACACATCGATCAGGAAAGTCGTCTTCACCGCGACTTTGTTGCTTACATCAGATAGAGTTGGAAGCCCCTGGAATGCGTCAATAAAACCAGTTAAAAGTGTTCACAGAGACGGAACTCACAGAAATTGCCGGATCACCATCTTCCACAGGGTGTACAACGGCGTCTCCTCGACAAGCTCCTTATAATCCATGGGCTGTGCGACATGTTCCGGAGGTAGGTTGAACTCCTCCCGCGTCTGAGGATGATAAGTCTCATCACGGTCGAGATTGTTGGTACCTTTCTGACAAGGTAGGATGACATCATTTAGACCATGCGTCTTCTCGACAAGAATGCAATGACGCTGAAGCTCACATGGTGAGAACGATGCGTTGCACGCCAAGCATAGTAGGGCGTCAACACGAAGGAATGCAATCCAAGACCGAGAACAGCGTTCAGCATTGCACTAGGAGCAAGAGCATCATGCCCGCACTAGGAACAGGGTCAGCTCTCTTACTTCAATCACCTCTGAATGACATTTCGTACTTCATGCCCTACAAGGAACATCGATGTTAATCCTGATGGGCCCGATCATCACGATCACGACGTACCCAATGTCCAAATACCCGTGAACGAGATGCTTTGCCAGAACCAGTACAGCGCCCAAAGAACATTCCTGACCGCCGAGACGCCCCTCCCTCCTAAATCATAGGTTGACGCCAGCTTGAATACCGTCGACTCTATACGAGTTGCGCACATATAAAACGTCAGGGTGATAGCTACGTGTCGTCCGACATAGAAAAGGCATTTCGCTGTGCTCCTCTCGAACAGATGCTTTGGAACAGCGGCGTGGACGTCCTTGATGGTGATGGCTGGGGGGCAGAACGGCGCCTTCTTGCGGGCCTCGTACTCGGGGGAGTCTTTGAAGAGCGTGGGCATGACGGATAACTGCAGGTCGAGCAGCAAAGAGGAAGAAGCTGGTTGGATGCTGCCTTCTTATGGTCGCAGACCATATCTCAGCAGCCACGGGACAAGTCTGTGAGAACGGTAGATTGATTGACAATCAGCTGGAATCACATTCTAGTGTAAATTGTTCAATCATTTCTGAAACAGTGTGATCATCAGAATGGCTAAGAAGCATCCCGGAGCGCTCTCTCAGCCTTTCCGGTCTTACAAGTAACACCAACTTCTCCGAAATGCCTCTTACCTCGTGGGCATCCAAGCTAGGCTTTGCATGCCCACATGTGCAATCGCGCCAGAGGACGAGGAAAGGCGATATCTGTGTTGGTTTACTGCTTCAGGTCTGAGAAGGTCACCGCGATAAACTGACAGGGTCTGGAGCTTATGGTTGTCAAGAAATGGGGCAAATGAGGACGAACCTTCAGCATCGTGGCGAACGTTGCCTCGTGCCCATCACCTCCAAGACAAGTTGACAAGTTGACAGTGGCATTTGTGCTCACTTTTGGACGCTAAAAATCCGGACCACCACGCCTGTCGGCATTATGTATGCTTTCTGTCATGCGAATTGTGCGATCTCTCGGGAAAGTCCACAGCGGTTTATGGCTGGCGCCTGGGGCCTGAGCCTGAGCCTGAGACTGAGCTCGAGCAGTGATGGGGACTGGGTGCGGCTGGAACTCATTGATAGATATCAATCAAGGACTCACATTGAAACTTCTCTGCACACGTTTCAGGCCAAGGGTTCATTTCAAGTCGGATGCAAAGCCTCGCTGCTCGCAGAGATTGAGTCTGACAGATGGGAGGGATATCCAATGTCCTTTACCGGCACCAGGTGACAGGAGATGCTGGCAGAGGACGGTAGCCGCCGAGGCTTGCCAGAGCGAATGTAGAAAATCAGATCCAAAACAAATATGAATTACCCGAGTATGTACGAGCGTCTTCATGTTACCGCAGGCTCGGTCTGCAAGGTACGAACAGTGCACACCGTCTGACACAGTGCACCATGCATGGTATAGACTGTATAAGTTCATCGAATTGTGGTCGATCTATCTGCCAAACATCCTTCAAGCGTCCAGATTTCCTTTCATGCCTTAGCCTTGGCATGCCACCGCTCTGCGTTACGCTTAAACAATGAGCATTGACACTCTGCGTCCCACTCCAGCGTCTCGAGAGTCGAGACTGATTTCAAGTACATGGTCATATAGTATTGATTTATAGAGCATCCGTATCGGCAGCATCTTACAAACCCATGATACCGATGGCCTCCAAACGACGATAATTGACATGATAATTTCACAACAAAAATTAGTCGGTACCCTAGAGATCGAACATTTACTTATAGATGTCTGGATCCTCCGCCGGAGTTCTTCTCATCCTCTGCGGGTGTCCGCCTGAGTTATCCACTCCCGATGGCGGGCCCAAGAACCGGCTTCAAGCTGAACGAACGCCTTCAGCCGCTCCATTGAGAATGGTAGACTAGGATCGGCCTGCAAAGCTCGCACGACATATGATCTGCAACACGTTCGATGTCAGCCGCACGGCATCATCACGAACGGAAAACCCGCGAAAGAAGGTGCGTGACACTGACATAACGGTGCTTTCCGCCAACGGATTCTCCTTACTCCTCAGCGTCGCACAAATTTCATCCAACGGCATGTCGCGATGGTGCCAGAGGTTGTACGCCCGCAAATGCTGAGGCCGCGGAGGGCCCTGTTGCTCCTGAAGGTTTGTGACATATCCCAGTGGACGCGTCCGCGGCCAATTTGAAGACGTTGGTAGCGATGTAGCTGTGTCTGGAGCGGAACTTGAGGCCGACGCTTCATTTGCATTGTCCCGGACCGATGTACCTATGACAGGCGCTTTCCTGCCAGCGTGCACGTCGGAGAGATTACAGGCGTAGGTTGCGGGTGTAAGCGGCTGCCCGCTGTCCAGGGCGATCTGAACCAGCCGATTGTACACCATGAGCGCGCAGTGAGCATCATTGGCCGCATCTGCGAAATCTTCTCAGCAAACCGAAGTAACATTGACAAGCCGGACGTGAGGCACGTACATGTAAGTTGCTCCTGCGACAACGGAGCAGTCTCCCAATTCCCCGTTCGCACCTTGCCCTTATCCAGCGTTTTGCCTGTATACCGCTCTACCATTTTGGCCAGACTGACGATAGACCGGTGATACACAGAAGAGAACGTGGGGTCCGCCCGATGTGCGAAGGCGCCCAGTTCGACAAGATTTGCGGGCACAATACCGAAATCTCGGAAGAGTTTCTCGCCATCGTCTGCATGGAGATAATAAGACGCCTGACAAGCAGGGAATGTGTCAAAGCACTTACTTCGAATGTTAGCGCCTGTCTTGACTATGTCCGGCGATTCAATGATGTCCTGTTGGCGACTGTGAGAAGATACTATAATGGGCAGTCTGCACCGCTCACCTTGACTTTCTGTGGAAACTCTGTAGTAAGTCAGAACGACTATGACGAACGTGTGAATGAACTAACAGTGGCTTACTTTTCATTTGGCTTACTTGGACAATCAAAACCATATGTTCGTCAGATAGCTGTACGACAGCTGTACGACGCTCAATCACAGGCCTGTTCCTGCGCATAAAGAGACGCCACTCCATGTCAAATCCCAGCGGTCTGCCAGGAAATATCCGTCAACCTTGCGTCAATTTTTGTTTGTTGAACATTCGTTGAGGACCATGATACTCTCACCCTTTCAGGCTCTGTACGAGTTCATCGGCTTCTTCTTCGTGTCGGGTATAGACAACAGTCGGTAGAGGAAAATAATCCTCGTATGAGTATAAAGGGAGCGGTATGTCTGTTGTCTGCTCGGCGCTTTGAGATTGGATCTGCTGAGAGCTCCCAGTTGCAGGCCTCGACACGGGTTTGCTTATGGCTACCGTGGCAGATGTCTTTGACGTCTTTCGCAAGGGTACTGTCTCGCGGGCCGTATCCGAATCTGCAGCCGATTTTGATCGTGATGTGCCCGCGGTAAGAAAGAAAGGATGTAATCTGTGTGACACAGAAGGTTTAAAACGACAATGAGCTAGGGGTGGCAATTTTCAAGTCACAGTATATATTAATTAAGCTTACGGTTTAGATGTGGTTAATATTTTGCTGTGTGTGGCTGGAGCAGTGGCAGTCGTGTTCACTGCGGTAACCACACCACCATGCTCAGCTGCCATCAGTGCGTCAAAGGAAGCCAGCAGCTTGGAGCCTCCACGAACAGAGCTCTGTGAGGAAGAACGCTTTGTTGGAGAGTGTGGCGGACTAAAACCGAGATAAAGATGCAGGCATCTTAGATTCCTTGATGACCTGCAATGCCTTCATGTCGGACAACCTTTGTAGGCCGCTGTCACAATGAATACTATGTCAGTATTGGACAACGAGTCATCCTATATACACGATTTACATAAATGAAGACAACTTTACCTGGTAAACAGCTTGCAAATTCAGACAGAGCGGTGAAGTGCAACGCTTCAGATTCGCCGCCCCAGTCGGAGGACTCGGAGGACGGAGGACGGAGCAGAGCCACGGCGCCACCAATGATCCAAGCGCGACGCGTCTTGAACATATCACGTGTTGATCGTGTCACTTCCAGTTATGGCAAGTCTTCAGGGTCCTGGCGCAGTCCCTGAGTTCGAAGCAACCACGCTGAGTATGTACACAAGCGAATACACCGTTAATAAGAACCACACAAAATATTTAGTATCTATCTTACTCTACGGTATTATTTTTATTGCTCACTAGCCGCGTCCCAACTTGCTTGACAGAACTTAACGATAGGCCTGAGTGTATATACCAGCCATCCTTCGAGGCGCTACTGGGCTAGGTATCCTATCCCCTGCGCATGTCATGAATGCATTGAGAAGGCGCCACTAGCTTTTTGACAGGGAGAAGATTGATTAAGTATAAGATACAACATGATTGATCTGGCTGACAGCACTCAGAAATTATTTCGAATAGATATCAAGTGTTTCTGATAGATGCACTGGCCCCCCAAATCCGGCGAACATGCACCGTCGCTCTGCGCTCAAATTCCGTGAGACCTCTCGCACGCTTGTCGCCATCATCGCTAACGAAAATCCCCCGACAGAAGGCGCGCAGTTCTCCTTCCTGACTCAGCAGTCAGTACGAAGAAGGCGAAGTCAGTGTAGATATTCGCACCCCTTCAGGAAAACCACCGTATGCATCAATAAGCGCATCGTTCAGTCCTTTGTCCGATGCCAGGATTGGCTTCCGCAAAGCCTCCGTAAGGATATCAATAGCCTTGGTGCGGTCCGACAAAAGCTGGTAAGCTTTTGCTTGGCGGTAATACCTGACGGAAATTCAATTACTGTTCCCAACCCCCAATAGCACACCACGGAGAACTCACGCTTTGGCATAATTCTCATCTGCCACCCTCGCCTTCTCTGCATCCTTCAATGCCTTCTCCGGATCGCACCCCTCACCCTCCATGAGCCAAGCTGCAGCTCGGTTTCCGAGGCATATGCTGAGGAGTGTATTGCATTTCTTCTTCTCTTCATCCGTCGGCTTCTGGGCCAACGCATCCCCCAGACTCTCGATCGCCCGGGTGTAGTGCACGACCGCAGTTTCTCTGTCCTTCCGCGCGACAGCCCCGTTTCCAAGCGCTTTTTCGGACTCTGCAGTGGTAATGCCTTTGGAAACCCCTGCGATATTCATGTTGTGGACACCAGATGCTACTTCCTCTGCTTCTTCACTGTAGTAAATGTAAGTATGATGTCTATACCTCGAGGGAAGAACACCGACGCAGTCTCGAGGCGCCATTTAAACGGCTTTGGAAGAGAATCCAAGAAAGGTTTCAGCGCATGAGTGTGTGGGCTCAATTTCAGGGCGATAAGAAGGAGAGACGGCAGACATGGGCGGTTGGGGGCCAGTGGTGAGGCTATTGCTTTCTTAACACACCTAGTTGTAGAATAATGTAGGTTATCGTACTATCACATGTACACGGGAGCAACATACGCACTTGATCACAAAATCGGACGAGGGAAGCCCAGGCTGTGGCATATTTTCCTGGACGAGGAAAGACGACCGATCGTCGTCTATTTCATAGATGACTCGAGATCAGTCTTCTTTATTGCATGAGAATATGCTCACAAATTATGATGCAAAAGATGGGAGTGCTTCCGGGGAAGTACTCCGTTTCGTAACGTCCGCCTGGCCCTTGGAAACCCATCATCTCGAGTTGCACGACCCAGAACGAGTCCTTTCTGATCGGCACCTTCGTGTAGTCGAAATTCTCGAGCTGACTGTCTGAGGCCTGCATTCCGGACAACGCCGCAAGGAGAGTGTCCAATTCTGCAGGATCCTTCGTGGCAAGATGGTTCATGAGGCTGAGTGGATTCCCATCATATTCGCTCTTGTTGTACCCTGCTAAGATTTTCTATGGGCGAGACATGATTAGCTGCGGTCATAAGGAGAAAATCGAGTATGAACTTGTGCGGCGTTTGCTACATCCCGACCCGGTCCAGTGGATGGTTTCGACTTGGTACGACTTGTAGGCATGACGATCTGTACCGAGACGGCGAGGTCTAGATAGCGGGAAAACAAGGAGTTCCAATGAGGAGAACGCTGGGACGGGCTTTATGGTATTTGTTTGCAGCGATCTGCGCAGTGGACGCGGCTACCAGGCCTGGGCTACTGGGACAATAGCGCGTACACATAAATCGTGAAGTTTACGCGGACGACGCGTTTCCAGTCACGCGGAGCGTAAAGTGCTTCACGTGGCGCCTATCGAGTACGCTTCAAGTCGCGTCCACTGTCTTCAACCTTGCCTGAGGCTCTCTGTACTTACTCCCTGCGTACGCTCGTGGCCAGGCTGTCCTATCCAATAAACCAGTCAGTCTCAAGTCAATCTGACGACCAGAGCTGCCCACTGCATCGCCGCACTGTCTGCTCAGAGGCGACACCGCACGCCATTCTTGAACTGTTGCCGCGCTCGAGTAGTCTATCATGTCATCTCTCGCCGGTGCCCTTGATCCCATTCCGACTCTCCTAGATGTCAAGTCTGCTACAGATGTTGTGGACGTGGAAATGAAACCCCCGGCTCCAGAATCAGAGGGAGACGCCGAGGCTACCACCCAGGATGGAGGCGACGAGGAGATGCAGGATCTCTTCGGGAGAGGGCGAGGACGCTGACGTGCATACCGTCAAGCATGAGGAGTATGTTTCTCACAAGTATCCAATACAACATACTCATGTAATTCGTATAGTGCAACGACCCCGGCCTCGTCAGAACATATTGAACAACCAGAGGGCCTGTCTTCTCCCGAGCGAAGACATAGAGAGGCTATGGAATATGCGGAGGACGACGAGCCTGGGGCTGTCGTGGAGCAGGTTTTGGAAGCGGCCGCTGCTATTCCCAATATTCCGGTCCCACGCAGCTCTGATGGCAAGGTGAGTCCTCAAATTGATTATTCTCATGGATGAAACGAAGACGGGTCACGGGTAGTACTGGGTTATCCGCATGCCAAACTTCGTCAAAGTCGATTCAAAACCTTTCCACCCGGACACGTATATTGGACCCGAGCACGAGGACGAAGAAGCCTCGCAGGCAGAGACTGTCCGCGAAAAAAGCATGACTATCAAACTCAAGGTCGAGAACACCGTTCGATGGCGCTGGGTCAAGGACAAGAACGGTCAAGATGTGAGTAATATCCCCTACGCAGCGCTCAACGTTGATTGATGACCATCATCGTATTCTTGCACATAGCGTCGCCAATCAAACAGCCGAGTTGTGCGGTGGTCAGATGGCACTCTCAGCCTGCAGCTCGGGAAGGAGTTGTTTGACATCACGCAGACTGTTGACAACTCAGGCGCGATCCCACGACAAGCTCTCGGAGGGTCTCAGGCGTCCCAGAGCGTGGCGTCGTCCTCCCAGCCCGCTACTGTTCCAGGGCGGTCTCAGGGCCTCACATACCTAGTCGCACAGCACAAGCGCGCAGAGATCCTGCAATGCGAGGCGCTCGTCACTGGGTACATGTCCCTGCGGCCGACAGGCATGCAGTCCGAGACGCACCGCATGCTCGTGCGCGCGGTGGGCCAGAAGCACAACAAAGTCGCGCGGCTGCGCATGGCGCCGGACCCGACGACGGACCCGGAGCGCGAGAAGATGGAGCTGATGAAGCAGGCGGCGCGCAAGCCGAAGAAAGCGCGGGGGGATGATGACGGGTTCGGTGGTGGGCGGAGGCGGCGGGCGAGCTATACGAGGAAGCGGACGGGCGACGATATGTGGTCGGACGACGAGGAGGACGCGGTGTTCGGTGGGTCCGAGGAGGAGTATGGAGATGAGGGCTCGGGCGGGCGCAGCGCGAAGAGGCGGAAATCAAGCGGAGACGAGAAGAAGGGACCTGGGGAGTACCAGACGGACGACTTCCTTGTCGCTGATTCGGATGAGGACGGGGCATACGGGGACTCCGAGGAGGAAGGCGCAAGGAAGCGACGGACGAGGCGAAACCGAGCAGAGGAAGATGGAGGTGGTGAAGACGACTTGGAGAAGTTGGAAGCCAAGATCCATCAGCAAGAGGCAGAGGAACGGAAGCGGAAGCGTGATACTACTGGGAAGAGCACCGGCGATGCAGCGGATGGCGATGACGGTGGCGACGGCGAGGATGGCATGGACGTGGAGAGTGAAGAGGAGGACGACGGGTTTGGAGTGCGTCGCCGACCAGCGCCAGGTGCGCGGAAGAGGAGAGCAATTGGTGATGACTTCGATGACGAAGAATGATCATTTCACTTACTCGGTGAGCTGTGAACCCTGCGGCGAGTCTGTTGTGACAGTTTCAGTCTGGCGAACTTGCTATGTCTGCTGTCGTGCGACTCTTCGATGTGGTGCTTTCTCTGTGTAAGAACATATGGACCAGGGCTACAGTCGGAGTGAACACATGTGGCCACTGGCCATGCTGTCAAATATTTTACCTTGATGTCACCCCCCACGGTTTGAGGCACACAGTCAGCGTACGCACCACGGCATCAGGAATATTTCAGACTTCGATAAGAGGTTCTATGAACGAGCTTTCCCTAGCTGGCAGCCCAAGACGACGAATTCATTTTTTCATTGGAGCCCAAGTACAGTTTTGATTTCTTCTGTATTTTTAAGTTACGTCTACTCTCATACACTCCACTCACGGCAAGAGAAGCCAGAGGGCGAGGAGCTTGGGGAAGTCGGGTGTGCCAACGCCGGTGACAGGGTCCCAACCAGGCTGAGCGTAGAATCCCTCGGTGCCGCAGCCAGGGTTCGAGCCGGTCGTAATGTCGTGGAACGCCTCCGCGAACGTCGACGAGTAAATCTAGTGAGACGAAGGTGAGATGAGGCAAGGTGTATAACGCGTGGACGAAATGACGCACGGTAGGGTTGATGAACCCGATGGGGCCCTTATTGACAGCGAGACGAGCGTCGTTGACCGCGGAAAGGATCGCGGCCATAACGGGCGAGGAGCAGGACGTGCCGTACACGAGCCACCACTCGGCTTCCAACGCGACGATGTAGTTCACGCTGCCGAAATTCTGTCAGTCAATGTTCGAATAGATCAAGCAGGAGTTGGCGACGCACCCGTTTGCGGAGAGGTCGGGGAACGCGCGCGATTTGCCGGTGGAGTTGTAGAGGTCAGACGCGTACGGGGGCGGGTACTTTGTCAAGTATTTCTCGACCGCCGACTCCTGGTAGCTCGGGATGGGGAAGACGTTAGAGAACCCGCCACTCGAATAGATGACCTGGTTGGCAGCGCTCTCCGGCTCATAGACCTGGAGCATATGCAGTGAGCTCTACATGAGCTGACTTCAAAGTGGCGAAAACATTGCGCACCGAGGCACCGGGGTTGACCTGGGTCGCTCCAACGCTGGTAACATAGGGGCACGTCGAAGGGAAGGTCGGGTTGAAGATGGGGGCACCGGCGGCCTGGGTGCCGTTCGGTTCCAGACAGATGTTGCCATAGCCAGCAACACCGTAGTCACCGGAAGAGTACAGGAAGGTTATGCCCATCAAGCCAAGCTGTCGATCCATGCCAATGTCAGAAACCCATGTCATGCCAGTCAGCTGTGGACAACTCGTGAGACTGACCTTGGCATACTCGGCGCACTGGCGTTCCATATAGAAGGGTGTCAGATCGGCCTCGTTATAGCTGTACGAGGTCGAAATGATGTACGCCGGCTTTGCGGTTCCGCACGACTCAGGGCCTGATGCGAGCGGGACTAAGGTGAAACGGCTGAAGTGAACATCGCTTGTACACGCACCGTCATAGCCGCCGGGGGCAGTGTCGGGGTAGATGCCATCCTCGGTGGGGTCATCCCCGCCCTCAAAGGTGCAGTAGGAACCGTCGAGAGCATCAAGGAGGTTGTTGAAGGACGCCCCTGACGATGAGAAATCAGTCGTGGATGCGAGGTTAAGGCGACGACAGACGCACCTTCGACGTCGTCTCCTGTCTGATAGAGCGTGATGGGCTGCTTTGGGCCGACGAGCGACATGGAGTATTCGAGGTCCAGGTTGGACTCGCCGTTGTAGCTGAAGCCGCGATCGCTGCTCTGCACGTAGCCTGGAGGAGGGCCACATGAGTCACGCCGAAAACGGGAATGCGTTCGCCCTAGAAGGAAAACGCGGACGTGATGGGCTCACCTCCGTCGATGCTGACCAGCGTGGGCCTCTCGCCAACCTGGTCAGACGAGAAGTTCTTGAAGAACATGTCCAGGTCGCTCGGTATGTACGCTTGCGGCGTGTACTCGACTGGGAAATGCACGTCACTTGCAATCCGCCAATGCAGGGGTCGCATACTCACCGATTCCGATCGAGTTCTTGTTCGGAACAAGCGGCTCATACACAAAGTCATACAGGGCACGCAAGCAAATAGGCGTGATCTGCTCGTCGCAGTCCTCCAGCTCGGTCAAAAGGGTCTGAGAGACGCGACATGTGAGTACTGCGCGACACTGCCAAATTCAGAAGCCACTCGCCTCAACCGTTCCGGTAGTCTTGGGGAAGCTCGACCCATACCCTGGCTGGCCCACAGAGCGAGCGTTACCCGAGGGGTCATTCCTCTTCTCCAGCTGAGGTGCGCCCCGCTTGAGCTTGACGTCAAAGTGTAGAGTAGGCGTCACCAGTTCGACGTGCTTCGAGACGTGCTCCGGCAGGTGGTACTTCTGCGCGCAGGCAATGTGCTCGGTGTCCGCGTCGCCAGCAAACTGGTAAACATGGTACTCGGTCCCGAGCAGCTCCTCCGCCTCCTCAACCGTCACATTCGCAAGCACCCAGCCACCGCTGTTGCTGAGCTTCACGCGGTGCGCCTCCACGCCGCCGTCCACGAGCCAAGCGCGCACAGCGTCAGCAGCCTCTGAGGACGGCCGGAACGTTTCTGCAACCTGAGCCGCGCTCCAGTGCTTCCCATAATTGGGCGATGCGGGGTGAGACACGTCGAGGAGGAAGGACTCAAGGTTGTCAAGGTTGGGCTGTGCAAGACCAATGCGAAGAGGGAGGACAAGACGAGGCTCGGCGCGTCGGACGGGCGTCCAGCCAGAGGGGATGGCATTGCGGGACTCGTGCACGACGCGAGGGGACAGTGATAAGGAAACGCCGGCGAGGGAGAGCCCCAGCGTCAGCGCGGCCGCCAGGCGAGTAGGGAGAAGCATCCTGAAAGCTGCTGGCGATGAGGCCTGAGGATGGAACTGGCACTACGATCGACTCGATCAAAGTCTCGCGACCTCGCCATTATATACCGCTGTCGGACGGTTCTGTGTCGAAATCATGACTGACCTCATTCGCGGGGCGTCCCAGGCATATGGGGATCTGTCATACTTCGAGGGGACATGGGACCTGTACCTGGCGGCAGATTCTCGTCAGGACAAGGAAGCCATGCGGTCGGACACCTAAGCATAAGCAAGCCCCCGCCTGCGATAGGTTAGCTACTTCAGCCGTCCACTGCCCAAAATATCTCCAGCTGTCTGTGGGAAATATGGGCGTCTTCGGGAGGGGTTTGTTTGATGAATTTATACAGACGACCGCCAGCTTCATCAACAGGCAGCTGCGAGAGATTGCAGGTGCTGTCATAAAACATAGGAAGCTGCCTGTTCGGACGCACAACCGCTGATGCGATTTCGTGTCGTCGACACCACGTGGTCGAGGAAGGTACTGCGGCACAAATACAGACAAGGCTGGCAAGCACATCTCGATCCCGCCGCCAAGATCTTTGGGTGATGATATCCTATGATGCAGACTCACACTCGTCAGCCGCCAGTCGTCCCTTCGGGAAAGTTCGTCGCCTGAAATGAAATTACCTCTGGTATTTGTCGTGCAACGCGCCTATCCCAGGCCACCCGGCGACCACATCGGAATTTCCAAACTCTGGAGGAGGCAAAAATAAATAATATTCATCCACCAGCACATGAAGTTAGGCAGCAGAATGATAAAATCTGCCGTCAGTGCGTCCCTGAACGCCTGACGGTACACAGCCTGCGGGTAAGAAATATATGAGCAGGAGGTCGACGCGATAAGGATAAGGATAAGGAGTAAGCCGAGTGAAGGATACTGCGTGAACTTTGAAGCACGTTCTCCCTACCGCTCACCGTACTTGAGCCGTCGCATTTCATAAGCTACTGCCAAGTAGGTGCAGCAGCAGCAGCAGCAGCAGCTGGCAGTGGTGAACTGTGAGTCATGATCAGGGCGCCCGCAGAGTTATCGAAAGTCACAGTGCGATGTGGGAGCTGGGCAATGCGAACAAGAAAGGCATGCAAACATTCGGTAGACCGTCGAGGAGATGGATTTGACTAGCGCAAGCGCAAA
Organism: Amyloporia xantha; assembly: GCA_036971615.1. NCBI lineage: Eukaryota > Fungi > Basidiomycota > Agaricomycetes > Polyporales > Adustoporiaceae > Amyloporia > Amyloporia xantha. Next base: position 313,828 of record JAYKKR010000026.1, read on the forward strand.
TATAAGATTAGCAATGGCCGCTGTGCGCGCGATAAGAAGCTGGGTTATTTCGTATGTTCGTTCTATACGTAACTCGTAAGATCGGGTTGAAGCCTCAACTTCACCTAATAGAATATCTGATCAATGAAGCTCAGACAGCATGTTTCAGCGCGCGACGCCCTCCTCACTTCTCCGCACGAACGACGAAGCTCAGAAGGAGACTCAGACTCTACAGATAAAGAGTGATAAGTTCGATACACTATTCAAACACGGGAGGGTGCCCTTCTATACATTGCAGCACGTCAAACAACATGTTATGTCAGAATAGTAGGAATAGAGCAGAAGAACAGCACATAAATTAGGAAGAGTGGCTGCTTCTATACTTGAGAGACGGTTCTGAAAGCCGGGTCGCCAGCATAGACAACAGGAACTTACCTCGACCATGTCTCAACGAACTCGCGCAGGGCCAAAAGCAGGATCGCAAGTGAGAGCATGGAAGCGTAGCTAGGTAGTCGCCCTTTGATAGTACGGCCTGGAGAAACCTGGACCAGATCGGTTGTCCGAACCTCCAAGGAGATTATCAGAAGTGTGGTTGCAACACTTGCTACAAATTTACGGCTAAAAGACCTTTACTACGCTTGATCCTGACCTGATGGGTATCCACAAAATTCTCCAGAGCCTGAGATATGAGTTCATTCAGTAAGAATTGCAAGATTTATAGCCAGAGCAAGCCGTTCCAAGGAATTTCATGTTCAGGTCGTCGCAGGAGGGAAGTTGAAAGACGCTCGTTAGGCGCCCAATATACTGAGCACACGGCACTTGCCGAATGACGCGTCCCATACTGGGACACGCGTACCGCGCGATCCTGTATTCGACACCGTCCACTCCTCCTACCCACCACTACCCCTTAGAAACAACAACAGGGAAAGAAGAATGGATATTTCGTTTGCTCTCACTGGGAAAGGCTATGTACTGGTTGCAGCGGACACGACCGCCGCGCGGTCCATCGTGAAGATGAAGTCGGACGAGGACAAAATCAAGGTCCTCAGTCCGCATCTTGTCATGGCTTACTCTGGCGAACCAGGTACGTTCATACGTGTCTTTATAATATGGATGAGCTCGAAATTGATCCTTTCCCCAGGCGATACGGTTCAGTTCGCGGAGTACGTTGAACGAAACATTCGCCTTTACCACATCCGCAACATGTACGCTCTCCGCCCGCCCTCAGCCGCCTCCTGGATCCGTCGCTCGCTCGCAGACTCACTGCGCTCTCGCCGCCCATACGCTGTGAACCTGCTGCTCGGCGGGTACGACACGAGCACACATACGCCCAACCTGTACTGGGTCGACTACCTGGGCACGCTCTCGGACGTGCCATTTGGCGCGCACGGCTACGGAAGCTATTTCGCGCTCAGTTTACTCGATCGGTGAGTGGAGCTTTCCTTGAGGATGGCTGTAACAAACTCATTGTCTGGTCCCACGGCAGATACCATGATCCCGAGGCTTCTCTCGAGGAGGGTTTGAATACACTTCGGCGATGCATTGAGGAGGTATCCAAGCGATTGATTGTCGCTCCTGGGAAATACAAAGTAAAGGTGGTGGACAAGGACGGCGTGCGGGAGATTGAGCTATAGCTGGCTTCCGTCTTGGCCTTCATGTACGGTCGGGTTATTCGTGATTCTGTATCATATAAACCATTCTTCATACGCAGAACTGACGAGGACTTGTACATCATACATGGTGCAGACTAACTAAGACAACCGAAAGCAAATTAGAATATGTAAGACTTAGCAGTCAAGATATGATGTAGTTGTAGACGTTGCGTATGTGAACCAAGACACCAGATGGCCAGACGTATGCATAGCACAGAGATAGTACAGAGAAACAATGCGGATAGCGGTATGAGAGAAACTGACAGCGATGCGGATGGGTATACAATATGTAGCGCTCAGCTGAGATCAAGAAAGATGAGGAAGTGCCCGTCCAGGCTTCGTCGGGAGGAATGCGATGTGTTGGCAGTTCGACAAGTCAAGGATAGAGAGTGATTGAACTATGCAATGTGCACAGCCTACGAACTAGCGGTCAGCGTACCGGACAGAATACTGAATGCGTAGCATATATCTATGGACATCATATAGTATGTAGAGTGCCTCGAGCAGACAAGATGGGCAATCGAGTCTCAAGCAATTGATTACATCTGTCCTTTACAGATGTGCTTGAAACAATGTCCTTCGAGGCGTAGTCCACGGTCACGCTCTGGGGAGAGGGACAGCGACACGAGGGGATGTCATCGATGTCATCTTAGAAAACGGAGTCGAGGATTATGCTCAAACAAAAATCCAGAAAAGCCGGGTCCACCGTTACACCGTTACACCTAGAGGAGACTCGTCCTAGATATGGATGGCAACCGTACGCAAAGATATGGCTTCAATGTCTCTTGACATTGTGATTACCCAGCAGAGGCTGATCAGGCTGCTTGTAGAGTTAGTGGCTACGTGCAACACAAGGGAGTCAAGAGGCGGGCTCTCGAACTGCATGAAAAAGTTAGTTTTTTTTTGTCTCCATTTATTGTCCGCGAGGGCATCGCCCTATGTAGACAGTATGTACGGGATTATCTACTTTGTATCTATCATATCTTCATGACGAAAACATTAGGCAGAGGATGGGTTGCCCCATCCAAAGCCTGGGAGACGAGAGTAATGCCCTGTGGTGAAATAACCAATGGGCTGTGAGAAGAAAGAAAAAGAAAAAGATAAACACGAATACAGCTATTAGTAAAGTATAGTAACGGCACGAGCGGCGGACCCGTAGCAGCCGTCCCTGGCCATTCAAGGCAAGAGGCGAGGATCTAAACCCACCGCTCGGAGTGCCTGGCATCTCCTGACTTGTGGTTCTTACCCGGTGGGGAGCCGGCCAGCAGTCCCCTGCTGTCCGTCAAAACTCCCCTCACCTCTGGGACGTGCAACTACGCACTCACGCGGTGTGGTACATTGAGTCTATGTACTATGAGCAGAAGCAAGAAGTGAGGTATTGTGTCGGGTTGTGGGTCCGTCGGGGTCTCCGTCGCCGCGCAGCGGCGACTATTGGTGCTGTCTGTGGATCGCACGGCGGGATAGCCATTCAGTCTACTCCAGTGAAGAGTCAGCAATGTTCGGTAGCGGTGATTGTTACTTCCCTTTTCGTTTCGGTCTGGAGTCCGTCACCTAGGAGTCCGGGATCTCCAATCTTCCGTAGGTTGCAGCAAAACGGCCAGTCGCATGGATGAACTTGAATAGGGGTCTGATTGCTTTCGGGTAAAGTTAGTTTATTACCGTATGTCCCTTCTGATAGCTCTAGAAAATGCTCACCATCATTCTGATCGTCTTCAGACATAAATCCCCGCGGGGGGGGGGAGGTTGCAGGTGGTGAATGTATGAGGGGATTGCATTCGTTATCTGCAGTTGCACTAATAGCTAGCTCCATGCGTCGAAGAGATAGCTGGAGAGCTCTCCAGGGCATTTTCATTTGGACGAAACCAACATCTTGAATGGAGATGAATGTGGCTGCCGAATGCACCTCCTCCAGGAATAATGCATCATGATTTGCCACCATTTAGAGCCATTTGACGAGATCGGTTATTGAGGGTAAAGCCATGCTTCCCAATGTCAGCCCGCTAAGCCTATTTGTAAATCGACGGGTTAGGAATGCTCAGGTAGATGATTGCTGGTCCAGATAAGCTGTGGACAATCCAATAGTGAAAGGCGAGTGAATGACCACATGAGGTGATCGGATGCCGCTAAATATGGGAGTTCGAGACCACGAAGAATACAACGAGTGAAGCTTGTGCAAGTAGAGAGCGAAGAAGACCACTGTTGAATATCCAGCATCGGACTACGTCCTCCTGCAAATACAAAACTAGAGATAACCTTCAAAGCGAATGCCAGATGGTAGACATCTGAATCATAGTCGACGTGGATCACCGTCACATATTCGCGAGCGGTAGCTCCACCTGGGGCAGCTTCCCTTGATTTATGCACGAGCGGGAGCAATTATAGGAGCGGCCTCCTGCACGTTGCCGATGAATATAAGCGTGATCATGATCAGCACCGGCGGTGAATTTGGATAGTAGACCACTGGTAAACAGGTCACACAGCTGCAATGATGCCTGCGCTCTGTTGGCAGAGGTGGGTCAGCACCAGGCCACAAATATGACACTGGCATGGCGCTTGCAGAAGATGAAAACACGCACAGCCTTCGGTGCATACAGGTATTCAATTCGTCGAAAGAGCATTACGGAGTATGAGGGACTCCCCGGCTGCTGAACATCCGTCGTATCAATCATGAGGTTCCTCTAGTGCACAAGGTGGAACTCGAGTTCAACGACCTGAAATATTGCCCATGGGGTTCCATTTACATTGCTTACTGTGTATCTATTGGCCGAGACTACTTAATGCTTGGTACGTGCACACACGCTGCAGCAGTGCAACTGTCAAGTTAAGAAGAAGCCACGATATGCACGTGGCTGATCCGGGATCCCGGACTCTGTCAGACTTCAGTCGTTCGCGTACAATCGTCTCCAGCAGCGATAAACAATATATCAGTCTCGAAAACGGTTTGGGGATGACGAGGCCATGAATATGTCCGCGAGAAAACTGTCGACCAGCACAACACCAGCCCAGTGATGAACAAGCGGAGTGACAAGTGAGGTAAGTAGTTGAATCACAAGCAAAAGGCAGTTGAATCACAAGGATATTCAGTCTATTCAGTCGAATACAATACATATGAATGGAAGTTGCAACACATCAAACTTTACAGTGTTCGTCATATCCTTGCTGGTCCCCAATGGACCTGCGTAACACGTCTACTGCACATACGCCTTCAAGGACACAGGCAACACGGACGCGAACCGCGCTGCGCTAGTACCTATACTGGGCACGAGCATCGACACGAGCGACAACGGCAAGCGATCCAGGTCAATCACCCCCGCCTTCATCGACCAGCGGATATACCACGGCGCCGATATGCTCAACCACACAAACACCCAAACAAACCCGAGGCAGCGTGCTACTGCCTCCGGGCACCGCGCCTGGACCCCCGTCCGCTTCGCCATCGCAATGATCGCGTCTTCCAGCGATATAGCCACCGCCTGCGCGAAGAAGAAGGGGAACGACGCGCCCAGCAGCTTCGGGCTCACCATGAAGTCGCCGCCGCAGTGCATGAGGCCAGACACCGCGAAGCCGACATACAGCTGCGTGTGCGAGGAGCCCCACGAGCCGGGCCGCAGGCCCAACAGGCGGCAGGCCATCTTCCCAATAGACGCTGCGTACTGCGCCATGCTTATCAATGAATCATAGAACACCGGCGTGTGAGAGCAGTACGTACACGACGGATCAACTGGTGATAAGTACGCCTGGGCGATGACATATGAGCGGTTGCGCACAGGAACAGGGCATGACTGATCTGCGCACTCACCCCCAGAATCGCCGCACTGTGTAGGAATCAGACCACTCTCCATATACGTCTGGCCAGTCTCGGGGCAGCGACCATCCTAGGGCGACAGATATCGCGGCGAACAGACAGTATTGCATCGCGATGAGCCCAAACGAGGGGCTGTAGCGCGCGACTATGTTGATGCAGCGCTGGGCATAGCCTACGGAGCTGATGGAGAATACGTCCGCGCCTCGCTGGGTGAACAGCGGGTTCGAACGCTGGTACGCCTGCGCTAGGTCGACGAGGAGATACCAGCGGAACGCCTTCAGCAGTTGCTGGCGCACAAACTTCCACTCCGGTTCACTCGGACGAGGAGGGACGTTGGCTACCTGATCGGAGATGGACTCATGAGCACAGCGATGTTTGGAGGAGTACAGCGGCACGGATGATAGACATGGTACGCACCTGGTAGTTCCATCCTACACCGCGAGGACCGTGAAAGACACACAGTGCCCAGAACATGCGACGCCACAACGGCAGCTCAGCCGGTGCGAGATAGTCACGCTCATGCCTGAATTCCTTCAATGGGTCCGTCAGCCAGAGCAGGTGGAAGGCGGTGAAGAATTGGCCTGTAAAGGCGCATCCAAGGGAGTAGTTTCGCTGCAGATTGCCGGTGGTAGACGACAATACCAGCCCCAATGCACAAGTGTACGCCATGAACGCTGCCAAACGCACAGACCATCGTGGCCGGAGGGCGATAAGCGCAGCTAGGAAGACGTTTTGGAGTAGCAAGACTGGCAGTATAGGCAGATGCAGGCGGCTCTCAGGGTCCATGGTGGGGAAAAACGGGGGGTGAGCCAGAGATGTGTAGACTCGGTGTACGAGTTAGATATGGACGATCGTGCCACCCCCAAAGGAATATATCACCGTTTCTCAATCTGCTGAATCAATTTAGGCCCATATCTCGTGAGAATATTAAATTCCAAGGACAGGCGACGACGCGAATAGGGCGAGCTAAGGCGACAGGCTGTATGCGGTGTAGAATGCTCCTTGCCCCAGTCGTTCGCAGTAAGAGCGCCAGATTAGAATTGCATCACAGAGTGACTCGGCATTTCGCTTACTATAAGCTATCCCACATGCAGCGAGTAAACTCAAGCTCACTGTTAAATCATGATGTGGGCTTGTCTGATAGTGTTCCGGAGACAATGTGACCACAGGTATTTGCGCGGCACGATAAGACCATGTAACTTGACAACTGGGGAAAAGAACGGCAAGTTGGCTTGAGGATAACGGGGTCACTGGGACAACGTGTAGGCCTAGACAAATCACTGGGTGACAATGCGGAGGACATGGGTCTTGACCAATGCGGAGGACATGGGTCTTGACCAATGCGGAGGACATGGGTCTTGACCAATGCGGAGGACATGGGTCTTGACCAATGCGGAGGACTTCTCTCTGAGAGGACTTCCGGGGTTTGATAGTGGCGACAAGAGACTGTACACATGCTGAGACTGTGGAGGAATCAATGCGAATCTGACCCGCTCTGGTCGAAGTCTCCAGACTGGACCAGAGCTGCTCAACGTGAGGGATCAATCGATCAAAGAACGTAACGGACCCAGATGTATGGGGTGTCCGGGGCTCTGAAAATGTCCGAGGGGCAGAATGAGAAACGCTCAGCCAGAACGCGCGGAGGGAAAGCAAGGACCCCAGGGAGAGGAGTCGGAAAATAAGGCTCACCCGCAGTGGCAGATCCCTGCTCTCAATTCAGCACCTTCCCAATCAGGTGGCAGCCAACTCTCTTGGAAGGGTACCATGCAGCTCGGATCCAAGGGAAAGATCGCTGGTAGCACTCCCCGGTACTATCAAGGACAGTAAACCCATGTCCTCCCTGCTTGCATTCACATCTACGTAGGCAGCCGTGTGAACGGAATATGCGCGAAGCCTGCCCCATCGGGCTAAGCTGTCCTTGCCTGGCATGGTCGGTTCAATCAAGCTCAACACAATTCTGTGACATGATTCGTGTTTCTCCCAAGATGGCGAATTACCCCCACATCGTCAGCAAAGAATCCAAACGGCATGCCCTCCGTGGGGATTCGAACAGAGCCTCTTCCCTTTCGCGTCCTTCCCTGCTTTATTGCCATCCGGTGGCAGCACTTTGGCACCTTACTGGCCCCGGAACACTCCACGTACTAGTTGCGGGGGTTCCATACACCCGTGAGTTCTAAATCTGCATAGACGGCTGTGAGATTTATCATTTATGTCGTTGGATCTGCGATCGCATGCCAGCAATCTGCATCGGGGCATGTATGGTATACACTGATAGCTCTGCGCAGATCGCTATCGCACCGTGCCTTGGACCCATACGCGCACCATCGTGCCAGGGCCACACTCAGGGCCTTACCCCCGCAATGTATGCGACGAGGATCCCGCTTTCATTACACGGCATCTAATCGTTTCATGAGACCCCTCTTATCATTCATCAAAACCTTCGCACTGGGAAAATTGGGCGCGAGTGTCTGTTAAGCTCGTGCTGAACAATCGTCTTTACGCCTGACGGTCGGCTCTGCGGCCGGATTCAGTAGTCTATTTGGCGTATGTCGTCACCGCAGGGTCGCTGCCGATGGGCAGTCGGAGATGGTGTACGCCAGGCAGGCTGAGGCAGCTGCTACCCATGAGTTGCACCCATTCTGCGAATGAGAACCTCGAGGTGGCACTGGTAGCACTGCGGCGGCGAGTACGCGCCACTGGCATGCGCCATTAGCCGTAGTTCGAGCGTTATTGTCGGACCGCCACCGACGAGACCGAGCTGTCAAGTAGAGGCAATTTGAAACGTCCGCTATTGCCCACTTCAGTTCCAATCTTTAGCAGAACGTTAACCTTATGGCCCTCATAGTTAGCAGCAATCGAGACGGGGAAATTCCCGAATAATCAGCTCTAGAGTGCTACCAAACCGCTTGGCCAGCAGCTGACATCAATTGCAATATCACGATGCATCATGGGACGCCCAACGTTGGCGCCAGCGCGGACGTAACGCACAAATTGTGGATATCATTATACTTATACAGTTGCAGGGTTAGAATCAACAGTCTATGCGTGTAGGAACTATGACTTTACGCAGCGGGAACGTATCCCGGGAGGCGTCAGAAGCTACGGGATACAACAACGGTAAACGACCTTGCAAATCGACAGCAGCAGGAAACGGAAGGAAACTGAGAGACTACATACACCTATAATGAAAAAGGAAATACAGAATGTTCGTAGGCAGTGACGACCGAGCTAATTAGAATTATACTGCCAGGCTTATTGGTGGTTGGATGGCGGAAGATTGCCTACAGCGGTCGTCAGTCTCATCTAGCCACGTAGGCGCGAGTGTACTCACCGAACATGGCATAGTCCTGCACGTACATCGACGACTGGTCGCCTTGCGAAGTGCCAGCGTGCTGCGCAACCATATCGCCGATCACGGGCACGCCGTAGTGCGTCTCCATCTGGCCAAGGGCCGAATAATCGTTCCAGTACTGCGGGTAGCGCTGGCTATGTCTGTCTGGGTGTCGACTCATGCCAGACGAGATCCGCTCATCGACCAGACCGGTGCTGTATTGTTGTGGCAACACCGACGTCGTCAGGCTGCTAGCATAAGACGGGATCGAGTTATCCGAGGACCACCGATCGTATGACTGATAAGTCGACGATTCCGCCGAGGGTATATGGAGGCTATTCAAACCAAAGCTCTGGTGGACAGGACTTGGTGTCCCGACTGTGGAGAAACCGTGCTGTTGGCGGTACATCTGCTCGCTCGTCATAAGACGCGTACTTTCGCCCTCGTGGTCCAAAGGATGTTCCGCCGACCGTTTCGGCCTGTCAGGTACCCGTGCCCTGAGGATCTCAGGGTCCGGTGCAGTCTGCGAATTGACCTTGGAACCTTGCAGTAGCTCCAAGGCGCGCCATGCACTCCCCCACAAGGTCGACATACGCTTTAATACGTCCATGCACTTGTTCAACCCCATTCGTGCCGTCGTATCATCAGGATAGATCGTGACTGGGTGTATCGTTAGTCGTACACTTCGATAAATTTGCAAGGAATACGCACGCGTCGCAACATGCATGATGGCAGCTGTGAAAACATAGTAACAGAGATACACAGAGGCACGCTTTGGAGTAAAATTCTCAACGTAAACCGAAACTTGTGATCACCGTCAGATGATCCAGCCTTGCAGATTATGAGTTCAACTTACCGATGGCAGTAATTTTATTAGCTGCCTGAACGCAGATATCATAATTTTTCCTTGAAGACGCACGGACTTCCGAATCCTTCGACGAAGCAGATGCTCTAAGACACGAATATCAGATGCACGTACAGGTCCACCAAGCACGCACTTACGGTCTGTTCGGGCTGTCCGCGGAGATGTGGCGAATGCTGCACAAACTTCACTCAGTAAATACTGAAACATGATGGTCGAAAGGAACAAATGGCTCACAATGGCCGATGCAACAACAGAACGGTGCACCAGTATTGCATATGCAACGTCAACACATGTGGTGACGGTGCGGGGCTCTTCGACGCTGCAGGGTCAAATTGCAAATGATTCGGCAGATCGAGGTACCACTTCGACAGGAGCTTCTCAAACCGAGAAAATTCCACCTGGCGATATGAGTGAGGCTTTATGGCGTACAGGCACTGCATAATCATGCTCAAGACGATGGCTGAGAAAATGTTATCATCATCATCATCATCAGTCAGCGAGGGAATAAGGCTGTGTGAGAGACACAAACGCACAAAGCTTCGCGGATTCACTAAAGCATGAAATGACTCGGCCAGCCAAAGGCGAAATTTCGGGGAAACTGGGGTCTTCGCTGCCGTCCACCAGTGGTGCGGACTGATGAGGATGCCAGAGCTCGAGCTCGTCCGGCTTTTTGCAGAGCAAGTGTCAGCATCTGATATCTGCCACAGTTGAAAATACTCACCTCTTCAAGACTGGGAAGTTCCGTGTCAAAGTCGCGCTCGAAGATGGCAACAGGGCGGCCTGAAACGCGAATTAATTATTCCGTACGCATACGGAATATCGGAGCAGACCGCACTCACCAATGTACGCCGAGACATACTTGTCCATGACGACACAGCCATACCAGATCCGCCGCCTTTCCTGCAGCTCGATCGACGTGAACAGGACCCGTCCGACGCTGCTCCACTTATCCGCGCTCTTGTGCAGACCCAAGTCCTGCGCCATGCGCACGGCCATCCCGATATACAACCAGGCTTGCGCCATCGCGCCGATTCCAATTTCGCGGTAGCCCATGAGCAGGAGGGCCTGGCACGTGCTCGGACGCGATGCAGCGTATGTACTGTCAAGAATGACTTTCGCATCCTCAAGGTAGCGGTCACCTGCGGCCCACATGGAGCCCTGCTGAGGTGGAGGCACGTCGCTAGAAGTAGCGGAGGAGTACCGTGCAGCAATGGAAAACATAGCCAGCAGCAGCACGGTGGGAACGCGGCCTCTTCTGTGGTTCACAGGCGCAGAGTTCGAGGCAGGCGATGCGCCCTCAGAGGCCTCGGAGTATGGTGAATCCGCCGACATGACACCGCTAAAAATGCGACAATACTCAATTATCAGCCATTATTTACTTCTCGTACTTTTACTTACCCGTTGCGGAAGTCATCCATAAATGCTTGCTTGTGCACTATCGGCAATGCAGGATGCACATACGTCCAGTACAGCTCTAGCAGCAATTCCTGTGTCGCGTGATCGGGCAAGGTAGGAGAGAAGTTCTCCAGACCCTTCGCATGTGTAAGAGCAGTCGGGGGCAGCGGTGGCCAGACTCTAGCCTTGGGGAATTTCCTGCATAGATTCACGTCAGCAAAAAAAAATCTGCGCATCACACCGCGCATATACGCACCAAATCCCGCCCTCGTGTCTCCCGTCCTCCCGATCCTTCACCCCGAGCAAGTGCAATCCGCTCACCTTCCCATGGAACCGCACCTGCTCGTCCTCATTCAAGCTCAACTGTCCCACCTCAATCGCCAACTCATCCTCACCCTCCCCTTCCTCCCCAGGGGCGATGCCCATCTCCTCCTCGCGCCCCACATAACTCTCATCGTCCCGCATCTCCGGTGAGCGCCTCGCCCCACTCGCCAGCGACGCGACGGAGCCGCGGTGCGCCAGAAACGCGCTCGCGCCAGACGCCGACGTCGACTGCAGGGACTTGGCAGAGGTAGGCACCGCGCTGTGGAGCGCAGGCGAGCGCGAGCGCCCCGAGATGGATGCGGTGGACGGCGAGCGCGGGTGCTCGTCCCCAAGCTCGGTGTCGAGCCGGCGGCGCTGGCGGCGGAAGGGCGCGTCGCTGCTGGGCTGGTCGGACGCGGAGCTCAGTACGGCAGAGGGCGGGCCCGGGAGGCTGCTCGAGCCAGACGGCTGTGTGATGTTCAGGACGGGGCGGACAGGTTGGGCAGACTCCTCTGTGGGAGACAACGGGTACCTGAGCCCACCATTCGTGTCGGACGTCGAAGGCCTGAGGTCGTCTCCGAGCTCGGCGGCGTCGTCTCCGCTTAGGAGGGTGTTACGACTCGCGGCAACGACGTTTAGACGCGCAATGACCGCATCTTGCCATTCATTTGACGGGCTATCAGAATCGCAGATAAGGTGAGTACGGCGTCAGGGCGTGCGGACCGAGTATGCGCGCGCGCGGGAGAGAGATGACGTACTGCGTAGAATGCAGACCGGACTCATCTCGCGCTTCAGCGGAGGGTCTGGTGCGTCCGGTGTTCGCAGCTTCAGAGCCTCGCGTCCGGCCTTTGTGGCCATAGGGAGAATTGTCGACACGGCTGATGATTTCCTTGGCCAGAGGATCCTACGAACACGGAATAGCAGTCAGCATTTGCACCCTGTGAAAGTGATTGCAGTGGATGATGAAGATAGCACGGAGCGCGAACGGGAACATATGCGCGAGACTTCCCGACGAAAAGAAAAAAGGAGACCGAAGGATATATGCGCCCGTCCATAGCGTAAGTCGCAGCCGCATGCAAAGCAGGCATGCGCATCTCGTCCATGTCCAACGCTCAAGACGAGGCCAAACAGGCGTTTCCGAACGCGCATACACAGAGTCCCAGAATCACGAATTCACCCATGCATGCCCAATCTGCGCTCCCGCCACTTTGCCGGGCGCAGTCCACGACCCCAGACCGAGCACCAAACAGGCACCCGCGGCCATTACCTAACCGCGCCGACGAGCACGGCCTGTCCTTCAGCTCATACGTCTTCGGCTGGCCCTAGCCTGACACGCCAGGGCCCTGTCTTCCATTCCATTCCATGCCAATCACCACACCTCACCGCGCGCCCACGCGCCCACCTTCTCCGTGCCGGCTCGCCCTCCTTCTTCCCACTTCTCCGCATCTCGCTATCAGCTTCTACGTGCCGTAACCGTGGGCGACACTCCATCGCCGCTCGGAGCTTCCCGAACACCCACCGGCACCGCGCCGTCGCAACACCTACCATGGAGAGGACCCCGCACCACGCCCGCCGCGCCCGAGAGCGGAGAGCAGAGAGACGCAGAACACAGAACACAGAACAAAGCACAAAACACAAAAAACACGCGCTCACCTCGCTAAGATCCTCCAGCACGCTCCTTGCGCGGCTGTCCCTGCTGCCCAGGAGGATGCCAATCAGGGCCTCCGTCTGGTGCAGGCGCGCCTCGATCGCGTCGATGTAGCCCTTCGGGGGCCCGCGCTTGCGCGACGGCCCGAGGAAGGTGCACGCTGCCACACGTGGTCGTCAGTACACACAGCAGGAGCACACGCACCCCCGGCACGGCATGCACATATAAGGCAACCCGTCCGCCACCCGCCGCCCACGCGGAGCAGCGCGTCGTCCGCACGGGCGACACGCCGCGGCATGGCGATGGCGGGCGGGCTGCCCGGTCAGTGCACACAGGCCGCGGGTGACGGGGAGGGGAAGGGGGAGGAGATACTCACGGGTACCCAGCATCACACAGTTCCGACACGGGTCCTGCGGGCTGCTGCGCTCGCACTTGCACTTCGACTTGCGGCACTGGTCGCACGCCTTGCTGCTCCTCCTCCTGATCTGCTTATCATTCTTGCTCGCCGTCCCCGCGCCGCCCATCCCACTCCCGCTCCCGCCGCCGCCGCCGCCGCTGCCATACGGCGGCAGCGCGAGCCCGGGGAGGTCCCCCAGCTCGTCCGCGTCCGCGTCGTCATAGTCGTCGTTGAGCGCCATCGCGTGCGCGTGGCTGTGGCTGTGGCCGTGGCCGTGGCCATTGAGCGGGGACGGGAGCGCGTACGCGTGTGGATGGGTGTGCGTGCGGTCGGCGGTGTACTGCTGGTGTGCGTACGCCGCTGCCGCAGAGGGGCCCGCGGCTGCGGCGGGGCCGGGCCACTGCTGGGACATGAAGGTGAACGGGGTGGAGGGGGAGGTGGGGGAGGCGCTCGAGCCAAAGTCGGAGCCGAAGCGGAAGACGGGGGCGTCCTGGGCCTTGTGGTGACGATGCTCGTGGTGCTGCGAGAGGGCGTGGTGGTGGTGGGTGTGGTGGTGGGCGGCAGCAGCGGAGGAGGATGAGGAGGAGGCGGCGGAGGGAAGGTCGGGCGAGTCCTCGAGCTTGACGGGGAGCTGGTGGTGGTGGTGATGGGCGGGGTAGGCGGGTTTCTGGTACTGGTCGTTGAATGCATAGCGTACGGAGTAGGGGGGAAAGGAGCCGGAGGCGGCGGAGTAGGTCATGGTGGAGGGAAGGGAGGGGGGGCGGAGGAGGGGAGGGACGAGGGCGGGGGGCGGGAGTTGTGTTTAAAGATATTAGGCGGTGGGCAGGACGTGATGATGATGATGGAAAGGAGGACAGAAGAGCGGAGGTCAGAAATGCGGAGAGGGAGAAGATGGACTGGACAGACCAGGGGCAGAATGGGACAGACAGTGGAAAATTTACGGAGACCGGGGTCTGGTGCGGACACCCGGAGAGTGGCGGAGAGAGAGGGAGGGCACGCAAACAGCACGTTGTCGCTCAAACAGAGGGGGGCGCACGGCCGAGAGATCCTGATCGTCTGTCCTGCCCCGAACCCGGTCTCGTTGCGCAGCAGCAGGAGTAGTAACGCAGCGAGAACAGCGTGTGCAGTGGCCCGCTTTCAAACCACCCTCGACGAGATCCTAACCACGGGATCAAGATCTCCGATCACGCTACCCGCCTGCGGTCTGAGTCCGGCGTACAGTCCGTCGGCGGCGTTGGCAGCAGCAGCAGCAGCGACAACAGCAGCAGCGACCTTGAAGCAGCTCTCAGCACACAACGAACCCTCAGCAATCCACTCCGACTCGCCACTTTGTCAGCCGTGCCCACAGACTGCAGAAGCTCTGATGTTTCTCCGCAGCTGCCGAGCTCACGTGCACGCACCCAGCCCATCCCCCTCCCTCTTCCCCCTCGTCGTCGCTCACAACGCTCGCCTGCCTACCGCCACGACGTGCACAGCCCCTGCGCATCCTTTCCCCGCCCTCCCCGTCCAACCGAGCCAGCACCCCACGCCCTCCCAACGCCATCCAATCACAGCACCCGGTGACCCTCATACCCATATGCGGGCCCCTAACACCTGCCATACACGGCTAGTCCCGCACGCCTATCTCGCATCTCGGGCCCTCACGGAACCTCCGTCCCTCACGGCCCGCCCCGACGCGGCGCCTCCCGCAGCCGCCGCGGCCGCTCGATTAATATTTTGACTGCCCACTCGCAGAGATCGCGTGCAGGGGCAGATCTGGGCCGCACGTAGCCGCCCAGCCCGCACCTGCGGTACCGTACCGCACGCGCACGCCCAACGCGGCTAGCGGATGGGTTTCACGCCCCGCGGCGCACGCTTCAGGACGCCGAGTCTCGAGTACTGTACGAGAGAAGACTTTGCGCTCGTATCCCCTCCGGGCTGTACGTAGGAGTTTCTGGCGTCGAGTACGCTACCTGACTTCCTCGAGCTCTAGCCATCAAGACGCATGCGCGCATTTGTTGCTGGGGGGGTATGCCTCGCGCTCGGATTCGCTTCAGTCACCACAGTGAACACTGGTGCTGGTTAGAGTCACTCAGTCGGCGGGTTGAATCACACTTCCACCCTGTGACCGGGTTAAACCTGGGAGGGTTAATTAAGGGTGGTTTTCACCCTCTTCATTCGACCAAATTCAACCCAGTCTTGGGGCTGTTTTCACTATCGACGAAGATTTCGCATGGTGAAAGCGGACATTTTTCGTGTTACTTTCACCATGTGTGCACCGGGTTAGCATAACCCAATATTAGCTAAAATAACCATGCAGACGGGTGGAAGTGAGCCATGTCTGAGGGTTGATTTCACCCGATTTTGCCTCCATAGTGCACCAGTCTGTCTCGGCCTGTACGTAACTCGCAGGCTAGCCAGCCCCTAGCCACTGATCCCAGCCCCATCGATCCGCGCCCCCCTTCTCCGTTCTCCGCGCTCTCATCAGTCTCAGGCAACCGTGTCGTAACGCACCACGCGCGTGCATGCCGTACGCGGGCACGCCTGCACGATCCGAGTCGATCAGCGCGATAAGTCGCGGGTGCGGGCCCCTTTGGGCTGTCGCTGCTGCCAGACGTACGTTGTGTCATACGCAAGCATGCTGCAGCGTCCCCCCAACGCCATCTCTCATCTCCATCGCTTCGCGGTGCGACGACAACGCCATTTGCCGCGCACGACGAGCATTGCGCTACACGCCCCTATACTGTAGCATACCCCGTACGTAGAGTCGCTCGTTCGCACTATCTCTGATTCCATGCAGTATCATGATCAAATTCGAAACTGGCCTGCGCTTGCCGGTAACCAGTAACGAGAGCGTAGATGTAGAGAACCGTACCTGATGCGAACGCGACGCACATCGCTCACCAGGACGACGGCCCGCACGAACGGTAACATTTCCAGCGTCATAACGTTCCAAATTGCAACCTCCAGCGATTGCATTACATAAATTGGCAATTCACTTGATCATCCTCTGACCCTCACCAGGACCCCAGAATATAGGAGGAAATGCCTAGTCGAAACCTTGGCCAACATGTCCGCAAATGCCAAAAAAAATCAAGTTGTCGACGTCTGAGGAAGGTTCATGGTCGGTGCAGACTCTGTAAACAGGGCCCAAGTTCGGAGGCGCGGATGGTCAATCCGGAAAAAAGTCAGGTCTCAGGCGTCCAAAACAGAGAAATTGCCTAGGGATCCTCATCAATATTCGGGGGTCCGTCCTCAATTGCAACTGGCCATCACGCGCGCGCGCGCGCTAAGTGAACGGTGATCTGCTGAGCGAAGTTCGAGAATCGGAGGACAGGCAGCCACATCACATCTACGATCGCACGTTAGGCGTCGGCCGACGGTCCGCCCCGCAGAGACCGGCGTAACAGGTCGCCGTCCCGGGGAGCCAATGGGGGGCGCGGGGGAAGGGACCGCCGTGATTACATACGGGACCATGACACTCCCCACTGCTGACAGAGAAGCTGGGCGAACAGTCAGCATGTGCACTATATTAGGATGTATCCCCATTGGGCAAGGCGATAATTGGCCGGGGTGACAGAATGGACAAACATACACAACGCAACATTGTCGCGGTGCCGAAGCGCTGATGCCGACGTAGCGAGTCCATATATGCACATATGCCGCGCCCGTGATGGCTGCCTGCATTGGGCACATGTCAAGATGTCGAGGACGCTAGACAGGAGGGAGCGGCGTCGGGTAGCCCGAAGATGCCCGTCGTGTCCCCGAAACGGACCGCCTGTCGATCGTCGTGAACGGCTATCTCGATCGCCCCGCCGCTCCCACTCGAGTCTCTCTCGCCAACTGGGCATTTCGCGTGCCCGAGCGCAGCCGCAGCCGACCCGCCGGCAGCGGGGCGCATCTTCTTCAGGCCGTACCCCGGACCCGCCGCCATGCTCTCGGACAGCCAGCTGCGACGTTGGTCAGCCTGAGCCTGCCGCTGACGTTGCTGACTCCGCCCTTCCCTCGCCCCCTCACGCTCATCCGGCCGCTCACGACGCGACACACGTCCACCTCGCCTCGGCCACGTGACGATCGAAGGGCCAACCACGCTCGCGTACAGCCTAGCGCGATCGCCGTCGCCGTCTTCTCCTTCTCCTCCCACTTCCCCGGCTCGCCCATCTCATCTGATACCCTCGCCTGATCAGGCACCCCTTCCCTTCGGACGTTCCACGCCGACCCCCCTCCTTCCTTCCTTCTACGCGACATCCTCCATCACGATTCTAGGACCCTTTACGTTACGCACGGCCGTCCGCTTTCCTGCTCTGTTCCGCCCAGACAGACCTCCATTCGTTTCAGCTGCCTACCTGCGCGTCAAGTCAAATTTACACGCATTGATAGCACGCGGTACCCCGCCTTCATGCCAGCCCGTGGAGCACAACGCTAGCGCGAAAAAAGCGACGGGCCTGGAAATTTGGAATGGTAAAGCATGCTTTGAAATAGGCGACACTGCACCCCTCCCCCCCCGCTGCAATTTAATCCCCTTGCTGGCATGCACAATAATACCACATCAGGCAGGCAGATGACCAAAAGCCCAGCTCAACGCCATAGACCGTAGACGTGAAACGCGAGCCTGAATCCTGGTAGATCAATCGATCGTGTCTGCTCAGCCCGACGCGCGTCCACGATCTTCTGGAAATCCGCAGCGTGACTGCCGGGTGAGTCCCTGCTGAGTCCTACCGTCTGAGGCTTGAGCTCCCTGCGGCATGGGTACCGGTCCTGCCGCTAGCATTTGTAACGACGCACGGCTCCTTGGCGTCCCCCAGCAGGCTGCTACTGGTCTTGTACCCAGACTTTTTATGCCGCACCCCACCACCACGAATAAGACGTCTGGGGCATTTGAACCATGAGTCCCCCCATTGGGGCCGGTTGGGCCTGAGCCGTGATCCCTGATTGGCTCACACCCGGCGCTAAGCGGAAGGGGGGGGTGTCACGGTTCAAATGCCCCAGACAGTATACATGTGCGGTGGTTGGGTGCGACATATACCATCTGGGTACGAGACCAGCTGCTACGACCGTACTCCACCCCATCGCAACCACAATCGCATTATGCAACCCCTCACAACTGAAGAATGCAGCTGTAACACTAGCCGCTGACATGGAATGGAGACTCGAGGATTCCTTCCGTATATGCGCAGCTCTGCTGATGCATACGCTCACAGGGGTAGGGATGACTCACGGCCTCATATCCCCATTGATGTTTCGAAAACATATCACTCTCTGAGTCCTCGGATCCCCTTTATTTTCAGCTTCGTAGAGCACAGTGACAGAGGCGGCGAGCGGCATGCTCTGAGGCTTGGAGCTTGGGGCCTCGGATTTTCCAGGCACGCTGCGAGCCTAATATCACAGTCCCATCCCATACTCAATTACGAATAACACATCCGCTTGTCTTGCCATCCGTCCTATGCTGTCATGAGTATGTAGTTTCGCATTACTTCGTTGTGCGTTTCACATGTCGCGTTTCAACCCCCCCTTCCCCCGTTTTCTGGCATTGCGCGTTTCACGCGGCATGTTTCTAGGGGGTAGGCGGGTCCCGGCCACCGTCCACGAGCGAGGGAACACCGGGACCAGTGAGGTGTAACTTGTAAGCAACCCCACCCGACGACGGCGAGGCTTCGTAAGGCCTTCGCCGTCGGTCGACGGTCGTGCAGTCCCGGGAGAACATGTACATAGGGGTTGTGCGACGTGTGCGAGACGAGGCGGCACACCGATACCGCGTTGGCAACGAAGAGGCATGCGCCCCTCGCACGAACGGTACTCTAGGATATATAGCAATACGAACATACGTGCTGGTATTGGCAGAATGAGCAGCTGCGGGCTGCTACACCGCCAGGAGAAGCAGTGCACTGGGGAGCTCTCAGCTGGGAGTGCAGGGGTTTTTCGACTGCTCGCAACTGCGCATGCATCGGCAGCGGACGTCCGTTGGCCTCGGGGTATGTTATAATCAGGAACGGCCGGCGCACTGCACATGCCCTGGCGTTGTCGCTGGATATTAACGTTGAATGTTCGCCGTGAACGCATTTTCCACGGTGAGATATCAATATGGGAACTATGCAGTGACGCATGGAGCTCGAGACCATAGTTGAGGTTGAGCGCGAGGGGTCGTACAATATGTACAAATGCATCTGACGGCGTGCTTCAACGTCAGCCACAGTCAGTCAATGGCGAACCATCCGCAACTGACATCAACCAACATTCGACGTCTGTCACATGAAAAAAATGCAGCCAGAAGGGACACCGGCACCGATGTCGACCGCATGTGTCAATTCCAGGCGCCGACTTGGGCACCCTCTAGAACGGTGCATAGGACCGTATACGTACAGCATATGTGTACCCAATCCCTCCGCAGGGATAGTCGATCGTACGGCCGCAATATTTAAATTTGTTGCGCACCCCCCAGAACGAAATCATCACCGTCGCGATGCGCCTCTACAGCAGCCATGGGAAGGATGACCTCTTTGAGTCTTGCACAAGTCAGCAACACGTACGTCTCCACTTTATCAGATTCGGACCGCCAACCGCAAAGTTTTCGCCGCAGTCGGACAGCCTGCAAGGCTGCACAGCATTGAGAAAATTCATTCTGGCTCACTCATGGAGCATCCACGAAATTTTCACGAGTCGCGAAACTGACGTGGAATGCGCATATGGGCGTGCGAACGCCGCACGCAAATTTACGCCGGCGAATACGACGTGGACACCACCACCTCCCAGACTAAAGAGGCCGGTCGTCAGCGTTCACGCGTTCACGCGTACGGATGGATCGCGTGTGGCGCGTGCGGGAGAAATGAAACGGGCAGCGACCAATCGCATTCACGGCCTCGCGAGCATTCTGCATCGTTTGCAAATAGGCTGATCACGGCCTGACCTGCCGCGAAATGCCAGCGTCTATACGCTGAAGGACGGATCTTGATTCTTCACGTCGAAGCATCGGCCCGCAGCTTGGAGGAGAGGAGGAACCCCGGTCTCCCAGCTACAGTGGCCCATCTGCAAATTGACGAGGCAATTGACAGACAATGTAAAGACACATCCGAATTGGTCGAGGCGGTGAGCTTCGCATTGAGTTCCGAGCGTACGCGGAGCGCCCTATGGCGCAAGGATGTCCAGCATGCATTGCCGGAAGGTGATGGGCAGATCGAACGAAAGAGTGTTGACACGGAAGCCCCTGTCAATACCAACACGAACAGCCTCGCCACGCGCACTGCGCGCTGCGCGATGCATATGTGTATTGCGCACAGGCGTGCCCAATGCCCACCGTGTCTGTGTCCCCCTCTGACGGCTCTTCCTCGCGGGTCATCTGGCGCAGACCGGCCAGATCCAGAGCACAGAAAAGCCGCAGACGCACCAGCAGAAGAGCGAGATCCGAGAGCGCAAGAGAGCCGCGCGGTCAGCTGGATCCGGCCACGGGGCATGGCGACGGACGAAACGAAGCGGCGAAGATCGCACACTGGACAGGGCCTCGTGGTGGAAGATGCAGACGGTGAGTATGGAATGCTCGGACGGGCAGTGACCAGAGGCCAGCCGCTGTCGAGATCTGACGAGGTCCTGGATCGTCGGCCAATGAGCTCTCTTCTATCATGTAGAAGCCGCCACGTCGAAGGGGCTTCGGAGCGCCTGTAGAACAAGTGCTTCCGCAAGGTCCGCAAGACAGACTCTGGGTATGGTCAGCTAAGTAAGGAACGGTCAAAGAAGCATACGCGGAGCGCAGGGTTGATGCGAGGTAACTCCATGCCTGTATTCTAAAGAATGGCTGCCATGCTCTGCCATTACTCTTGCAGTACGTGGAGTAAAGAACTGGAAGTCTAAAAAGAGCCCCTTGTGGTCGTGAGACGAGATCGACAACGATGACTTCGAAGGAAGCATTGCAAGTGGTGTGGTAAGGCGCATGTGACAGTAAAATTATGGAAGTCGTGCGGTGGTAAACTTACTGCTGGTGAGACCTGTTTCAGCTAACCTATGCTCTGAAATTGCAGCAGTGCATCGATTTCGTATCGACTATTTGAAGGTGTTCGGTCTACGCTAACGGTGTCGCTGAAATTAGACATGGAAGGGCGTGGGGAAAGAAGGAAGTAATTAATTTCAGTTAGCTGTCAAAGGTCTGTAGTAGTTCATGGTATGGTGTGAAACGAAAAAGACGGTGATTGCCGGAAAAGAGGACACTGAACCAGCGTAGCAGTGAGCACAGGACGTCACTTACGTTCTTCTGCGTTCCATCCGTTACTTATTAAACGATGATGGACATACCGGATTCTTCCAGTGAATGATCAGTAAGTGACCAGCAAGCAACCGCTTCGAGCTGGGCTTCACAATTCAAACAGACATCCAAAATACTAATGTTCGCCGAGCTCTTTGAGGGATTATGACAATGTCTACTTCGACCATCGCAGCGCACTCGCCACCAAGAAACCTAACCAAAGGAAGCATCCAGTTAGCGGTGAACTTTGAGGATATGCAAAATCCTAAGACTGACAGACCCCGACGCCGGCCATGATTCGTTTCCCAGCAATGGAGCCGGGTTGATGTGCGCGAGATTGATTCAGAGCGTACACGCCTACACCACCTAACGCAGCAGTGCCAATAACACGGCATGCTAGACAATCCTGGGGTGCAGGGAACATCTTGCAGTGGTGAGTGTCCCTGGGGTGATCGAATAGGCGAAGTAGACTCTGAAGTCGACATGGGGCAAGAGGGCTCCGCTGCTGCAACGCGATAATGCCTAGGACTCTGCTAGCCGACCCAGAGGAGAGCGAGTGTAAGCAAAGAGTTCGATACTGCAATTTGCGGCAGACAGACGTTGTGGTCAATATTTACATAATGGTGAATTTGGCAGACGCGTCAGGACGCGTCGCGTGCCGTGTGGCTGGCCGAGGATGCCGTGGCTGCTAAAAGCTGGCTGCAACTTGTGGAATCAACGAGTAGCTCCCGTCATAAGGTACAGGGACTTTTGCACAACAACGATGTGGCTTTAGCATCCCATAGACGTCCAATAGCTATACCCTGGTGGATCTACTTTTTGTCTGCAGCTCTCAGATTCGACGTCGACTTGAGATCCCGAACTCGGTTAACGGCTCGTCCCCCTGCCTCACGGTCTAAAGGAGTATAAGTGTAGAAGGAAACTCGTACTGGAACCGACCTCTCTTCAATTTCCAAGGCTGCAATTTCAGTCAACATCTCCCTACAAGCTACATAAGTATTCCAACTACATACACTGCTGGCGCTGTCACGAGCGTCAGCGCTCCGGGAGAACTGGTCGACTGTACGGTCATGTGCTGCGGGGCATATGTACCTCATAGACCCACCTCTGGCTGGCGGGTGGAAGAGAGTATAAAACGTCGACTCATTGAACGACGTCCCCAACGACCTCACTGCTGACGACTGTGACTGCAGATGTTTTCCCAGCGCGCGGCCCGTTCTTTGCTGTTCCGTACACGGTGCCAGGCAGCTCCACGAACTCACAGCTATGCTACTGTCTCTACTGGCATCAACCCAAACTACGTGAATATCGTCGAAGTTGGACCTCGAGATGGGCTCCAGAATGAAAAGGCGATCGTCCCACCCGCGCTCAAGGCGGAGTTGGTCACTCGCCTTGGTAGGGCGGGTATGAAGATCATAGAGTCAGGCAGCTTCGTGAGTCCCAAATGGGTCCCGCAGGTGAGTGCCCGTCTTCCAACACTTGACGAGACATCAGATTTGCACGCAATCTCGACGCGCGAACTAGAGTCTTCTCGTATTTATGACACTATCTGCTACCACGGCATGCGTTCACACACGGTTTACGCCCAGATGGAAGGCACGGCAGAAGTGCTACGCACCATGGAGCATCTACCCGGCAACCATTATCCCGTACTCGTACCCAACATGAAGGGCCTCGAGGACCTGCTCGCTCTGCTCTCCTCAGAAAATTCACCGTTTGACAAGACTGCGCCTCCGGCGCCCCCATATCCGTCTTCCGTGCCCCTGACAGACGAAATTGCTGTTTTCACAGCTGCAACGGACGCCTTCACGAAGGCGAACACGAACTGCACCATCGCAGAGTCCCTCGAGCGGCTGGCGCCCGTCACAGAGCTTGCGCTCAAGAAGGGCCTGCGGGTGCGAGGGTGAGTCCCCGTGCCTTGCACAACGTAATCCGTCTCTGTGACGCTCCTTGTTGTCTATAGATACGTCAGCGTCGTGGTGGTCTGCCCTTACACGGGAAGCGTGAGCGCCAAGAAAGTGAAGGAAGTGGCGCGCGCGCTGCTCGACATGGGGTGCTACGAGGTCAGCCTGGGCGACACCGTCGGCGCCGGCACGCCCGCCGGCATACGCGCGATGCTCGAGACAGTCATGAGTGGGGACGGCGGTATTCCCGCCTCCAAGCTCGCGGTGCGTGTCCGATCTGCGCCCGCTACTGCTTTGCCTGACGGGGATATATCTCCACAGGCCCACTTCCACGACACCTACGGGGCCGGCGTCGCGAACGTGCTTGCCGCGCTCGACATGGGCCTCCGCACGGTCGACGCGGCCGTGGGCGGCCTCGGCGGGTGCCCCTACTCTCCGGGCGCTACGGGGAACGTGTCGACGGAGGACGTGATCTATGCGCTGCGGGGGAGCGAGTACAGCACGGCGGGCGACCTGGACGCATTGGCAGAGATCGGCGGGTGGATCTCGACGACGCTGGGGCGGCGGAACGAGAGTCGCGCAGGCAAGGCGATCCTGGCGCGCAAAGGACGCGAGCGCATTGAGCATGAGCGGGAGAGGGATGGGGGCTCGGCGGAGACTATTAGGGCAAAGCTCTAGTTGAACGCTATATAGGTGTGTGCGCTTATGGACTGGTGTATCATCAAATTGTATTTCTTCCTTGTACAATGAAAGTATAAACAGTCAGGGCAATGGTTCCTCGTCATGTTGTAAGCTATGGGAGCGGGTAATTGACGATGCTGCTGAAGCGCGTTCAAATTAGTCAGATTCTACCCGCCAGGCCGTATTCAATTCTCACAGCTGGACAGAGCGTAGCTATTCGCGCTTGAGTGATGCACAGATGGGCTTGGATGCATTGGAATAAGCTGCCTATAAAATGGCATTGCTTGTTGAGCAATTCGTCGACGCAAAGGAAGGCACACGAAATCAAAAATACTTGTAGTGAGCGAGAATGATAATACAATGAATCGTTCGAACTTTCGACGGTACACTTCATGAATATTAATTTTAGAGTTCGCTCACGGTCGTCATGAATATTAATTTTAGAGTTCGCTCACGGTCGACTACCTGAAGGGGTTGTCAGACAATACTGAAGATACAAACTGCATGCGCGTAGCAAACACAGTGTACGAAGAATACACGCCTGACCGTTACAGGAATTAATCTAGAAGACTGGTCCATCATCACGCAGTTCCAGTCCTCATCCGCGTCTTGGTTTGTACAGCCCGCCGCGCTGACCCAACAATGTCCGCCGGCATTTGCTGGATCCGCCGTCCCATGGGTATTTTTGAAGGGCGAGGGGGCGATGCCACCGCAGGCTTCTCCTGAGCGTTAATAGGCCCATTCTCCTTCACGCCCTGCGTCTTCGCGAATGACATTGACTTCGCAGCCGATTTCTTGGTCCCGCTCGTCACGTTGGATTTCGCACCCGCCGTAGAGAACGTGAACGTCGCTGCGTTCGTTGTGTCAACGAGGACCGGACGTGAGATGGACAGTCTACGGATGGCCTTCTTGAGCACCGGGAGACGAGACTTCTCAGGACTCGGCGTGCGACTCCTGCTGGTAGGTGAGTGGTGCGAACCGAGGACAGAACGGCATTTGGGCGTGTTGCGGGACACCCCGTTCGCTTCGCTGTGCATGATGATGACAAGGTCGTCGTCGGAACTCTCGGCTGAGTCAGTGCCTTGAGTCAGAAGCGTCTCCTTCTCCGCGGGCCGTGTGCGCTTCGGCGTCGGGCTGACCGAGCGAGAAATATCAGAGGTAGAGGATCCAGCCGCAGATGGACATCCTGCGGATGAGGACGAGGCAGGAGGGGTCACAGGTGCCTCCGCAGATGTGGCCTCGTCAGTGTAGATCAGTGCAGCGAGGGATGACACGACTGAGGATAGGTCTTCCATGGCAGGCTCGGATGGCCTGTCGTCCCCGTCTGGAGCTGTATATCTGGCCTGTGCAACAGAGACAACCTCCACCCGTCTCCGCTTGGACCGTGCCGACGCATCGCTTTCCTGACTAGAACGCGAAGCAGACGCGCTGATGCCGGTCCTCCCGAAGCCGGGTACATACCCATGAAGCGAGAGCGACCGAGAGACAGAACGCGAGAGAGAGGCCGATAGGGAGGAGAGTGAGGAGCGCTGCGACCCGGAAATGGAGTGGCTCGCACGGAAAATTTCACTTGCCAAGGGGGCGAGGTTTGCGTACGCCGCGGAGACCGACGACGACGACAGATTCAGAACAACGGACGAGCTGCTAGAGGCTGAGGAAGAGTCTTGACACATTTCGTTGAGCGCAAGAGACGAGGCAAGACTGGCCAGAACAGAAGGCAAGGAACCTTCTGCAAGATTAAGGCTGTCTGCTTGTGGCTGTTCATCCGAATGGCGAATCGATAATTCGGATCCCGTTCCCACTTTGATGGACAGCGCCCGGCTTCGACGTTTCTCCATCAATTCACTCACCGCTCGCTGGCGAGCGTCGGAGAGCACCTCCACGACGGACGATACATCCGAAGGCGAGGGCGTGACCGTCTCCGCATGTGCACCTTGCTCTCGCGCCTTGCCTTTCCAGAATTTGGCCCGCTTCCGCCACTCCTTAGCATCTTTTCCTCGCGCCCAGCGTGCACCGTACCTGGGCCGCATACTCGGCAGGTGAGCGCGGGCCCATTACGGGCTCGAGCAGGGCTGCCCACGCGCTCCCAGGCTTAGAGATCGCCTCCCGGATCGCAGCAACCAGAGCAGCCTCGGGGTCTGTCCCACTCAACATTGCACGATACGCCTGGTCGAGGACGGGCTTGTGTGCACCTGCGGCGATCATGAGCTCGATAAACTTGCGGTGCCGAAGACGCTCAGCGGTGAGCGCAGCGTTCTCTGCCGCTAGGACCCGTGCGCGGTCGTCAGCGCCAGGGTGCGTGAGTGCTGTATGCAGCGAGCGTTGAGTATTGATGAGGTTGGCGCGGAGGGTAGCCTTCTCTGCGTTGATCTTGTCGGTTTCCTGTTGCGCGGTGCGGAGGGCTATTCGCTCGTTCTGCAGAGCGCCTTCCAAAGCCGGGATGCGTCTGTTCGCCTTGTACTGGTGCTCGAGCGCAGCTTCAAGCTCCCGAATGCGCTGCTTGAGTTCTTGAAGTGCTGACGATGCGGGATAGGGGTGGAGAGGGCCATGCACTGCTCCACTCGTTACCAAGGTCGAGGAAGGAAGTGGATGGGTGATAGATACAGGTACAGCAGAGATGTACGGAGCAAAAACATTTGTTTGGTTAGCCGCCGCGAGAACCAGCTCGTCTAGGCCATTTGCAGATCCTGGTCTCAGTGCAAGCGTCGCCGCCGTCATCGGTCCTGCGGATAGCTCTGCTAGCGCGCTGTCCGACTTGACACGACGGTGAAAAATATGGGAGATGCTGGGGAAACGCATGTTAGTGTGTGTGAAAATGTCTTCGACAAGCAAAAGGTGTGGGTGCAAGAGTGAGTGCTCTGGTCTTGTTTTGAATGATTGCTGATGCGGCTGACTGGGAAGACGAGGCTGACCATGCCAGCAAGCTCCCGTCAGCCGCATATATCCTGCTCATATTAGTATGCACAGCATTTGGGTCATGAGCGCACCATCTAGCCAACGGTAAACTGTCAGGAAAGTGTACGCTTCAATACTACCTTAAGCATGTTGCAGCTCAGACATAGCAAGCCTCGAATGAGCCCTCTCTGTACCATGCCCTTATACCACAAAACACTGAGTACTGTTCACCCGCATTTGAATAATCCTTGAGAAAGGACAGAATTGCACATATATGAGGGTGCAACGGGTGATGATTATTTGGAACATGTACAAGCTTGGGAACAAGAGTCAACGCGCGCGCGACTGTATGCGATCGACACGTGCATATCGTGGCTTTCTCTTTGGAGCAACTCTACTTATTGCCCGCCTTCTCTATTGCGATCCTCTGAGACTCGAATGTACTACTGCTTATAGCATTTATTTCCGAGATTTCGTGGGTTATTTCGAACACTGTTCGCTTTGTCACCTGGTCGTTCGCACCCCAATATTAATGTCCGTAGCAAGTACTAGCACCGACCCATGGGACCAACCTTTCGTGAGTGATTTGGTTTCTGTCGAGATCTTAGCTAGAAGGGCTTGTCAGCAAGCCCCCGTCCCTGCACGGCGCGTCATACCAACGCAGGCGATACCAGATGATTGGGAAAACGACGATGAGGATGAGGATGCGGAGCAGGACCAGCAGAAGTTATGGGAGGACGCGTGAGTACATTACACTGTCCTGCTTGGCTATTGAAACCCTGACGTCGTGAACTTTTTCGTGCCTACTCACATTTGCAGGAATAGAAAGGCACCTATGCCAGAACTTGTAATCTCTGGATCGAGCACGGCCTCTGCGGTCCCCCCGCCTCCTGCAGCATTCCAGCCAACTCTACGTATTTTGAAGCGTCCCACCGCCTCTTCGTCGAATTCCGCTGCATCTGCCGCTCCGCAGGACACACAAAAGTCATACGCCGAGCGTGAGGCGCAGTACCAGGCTGCGCGCGAGCGTATCTTCAGCAAAGAGAGCGCTCGGATGCCCGCCGGAAGAGGTGATAGCGCTGAGGATGATGGGGCGCAGGCCAGCGCGACGGCGATGAATGGACGTGCGCCCACATCACCCCCGCCCGTAGATGCTATCGGCGTCAAGGTTATTCGTAGTCCGAGAGGCCCGAGTGCCCTTCCTGGCGACGATTCGCAGGCTTCGTCCGCGGACGCGCTCGCATCGAGGGGTTTTGTGGGAAGGAGAGGCAAGGGAAATCCACGGAGTTAGAGCACGTTGGTGGTGTATACGAGTTTCTTTCTTCGGACTTCGGATCACTTGCTGTACTGACTACTTATTAGGTTTGCTCTTGAGAATGTCTAGATTGTACTATACGCCCTGTGACTGGTGTGGCTGCTCTAGACCCATCCATTGCATGGTTTCAGACTTCCCACAATCTCTGCACCGCTAGTGATAGGGCTCCATAGCCGGAACATGTATCTGGAGCAGTGTTGAATATAATGATGAGCTACGTACGCTGCGTAAGCGACCGGGCAAGTGTAAAGGAATATTTGAAACATATTGAAGAGCGGGTCAAGACTTATTTGGACATAGAAACAATTACAAATCTTCCCCTCCGGTGGGAAATGTCCATAAGCGCTGGGATCTGATTTGATAAGCTGCAAATCAGGAATAGTTAATTGCATCAAATGCAGGTCTGAAACTCCTAAGTGTCAACGGCGACGACGACGACGACAGGAACACGCGCGCAGCCATCGACGACGAGCACAAACCTCCGTTAGAACCTGCAGGTAGACCCCAGGATGCCTTCCAAACCTTCGCCCATGGCACTACAGTCGTCGTCGCCGCACCCATCCATCTTCAAGAAAAAGTCGTCGTCAGCCATGCCCACCGCGGCCTCCTACCTGTCTGCACTGTCCGAGGCTGATGCGCGTGCCAGGGCTCATGGCAGTACACCCAACTCAACCCCTGCGTTGTCGCTCTCCTCGTCAATCACGTCCTCGTCGGAGGACACCGTTTTGCGCGAGTCGGGGCCCGAGTTCAACGATGCCCTGACCTACCCATCCATCCCACCGACGTCAGAGCAGGTCTTCACGACTGTGCATTCAGAGTTTGGACACTGCGCGAACGAGAAGTATAGATTCACCTCACAGCACCGTGCCGGCACGCAATACAAGAGCTATCCGGAGCAGGACCCACCGTACTATATTTTGCTCACAACCTACCTCAGCTACCTTCTCGTCATTTGTCTAGGCCATCTCCGTGATTTCTTTGGAAAGCGGTTGCGGGTCGCAAATTACAGACATCTCATGGACAAGGATGTGAGTATCTGGCTTTACTGGGCGGGCTGCCCTTTCTGACAACTCTTCAGGGATACGCTGCTCTAAACTCGGATTTCGACTCATTCTACACACGTCGTCTAAAAACCCGTATTGACGACTGCTTCTCACACCCTGTGACTGGGGTTCCCGGTCGAACGATCGTCCTGCTTGACCGATACTCGCCCGACTATAATGTGACGATGGTACCGTCTGGTACACGCACCCGGGCCCTCAATATCTCGTCCTACAACTACCTCGGGTTCGCGCAAGCGCGCGGAGGCTGCGCAGACGCAGTCGAGACATCCATCGATCGCTACAGCGTCTCCTCCGGAGGCTCGCGTCTCGAAGGTGGTACGTTGGACCTGCATCAACAGGCGGAGGCGCTTGTGGCACGTTTCGTTGGTATGGAGGATGCTCTGATCAGTTCGATGGGATTTGCGACCAACTCCACGATCATTCCTGCGCTTGTGAACAAGGGTTGCTTGGTCATCTCGGACGAGTTGAACCATGCATCGATTCGATTCGGCGTGCGTCTGAGCGGGGCGAACGTGCGGATGTTCAAGCACAACGACATGAAGTCACTAGAGGCGCTCCTCCGGGAGGTCATCAGTCAGGGCCAGCCCAAGACACATCGGCCGTGGAAGAAGATCCTTGTCATCGTCGAGGGTCTATTTTCTATGGAGGGCACTCTTGCGAACCTGCCCGTTATCATGGATCTGAAGAAAAAATACAAGGTACGTTCTACGGCCGACCTACGTCATTGTAGCATCTTCGCTGACTATCTTCCAGTTCTACCTCTTCGTCGACGAAGCGCACTCCATCGGTGCTCTCGGCCCGCACGGCCGGGGTGTCTCGGACTACTTCGGTATCAACCCACGCAGCATCGACGTCCTGATGGGGACGTTCACCAAATCCTTCGGAGCCGCAGGCGGGTACATTTCGGGAAACAAGGCCCTCCTTGACCGGCTTCGCATTCAGGGGCACTCGGGCTGCTACGCAGAAGCTATGTCACCACCGGTACTGACGCAAGTGATTGCCAGCATGGCAAGCATCATGGGCATTTCACCCGCACCCGAGAAGCCGACCTCCAGTGCACTATCTCTCGTCAAGGCTGACACGCTCGCGATCGAGCCTGCCGTGGAGCAGCACCCGGGCACAGCTCCGATGTCTCTTCTCCCGTCGTGGATGCCCGTCTCGCCGTCGATGGCGGACGGCTCGGAGGGCCGCATGCGTCTGCGCAGGCTCGCGTTCAACTCGAGGTACCTGAACCGCGGCCTGCGCAAGCTGGGCTTCATCACGTACGGGCACGACGACTCGCCCGTGGTGCCCCTGCTGCTGTTCAACCCGGGCAAGATGGCCGTGTTCAGCCGGATGATGCGCACGCGGCCCGTCCCGATCGTCGTGGTCGTGGTCGCGTATCCTGCGACGCCGTTGGTGACGTCGCGGGTGCGGTTCTGCCTGAGCGCAGCGCATACGAAGGAGGACGTCGATTTGGTGCTCACGGCTTGCAACGAGATCGGTGACTTGCTTGATCTGAAGCAGGGCAGTGGCGAGCGGTGGACCCTCCAGGAGATCATAGACAGGGCGGTCGAGCTTGTTAGCATGCCCGAGCTGGTTTAATGGCCGCATGGTTCAAGGCGATCCGGTGGCTATAAAGGAATGTAATGTACGGGGACGATAATGCTCTACAGCTACGATGGATGACCTTGCACTAACGAGCGCTACGATAAATTTGCACACATTGCCCTGCGTGTTATTTATGTACACCATCCCGAGCCTGTGGTCCATTCACCCTTGTTCTGCGGTCGAGGCTTCATTCGTTACTTCCTTCACGTACCATATACCATTCTTTCTTCGCTATTGTACGATATATGCCTGCGTGGCTGTACCGTTAGGACAGCTGTGTAATAATAGACTGCTTTAAGTTTCGTCTATGTCATGAATTGATTTGAACATTCCGGCCTAATTTGATCGAGGTGTACAGGTTGCAATAAGATAATGGTATCGACAGGAGGGGACAGAGAATTAATGAGACAAGGTGAACGGGAGGTGGAACGGATATGACTGGAATCCGTCAAATCCTCTCACCACGGCCAATGACTTTGACCTACACAGTAGACATGAGCATCGCGCGCCATATGCGAAACATAGAGACAGACCTTGAAACCGATCTCCCGCAGCGCATCCGCATCGACGAGCATGCGCCCATCAAAGACAAACGCGGGCTTGTTCATATGCGTATAAGCGGTCGCCCAGTCGATCTCGCGGAACTCCTTCCACTCGGTGGCGATGACGATCGCCTCCTTGTTCTTGCACGCGTCGAGAGCGGAAGGGGCGATGGACACCTGCTTCTTGACTGCGAAGACGCAAGACGCGGAGAGTCACGATGCGCTCTCGGGCTGTGAGGCATGCATAGGGAATCACGTACTGGTCTCGAGGGGGACTGCCGGGCAGGCCTCGGCGAGGTCGAGCCAGATCTGCGCCTCGTCCACTTGCGGGTCGTAGATGGTGACGAACGCGCGCTCGGAGAGGAAGTCGCGCACGAGCGAGATCGCGGGGGACTCGCGCGTGTCGCCTGTGTCCGCCTTGAACGCGAAGCCCAGCACGGCGATATGCTGCCCGGGGGAGCGGTCAGCGCGGTCAGCCTCAGCGAGCAGAAGCAGAAGCGGAAGCACGGGGCGGCGGGCGCACCTTTCCCGTGATGGTGTTGAAGAGCGTGTCGACGACGGTCTTGGAGAAGCGGCCCTTCTGGTACTCGTTCATCTCGACGACCTGGCGCCAGTACGCGGCGACCTGGGGGAGGTGCAGGCTCTCGGAGAGGTAGACGAGGTTGAGGATGTCCTTCTGGAAGCAGGAGCCGCCGAACCCGACGGACGCGCGCAGGAACTTGGGCCCGATGCGCGAGTCGAAGCCGATCGCGTGCGCGACCTCGTCGATGTTCGCGCCCGTCGCCTCGCAGATCGCGGAGAGCGCGTTGATCGACGAGATGCGCTGCGCGAGCATCGCGTTCGCGGCGAGCTTGGACAGCTCGGAGGACCACAGGCCGACGGTCAGGATGCGCTCTGTTCTGTGAAGATGTACGGGTTGAGTCGCCGAGACACAGCATATATGCGCCGCCCGGGCTACTCACGGCACCCAATTCGCGTAGACCTCAGCTAGCGATCCGCACGCGTCCTTGCCCTCGGTGGTCTGCAGCGAACCGATGAGCACACGGTCAGGTTTGAACAAATCGGTGATGGCGGTTCCTTCCGCGAGGAACTCGGGATTGGACAGGATGTCGAAGCGGCAGCCGGGTCGTGAGTTGGCCTCGAGGATGGTGCGCATCGACTCGGCCGTCCTGCACGGCACGGTCGACTTCTCGACGACGATTTTGGAGGTGTGCGCGACGGCCGCAATGCGCCGCGTCGCGAGCTCGACATAGCTGGATGGCAGGGCATCAGCTTCGATTCACAGGCGCAGCGACACGATGAGTCATGTCAGAGTGGAAACGCACTTGAGATCCGCGGCAAAGCCAGCGCCCACACCGCTTTTTTTGGTGGGGGTGTTGACACTGACGAAGATGAGGTCGGCCTCCTGGATGCCTTTGTCGACGTCGGTGGAGAAGAAGAGGTTGCGGCCGCGGGCCTGCTTGACGACGTCGACGAGGCCAGGCTCGTAGATGGGGAGCTTGAAGTCGGGGCTGTTCCACGCGTCTATACGCGCCTGGTTGAGGTCTACGATGGTGACGGTGATGTGCGGGCACTTTAGAGCGATGACGGCGCAGGTTGGACCTCCTGTATATGGCACAATTGGGTATCAGCTCTGCTTCTGTCTCACACGAAAAGGTTCCGCTCACCGACATATCCGGCGCCAACTGATTGGACGCGTCTTTAGTAGGGAAGAAAGTGGATGAGCTGATGAACATACTGCAGCAAATCTTTGTGACTTTGACGGGGGCCATGTCGTGCGACGGTAAGGGCAATGAAAGACAGGAGGTGAAGGAGGGAGATGTGTATCAGGAGAAAGATATTATAAGTAGGGAGAGTAGCCAAGACACTGGGCGTCTAAGACGCGGCGAACAGAGTCCAGCGCGGAAGTGAGCGCGTTTCGCTTCCAACCATCACCGCGGCGGATGTTGCCCTCTTTGGCCTCTTCCCTCTTTCCCGCATACCTCGCTGTCGTCATCGAACAAGGGTCAAGTATTGAGTGTGTCGACCCTTGCGTCCCACTGTGGGTCACAGACAGACTCAGGGGTCAGATTACGCCTGTGCCGAACTGACGCGCCTATTGATCCCAACACCGACGTGCACAAACGTGTGCGGACATGCGGCCACTGTGAGTTCCGGGGTGTCCCTATTACTCTCTTCTTCCTGTCTGTAGAACGCAAACACGAATCGCATCAAAAGCCATCACTTGAAATCTTTCAGCGCGCGATGAGGTCGTCTGTCGACCAGTTATAGCGCTACACAGCATTCGTGTAGACAGCAGCTAAGGACTGGGCCGTGGCTGTGTCGAGTTGTCTACAGGGGTCAATGTGCATTTGATGGTGATGCTTGAGCAAGAGAAGCCGCTAGAATGTAGGATCATACCCATGCACGGTGTATCCCCGGTCACATTTTACGACATGGTACGTACATGTCTGTGTGATCTTATGAGTTGTCGTACTGTAGTGATACAATTAATACAAGTGTTACACATTCAATTGGCGTTCGTCAGTCGGCTGTGCTGCTTCTTGCCCTACGGCTCCAAGTCCATATAACGAGGCTGCCATGACGATCCGCAAAATCACGGATCGGATACAAGACGTACTGTATTTTGGTAAGCCTTAGGGAATCGACCGTCAGATGGCCTGATAAGCAACGCTAGCATCCTCATTCAGTGTGAATCATTTGCAGTCGGCGACTCTACCACGAACGGATGTTTGTAGTATTCAACGAATCAACATATTTTGTCGCTGTATTCATTATTGGGCTCCGGTAGATACTGCCGTACTGCTTCTGGACGACAGGCCATGTATCATTACAATAGTACACCCGAAAACAAGGTAGAGACGTATACGCACTACAATTAGACTACATAGATTAAATTCATAGATGTATGCTCGTAGTCAGTTCGTAATACTATATACTCCAATGCATGAGAAGCAAGATCAGGACGTGCCGAGCTACCAAGCTTCCCAAGCTTGAATACAGGTTCCCTTAGAAAAACAGAACGAAATACTAAATTGTGTTGATGGGTAAGCGTCGGCCGCATATAGGTCTTGGTGGGAACAGGTATCAGCTGGGCGAAATCTAACAGCAGAGCTGAGTAGACGCAAGGAGAGAGGGGTCGCTCGGCATATGGGTAGCAAAAGCGGTGGGGTGGACAGCTCTGGTCGATTAGCAGTTGACTGGGAGGCCATCCAGTGGAGAAGGCGTGTGTACCATCCGTGGTATGGCCATTGTCAGTTCGTCAGTCTTGCATTAAGCTTTCGTTACGCCAGTGGCTTCCTTCTGGTCGAACGCATATTTTCCATCGGGAGATAGCGAGCCTCGATAACCCTGCTCCGCAATCTCGCCGGGGCTCAGGCTCAGCGAGGTCCGGACCCACACTGCTTTGTGGACGGGGCAGATAACATGCCCCGCGATCCCGAGGTGTCGCAGTACGAGGAGAAGAGCACGGACGAAGGGGGATGGCCGACATCGGCATCGGGCAGTCCCCGGGCCAGTCTGCGGCTCCTGCGGGAGATAGACCACTCTGACCTTCTGCGAGTGGATGTCGCCCGTGCTCTCGTCCCACTGTGAGAAGGGATAGTACTAGTCAGCACTGCTAGGGCGACCTATGCCAAACAAAAACAGGCATACCAGTTCTTGCAGGGGGAGCGTCTCCTTATCGGGAGTGATGAGTGTGCTTTGTATCATTATCTTGTCTTTGCACTTGGTGTCGGACGGCGGCTCCTCGCCCGTCGGTCGCCGTAATACTGCGCGACAAGGGTTAGCAAGTACATAGCGAGACAACATGATGGACCAGTCCGCGCTCACTGTCCACGACAAAAGTCTCGCCGGGTGCGAGTCTTCCATAGGCAGGCCGCGCCAAATATATCTGACGTGATCGCGTTAGAATCTTCAGGTCGAACGAACGCAGAGTATTCGAAGAGCACCTTGGGCGCGGTAGTCTTCACTTTGAAAGCGACAGGTTGCTCATTGAGGTTAGTGATTCCCAATGGGCAACGGACGTGCTCCTTGAGTGGTCCTGTCAAAGTGTAACCGAAGCATCGCGATGCGACATTGAATGCATCTCGATCCTAGTAAACCGACGTACTGCTGAACCCCAGGGAAACGTTTGGGTTGAGCGACACAGACATCTGCGAACGGGGACGGGTCGTTGAGCGACCTGGTAGAAGCACGGATCACTGGCAGCCACAACACAAGCTACTAGCTGATAGCTATGGTACGCTATATAGTGCACATGTCCAAGTTACGGAACTACGAGCGCCGAAATGTCAGTGCGTAGTGCCCGTCGGCTTCTCCTTGCACAGTCAACTCGTACATGAACGGAACTTGCGCGTTAATGTTCTTGAAACCGTGAAATGAGTCCCGATCCAGCGAGTCGAGCATTATCGTCACGGACGCTCATAGGGGGTGAAGAAGATGACTCCAAGACTCCAGAGCCAATCGGAATGGCCCTGTGTTCAGAGTGCGAGTGCACCTCCCTTCCTATCAACTTACACCAGTCACTGCGAATGTATGACATTGCCTCGTGTTTTCCTGTGATTGTGAAGTCCCGTCGCTGCGGCGGTGAACTTGCTTCGTCTGCCCATAATATCTTCGATGTCGAATCGTTCCGTTGATCCGCAGACTTGACCTTCGAACTTCGAATATCGTCTGGTAAGCGATGATCTTTACATTCAGCTCTACATCTCATGCTGCCCACCCTATCTTGTTTCCAGAGCGCAGCGCCGCGCGCTGACCCCGTGGCATGGGAGATGCATGTGCGGTACCAGTGACAAAGTCGTGCGACCGGTTCAACGCGCGACTGAGACATGATGCATAGTGTAATGAACCACTGCGGGTTCCTTGTGTGATAGGTGTGACTTGAAGGTGACCTGATACTTCTTGTGGCAGCGTTAGAAGCCTTCAGCCGCGAGTCACCCGAGTGTGGCAGGTGCAGTTTAAATGTCCGTGTGCATCTTCAGCAGATGTCCTGTCGGTATTCCAGTCATGAGTAATCCTCATTTCAAGGTGATATGATTGGGAGAACATCATCAGCAACGTTAGTAAAAGGAGCCTCACGACGATACAAATACATCACATCACAATCCCTGCAGTATATGGCTCTCGTCCCATCTGCCGACCGGCTGGATCTCGTTCACAACATTCTGGTTCTCCTTGTTTCCGTGCAATAAATTCCGCAGAGTGTATATCGCATGTTCCTTCAGATCTACACAGGGCACATCATTCAAGCAACAGCAGAGAATGATTCCTGAACGGCACGCACAAGGATTTTGGTCATCGATCACGCAGAGATTCATGACGACGGGTATGCCCCCGCACAGGCGGACCCGGTCCTGGACGGTCTTGTTGTCGGAGGCGAGGATACCCAACAGACGTACTAGGTCACGTTTGACATAGCTGAACCCGGGAGACTGAGGGCCAGACCCCTCGACATTATCGGATTCGCGACCGGGTGTACTAGGTTGACTTGGTGTCAAGCCCTGAGCGGTTGGTCGCTGCACCACTTTGCCGAAAGTAATCCTAGGAATGAACACGTCAAGAAGACGCAGCGTGCCTAATGATTAAGTCACATCAGAGCGGTATCTTTGAAATATATCATCGCTACGCACTAATGATAGTCTCCACGAGTCCTTCCTCCTGCCGTCGAGGTCGTTTCAGTCACCCGCAAACGATTTGCAGCACTTGTCGATGTCGCAGCAGCGCTTCCTGCCTCCTCGGCGTTCAACATTAGCGAGATCAGGCATTGTGTGACCAGCACAAGTGCCTCGCAGGCTTTGGGAAGCAGCAGGTCGAGCTCTTGAAGAGGATGTGAGGCGGAATCACCATTTTGATCGACGGATGAATGATCCTGTTCGTCCCTGCCGGACAGAGGAGGATGCATAACGTTGCCTTCCGACGTGTCTTCAGCACCGGTATGGCCAACGGGAGAACCACTCCCTAGTGCCCGCTGTATCGCCTGCTGCGTATATGCTGATAGTGCGAAAAAGTTCGCGGTCAACATTTGTACGAGCTCCGTCTCCCGCTTTGGATCTTTGCTGAACTGAGCAAATTCAGGAGAGGGTCGCTGCAAATACGAGTCGAGTAGTTTGAGGAGAGTGGTTTGATGCGGTGTGATCACCTCGTCGTCCCTGAAGGAAATGGGTAGTGTTAGTGACTACACCGTTGAAAGAGGAACAAAAACGGAGAAGAGCCAGATAATGGCGTTCACAAAAGCTGAGGTAGACTTACAACGAGATATTCTGATACAGGTCGGGGATGTCGCCTTGCTCGATTAGGCCTGAGAAAATCTGATAGCTAATCACGCAGGTGTTAACGATGCCTGTGCGGAGAACGCGATGAGGCCGCTAGCAAGAGCACCTACCCTACATCAAATGCATTACTGAAATCACTTGATTCCTCTGCATCAACTAAACTGTCAAGGCGATCGAGCATGCAGATACAGACGCGTGGTCCTCTTGGACTGTGGACCAACATTTTCCTAAAACAAGAATATAATGAGATATCTGGATTTATTAGTGGAAATAAAAGCGAACGCACGTCCGTCCTCTATTCTCGTGCATACAGTTCAGAATAAGGACGAAAGTTGAGGTTATCGTCCGAGGGTCCGGTGAGGCGAACAGTCGGCTGAAACACCACCCGCTCAGCAATCAGGCATCGATTGACAATATCAGTAATATAACCTACATCAGGACAAGCTGTTCCTCCGGTAAACTCATGTACGTCTCCCAGAGTCGTTGCAGCTGCGGCTCATTGGTGGTGACAAGATTAGATAACGTTTGCACAAGCATTCTAGTGACTGGAAATTCTTTGGGACCGTTATTTAGACCTATTCTGAATATGGGGAAAGAACATACTATCGGTGTTTTGCATAGCGGCATACGAAGTATAAAGGTAAAGCATGGTCCGTATATAGGGCTCATTCTTACTAGAGAAGCGTCAGTCCTCACTAACGCCGGTCAAATAAAATATTCATCTACGAACAATGATCGCTCTTGATTAAGCGGCTCTGCTGCGACAAGATTACGGGTGAATTTGGCCAGACTTTGACAGAGGGCAGCAAGCGGCGCGCTGAATTCAGCATCGGATTCCTCGTGAGAGCGAACAGTGGCAATCCATAATCTACGAATTATCGTCCATAGATACGGGTTCTCTTGCCCGATTTTATGTCTGGAGAATTACTATCGTGAGCCCCACGGCAACGAGGACGTCTTTGATACATACCGATAATGCTGATCTCGACCGAGCTGTGCTGAAACAACGTCCAGACTGCCGACCAAGTCAAGAACAGACTGGACGACGTCGGGGTCAAAGATATTCAATGCATCGTATACTTTTTGGATCTGAGGATCCTGGATCCCCTTTTCACCGTTCCCGGCGCCTGGAACCAGACTTATGGTCATTTCTTCTCAGTGATCCCTGCTTCTAGAGCAGAACGACCAACCTTCCATCGTGGACTAGCTCGTGCTGAAGGTCACAGAGTACACTCAAGAGGCAAGGATGCAGTGGTGAATAATGGCGAACTTGAAT
Source organism: Amyloporia xantha (assembly GCA_036971615.1). NCBI lineage: Eukaryota > Fungi > Basidiomycota > Agaricomycetes > Polyporales > Adustoporiaceae > Amyloporia > Amyloporia xantha. The sequence goes on from JAYKKR010000026.1 coordinate 352,954, forward strand.
ACGCTCACTGATCCGGAGCACCTTGAATGATATAAGCGCCCGATTGCGCCTGTCCTCAATGTCGACCACGACCACCAGCACTGAGTCCGAGCTGACTGTCTCGCTCGAGCCACATCTCCTGGAAACTTTGCGGCCATTATCGTCTCTCCTGCCTTCATCTCGCGCTGCTCAGCTGAACCCTCTTATAGCCGATGGCCACTCATCATCGTCCTCCACCACTCGCACGATCCCCTACTCCCTTTTGTCTTCTATATCTTCATGGGCCCGTTCCGATGATGGCGAGCGTGCCCTTCGCACGCACGACCCTGTGCTGCATCCGAGTGACTACAGCATGATTGCATTGCTCGCCGGGACTCGTACCTCGCCCGACAAAAGGTTTCCCAGTGTACCTGTTCGGTCTTCCCTGGACGATGCCCGACGGGAAGTCAATGACAGACGTGCGGTGACCGCCATAGTTAATGCGTTGCTGAGCATAGGAGGCTCGGGCGCTGCGACATGGTGGGCAGCAGGCCGGCTCGCATGGAGGGACGAGTGGGTGAGTTTCTCTTCCACGTCTTACCATACTTTCTCTCATAAACACGGAATTCTTTGCGACTTTGATAGAAAGTCCTCTTTGCTCTGTTCGTCGCGATGGTAGTAGCGATCTCTGAAGCTATCCTCTATATAATATGGAACGCACGGCGCTCTGGACGACCTTTGATCGTCCGGTCTAAGGTCTCCCATCCCACCGAGCGATCGAAAAAAGTGGACGATGATACAAGCACAGTGACGTCGGCAGACCCAGAGTGGAAGGATGCTGCCTCGGTTGTGACGTCCACAGCAACTCCATCCATAGACGAAAACGGGCAAACTGTCCTGCGGGAACGCAACATTGTGGCGGGTGCCGCTTCGTGAAACAACGTGGATTCGAGTTTCCACACATGTTTTGCTACATCTTTCTAGTAAACTCTCTGCTTTCATACGGTCTTTTGTCAGCATTGGGCGGATTTCGTCGTATCCGCCTAGGTGTCGCTTGTTTGGTAGCGACAGGAAGGAGCGAGTTGAGGGAACCATGTTTCGCATCGGCGGTAACATGACTTTCAATCAGAATGCATTCAGGAAAATTGGACCGTAAGAGCTGCTCTTGCTTTAGCATTTCACTTTTCTACATTTGCTCATGTCCTTCTTTCTACAGGGTTAATCTGGCACGCTCGCGTGGAAGATATTGCGTCCTGCGGACCCTCCAGTCATATGTGTAAAGGCGTTGCGGACATGTGAATAAGAAACGAAGCCTGTCTTTTCTATATTCTCTAATGGGCCAGTGAGGACTATTTAACGTTACGGATTTTTGGATGTTAACAGTGGGCCTGATACTGTACTATTTCATGCTTTGCCTTGGAACGTCGTACAAAGTACTCAAACGCGTGATAGTGCGTTTAGCGCTCTTGTTTCATACGGGTATTGGCATGCAAGCTAATGAGGTACAGAATCAATAAAAATTCTCTCAGCTTGGAATTATTCGACGATTGGCTACAGCGCGACTAAGACCAGGTCACTAAGGCATTTCCAACGCGTGTTAGTGCGCCGTCACGTGGTTTCTAAACGCGTTCTAATATACTCGCGCGGAATTGAACTTGATGGTGTTGAACTTGTTTCTTGACCTCTTCCCCACACATCTAGCTTGTTTCAGAACTCTTACTGTTATCGATTACACACTATGGAAGCCATGTGAGTATAAGACTTCCTCTGAAATGCTATGTCGCGACATCGTGACATGTGGCACGGATATTGCTTCGCACGTCGCGTCGGTGGCGGACAAAGGAATCGTTGTGAGGCTATACACCCTCAATTTCTGATGTACTGTTACTCTTTTCGGTTGATCTTGTTGGCTGGAGGGCTTGTCTAAGGCCAATGTGGATCTCTACAACGGCAAATGAGATGTTTATGTGCAGCAGATGAGATTCGTCTCATCATACTCTTCACATAGAACGGGCTATCAGTATGATTCTCCGGGGAGAATCTTTTCAGATGTTTTCGAAGAAGCTCTATGACCCTAGAAGTAGCATTTGGCTATTTCGATGGCCCTACAGCTTCCTAGGCCTTTGGGTTCAAGACGTACCGTGTGTAAAGCGCGTGGGTCGCCTCATGCTAGGATGGTCATACAGGCTCATCCTGGATGCAACATCACAATGTCCGTCTCATTCTGACTCAACTTCTGACATATCTACTTTAGGCGTCGGAAGATCATGGCCCAGAACGATGGCACCAATATGTATCCCGATTTGACCAAAGTGAGGGAGGTCACAAAGCCGACGAAGCCTTCTGAGTCTACATCCGCCATAGTGAGTGTCATCCTCGATTCAACTTTTGGTTGGCATATCGCTGATTTCTCGAAACCAGTCTATCGTATCAGATTCCTCAGAAGCGGCAATACCTGCCCACTTGAAACCTAGGAAGCAAGCCCCTATAGTCGTTCTTTCGGACTCGGAGGATGACGAGCCTCAAATAATGTATGTATACATTCATCGATGCATTGGGCATTCATTGCTGACGTCAGATGGTAGTGCACAACCATTGCGATCCCAGCCTGCTAACGCGGCACGCCCTGTTCAGCCAGTGCTCAAACCAGCCACATTTATTCATGTTCCTTCCAACAAAGATATTCAGGCACCAGCTCGATCGAATGATCGTGACTACGAGACGTTTGACTTACCAGCAGTCGATAACGTATACGACCCGATGCTCGATCCTTCGGAAGCCGAAAAGGCCCTGCGAGATCTGGTAACGGGTGCATATAATCACGAAGACGTAGATATATCTATCGAAGATGCTGAGGTAGAAGGCTTCAGGCCAGGCATCAAGCTGCTGCCACATCAGGTCGTAAGCAGAAAATGGATGGCGGAGCGTGAGACGGGAAAGAAAACGGGCGGGATCCTCGCGGATGATATGGGGTAAGCATTGCTCGGGAGAAGATCATCTTTACGGTTATTGATTACTGTCTTGAAGACTTGGGAAGACTATCCAGACTATCACGAGAATCGTGGATGGTCGCGCAACCAAGAAGGATAAGAAAGAAGGATGGTCCCCTGCCACTCTGTAAGGACTTTTGTGACCACCATGTCAATCCGTAGCTGACGAGTGAGGTACATAGTGTCGTCTGCCCCGTGGCTGTGGTCTCTCAGTGGGCCAGTGAGATCAAGAAAATGGCCATCGGTCTTACTGTGATTGAGCACCATGGTCCAAATCGCACCAGTAGTACGTACCATTATATCACAAAAAGCAATGACCACCGGTTGACTATTGATGTGGATAGACCCAGCGGAGTTGGAACGCGCTCACGTCGTTATCACATCGTATTCTACAATCGCATCTGAATATGGCACATACAACCCCGCCACAGACGAGAGCAAGCCCTCGAAGAAGAAGGCTGCAAAGGCTAATTCTCAGGATTCTGATGACTCGGACTCTGATGGTGTCGGCAAGGCATTGCAAAAGACTAAGCGTAAGGTCTCGAACAAGAAGCCGAAGGACGCGCTTTTTCACGTCTCCTGGATCCGTATTGTACTAGGTCCGTGGACGACGCTGCGATGCAGAGCATGCCGTACTCATTTGTTGCATTCGTTTTGAAGACGAGGCTCATAACATCAAGAACAGAAACACCAAAGCAGCGATAGCCTGCTGTGCACTGGAAAGCAAGTATCGATGGTGCCTCACCGGGACGCCTATGTATGTGGTTAGGCATGCGGTGTTGTCTCCCTGCTGACACCGTGCAATTGTATCAGGCAAAACAACATAGAAGAGTTGTTTTCTCTATTCAAGTTCCTGGGCATTCGTCCTCTCAATGACTGGAAGACATTCAACTCACAAATCGCGTTACCCGTGAAGAACAACAGGTCCACCAGAGCCATGAAACGTCTTCAGGTGCGTTTGTGTTGTAGATCTAGTCGAGTGATTTCATCCCGAATGTTTTCTCTGGGACCAGGTCGTGTTGGGGGCCGTCATGCTCAGAAGAACGAAGGATACCATGGTGAATGGTAGACCCATCTTAGAGCTACCTGAACGATTCGTCGAAATCGTACATTGCGACTTTGACGAAGACGAGCGGAGGTTTTACGACACCGTACAGGGGTTGGTCCAGGATAGTCTGGACAAGTTGCAGAGACATGGCGGTGTCGCCAAGAACTATACATCGGTGCTTGTATTGCTTTTGCGGTTACGACAAGGCGAGTGAAAGTGTCACTTCCATAGTGAGCGCATGGGCTCACTTGCTGTCGTAGCTTGTAATCATCCGTCGCTCGTTTCTGAGGACTATTCAAAGGACAAGGAGGCTGTTGAACCCAAAGGCATTAAGAGCCAAGAGGACGACGATGAGGAAGCCGACGAGCTAGCTGATCAAATGGCTGGAATGGGGCTTTCCTCTGTGAAGCGTTGCCAGCTTTGTCAGATAGAGTGAGTCTTGCGCAGCATTTGTCTTGATAATTCTGAATTAATTCCTGACTGTGCGTTCGGCGAATTCAGATCGCGTGAGATTGGCGAAGACGGTGCTTGCAAGGATTGCAGCGGGCTTATGAACAAGGCTCGCAGGAAGACCATTGATCCCGACTCAAACCTGCCGCCGGATTCAAGTAAGACTCGCAAGATACTGGATATTCTGAGGGACATCGACGAGCGTTCGGACGGGAAAGAAAAGACGATCATTTTTAGTCAATTCACCTCCATGCTCGACATACTCGAGCCATTCCTCAAGGCAGAAGGAATCAAATATGTTCGATGTGTGTCCCCCTTACCCACTGATCTTGTCAGCCTGTCATCGTTGACATGTATATTATAGATGATGGCAGCATGAACAAACTTCAGAGGGACGAAGCCCTTGAGAAGATTAAAGAAAGCCGCAAGACTCGGGTGATATTGATCTCATTCAAGGCTGGATCAACTGGTTAGATGTTCTAACATAGTGCATAAGTGGTAGAGCTGACACCAATCTTATAAGGTCTGAACCTGACGTGCTGCAATAATGTAATCCTAGTTGATATGTGGTGGAACCCGGCCCTAGAAGTACGTACCATACGTTTCCATCATGTCTCCCGCAAAGCTGATAGTGAATACAGGATCAAGCGTTTGATCGGGCTCATCGCTTCGGCCAGACTCGCAATGTGCACATTCACAAGCTCTTCGTCCCTGAAACAGTTGAGCAGAAGATTCTTGAGGTCGGTGCTTTGTATCTTTGTATTCATAAGCCATACTGAAGCGTCAGCAGCTACAAGATAAGAAGAGGGAACTGGCGAAGGCAGCCCTATCGGGAGATAAGCTCAAGAATATGCGTCTGGGAGCTGATGAGCTGATTGCTCTGTTCCGACATGGAGGACACGATGAAGACGACTAGACATGGTCATAGTACAAGTTATCTTTGCTTTGCTATCTGGATGTTTGTTGCTCTGTATTCTTGCTTTATGAATGACCACCTTTCACGCTCTGTAACATATCGCTGTGATCTGAGAGTCGAATCGGGGCCTGGCCTATGAATCACTTGCACTCAGAGGGCACTACATAGAGAATGCACATACAACATCCCCGTACATAGAGGTACAGAACGAACACGATAACATGTCGACGGAATTTCAGAAAAGGGGGGGGTCCGTGTAAGAGATACATTGCTGAAAGGAAACTGAACGGAAGTTTGAGACCAAGCATAACAGCAGCGGGCGGCTGAAGGAGCGCCGGTGCGTGTAGCATAAAGATATGGCACCTTCGCGTACATGCTGGCAGGCATGCAGAGCCAAAATAACTGCATACAACTCATAGACAACGGTATCGAGACACATGACCACGCGGCCTTTCGTCGCCCCCGACCGCAATATCAAGCACAGCAAGGAACCAGGCATCGCTCGCATACGTGTGAAGCGAGAGGGACCCTTTCGTGCGCCGACTCTCGTATGATCGCCAGTTGGACAGTTATTCCAGCGGGATATCGATTTAGACAGACTGAGCAACTGTAACCAATCATCCTGGGTTAGGCCATAGCTGGGACATTGAAGATAACGAGGCCATCGGAGCCTGTAGGCCCTGTCCAGCACTCGGGATACGACTATGATGGACCGACCGAACGGGATATCCGGGTGGATATTGTTGGTGGAAGGCAGAAGTAGGCGCCGTCGAGTAAACCGGATCCGCATATGCCGAAGGAACACCAGTGCTGTACTGATGACTAGAGGATCCAGTAGTAGGTAAGTACGTAGTGTAGCCGTAGAGCTGGCTCGAATTCGGACTGGGCAGCCCTTGTGACCGTCCCATAGGCAGAGTCTGAGATGGCGTCCTCTGGTGTCCATTAATCGGGAGAGACGGCTGCTGAATGATCCTTGTAGGCACAGCAGCGTCCAACATATGATTTGAGGACCTCTGGGATGCGTAAGACCCTTGTGAGAAGTTGTAAGATGATTGGGATGGGTAGTGAGAAGGGGAAGTCCCTGCTGCTGCCCTGGACAATCTAAAAGCATCACCGTCGTGAGCAGTCGACCAAATAGAGCCTAGACTTCCTGAGGTCGGCGAGCCAAAGAGCAGCTGAGGCTGGGGGGCGGACGGAACCCGCTGATGGCCGTTCGGCCGTTGCAGTCCTTTCAGAAGATCCTCCGCAGTGGTCACAAGAGGTTTGCTGGCCATAGATGGGGTCCTGTCAAGCGCTGTCGGTAGAGTAGACGGCGGATTGGGGGCCATGTTGCGAGGACTGAGGGGAGGAGCAAAAGATAATGGCGCATTGAAACGACTAGGAGAAACCTGAAGTACAGGCGATTGTCCAGTATTACGAGGTGACGCGCTGATGGATGTTTCGTTAGGCTGAGCATCCAATAACATGACAAGAACGTACCTGGGGTTCCAAACAATCTCGTCTTCTTGCTCGTCTTCTTCTTCCTCGCTCTCCGAATGATCCAAAACTTCACGGAAAGCGTCGTTCACAGGATCGTCATCTGTCCGCGATGTCTCCGTCATGCCGTCATCCTCAATCTCAGCCATAGCATGATCCGGAGAATCCACACGCCTAACAAAGGACTCAACGACCCGCTGTTCGTTCGTGGAGGTATGCTTGACACCGCCAAGCTGGGCACTTGTACCATCTGGTGCTGGTTGCAAGACTACCGGCTCGTCCGTTGCAGAGCGGCTGAGCAGAAAGCAATCGTCAGTCAAGGTTACCGGAGTTCCCTGTAGACCGGTCAGCAACTAGAAAGTCAGTGAAACCGTCACGATGACAGAGACTGGGACCCACTTCTGCGCTTGCTACAACCCGGGCATCTGTGAGTAAATCATATATCCGCATCAACTGCTCTACGTTGGGGTGCACCTCTTCCCGGCTAGATATTTCACTCTGGACAACGGCGGCCCTGTCAGAGCTCCCTGTTCGCACCTCAACCGACGTGAATAATTTCAGCGGTAAAAATCCCGCCAACTCTACATCTTCCTCCAAGGGTACACCTAGAGCGGGCAGCTTTTCGAGAGGAAACGTGCGCTGAAGTGCACTCGAAAACTGCGCATAGGTGCTCCAGAATTCCTGCAGCCCTAACAATGGACACAGTAGACCCGGCACAGCGCGCGCCCCTGTCTCGTCTTATTTCCATGCTCTGGGATGTGTCAAGGCTATTGGAACGCCCTCCATCGGTTCCAGGCTGCGCCTCAGCTTGAATAATGTACTTGAGGTTGGCGCGCATCCACTTGCTCGCCAAGCGGAGCGCCGGTAAAGTGCGACGAAACGTCGCGGTGATGTTCTGGGCTAGGTCGTGTTCCGCAGCATCTTCAGGTGCTTCCGCAATCTCGACGATACCGACCTCGAGGAGGACGCGATGTAGAGAAAGCAGATGAGTAGCGATGTGCGACTCGACGGACGCCCCCGATGCAGCTGACGGCACTTTGTGGCTTGACGAGCGGCTGCCGGACATAGAATGATGAGTCGAGCGATGCCTCCATAACGCGCCCTGTGCCATAATCACAACTTTCCAGATCATATCTGGGGGAATCACACGATCGGCCACTAGACCCTTGAATTCGACCGTCACTTTCTCCAGAAGGGCAGCCATCTGGGATGCTTCTCTGTAGACCGAGATGAGCAGGGGAACACATGCGACTAGAGAATTGAACTCACTCGTCTCCCTTTGGCTGAGACTGAAGTAGCGCATGAAGGACGATCAGCTTTTCCTTGAATGACCCAACTCTCAGACGAGGGATCATCGGAGTAGTCCCGTTCGCCTCTGCATCTCGATCTCGATGTCTCCATGCATCCAAAGCTCTGCTCAGGGTCATCTGCATGTTCCCAGCCGCCGCATCATACGGCGTACGTACGCACAGAGCGCGGTAGTACTGTACGAGTGCGGTAAATGTGTCTTTTTGGTACAGCGCCAGAATTGCGAGCCCGTGCGACGGGTTTCCCTCGTGCGGCAACAGAAGCCGCGCTTGCTCGTAGCATTGCGCCGCCTTGTCGTAATTCCGCATCCGCGAAGCCACCGCCGGCGCTGACCCTGCTCCTGCCGCTCCTGATCCGCCGCGTCGGCCACGTCCACCCCGCCCCTGGGAAGCCGCAGCTGGCGGCCCATCTTCGTGTCCCGCACGCGGACGCCCACCTGCCTCGTTGTATTGCTCCTTATACCGCTCAAGGTCGCCTAGGTGCACCAGTGCCTTGCTCAGGACCGCCATCTTGCTCTGACGCTGCACGGCTGTCGCGGACGCAGCTTCGGGCAGTACACCATCTGCTTCGGGAGGAAACTGATGATGGTTGCGTCTGGAAGTCGTACCCTCCATAGGTGCAAGATCAGATGGCGCGGCTGGTCCCTCGTCGATGCTTAGCGAGGCAAGAGCGCGCTGGGCATCGTCGAGCGCAAAGAAGCGGCGGAGGCGGCCAATGAGCAGAATCCAGAATTTTTCCTCTTCGGATAAGAATTGACGGAAGCGCTGGAGAAGCTTACGATGTTCGGTAACACGCTGCTGTCCAGCCGTCTGGCGCGGTGCTTGCTGCTGTTGATGGGGCGAGCCGTAAATGGCGCGGTCGAGCTTGCTAATGCGGTCCTTGTATCTCGAAATGAATTGGTAGGACGTCGCCATCCACAGATGATTCTCGACATCTCTGGATTCTGTCGCGTATGGGTGTTTGAAAAGTAGGCGCAGGTATTCTCGCCTCAGACTAGTGATCGATGAGGAGAGGAGGGGGAAGACAATCACATAGCGCACCTCTTTCTCTGAAATTCTACCTCTTTGTCTCCTGGTTCCTTCGTTTCGAGCAATTTTTTCAATCCTTGCTGGAGGCCATGAGCCTCCCTGCAGGAGTTCAGCGGCAAGTTCACAGAGAGAATACGAACGCACCGTGCAATGTGGGCTGCTTCTTCTGACATTCCTAATATGCTAAAGCTTCATTCTGGAAAACGGTGGGGGTCTGAAGTAAGAGACAACGTTGGCGGTCGTTGTAGGCGGCGAAGGCGAGATACGCGCCCACTGTCACTTCAGACCACACGTTTCACTGCTTTTCCCAAGGCTTCACCACGCTGCAACCCTTTTGGTCAATAAGCTTTGAAGCAATACCGTCATCTTGATATCTGAACTCACCGCATTTGAAGTGACTTCCCACTTTTGAATCACAGTTCACGGAGATGGGCGTACAATTTGAAGACGAGATATTGAATAAGCGCTCACAAATCGCTAGCGCATATCAAGCATATCTTATCCCCCCTCCTCCCTTCAATTCCGAGTCGCAAGAATTTATGATATAGAGAGCTATCCACGGGTTGCAAGCCTTCATCTCCCTAATGGTTACAAGCAATGCTTATGTATATAGATCCAATGCTCGAGATTCTTAAGCATCACTGTGCATCTGAATCTGATACACCTCTCCCATCTCAGATATCCGACGGAACCTTTCCAGTGTCAATGCGTCGAAATTCAACACGATCGTCTTGTGGTCAAGAAATCGAATTACAGACTGTTAAGTAATGCCTTTTTGGTTGTTATACTTACGGTCAATGATGATCGCGCACCGCCAGTCCGGGCAACACAGGGAGGGAGCTATTCTTAGGAATATGATTCTATGTTCAGCGAGTGAAGATCTACTGCGTACACATGAAACACGGAAGTGTTGGTCGTATCAGACTGCTGGGGCAGTTCCCTAGATGTAGCTACGACGACGAAACTGATATTCTTGACACTTTACGCATTGGATATCCTGTTGATGTCATTCTGCGTAGTATGGGAAACATATGATCTACTTACGAGAAGTAGGGCCCTTTGGCTCGCGTTTCATTTATGAACTCACTTTTCCTTCGACGAGGGAACCTATGAGCGTTCGATTGCGTATATATGTGAGCAAAATCTGGCAGTTAGAGTAGTTTTCGGGAGAGCTCACAGGTGACAATACATTGTCCACTTCCTTCTCCGGACCCTTGACAAAGCGGATAATGTCGACACAGATCTCCTCAGGATGAGTTATACGACATATCTATAGGAAATATAAGCCCACGTAGGTAAGGTCACCAGGATTTCTCGACGTTGTCCATCATTCGACGAGGCTGAGAAATACTTACGACACATATGAGCCAGCGTCGCATCTGGTTATGTCGGCGACTGCTTCATCAGAGAGTAGACGTTCCACTTAGCACAAAATACAATAGGTATCGACCAGAATCATCATAGGGCGCGAGAGCGGATTTACATACATTGTGACGGAAGGTCAGAGCATTCGAGTGTCCATAATACACGGAAGTCCAGCACCGAGTCCAGTGAGTATGTGAGACAGATAAAATTCTGTGCATCAGTGTCATACATTATTGTTGCCATGGAATTCGCAGTCTACACGGCATTTCCGGGCTGAGTCACCTCCCAGGGCTTTTTACGCACCGCCGCTTTGGATTCACTAGGCGCAGCTGGCTGTTTATGGTCAGGAGTCAATGATCAATATTGAAGTAACGAAAAGGCACACATTTAGTTCATTGGGGATGGCACGGTTATTGGGAATCTGATCGGTCTTCCCCTGCTGAATCAGCTCAGTGAGCTCGGCGAAGCTCAGAGTGCGAGTCTCGTTCTCGGCCCCCGTAGTTTGAACCATGTTCGAGCTGGACGGTACGGTGGTTGCAGCGGTCGATTGCTGAGTTACACTTGCGTTCCCAGGAGCCGAAGGCAGTCTCTGCAAGACGTCATCGACCGCCACGGAGTGACCGGTAACCCTGCAGTTTCATAAGGTGAATTGACTTGTCAATTAGATGAAGTATTGGAGATGAGAACCCACCGATTGAAGTAGAATATTTCTGACCGACGCAGAATGTCTGCCTTCTCTTCCTCTGTCTTGCCATCTAATGCTCCGCTACGCACTATACCTGCGAGACCTTCCTTGCTTGCAAATCGCTCGTTTCAGCCACCTCAAGTAAAGAACCAATGTACAATGCACACTTGATATACAGCGTCGGTTGCAAAGGGAAAGGTCAAGAACAGAGAAACCGGATCGGCGACATCATTACTGTTTGAACTGGAGGTTGAGAAGTCTAGTGTCGCCATGCAGACTATGCAGTCGACTGAAGCAAATATAAGTTTCGAGCTTGCGTCCAATATATAGGAGGTTCCTAGACAACACTGCTGCAAGGAGTACAGTATTGTTGATGTAACTTTATCGACTCTCGCCGACAAGGCGTGTGGATTGGAGTACTTACTTGATACTCACGAGACAGCACGAGACGCGATCAATAGTAGCCGGCTGCAGGTTCAGCTAGCGCCCACTGCCTGTAATCTCGGAACTATAGTAATATTTTACACATTCATACAAGTACTCTGCATTGAGTTCGAGTCTATGGATTTTGTCTGATGCAGATAAGTCATGCATACACGAAGCAGCTATATTTTCCTGACTTGTAATCATCTCGCTTACGAGAATCGATATTCTTAAATAACAGGACCTGATAGCAATTTTCACTGGCTCGGGTGGAAAGTCTGACTGATCAACGGCGCTCGCACCTGCACAAGAGGATCAACTGGCAAATATGTATACGATCGCCTAGACTGCATTTGATTGTCGCCCTGCAGACAGCAGCAAACTCTGGAGTTTTTTCAGCTAACATGAAATACGCGTTGGACTGTCGCATGATTAATATTGTGATATGGGTGTTTGAATTCAGTGCAAGAGGTAAGCATGGTCACTTGATCATGATTCCTCCAATATCGTATCGCCATCATCCAGACTTGGCCTTCTTACTGACGAAAACGCCATGACAATGCTCCCGTGGACTTAATGAGGTGGCAGGTTGCTTACTGATGAAGGTATGGTATCTATCGTATCAATCTGGGTTCTGTCCATGTTCAGGAACAGTGACAGGCTGTGTGCATCTGGCCTGCCAAAGACCAGGTCAAATCATGCAGAGCGACAAAAAGCCGCCAGGGCATCTGAACAAATGGGGATCACAATGTACCTTTCGGAAATACTTCCCGACATCTCTCCTTAAAAGCCAACACAGGCTGACAGTAAACGCACAGTGCGAACCTTCATCTGACATTCCGCGCAAGTACAAATACGACATGCAGCTCGCTTTGGTGTTTACATTACTCCTTTCTGTCGCCACTATTGGAGTGAAGGGTTTAGCCATACCTAGCGACGGTATGCTTCATTCTAATGCGTCCTTCCACGGTACTAACAACTCTTATAGAATTAATGCGCAAGGCTGGTACAATCGGCATCGTCAGTATGACTCTTCAAGGAAACGGACGAACTGCTAATAGAGAGCATTCTTCTGTAGTATGATCACAGCAGGCGCGAAAACTCGACTCCAGACTCCATCTGCATCGAGGACCCTCAGAACGGGATAGTATGTCTCAAATATCATCGTCGCCGTGACGCGGAGGAACAGCCCGCGTCAGATGCCATCTGCATTGGCGACCCGGAGTACGGAATATGTCTCAAGTACCGTCGCCGTAAATTTGAGGAATAGGTGATGATAGGCGACACTTTCGACAGGAGTATAAAGCTCATAAATGGTAACTATCTACCATACCCTCATTTAACACCGGAATGTTCACAAGAGACCACTTTGCAGCTGTCTTTGTCGCTTCGCCCGTGTATTCACACGATTTTATCATAATGCATTCCTATTCCTTTATTCCGCATTGTGTATTGCTTCATCGCTGTAGCGTTGCGTGTTGCATGGCCGGAAAATCTCATCCTCACTGTGCAGCTATTTCTCCTGTAGCGAGGTGTTCCGCCTTCATCCCCAGGCTCGACAGCTCCTTTATATGACGAGCAAATTTGTGAATTATTTTCTGGAGTATAAGACGGGTGCTGACTGAGGTACTCTTTCTGAGACTCCTATTTACATTATTTCCTGGATTTTTTCGACCTTTACGCAAGGAAAGTGTTGTGGTTTGAACCGTAGTTCCAAGTGGTGTACGCTCGTTCGGGTAACTCAAACCTCAGGTCATCTTTTCCAGGGTTTCACCAGATCCTTAGAGCTTGGATACATTCACCAAGACACTCTGCCCGCGCCGGTCTGTATGTCAGGGAATTCAAGTTGACCAAGCACTGAGGCCTAAGGGATAATGTTGCTCAAAATTAAGGTCAGTACTTATTCCAATTTTGACTGCATATGTATGCCAGACGTCTTTGTTATGTGTCTGCATTATTGCTTAAGGGACTTCGGTTCTATTCTTTTCTCTTCGGAACGATGTCGATCGAGAATCAATACTAACGGGACAATGCAGCACGATCACGTGACTGATGTGAGCGCGTTTGACAGTAAGTGGCTGAAGCGAAGTTCGTTTCCTGGTCTGCTCTTACTCAGTGGAATTGTATCCTGACATCGTCAAATTTTATCTCTGTTACACGCGACATCTGACATAATGTCAAGCTCCTCCACCATTGGAAATTCCTTTATCTATTCATCGAACAGGGCAGGGCGCGGGCTCAGACATGCTTCACGACAGGATGAGCCGAAGGGACATGTGTTCACAAGCCGGATAGGTTGCAAAATCAACGTCTTTCACGATAGACTCGAGCGTTATCTCGAGGAAATACGTTCCAAACCATGTAGGATCTGGACATTCTACTTTGCCACTGCCCGAGGACACCTTCGACCATACACGGGCACCAGAAGAGGATACAAGTCTCGGCACGCGTCTTGTATGTTGAAATGAGTCGTCGTATTCTATTTGAACTCAAATGACGGTGATCTAGGTAATTGGACTACGGAAGCTAGTGCGAGACTTTCCCGATAGGAAGCGACTAGCCTTCGCCAGAAATGGGGCCAATTCCATAGAGCTCCCGTACAAGTTGTGCGATCATGAACGACACAGAACACAGCCCACCGTCATTGCATCTCTTCCTGGCAAAGGTCCTGGATCTTTGTCCCTGCCGGATTGGAGAAACATCTCCCTAGTCTTCGACGTCATGCCGCGGGACGAGGATGATCCTGTTGGAAAACATAGTCGAGCACACGAGGAGACGCTTAATCGACTGTCGAAGAATGCGCGAAATATCCTGATCTCGCAGAGCCGACTGTTTGTGTTTGTCGTGGGTGTCTACGGGTCTGTCGCGAGGATCTTTCGGTTCGACCACACTGCCGCCATTGTCTCGGAACCATTCAATTATGTCAACGAGCCTTCCGTTATGCAAAGCTTCCTCTGGCGATTTGTTCACCCAGTGGTGGATGCCAGTGTCGTTGTCGGTGCGGACCCGACTGTGCGAGTGCCGGACGAGCAGGACATCCAATGGGCGGAAGAAGTGTTGGCGAAGAATGATAAGGGGCCACTTACACCCGAGGAACGCAGAGTGTGCAGATGGATGTCGATTCATGAGCCAGGTGGACGCTCAGTGACGTGCTTCGCCTTTCGGCTGCGATACATCAATCCGCATCTCTTCTCCCGCGCCTCAATGGTGTGGGAAGCACTGGAGGAAGGCAACACTGACGGGAATACTATCATCACCAAGGATTCGTGGAGGCTGCTCTCGCACCCGTCCGAGCTGCATTTCTATACAGCGCTTCGCGCAAGTCTCCGCAGAGTTGCGTCTAAAGGCAATGAAGCCCGAAGCGGCCCGCACGAGGAATCCGCCGGTCAGTTTGGTATCAGCCAATTTATTGCCGGCGTAGATCTCGGTGCGGTTGAAGCTTCTCGTTTAGAGACTGACAGAACGCATTGTCCGACTCCTCCTTCAAGCGGTCAGTTCGACCATCCCCTTGACGGTGCACGTACTCACTCTTCGTCAGTTTCCGGTTGCCATGTAGGATCTTCAACTGATAAGCAACGACATCCATCCCCGCTATCCCATGTCTTTGGTCATCGGACCATGTCAGCGCAACTTCGCGACCCCACTTCGGTGAAATACTACGACCGGAGCCACATGCGTCTAGCAATTAGGACCGTCGGAAGACCGATATCACATTTCAAAAGCACAAGAGAACTGGTGGAAGCATTGCGAGATGCAATCAAAGGTGCGCCTCGTCTCTGACACCAACAAATCAGTTTTATCTAATTAGAGGCCGGATACAGGGCATCATACTGCTTACAAGGCTGGTGTGATCCATCGGGACATTAGTGAAGGCAACGTGATGATCACCCGTGACGCCTCTTCCAAAGGCTTCATCGGGGACTTTGACTACAGCTTTAACTGGAGGCGATTCCTTCAGTCCCACAATCTAGAAGTCAGCCGAGATAGCTGGGAGACATACGTCCGAAGAACGTATTGCTCAGAGAACGGCAAAGGCAGTCGAGCAGATTCGCCTCCCAGTGAAGACATTGCGCGATCTGATACGGAGACGATATCAAAGACGCAGATCGTACGTGGAGCAAATCATCCTGCACGCACTCAATCTGATTCATTTGATGTCGTTAGGGGACATTGTATTTTATGGCGATTGAAATCCTGGAAGGCAATGCTATGCATGAAGCCCGTCACGATCTAGAATCGTTCTACTGGCTTTTGGTCTGGCTTGTGCTTCATCACACAGAGCATGATCATCCGAAGGGAAGGCTAGCAGGCACAACGCTGTTCTCTCCTGATTATGAAAACGGACGCTCCTTCCATAAGCGCGGTTGGCTGCTCAGGAATAGGCCTCTCTCCGTACCGGGAAATCGACCGCTGTCTTTCCTCCTCAAGGAATATAGTAAACTCTGTCGGTCAAACTGCTTGATGGGACCGAGGCTCCCTGTGGTCCCACTCACTCATGAAGCCGTCCTGGCAAAATTTGATGAAGCCCTCGCATGCCAAGACTGGCCCGTGGACGATGCTGCGCTCCCCAAGCCGTCACCTCAGCCTCAGGCCTCATCGAGCAAAACTCTGGGTGAGGAAACGTTGCCCGCTAGCGTCCAGGATGGAGTGAACGGACGAGCTCGGATCGACAGTGGGGCACACTTGCCTGACCGAGCAGGAAACATCACTCATCCAGCCGATCAGGCACCCGTACAAGATGCATTATCCACGGATGTCCAAAGTCTTGGCCGACATGGGGCGCATGTCGGCAAAAATGGAGAGCAGAGGCAAAGCTCCTGTCATGCGCCGCTAGGAATACCGCCTCAGAATAGGCTGAGTAGGAAGCGGGCTCGCGTCGACCTCGATGAAGAGCCTCTGTTGTCAAAACGAATGAGGAGAACGAACACGCTGTAAAGGCCGGCCTTTTGAATGTGATTTGAAGAAGTTCATTATTCTCTTGCCATATATTTCTCAATTGCTTCATCCATCCATCGGAGATGCTGTATCCCACTACATGCGTCGAACTACATTTCTTACACCTCTATGCTGTATTTTTGGGTAATACTTAATCTTCAACCCTGCTCTTGCCTCGCATTCATTCAATTCGAGATCGATCAATGCACGTCGGATAGACAGAATGCTTCGACAAACGCGACGTATGAACAGTCTGACCATCGTGTTATCACAGCTATATCCGTATCACACATGATGTTCTGTCAAAGCGCTTTTCAAGCAATGATCCAGACGCACATTTAAGCCCTGAAGAACTTGAAGCGCTTGCCTATCCGGTGCCGCAGGCGTCCGATTTTGACCTGGAATGTCTCATCCTTGCGCGGTTCGTATTAGTAGTACCCGCGGTACGAGGATTTGAGTAACATATTCTACAATGGAATTGGTGCGTCAAAACGTGCTCAACGATATATGCTTAAGCGGTATACGAAGACATACCACACAGGGCAGCTGACGGAATACCTCTAAGGAGCCTGAGCCTATGTATCCGCCATCTTCGTCTGGATACTCAACGAAGGAAGGAAGGTCTGTCCATTGCACCCATCTTGGTGAGCATGTCTTCAGTGAGACGAGATGACCATTACTGTAGAGTCTATCCCATGCGTCGTCGACGGCGACATTAGGATGACCTCGATGCGGAGATTAGTGGATTAAGCTGTCGTTGAAATAACTTCACGATACTCGATGCAGAGGGTACCAAAGCTGATGCGAATAGGACGATGCAAACATATCGGTCGCTGATACGCACTGTCGCCAGCTGCTCGCCACCGATCTTATCTGGCTTTCACCCGACCTGAATCTAGTGGCGACACCAAGACTATTGATGAGCATCTTGCGGCTGCACGATAACAGATGCCAGCAACTCTCTGCAACCTAGGGAATCGTTTAAAAACTACACTGGAAGGAACATAAGAACTTCTCCCAAAGTATCTTGGCTTTGCCAAGATCACCTTCATCGTTCGGGCCAACAGCTGTGGCCGCTACACTGCGTTTCAAACATCGTCCTGATTCCTGCCATCACAGCGCTATCCCATATTCACTGATCCGTAAGCGATGGGTGCAGGGCGCCCCGACGAGTATTTATGTTTGTCAGGCCGTGCATATGTTCGCTCGTTCATTCACCTCAACTTGCAACATGGCTTCTCACAATCGCATTCCCACCCTTGACAAACTAGGTTCCACTGTCCCGACTGGTCTGGACGTCCAGAACGTTGTGGCAGACTGGTTTCGTTCTTTCTCTTTCCAAGTACAATCTGGCGATATCAGTGGCATACTCGATCTCTTCGTGGAAGATGCGTACTGGCGCGACCTGCTTTCCCTAACATGGGACTTCCGCACTTTTGACGGCTTGTCTGAGATCAAGCAATTTCTGGCAGACAGGCTGGATCTCGCCCATATGGGCGGTCTCAAGCCCCGAGAGTTTGTCCGCCTGCAACAGCCATACCCTGACCTTGTTTGGATCGTAGCCATGTTCGAGTTTGAGACAGACATAGGGATAGGGTCTGGTGTCTTCCGTTTGGTGCCCACTGCTGATAAGCAGTGGAAAGCGCATAACATGTTCACGAACCTTGAAGATCTGAAGGGCTTCCCTGAGAAGATCGGCCCGCTTCGTAGTCGAAGATCGAATCCAAGCTATCAGTGGGCGGAGGAACGTCAGCGCGAAAGTGCGTTTGAAGATTCCGAGCCTGCCGTCTTGATCATCGGAGGCGGTCACTGTGGACTAGAGCTCGCTGCCCGCTTGAAATATCTCGACGTCCCAACTCTTGTCATCGAGAGCAACCGTAAGATCGGAGATAACTGGAGAAAGAGGTACGATGCGTTGTGCATGCATTGGCCAGTCTGTAAGTTGAACAGTGAATCTTCATTCTCACATAATTGACATGGTGTCGCTTGGGCAGGGTATGATCATATGCCCTATATACTGTATGTCCTTTTGCTCTTCACACAGAGGAGTTATTAAGGTTCGTAGGTTTCCTGCAACGTGGCCGTTATACACTCCATCCTTCAAGGTAATATCTGTCCCAATCGCCCGTCAGGAGAACGAGTACTGAAGAAAAGCTCAGATGGCAGAATGGTTGGAGTCGTACGCACAAGCCCTTGAGCTCAACGTATGGACATCAGCAACAGTACAACATGCATGGCAAGATGCCTCTCATAAATGGATTGTCCTGGTGAAGCGTGGCGATGGACGTGAGCGCTCATTCTCCGTGGATCATTTAGGTGGGCGTCTAGAAGCCGTCAGATTCGTGTATATTCACACTGCAGTGCTGGAGCAGTCTTCGCCACCGGTGTCGGTGACGCCAACCCGAAAGTACCTACGATACCCAACATGGTATATTTATCAGTGTTATTCTAATATGATAAATAGGATGACACGATTATTTAGGATACGTTCGAAGGTTCGACGCTTCACTCATCGCAGTATAAGAATAGCAAGGGTTACGAGGGCAAAAGGGTGGTTGTCATCGGAGCTGGGAACTCTGGTAGGAGACTGGTCCGCAACAGTGTTCTCCACCTCTGACAATTGCATCTGTAGGACATGACATCGCTGCCGATTTAGCCAGACACGACATAGGTCAGTAGACCGTCATACGAGCGAGCTGTGCACGTACTGAGAGCTGTCGGGCAGATGTCACCATGTTTCAGCGAAGCAGCACGTTCGTCATGAATCTAGATAAACAGTGGAAGTACTTGGGTGGACGTACGTTCATTTCTGTGAGATTGTCGAGACATGACTCACGGTTCCACACGATTAATAGCGTTGTATTCCGAGGGTTCGCCGCCGGTCGATGTAGCTGACCGACTTTTTGCTTCCATACCTCATCTGCTCCAGGAAAATGGCCTGGCACAGCGTTCCACCAAGGCCATTGCTGAGGGTGACAAGTATGTCTTTACAAATGGCCCTTGTTCGTGGTCTCATCGGTGCACAGAGATCTTCTTGATAAACTACATGCGGTCGGTTTCAAGACTGACCTTGGGCTCAAGGATGCGGGGATATTGTTACTTCTCAAGGTCAAAGGAGGAGGACACTATTTCGGTAAGACCTGGATCCGAGTGATCGTGCAGATCAGCAACCGACTGACGGACCTTTGCGATGAGACAGATATAGGTGCAAGTCAATTGATTATTGATGGTAAAATCAAGATCAAGAACGGGTGCCAGATTGAGCGATTCACCTCCAAGGGATTGCAGTTCGATAACCAGTCTCAGCTAGATGCAGACGTCGTCATCTTCGCCACTGGGTTCGTTTTTGAATACTCTGGATGTCTATTCTCACCACCTGGGGACGTCCCTCACATCTAGGTGTGGTGATGTCAAGAATTCAATCCGTAAGGTGTGCGGAGATAAAGTTACCGACGCGTGTAAGGCTATCTGGGGACTCGACAGAGAAGGCGAACTACGTGGAGCATGGCGCGATCTTGGTGTGCCTGGTTTATGGTATCTCTTCGGTATGTATGACTTATGCATCCTGCGCACGCTACATTGACCAGCAGGACCATTTCTCAGGGCCTCTTCAGATGAGTCGCTTCCACTCCAAGCATGTCGCATTGCGTAAGGCCTCTGATGTAAATAGACGGGAAATACCACTTACCGACAGCTATGCACAGAGATCAAAGCCATGAAGGAAGGAGTCTTCGGCACGCGGTACAGTATCCGTGATGAATGACTGGCGACCGATCCTCTCACCGGCCAAGACGCGCAGGATAGAAGTCATTCGGTGGTATCGCGTGGGCTGGTCTAAGCTGTGAAGTTTGTACAATATTCCGTAAGTAAATGCGACATGTACAAATCCGTATAGCATGGATATATAAGAATCTGAGACATGAGACAACAACATATGGCAATCCTCATGATTATTGTTCCTTTCGCCACGATTGCGCAGCCAGGGGAGTCTCGCTGATGTACTGGCTCTGGCAGTCAATGCTCGTGGATTGAGTCAACGTCTTCAGGCCGATGCATCTGGCTTCGAGGAATATGAACTGCGTGGGCGTAGCTCCAATCCACGATCTTCCCATAGTCCCTGCATTTATGCAGAGTGTCGAAGTCTGGGTACGGCGAATTGTGTCCATCTGCCCAGTCATATGTGATCACAGCCACATCCGCATTGCACATGATGTTCTGTCGGAGCATTTCCAAGCAATGATCTAGACGTGATTTATTTGTGGAAGCATCATTAAACTCTGAAGAAGTACTTGCCTATATGGTGCCGGAGGAGTTCGGGTTCAACTTGAAACATCTCGTCCTTGCGCGGTTCGTAGTATTCGCGGTACGAGAATTTGCGCAACATATTCTAGAACAGAGTCTAAGCGTCAAAATCTCACGAATGGTATACGCATAGCCAATACACGAAGACATACCACACAATGCAGCTGGTGGAATACCTCAAGGGAGCCCATGTATCCGCCATCTTCGTCTGGATACTCAACCAAGGAAGGTCTGTCCTTCGCACCAATCTTGATGAGCATGTCCCGAGTGAGACGAGTAGGCTTCACTATCAGAGCGAGAGTGTAAGGCAACTATAGTGGTTACATCGAGACGGACAAACCATCACTATAAAGTCTATCCCATGCGTCGTCAACGGCCGGATTAGGATCTCCTCGATACGGAGATGAGTGGGTTAAGCTGCCGTTAAAATAGACCTCATGATACTCGACAGCCTCGAGAGCAGGGGCTACGACGGCTGATGTGAGTAGCACAATGCAAATGTACCAGTCGCTAGCACGTACAGTACGGCGACAGCTGGGCTCTGCAGCGTGCATCGCTCGGCCTCAGGAATAACACGAGGAGCATGGAGAATAATCCGAGAACGGCAGCGTGAGCGACATACGGGACAAGGCAATGCCACAACTTCCTGACCCTAGAGCGGGCAGAGGAACTGCCCAAGTAGAGCTCTTTCCGTGTCGTCCTCTTGACTCACGGGAGAGTATTCTGACTTAAACATTGAGGATGGAGGTCAGATTCAGAAAACGTAGGCGTCTCGCAGTCAGCAATCACAAGATAGAGCGCAGGAACAACGGCCTCTTACATGCCGGCATGATTCCGGGGTTATAAGGACCGGAAAATTGATAGACAAATGTCATGGGCACCAGGAGCCGAGTGCATCTAGACTTGTCCTAGAAATCGCATTTGCATCGCCCTACAAGAGCTGCAGTCACGAAAATCGGACATCACACCGCCTATTGATAATGTCCGACGGACAAAACCTGGGATCAAAAGGCGTTTTCAATTGCCTGTATGTGTCATCAGACATGTTGCGGTACCAAGGTCAATCACATTGCTATTTGACGTTTGTTAAGCCGAATGTGAACGGGAACGTGGATCCAGATTCCAGTACATGTCTAGGTGTTCAAGGAACTGTTGCCAGGTCATCAGTCGCGTTAACCGAAGGCTAGACAGCCTGGAACTGACAAGAACAGAGAGAGCAGGTTTCTGCCTGATGCTCCGGGACCGAGGCCGAGTGGGATTTGTGCTCCTCATCAGCTGTTTCGTTTATGCGGTGTGACCGCGAATACGAAGGCGGAGATAATTGGTACGATCTGCTCACAATCAACCGACAGCGACGCTGATATTCAGGAACCAATTGAGCCATGCAGCGCCACGATGCAAGTAGGAGCCTGAGTGCGTGGAAGTGATCTAAAGCTTGAACGATAATATGCTTTCAGTTAACAGCATGTTGAGCCCGCTAGGCTCATATCGCGTTGAAAGAGACGAGAAACGTTTGCAGCCTGAGGACCTCACGCGCCTCACGCCTAGACTTCAGGGTAGTAGTTACTAGTCGGATGCTTCAACTTGAAGTAAGAAGGAAAGCAGCGCCGGCGCCTCTCGATGGGCGTCTCGCTCGACAACCTGTACCGTTGCCTGTACCGGTACCACAGCTCCTAGTACTCTAGTAGTAGCCTCAATATGACTTATGATCTTCAAAAACAGTCGTCGAAGCTGCTTCAGATATACTGCAGTCCATCAAGTGCTCTTTGTGAGTATTTTACCCAACTATAGCGTGCTCCTTACCGTGACGCAGAAATTCATTTTGATCGTATAGTATCGATGCGGCCACTGACATATTATTGCTGATCATATGTAATGGCAGCCACACATTACTTGCACCTAGAATGGCTTCACCGGTGCATCCGGTCAGGACTATTCAAGAGTTATCCGTGCCGCTGGGAATTTTCGCTCAGCGCATGCGATAGCAGCATCGGCGAGTCGTTTGATATATTTTGCCCTGGCATTCCAGCAGTCCGTGATGGCCGATGGCCCAAAACGTATTGTGATTTTCTTTCAGTGATCTATCAACGAAATAAGAATCCGTTGAACTATATTCAAGAGCGTCTGGGTTATTTTCAAAAGGGCGAATATCACTTTAGGCCACTGAGAATGGTGCGTATCGAACTTTGCAGCACATCACCGGAAAACACAGGCACATAACAGTGCATAGAGTACTCGATCCCAAGTCTACACCTCGACAATGTGTGCTGGGTGAATTTTTGACCAGGCTTCCAAATTGCCATTGTTACATGTTACTGATCCCCAACTTACCCATCAACCGAGCTAAGGCGGCCTCCTCGCTCATCGTTACCTATGGCACTTGCGTTTACGTCAACGAGAAACAGGAACATCACAAGGCGAGTAGCTAATGTGGATGTTTCAACGAGGCCGGCAGCAATTCACGGCTTCCGTCTTCCCGTGCCGCTGTCAAAGCGCTCGATTTGGGCACGCACATAGTATCTCCATTTCTGGCTTTGTCGAAAAGGTATATAAGCCTGGACGAAAGCAACTGGTAGAGCCAGTGGTCCACTTTTACAGTACCTCGTCTCATCTCATCCAGCACAGAATCGCCATGCAGCTCTCCTTCACGTTCTCTCTGCTCGTTGCCTTTGTTACCGTTGCGGTAAAGGCACTTCCTGCTGCCCGTAAGTGTATCTTCTTGGATGGCCGTTGTACATGTACTGATACCACATGTGCAGAGCTCGATCGCAGGATCGTGACCGCGTACAGGGCGGACTTGGAAGACGTAACTGGTGAGTAGGTTTTGGGATCAAAAAATGCATTCGTTCACCATATCATTCTTTCACTAGTCGTAGATGTGCTCAACCAGCGTCGCGGTAAGGTCGAGTCTAATCCCACCGACATTCTCGTCAAGAACAATCGCCGAGATGAGGAGCTCGAGGTTTCGCCCGACGACCTTTTCATCAAGTACGATCGTCGAGATGAGCTCGAGGTTTCTCCCGACGACCTTTTCATCAAGTACGATCGCCGAGATGAGGAGCTCGAGGTTTCGCCTGACGACCTTTTCGTCAAATACGACAAGCGCGAGTCTGGAGATGAGTTGGCGACGGATGATCTTTTCATCAAATACGATCGCCGCCAGACCGGAGGTGGCTTTTCTTTTGGAGAATTGTCTACCGACGACCTGTTTATCAAGTACGATCGCCGCCAGCTGTCTCCCGAAGAGTTGTCTCCCGACGACCTCTTTATCAAGTATCGCCGCCAGACCGGAGGTGGCTTTTCTTTTGGAGAATTGTCTACCAACGACATTTTAGTCAAGTACGATCGCCGCCAGCTGTCTCCCGAAGAGTTGTCTCCCGACGACCTCTTTATCAAATATCGCCGCCAGTTCGGAGGTGGCTTGTCTCCTGAAGACTTGTCTACCGACGACCTGTTTATCAAGTACGATCGCCGCCAGTTGTCTCACGAAGAGTTGTCCCCCGACGACCTCTTCATCAAGTATGATCGTCGCGACTCGGCGGAAGAGCTGTCTTCCGACGATCTCTTCATCAAGTACGACGTTGTCGCCTAAGAGTGTCCTTCGTGAGTTTTTCATTTGACTCCTCAGCCATACTGAGTATGTTGTGCTCACTCGTAGCTCGTAACTACAGCTATCAGGGATTTATTGTTATATTTTCATCAGTCTTCACGCTTCGCAGTTTTTATCATCCGTGTTGACATGCAGTTGGGTTCCTTGCTGGTATCGCCTTTCATACTTCTCTGCCGGCTAAAGTAGATCGAAGTCTTGGATTTAATGGGAAGACCATACTGTATGATTTCTGAATTGACTTCTTTCATTTGCAAGGATTGATGCCATGTCGTGATTCTACAAGGGCTTGAGCGTGGTGGTGACAGATTTACATGTACCCATAACCCTAGGACAGGGTTCGATGGTGATGCGCCGTTGCTCCTAGTAGCTGAGGACGCGTCGAACCAACTCTTCAATTTCAGGCTGAGCCAAGAGAGCTGTGTATGCAACGGTGTATTCACGTGAATCTAGTCACCCTTCGAGGTTGGATGTACTCGATGAATGCTGCCATCAAGTGTTGCTATAGCATGATATCCTGCGATGTGAACACCGAATTTCCCCAATGTCGAACTCAATCATTGGCGGAGCCAGCCTCAACACTTATTCGCTTTTTCTAGATGTCAAATTGCCTGTTGAAAGACTACTGGTATATGTAGAGGACCAGACTAGATCTTACTACTAAAAATAAAGAAATCTGACGAATCGACATGCGTAGGATGGCCCGGGAATCTTCAGCTCCCCATCACCGCGGGCTAGATGAGATGTTCGACGGGCGAACATCTCTCAGACATTTTCCGATAGGGAAGTCATTTTCTGACTACAGACTTTTGGTGTTTTCGGAATTTGAACATCCTGAAGAACGGCCTCTGATTGGCCAGCCAGCCTATGTTCGGACCCAGAATCAATAGATTGTCCTCCTTTGGTTAATGTTATCAGCGACGGAAAATGTCCGGAAGGAGTTCAGCTTTCGAACAACAGATCCCGACCGCGGTGCATTTGAAATACAATCATTCCCTTCAAAATCATAACGGCACCGCGCCGTGACAATTTAGAAGGCGGAGGCAATATGAGCTGCTCCATCAGCTGCTCAACAATATCCAAGTCTAGAGTAGTGTATTGACTAGTAATTACAATGACTGAAAATGTGAGGTGACAGTCACGGTCCACCACATACCAGAATAACCGATGTCAGTCGGTACGTACACTGTCTAACTCGATTTCGACTGCGGATAAGCCGTTGGAAAGATAAACTTGCCCGTTGTTGTCTCTGAGAACGTGACGGGCATTTAGGCTGAAGATAGACAATCAACTTTAGAAAATGAATCAAGAGCAGATGACTCGTACACCGCGAGAAAGGAGTTCACATATACTGTTATCGCTCTATGGATTAGTCTGCACGCAATATGTACGATTATGGTTGACTGGCCTTTGCTTCCCGGCAAGTGTAATATGACCCAATGCAACGAAGTTGGTGGAAATGATAGATACTAGGAACGAGATCAGTTTGTCTTTGATCACATTGGTTTCGTGCTCGCAGTTCCATTGTACTAACTATGATCACTACGAGAGTTTGCACAATGCTATAGATGGTACTACAGCGATTAAATCAACTGCAGATGTGGTAGATATACTGACATATGCTTACGTGGTAAATAAACCCTGGTTGATAGCATACACGGTCAATTTCCGTGTGAGTGTGTCAATCCTTGAACCGATTATAAGCTTCTCCGGAAATATCAGCACGACAGATGGCGCACTCAGCGAAGCCCGTTTTCTTTCCCCTCAGCACCCAAATCATTGCCATTGTTGTGAGAATGTCCACAATGGAGGCGAACAGTGTTTGCACAATTGCAGGGACCTGAACATAAAAATCTACTCGCATGATGTTCATGTACACATACCCTTGGCGCAGAAAAAGGGTCCGGAAAACTCCGATGATGAAGACTTTAGGTGTGAATTATCATAAGTAGTCAGCATAGAATGTTACGATCGATAAAGCGCATTCCTATGCACCTGCTGTAAAGATTCACTACCAAATTGGAGCGTCAATGATTCGTTCGCAAGTGAGCTGTAAGAAAGACACCCAAGGCGAGAATAGTGTGTTAGAAAAGACAACGGTAAGCATAGAAGAAATATTCTCGTACCGCATGTTATAATCATGCTGTGACCTCATATGATTCAAAAGACGTATCCGTACTAGTTGACAGTGAACGACTTGTATGTGTATGTATTTATCGGTTGGTTGTCTTGGGGTCCGTAGCATTACCAGCAGTGGCCAGGCTTTCCCGGAGGGCCCTTGCTATCGTCAAAAAATAAAGGCCATTGGCCAACTCGCGGCGGACGTCACGTGGTACGCGTAGGAGTGACTTGTCGGACGCGTTGTGCGCGTCCGCTAGCGTCTTGCTCCTGTTCCAGTTCGGTCGACATCATCCAAAGCTATGTCTCAAAGCTCTCAGGAAGAAGGACCTCTGCCTCCTCCACCCACCATCCGGAATGCTTGCAAGTTTTGCCCGTCTTCATCTTGACCCGAGACTTTGTGTTGACCGAGTTCAAATGCAGTCGCGGATGATACAATCCGAATAATGCTTGCAACAGACAACCATATAGGATATATGGAACGAGATCCGATTAGAGGGCAGGACTCCATCAATACATTTCGAGAGATTCTCCAGTTGGCGGTTAAGCATGATGTGAGTCTCTTTGTTCTACATCTGTCGTGGTAAATGTCCGCCATCACAACTGCTCAATCTACTGCGTCTTCTTGTTTCTGCTCGGTCAGCCTTACGAGAGCAATTCATTCAACTGCTTTTTTGCTCCCATCAGGTCGATTTCATTCTGCTGGCGGGCGATCTCTTTCATGAGAACAGGCCTTCGAGAGATTGTCTATACCAAACGATGGCACTCCTTCGCGAGTACACGTTGGGTGATCGGCCAATTCAGATCGAGCTTCTGAGCGATCCGAACGATGGCAAACCACCTAGCTATTCGTATGCCGTATAAGTCTCCAGGGTCTGGTTTCGGTTTTTTGACAGTAGTATCTCTGGCAGGTTCCCCGCTATCAACTATGAGGATCCGAACTTCAATATTTCCATACCTGTCTTTTCGATACATGGCAATCACGATGATCCCCAAGGTGCAGGACCGGTGAGCTCTACGTTGCCTCTCACTGTCTAGCACTTCTCAGTGATCGCAGGAAGGCGCCCTGTGTGCGCTGGACATGCTTTCTGTCAGCGGGCTCATAAACTATATGGGCAAGATTGACCTCCCGTTAGATGACGCAGATGCGCAAAACAGTGGCATTGCCGTCCGGCCAGTTCTGCTGCGCAAGGGCAATACTCGCCTCGGGATGTATGGGATCGGCAATGTCAAGGACCAACGTATGCACTTTGAGCTGCGAAGCAACCGAGTGCGCATGTTCATGCCCCGGGATAAGACCGACTGGTTCAATATTTTACTCCTTCATCAGAATCGGTGAATGCTCAGTGGTCGCATCTGAACCCATGGATTATTGACATATCTCCAGAGTTCCGCATGGCCCACAACAATCTGTACCCGAGGGCATGTTTGATGACAGTGTTGACCTTGTCGTGTGGGGACACGAACACGATTGCCGCATCGTCCCAGAACCAGTCGCTGGAAAGAGTTACTATATCACTCAGCCCGGGTCCTCAGTGGCTACCTCTCTTGCAGACGGAGAATCCATCGAGAAGTACGTTTATGGTCACTGTCTTGCTTACAGTGCCCTCTGACTAGTGTGGCATTCTTAGACATGTTGCGTTGCTCAAGATACAAGGGAAGGAATTTGAGCTGACTCCCATTCCCTTGCGGACCGTAAGGCCTTTTGTCCTTGACGAAGTCATCCTCACCGAAGCGGCAGAAGACGAAAATCTGGATCTCAGTGACAGAATGGCCATTGCGAAGTTCCTGAGAACGAGGGTAATATCCCTTACTTGATCATGTTCCCAGTGCTGACTTCGATGAAACTAGGTCAGCGAGCTGATTGAAAAAGCGAATGCGCTTTGGGATGAACGAAATGCGAGAGCCATTGAGGATGGAGAGGAAGAACTACCACGTATGCTACCGATTGTCCGGTTGAAGGTCAGTATTTCACAGCGATGATGGTTTGAGGTCGCATGCTCAAATCAATTCGTATTTAGGTAGATACGACAGGTGTGAGCGAGATGTCCAATCCGGTCCGCTTCGGACAGGAATTCCAGGGGCGCATCGCAAACCCGCGGGACGTCCTTGTCTTCCACCGAGCGAAGGCCACCGCGAAACGGGGAGCGAAGGTAACAGCGGACCAGCCAGAGCTGAGTATTGACGATCCGGAGCTGTCTATTTCGGAGAAGCTCTCCAAGGTGCGAGTGCAGACGCTGGTGAAGGAGTATCTTGCCGCGCAGGAGCTTCAGCTCCTCGGAGAAACGGGCATGTCGGATGCAATCGAGACGTTCGTAGACAAAGACGATATACATGCTATTCAAACGTGGGTGTGCTCATTTTCCATCTCCATATTGAAACTAGCCCTGATTCTGTCCATGCTTTCGTATAGTCATGTGAGCAGCGCCCTGAAGAATTTAATGAAAGGTGTGCAGGCGAACGGCGAGGTAATCGAAGATGATAACCTGGATGACATCGTATGTGCATTTATGTATTTATCCCGCATCGATGATATTGATTAACTCTATGGCAAGGTTGAGAAAGTGAGAGAGAAACACGAACAGGAATATGTTGAGAAGAGGCGAGACGGAACGACTGTCAAGTCAAAAGTATGCTGCCTCGTGATCGTGACAGAGTGATTGTTGACCCCTGCCTAGGGAAAGGGCAAAGCAACAAGTAATGATGATGACGAGGACGCCTCTGAGGATTCCATGATGATGGACGTCGATGCGGCAGGTTCTGATTTCGACGTGGAATCGGACCCGCAACCCAAAAAGAAGAGTAGAGCTCCCGCGAAGAAGACTGCTGCTCCGGCAAAGAAAGCACCAGCCAAAGGCAGAGGGAAGAAGAAAGCAGTTAGTTGATTCTACTTGGTAACGCAATAACGGTCTGAATGTTTCTTTGTAGGTACAGTCAGATGAGGAGGATGAGGACGAAGACGAGGAGGTGGAAGAAGCGCCAAAGCCCAAGAGAACAAACCGTGCAGCTGTTCTGAGGTATGTTGTAGTCATTCTCTTGATGGTTTCCCCTTCCTGAAGACATGGTAGCCAAACGACCACTAAGAAAGCGCCAGCGAAGAAGGCGACCACTGCAAAACAAGCGACATTGAGTTTTGCACCTTCTGGTCGAACATCGACAAGAGCAGCGGCTTCAAGGGCCACACGAAAAGTCACTGAGGTGGTGAGTGCTAAATGCGAGTGCGAGGCCGTTACAACTAACGTATGCAATGTATAGATGGAGTTGGACAGTGATTGAGACTTCTGCAATTTCAATGTTGTAAAAATGTCCCGCTAGTCTGTGTTTGGCTGTTTTCACAGTCGTTTCGGTCGCATTCGGTTTCTTATGGAAGCCAAGAAATGCAAAAATGAATGCTTGTTGGTCTTAGTCAGACTCCTTAAATCAATGATTCCGCACAATCCGGTCAGGTATCTAGTACTCGAATCCCTTTATTTCTTGCCTTGCGGTCGGGGAGAGTAGAGAATCTGGAGACAATGGGGTTATACCTTTCAAGTTGTGCTCTAGGGCTTAGGCTGGGGTCCGGCCCGACAGTGGCGGACTCGTCTTGGTATATACCTTTCCGCCTCTTTCTACCTGTGATGAACTTGGGATGAACTTGATATAGAATTCGACTACTGACTGGAATGACTGATTAACGACAGCTATTATTGTCTGCATCCTATGTTTACTACTCTGCCTGTCGAGCTCCTGCTTGAGATCCTGTCGCTAGCACTGCACGAACATCGACACCCCTCCGATATTCTTTGCGTTGACAGGCTGTTCTCAGACCTAGGACAATATCTACTGCACTCTCGCCTTCGCTTTCGCACTGTAAGGCAAATCACCCTCTTTGCTGAGCAGCCAGAGAGTGCCCGCCTCGCATGTGCACCAAAGTCGCTCACTATAACGTTATCGGGGGGCACCGCTAGCTTTGACGTCTTCATTCACCTCGCTGCTGCTTTGCGGCGCTGCCGAAGATTAGCAGAGGACAGTAGCGGTGACGGTCCGCCTTTTCAAGTCTCGCTGGACCTCCTGTCCCTGTGTCTGCACTCGCACAGGAGCAACCCGAATCTACATTATATCTATGATGCCTTGTCTATCGCAAAGTGAGCAGGTCCTCTTACGCTCTTTCTTGAGGCACGCGTGTGACCCCATGCTCGCAGCCCAAAGACGTTCGTCTGGACAGGTCCTGACCCGGACCACCACTTCTCCACCGCAGTGAGTTCTATGAAGGGGGTTACAACCTACACTGACACGGGCGGGCGCCCAAGATCGTTCCTGAAGCAACGTTCCATCTCTTCAGAGCAATACGGACGTGGTCGAGCATCGCGCACATCACGCTCAGCAACCTCTCCTTCCCACCCGACGAGCTTGACGTCCATATGCAGCTGGGACACACCGCCCCCCTCCTGCCTGTCATCCCGAGCCTGCGCACGCTGTCGCTTGGCCAGGCGACGTTCCTCCGCCCAAGTGCGATCGCGGCGATGGTATGTGCGCCCGGACAGGATAAGCTCGAGCTCGTGCGTCTTGTGGATGCATACGGCGAGAGTATATGGGGACCACGCATACGCAGAGGAGACGTGGAGAAGGCCGCTCTGGCATTGGCTGACGAGGAGGGAGAAGTTGTCGATAAGGTCAGGCGAATGGTGAGATGCGAGGCGAAGACGGAGAGAATTATGGGAGGAGATCGCATTGACTGGGGCAATTTTGATATAGAATTGGTTAGTAACGGTCGCGGATATACTCATTCCTTAGCACAGATCAGTAGCAACCCTGAAACAGTAGATTAAAAGAACTATGCTACATGTTGCGGTGTCCAGTTCACGATGTACGTCACATTCCACTCCACTGCTGTCCAGCGTAACCACTCTGCTGCCCCTGCCAGCCCGCAAAAGGATTCTGCTGCTGTGGCGGCTGAGGCTGACCGAATGGCGACGGCGCGCCCATCCCGTATTGCGGCTGCGTCGCGAAGGGCGTGTGCACCTGCTGAGTCTGCATGAACGGATTCGTAGGTCCCGGCATCTGCATCTGCATCTGCATCTGTATCGACGGCTGCGCGAGGGGCATCGTCTGGAACATCGGGGACGGCGACGGCTGCGGCTGTGGCTGCGACTGCGATTGCAACTGCTGGCCGAACGACGACTGTGGCTGGAAGGTCGGCGTCCCGAAAGGCGCCATCGACGACGGCTGTGTCTGCTGTCCGAACATCGTGCCCATCCCCCCTACGCTGTTCCCTGTTGGCAAGGCCTGCGGGGCAAATGCATTTGGGCTGGGTGCCGGGAATGACCCGGAGAAACCGAGCCCTGCTTGGGACTGAGAAGAAAAGGGCTGGGGCGCGGCTGCACCCGGGCTCATACCTGGTCCCATGCCCCCGTTGAACGTGAGCCCCGTGTTCAGGCTCATGCTGCGTCCGAAGCTCCCCGCCATCTGGCCCGAGGGTATCGAGGCCGGGAACGGCGCACTCGGGCTCGCCGAGAGGGCGCTGTAGGTATTCGCTGTCTGCGGAAACGGGTTGCTGGTCATTTGCGCAGAAGGCTGTGGTACCGATGTTGAAGGCTGAGCATTGGAAGTGTACTGCAGGGGAAGGGTGGAGGTGGTGGAGGACTGCAGGGACATAAGCGTGTTCCAGTTGGAATTGCTCATCCCCGACGCCTGCGATTGAGACTGCGGAGTGTACTGCGATGGCTGGGATTGCTGGGTATATGTTGTGGGAGAAACGGAAACGGGCTGCGATACCGACCTGAATTGCGAAGTCGATGTCACAGGAGACGTCGAGACAGCAATAGGCGCTTTGGGTGGTACGGGAGGTGGGGCACTTGATGTCGACGCTACTGTCTCTGTCGGAGCCGAGGCAGGTTTCTGGAGAGGCGCGGTCTGCGCGCGAAGAGGCGGTGCAGCGGGGACTTTGCTTGACGCAGATCTTGATGGCCCGAGCACGGCGGCGACTTGGGCTGAGCGACTGACGAACGATCTGAACTCGTACTTGGCTGAAAAAAGCGCAGTGTGAGCTGACAGAGCTGGCTGGCAATTGCAGGCAGTGATGGCATTGACGGGGTCTGACCCTTTGACCTTTGACCCAGGGTCAGAGTCAATGCGTGACTTATTAGAGCATGTGCGCTTTGGGTCTATGGCAGAAGCGCCGGACTCGGCCGCGCGAGGCTGTTGATCTACCGGCGTCAAGGTCACGCATTGACGATTGACCCGGGTCTGACCTTTTGACGGGGTCAAAGGGTCAGGGGGTCAGGCATTGACCCGCACACCACTGACATCGATTTGCAGGGCATACTCACAGCGTATGTACTTTTCAAGATCGCTGTCCCTCTCCGAGTCGATCATGTTGGTCGGAGGGGGATGACGAGTCTCGTCAGGGTTGTGATGAGCATTGGACTTGATGTTGCCGGTATTTCTCATGACCTGGGACATATCTAGCGTGTTAGCGTACGCATACATGGTTATGAGGCCGCACCGACCTCCACTTGGTCCTTCGTCCAGGTATCCATAGTCAGGCTCTTCCTATGAAGTTGCAATTACATACTATAAACGCGCTGACACTGATGGAAACATACACTTTGGAGATGTGCGTTCCCATCTTGCGATGGATACTTGCACAGTTCATGCTGTACGAGCGACATCATCAAGCACAGCCCAGCAGCGCTCAAACCGATTGAAGACGCACCAGATGAAAATACCCAGATTATGCGACGCCCATCGCGGATTACGCGCCTTGCAGTCTGCACAGACATCTGCAAATCCGTATTCGAGCCATGAGCGACAGGTGAACGGACATATTCACCCGGAGTGCTCGCCATTTCCAGGTTGGCTTGCGAGCTCGAGGAGGGCCCGTTGGTTCCTCTCTGCTGTGATCTTGTTCATTCCGAGAGACATGGTGTATGAATACAGAGGAGGATCGACCCACGCTTGACGACACCGAGGGAGACCGGAGTCTTGATCAGGACCCCGTCACCGCTCCCACCTTCGATCGCCTCTCGCTCTCTCCTCTCTGTCAGTGCTCGATCGCGTCCGAGCCGTCGTGCAAGTCGCACCCTCGCGTGAATGCACGCCAGCTTCTGTGTCACCCCAGTCTGTGTCCTCTCGAGCCCTGCAAAGCCGGTATGCCCATTCCTGTGTTTGTTGCGCTCTTCGCTCACAGACCCGGCCTCTGTCCGTAGACAGTCGTTCCCCTGCTGCTAAACTCCTCCTGCCCTCATTCTTCAGCATTCGAACTACGCGCATACGTCAATCCCGCGCAGCCAACGTCGCGCAGCAAACCCCACGCACACAACCCCGTACACGCACGCAGTACACAGCGCGAATGCGCCCCTGAACGGGCATAACAGTCGCGCTCAATAGTGCGACCGTCCGGACACCAGCACCCCGGTGAGCACAGATGCCCGCTGTGCGCGCGGAACACATCGTGCGCGTGTCCGTACACAGCCGACGGCAAGAGCGACGCAGAGAGAGAGCTGCGCTGGCTAGGCGTAGTCCTC
Organism: Amyloporia xantha; assembly: GCA_036971615.1. NCBI lineage: Eukaryota > Fungi > Basidiomycota > Agaricomycetes > Polyporales > Adustoporiaceae > Amyloporia > Amyloporia xantha. The sequence goes on from JAYKKR010000026.1 coordinate 387,068, forward strand.
AAGGCATCAGGCGCACGCGCTGCGAGGAATCCGCCGTCGGTACGTCATGAAAACAAATATATTTCGTTTCTATTTACACGTTTATCTAACTAAGCATCGACAGTGGACAACCGCGTCCGAGCCAGATCGCCGTCCCTTCCCTCGCACGCGTCTACTCCCGACGCTTACATGTCCCCACTCGGACCTGTGCTGGACACACCCGCAGCCGACCACACCCACGCGCTGTGCGCTGGCACTAGCGCTGCTAGACAGCCATCCCCGTCCCCATCGACGCGCTTTGCTCATCGAACAGCAAGCACGGGGTGCACAGCTGCGAGCTGGAAGACGGACGGGCGCATCCATGGTACAAACGCGTACCGCGCGTCGTTACATAGTATGGCAAGACAGGAGTGGGGGCGCGTGAACGAACAGCCAGACGGATGCGCGCCGCTGCCCTCGCTCCGCCCTCGCGGCTCGTTCGCCGCGTGCGTTCCCGGTTCCTTAGGTCTCAGAACCATCACGGCAGCCCACCACACACCGTTCGCTGTCCGCTGTCCGCTGTCCGGGCGTTGATGGTACGTTTCCGGACAGACTCGGTCCCTGACGACGTGCGCCTCGTCGGTCTATGTCCTGCTGATGAGGACAGCGTGCTTGCTGTTCAGAGCGCACTCGCGCGGGAGAACGCTCGCGCCCGGCAGGGGGGGTAGGGGTGGTCTTTCTCGCGAAACGAGAGCGCCGCCCCCTCTGCTTCTTGGCATCTACGCTTGCCCACAGAGTGTGCCTGTCGTCTCTGGTATACTGCTCGGGGCCTCTGCATATCGGCCGATGTACGCTCTCCACGCAGCATGGTACATTCCCGCTCCCGCTCCTGTCCATTCGAGCGCCCTGTACCACCCTCTCACTCCTCACTGTCGACGCATGCTCGGTGTCCGTGCGGAAGTACGGCTACGCGAACTGATATGAGACTGCTCGAACCCCACGCGCTGCACAGCGCTGCACCATGTAGGCGCGCTCTCGCCGTCCGATCGCTCGAAATAGCAGCATCGCCATGCCTGGCGCGACGCCCTTGTCGCGATTGTTTCCTCCACCCTCCGCTCGTTCTCAACCTCGACAACCACGATCGACTCGTGCGCCCGGTCATGAATTGCTTAACACCCCGCCCGCTCAGCCCCGGTGCGTCCGGATCACAAACTAACTGCTGCTTACATACTATCTACAGTGCGGTGCTTGCGCACAGAGTCCCAGTCATCTACGATTGGCTGTCTATTCACGAGCGAAGACGCGTCGCCCCCGCTAACCTCGAACGCTGGATGGTCCAAGTTGCGCCGAGACCATTTCTGCAGCGGCAGACATGGTTTCCGGAGAGAACAGACGGGCAGCGCTTCGCTCTGAAGGACGGTCATGGATCGTCCTGCGCGAGCTGAGAGCGAGCGTGAGGGAGAGGGCGAGGGCGAGGACCGTGCAGGCGTGCGGGCTCGTTATTAGTCGGCACGCCGAGAGGCGGGATTAGAGTAGCAGGTAACATCTAAAATTCCATGTAAATACCTGCCGTCAGTTCTGTTCAATACACGAGTCTGGTTATGAACGAAAACTTACAATCAGATCGGATGAATGCGAACGTCGGCGCATCATGAGAGCGGACGGGGAAATTCAACTTGAAGTTGCGCTCGCTCGCAGGCACGTCTGCAGAGACCGTGGTACACGATATTAGCATCGCGAAAGCCGTGATCGCGCGCGCATGCTTACACGCACCGAACAATCACCGGCGAATCAATTCGCAGCTACTACATGCCTAGAAGGTCCGAGTTCTGTGAGCCAGCATTACATTTTCGACCGGAATGATTACTTACCAAACGAGAAAGCCCACACAGATCGTATGAGCGACGCTGTCGGCAGCCAACAGGGCGCAAAGATGGTCCGCGAACGCGCAACACACAATCCCGCACTCGCATTGACTGTTCAGACCTGCCGCGTTCATGGACTGCGTTAGGCTGTCCGGCATGTATCTGAGATGGTCCTGGGGACGACGCGCACTGTGTTGCACTTTCGAAGATGCTGGCAGTCAGCTTTTCGACATGAATCATTGGGAAGAATCGAATGTGATCAGCATACCGGCGCGCTACTTGAAAGGCCTCGTCAACGAGGAATCAGAACGCGGCGGCGTACTGACGGGGTGGTGAGCAATATGGAGGGGACGATGAGCTGAGCAGACTCACCCCTGAGCACGGCGAGGAGAGGGTGCAACGGCGGAGACAGTGGATCGAGGAGAAGACGGCGCCGTCGATGGGGGGAGCCGCGGGGAGGTACGAGAGGGGAACGAGAAGTGGAGAGAGGAGAGGGGAGGGGAGGGGAGGAGAGGGGAGGGGAGGAGAGGAGAGGAGAGGAGAGGAGAGAACAGAAGTGCTGACCTCAATCAACCGTCGCACCCCAGCTTATATCCTCCCCCAGCCTCGCCTTCTCACGCCGAATCGCACCATCGCCCATCGCCCATCGTCGTCTGCCCCTCGGCATCGGCATCCTCCCATGCTGGCAGTATCCATGAGATCGTACGTACAGCACAACCGCTTCGACGCTGACGGTACGCCAAGCATTCGCATTCAAAGCGAAACGGCGGGATTCGCCGTGAAACCTCCAGGTGCGCGTATTCCGACACGATTGATCACTCTTTGAAGCGCAGACGCGCGACTACGTGCGAGCGGCGGCAGGTCGGACGGAAGGTAGACAAGAGGAAGGGGTAGTATGGCCGCTTGGCGAATACCCCGCTCCGTCGGCTACGTCTTGCGGATTCCGGCAAGGATCTTCCGTCCGTCCATAGGCGTAGCAGCCTTGACGTTGGGTCAGTATCCTCGTGAGGAAAGGCGTTAGGAGGGACATACCATCGTGACAGTCCTGCGATCCTTCGCAACGGTCCATACTCTCGTCGGAGCACCTCATCAGAGGCCGACCCCCGCTCGCTAGTGCTCTCGTCACTGTTCGGCATGTGCCCACAAGCCGATATCCAATCCGCTATCCCTGGAATCACCAGGCCCGGAACAGATGGTCAGTAGAGAAACATTCCTATTGACGTTCCGTAACCGTTGACTTGCGCGAGACGCCGCGGCGGCGTTATGCGCCTCGGAAGAACTTGATTAGTGGCAAAGCGTCGCATCATCCGTGGAAGATGCGCGATGTTCGTGCCAGGCCCGTCCTCCAGAGCAATGTCTAACCTACTAGGGTAAGCTTCAACTCGGACATTAGGCTGCCCTGTTGAACGGCCTGTGCTGTCACCGCTCAGGCTACACAGTCCTCCGTGATTGCATCGCAGCTAAAGGCCGGCAGTGTTGAATTAGACTAGCAATACTGGAAGGATGCAACGAGATACGTACCTGTCAGAGAAGTATGCCGCGTTCAGGGAAGTACACTATTACATGTACTGCTAGTGTGTCGGCACCAAATCAGCGAGAAGCAGCGCTGCTTTCGTGCGGGTAGACCGAGTCCATCAGAAGGACGCGAAATACAATCGAATATTGTGAAACGCTGTGAAGCCATGGCCGCGATCATAGCGATCGGGCGCTGAACGACAGCCGGATGTCAGTCTGACGCTCTCTGACGTCTCACGTACGTCGTGCTGTATCCGCTTGTGGTCAGGACATCTCAACGTCACGAACACGAAGTCCAGCATGTCTGTCTTCGTTCTTTCATACGGTAGAGTACATATGGAGTATATAAGTATCTACACAGCTAAATAGTCACGTCAGTAAACGGATACAAGAGTATGTCAATTGAGGAATACGCACCAGCACACTACAGTGCTTTCACTGGCACGCCCGTTACAGCTCGATTGCTGCTACCAAACGACATCCCGCATCTTGGCGATTGCACCCTGCGTCTGCATAAAGGCCTGGTACTGGGATCCGGTACGCTCCCACATGTGCTACGTCAAAGAATTCCGGTGTACGAGAGTGTGTCCTAGTCGCATCCAGAGATACTCCGAAAATAAACACCAAAAATGAGTAAAATAGATGTGACGGTAGGATACGTACACATGCGTGACATCTAAGCGGAATGCGGAGATGTACTGATCGCAGATTGATCCGTTTTGAGTCAAGGAAGGAGCCCCGATTCTGTACTTGCTGAGGTGCGGAATAGATGTAAAGTCAACCGGCATGAGCTTCCACATCGGCTGAAATCGTGGTGAATATGCCTGTCATTGTTGTCCAGGTAGACACGTAGGTCATACATGTAGAGTAAAAAAGGTGGAGTATGTTTGGACCCAGCAAAGCACGCAAACATGCAGAGCAAGTCGGCCTAGCTTGTTACAGCGATTGTAAGAACATCGGATCGCCGGTCGCGATCACCTGCCAGTGTAAAAGGAGAGCAATTCAGAGTATAATCAAGGTCATCAGAGGAGCATATAATCAATACGAAAAGCAGGTAGCATACAGTAAAGTCTCGTACCCAGAGAGTGATGTTCCAAGTCCGAGACGTCTGCCACAGCTTGAAGTTCATGTGGCTGAAGCCCAATCGGGCCAGGCGTCTGATCAAGATCTGGCCGATCGTGCTTGCTCAGACTTCGTTTTCAGTTGTCTCTTACCTTGAACGTTCTTCTGCGTTACCTGAACCATGCATTCCTCCAGATATCCTGCTCCCACATCCAACCTGACCATTGACACCGCTTCTGCTGCCGAGCGGTTTTCAGACTCGGATGGCCCAGTTAGCTTGCTACCGTCACGATATCTTGGTTTCTCCTCAGCACTCTCCGAGTCCGAATTGGTTGCTAGCCAATCTCAAGACTTGCACACACCCTCCGAGTCGCATCTGCTGCCCGAGCATTGCATTCCTTCATGTTTTCAACTTCTATGACTGTCTCTGACTTGACACATCGACACTGCTTCCCGGGCCATCAATCAGTGATATTCAGCCGACTTTTACTACGGCTACTTCTCTGGCTCGGTTGCAACTCGGAGTGCCAGATTTCAAGGCTTCCAGTTGTGCATGCTCTGCGACGAGTCAAGAACAGCATTGTTAAACCAATAACTGAGTTAATCTACTATACAATAGTTAGTCCATAGTACATTCGTTGTATGATCTTTGCGGCATCATTGACTTCGATGTGATCAATGCTTTATTTCAATTGCCTTCATTGGCTCGGTGCCTGTGAGCTGTGGAAGGCTGGATCTACCAGAGGTTAGTTTTCACAGTTCTATATGACATCGGGTGATCTGTCTGATCATTGCTTTCTGACTACTGTCGGCCATACACCATACATAGGATTCCAGATACATAAGATTGTGCTTTAGAGCGCAATCTTATCAGTAAACTCTCCGAGTCTCTGTTGTGTAAATTATCGACAAGTGTGACACAAACCCTATTCTCAGTTTACTTATCAGTTGATCAAATGAGGTGAAACATCAATTTCGGAACATGATGCCAAGCTGAGTAAGACGTAAATGATTTTGGAGAATTGTTTGAGGGCTTGTCAGTGGTTGCAAAATTCACACGTTAAATTTAAAAATTCTATTTCATCAGTGGCAACCATCAACTCACCAGCGCTCGGGACATTTTGCTCCGCATGTAGACTACCGAACATCAGACAGGCTGTCTACATGCTGAGCAAATGATCCAAGCGCTCGAGGTTCAGTGGGACTTCACTCCACCGATTTGATGTGTATAAGACCACTCACTGTTGTGGCATCTGACCCGCATTTCCCTGCCCCGCCATTATGCCTGTGCACTCTATCATTACTTTTCTTGTCTCTTCCCATCCACTGGTTGCCAACAAAACACGGGAGTGATATTGTAAGTGGCTACTACTACTCTGAGGATTCATCGACTCGAGCTGACGGTCGGAATTGAGATGTGAGCTGTGATATCGATTCACGAAGTTCATCGGCGTCGGCCCTCTGCCTTCGAGGTAAGTAGAAGCCTGATTAATGATTACACGTGATCGTGTCCTGATTGGATTGTGCTACAGAGGACGCGTTGTGTGTCTCACGTCTCGATTCTACCTGCGCCGCTTGCCTACTACTTTTGGGCCAGTATGTGTCGGAAGCTAGACACGACCATCGTCAAGGGCAGCAGTGAATGGGCTCTGACACCTTTTTCGCTGGTGTGCGCCGGACCCTGATCGAGGAGAACGGTCACAGTGCTGGTTTGCGATCGTAGTGTGATCCCTTGCTGGCACGCCGGACGACCCGTCGACGATCAGACATTTAACACGCCTGCCTGTAACGGACGACATTGTTGCTGGGCCCCGCGGACCGTCGGTCACGTACTACGATACCCGGGCCATTTTATCTCGTACTGCAGTGAGGCCCGCCGTCAGTTGCAAACGACAGAGATCTGAGGTGTCGGGTAGCATGGTGAGTATTAATATTGTGTTCTATTTGGATTTTGTTGAGGATGGCCGGACTGACATCTTATCTAGATTTGTGCGTGTGGATTGACATCGAATGGACGCGCACAGATGTCAATGGACGACAGCAAGGAAGGTCATGGCATGTATGTTTCCTCCGATATCCACTCAGTCGGCGGCAGCTAATATTGGATCTTGTGGTACCTGTAGTGTGCATATGAGACCGTACGCGTCGTCAGAGCGTGCGTGATTCTCAGGCCTCAGCCGGTCCATCGTTGAGCGACCGGACGGCCCCAGTGAAAGTGGACGGCATCCGTCGACTAGTGGTCTGTCTCCTTCGGTTGGGGAAACGACGGGCACGTTCACCGAGTATGAATGAACTGGACGACTGGACGGCTATCTCAGGACGTGACCGGACGACAGATGCATCTCTAACACTACCATCCCGGACTAGTCACGGACCGTCAAAATACGCAGGGTCCTCAGGCCTCGTCCCGTCCATCGTTCAGCGAGTGGACCGTCTCTGTCAAAGTGGATGGCATCCGACAGCCGACAGTCTGTTCCTTGGTCACCTAAGCGAACGATGAGCGCGTTCGCTGGGTGGGGGCGAACCGGACGACAGGACACCTGGCTGGCTATCTCAGTACACGACCGATGTATGTCTGTCAGTACGATGCCGGACCGGTCACTGCGAGCAGCCTGAGGGGAGCAGACCGCGTCCGCTGGTAGGATGATTGCTGTCAGCAAAGCAACGCGGTACGAACCGGCGCTCGGATCCGTATCCGGATCTGGATGGGAGCTCGACGTTTACTGAACGCGAGATGCGAAGAAGTAGGTGCGTTAGTTCACGTCCTCTCGTGCTGGAGCTGACTGTCTCCTGTCTCGATTTGACAGCGCACGTGTGCCGTCTACGACTCGTGTACCTTGCAGTGCACGCGTTCATTGGAGGCCGAGGCGAGGATCAGCAGCGGCATCTCCTGCCGTGCGAGCAGCTCTCAATGGACGCTGTTCGCGCGTCCGCTTTCCTCACGTGCATGGTGGACCGGACAGAACGACCAGACGACGTGGATGGTGGATGGCGTGGGAGAGCGACATGAACATCGAGTGAGCATCGAGAAGGGCGACAGGCATCACATTCGATTTTCACGGGCAGTCGTGCTATATACGGGTCTGCGCCCGGCGGGTTGGGACTCGCGCCATATCGGCCGTTCTACAGTACGTTCTTTCCATGTCTTGTCCTGTGAGTGCGGAGCTGACTGCTATGATTGTGTCAGAGTCCTCTCGCCGCTTGCACTATAGGATCCGCGCGATGTTGTACGGTACGTTCTTTCCGTCTGATACCCTGCTTGCGCCGGGAGCTGACTGCTGGAATTGCGCGTTCCAGAGGTCGCTGAACGGACGAGGTGGCTGCCGGACGGCGCGGGATAGCTACGCGAACGTCAAAAGAGCATCGAGAATGGGAAAGGGAGCACATTCGATTATTAGGAACACTTGTGACGTAGGATGCGCGCGATGTTCTAGATCTACGGTACGTTCTCTCCATCTGCCTGCTTGATTCCGCGTTCCAGAGGTCTCTCCCCATCGCCAGTCATAGACCCGCGACGTCCACATCAGCCCCGGGCCAGAGAAGACGGATGTCGCGTTCCTAAGGTCTTTATCCGCCGCGGCGCCGCCTGGTCCCTGTCGCGACGTCCACGGCTGCTCAGTCCAACTACATTTCGCACATCGGGAACGAGTTGCGTTCGAATAGACGCGCCAACCGGATCCGCGGACATTGGACGGCGGTGATCTGTCGCGAGCGCCACAATGGAAGGCTGCTTGCATCGCGCGCGGCATCGCCATATGCCCCGATATGGGTATATTGCGACGTTTGGCGGAGGCGGAGTCTCCGCGCGTGAGGGGCAGCGGCTTATTTTCGAGTTGCTGGACTCAGCTAGGGGGAGATGGTATAGGGCTGACAATGTACGGGGGTTGATGAGCAACAAACCGACAAGGAAGGGGAGGGGGTTGGTGAGCAACGAACCGACAGGAAGGGGAAAGCATACTTTCGATTTTTCGCTGGACATGCACGCGTGCTGACTTCAACAAATATATTTCGTCGTATGTACACGGATGGTAGCTACGCCGACACACGATGCCCTCCGCTACGGCACCAGTAGGCTCAAGTGCTTCTGCCCCGGCATCTGCATCTGCATCGACGGCTGCGCGAGGGGCATCGTCTGGAACATCGGGGACGGCGACGGCTGCGGCTGTGGCTGCGACTGCGATTGCAACTGCTGGCCGAACGACGACTGTGGTTGGAAGGTCGGCGTCCCGAAAGGCGCCATCGACGACGGCTGTGTCTGCTGTCCGAACATCGCGCCCATCCCGCCTACGCTGTTCCCCGTTGGCAAGGGCTGCGCGGCGAACGCATTTGGGCTGGGTGCCGGGAATGGACCGGAGAAACCGAGCCCTACTTGGGACTGAGAAGAGAAGGGCTGGGGCGCGGCTGCACCCGTACCCATGCCCCCGTTGAACGTGAGCCCCGTGTTCAGGCTCATGCTGCGTCCGAAGCTACCCGCCATCTGGCCCGAGGCCATCGAGGACGAGAAGGGCGCACTCGGGCTCGCCGAGAGGGCGCTGTAGGTATTTGCTGTCTGCGGATACGGATTACTGGTCATTTGGGCAGAAGGCTGTGCTACCGATGTCGGAGGCTGGGCGTTGGAAGTGTACTGGAGGGGGAGGGTGGAGGTGGTGGAGGACTGCAGGGACATAAGCGTGTTCCAATTGGAACTGCTCATTCCCGACGCTTGCGATTGAGACTGCGGAGTGTACTGCGATGGCTGGGATTGCTGGGTATATGTTGTGGGAGAAACGGAAACGGGCTGCGATACCGACCTGAATTGCGAAGTCGATGTCACAGGAGACGTCGAGACAGCAATAGGCGCTTTGGGTGGTACGGGAGGTGGGGCACTTGATGTCGACGCTACTGTCTCTGTCGGAGCCGAGGCAGGTTTCTGGAGAGGCGCGGTCTGCGCGCGAAGAGGCGGTGCAGCGGGGACTTTGCTTGACGCAGATCTTGATGGCCCGAGCACGGCGGCGACTTGGGCTGAGCGACTGACGAACGATCTGAACTCGTACTTGGCTGAAAAAAGCGCAGTGTGAGCTGACAGAGCTGGCTGGCAATTGCAGGCAGTGATGGCATTGACGGGGTCTGACCCCGGGTCAGACCTCGTCAATGGGGTCAGACCCTTTGACCTTTGACCCAGGGTCAGAGTCAATGCGTGACTTATTAGAGCATGTGCGCTTTGGGTCTATGGCAGAAGCGCCGGACTCGGCCGCGCGAGGCTGTTGATCTACCGGCGTCAAGGTCACGCATTGACGATTGACCCGGGTCTGACCTTTTGACGGGGTCAAAGGGTCAGGGGGTCAGGCATTGACCCGCACACCACTGACATCGATTTGCAGGGCATACTCACAGCGTATGTACTTTTCAAGATCGCTGTCCCTCTCCGAGTCGATCATGTTGGTCGGAGGGGATGACGAGTCTCGTCAGGGTTGTGATGAGCATTGGACTTGATGTTGCCGGTATTTCTCATGACCTGGGACATATCTAGCGTGTTAGCGTACGCATACATGGTTATGAGGCCGCACCGACCTCCACTTGGTCCTTCGTCCAGGTATCCATAGTCAGGCTCTTCCTATGAAGTTGCAATTACATACTATAAACGCGCTGACACTGATGGAAACATACACTTTGGAGATGTGCGTTCCCATCTTGCGATGGATACTTGCACAGTTCATGCTGTACGAGCGACATCATCAAGCACAGCCCAGCAGCGCTCAAACCGATTGAAGACGCACCAGATGAAAATACCCAGATTATGCGACGCCCATCGCGGATTACGCGCCTTGCAGTCTGCACAGACATCTGCAAATCCGTATTCGAGCCATGAGCGACAGGTGAACGGACATATTCACCCGGAGTGCTCGCCATTTCCAGGTTGGCTTGCGAGCTCGAGGAGGGCCCGTTGGTTCCTCTCTGCTGTGATCTTGTTCATTCCGAGAGACATGGTGTATGAATACAGAGGAGGATCGACCCACGCTTGACGACACCGAGGGAGACCGGAGTCTTGATCAGGACCCCGTCACCGCTCCCACCTTCGATCGCCTCTCGCTCTCTCCTCTCTGTCAGTGCTCGATCGCGTCCGAGCCGTCGTGCAAGTCGCACCCTCGCGTGAATGCACGCCAGCTTCTGTGTCACCCCAGTCTGTGTCCTCTCGAGCCCTGCAAAGCCGGTATGCCCATTCCTGTGTTTGTTGCGCTCTTCGCTCACAGACCCGGCCTCTGTCCGTAGACAGTCGTTCCCCTGCTGCTAAACTCCTCCTGCCCTCATTCTTCAGCATTCGAACTACGCGCATACGTCAATCCCGCGCAGCCAACGTCGCGCAGCAAACCCCACGCACACAACCCCGTACACGCACGCAGTACACAGCGCGAATGCGCCCCTGAACGGGCATAACAGTCGCGCTCAATAGTGCGACCGTCCGGACACCAGCACCCCGGTGAGCACAGATGCCCGCTGTGCGCGCGGAACACATCGTGCGCGTGTCCGTACACAGCCGACGGCAAGAGCGACGCAGAGAGAGCTGCGCTGGCTAGGCGTAGTCCTCAAGGCATCAGGCGCACGCGCTGCGAGGAATCCGCCGTCGGTACGTCATGAAAACAAATATATTTCGTTTCTATTTACACGTTTATCTAACTAAGCATCGACAGTGGACAACCGCGTCCGAGCCAGATCGCCGTCCCTTCCCTCGCACGCGTCTACTCCCGACGCTTACATGTCCCCACTCGGACCTGTGCTGGACACACCCGCAGCCGACCACACCCACGCGCTGTGCGCTGGCACTAGCGCTGCTAGACAGCCATCCCCGTCCCCATCGACGCGCTTTGCTCATCGAACAGCAAGCACGGGGTGCACAGCTGCGAGCTGGAAGACGGACGGGCGCATCCATGGTACAAACGCGTACCGCGCGTCGTTACATAGTATGGCAAGACAGGAGTGGGGGCGCGTGAACGAACAGCCAGACGGATGCGCGCCGCTGCCCTCGCTCCGCCCTCGCGGCTCGTTCGCCGCGTGCGTTCCCGGTTCCTTAGGTCTCAGAACCATCACGGCAGCCCACCACACACCGTTCGCTGTCCGCTGTCCGCTGTCCGGGCGTTGATGGTACGTTTCCGGACAGACTCGGTCCCTGACGACGTGCGCCTCGTCGGTCTATGTCCTGCTGATGAGGACAGCGTGCTTGCTGTTCAGAGCGCACTCGCGCGGGAGAACGCTCGCGCCCGGCAGGGGGGGTAGGGGTGGTCTTTCTCGCGAAACGAGAGCGCCGCCCCCTCTGCTTCTTGGCATCTACGCTTGCCCACAGAGTGTGCCTGTCGTCTCTGGTATACTGCTCGGGGCCTCTGCATATCGGCCGATGTACGCTCTCCACGCAGCATGGTACATTCCCGCTCCCGCTCCTGTCCATTCGAGCGCCCTGTACCACCCTCTCACTCCTCACTGTCGACGCATGCTCGGTGTCCGTGCGGAAGTACGGCTACGCGAACTGATATGAGACTGCTCGAACCCCACGCGCTGCACAGCGCTGCACCATGTAGGCGCGCTCTCGCCGTCCGATCGCTCGAAATAGCAGCATCGCCATGCCTGGCGCGACGCCCTTGTCGCGATTGTTTCCCCTCCACCCTCCGCTCGTTCTCAACCTCGACAACCACGATCGACTCGTGCGCCCGGTCATGAATTGCTTAACACCCCGCCCGCTCAGCCCCGGTGCGTCCGGATCACAAACTAACTGCTGCTTACATACTATCTACAGTGCGGTGCTTGCGCACAGAGTCCCAGTCATCTACGATTGGCTGTCTATTCACGAGCGAAGACGCGTCGCCCCCGCTAACCTCGAACGCTGGATGGTCCAAGTTGCGCCGAGACCATTTCTGCAGCGGCAGACATGGTTTCCGGAGAGAACAGACGGGCAGCGCTTCGCTCTGAAGGACGGTCATGGATCGTCCTGCGCGAGCTGAGAGCGAGCGTGAGGGAGAGGGCGAGGGCGAGGACCGTGCAGGCGTGCGGGCTCGTTATTAGTCGGCACGCCGAGAGGCGGGATTAGAGTAGCAGGTAACATCTAAAATTCCATGTAAATACCTGCCGTCAGTTCTGTTCAATACACGAGTCTGGTTATGAACGAAAACTTACAATCAGATCGGATGAATGCGAACGTCGGCGCATCATGAGAGCGGACGGGGAAATTCAACTTGAAGTTGCGCTCGCTCGCAGGCACGTCTGCAGAGACCGTGGTACACGATATTAGCATCGCGAAAGCCGTGATCGCGCGCGCATGCTTACACGCACCGAACAATCACCGGCGAATCAATTCGCAGCTACTACATGCCTAGAAGGTCCGAGTTCTGTGAGCCAGCATTACATTTTCGACCGGAATGATTACTTACCAAACGAGAAAGCCCACACAGATCGTATGAGCGACGCTGTCGGCAGCCAACAGGGCGCAAAGATGGTCCGCGAACGCGCAACACACAATCCCGCACTCGCATTGACTGTTCAGACCTGCCGCGTTCATGGACTGCGTTAGGCTGTCCGGCATGTATCTGAGATGGTCCTGGGGACGACGCGCACTGTGTTGCACTTTCGAAGATGCTGGCAGTCAGCTTTTCGACATGAATCATTGGGAAGAATCGAATGTGATCAGCATACCGGCGCGCTACTTGAAAGGCCTCGTCAACGAGGAATCAGAACGCGGCGGCGTACTGACGGGGTGGTGAGCAATATGGAGGGGACGATGAGCTGAGCAGACTCACCCCTGAGCACGGCGAGGAGAGGGTGCAACGGCGGAGACAGTGGATCGAGGAGAAGACGGCGCCGTCGATGGGGGAGCCGCGGGGAGGTACGAGAGGGGAACGAGAAGTGGAGAGAGGAGAGGGAGGGGAGGGGAGGAGAGGGAGGGGAGGAGAGGAGAGGAGAGGAGAGGAGAGAACAGAAGTGCTGACCTCAATCAACCGTCGCACCCCAGCTTATATCCTCCCCCAGCCTCGCCTTCTCACGCCGAATCGCACCATCGCCCATCGCCCATCGTCGTCTGCCCCTCGGCATCGGCATCCTCCCATGCTGGCAGTATCCATGAGATCGTACGTACAGCACAACCGCTTCGACGCTGACGGTACGCCAAGCATTCGCATTCAAAGCGAAACGGCGGGATTCGCCGTGAAACCTCCAGGTGCGCGTATTCCGACACGATTGATCACTCTTTGAAGCGCAGACGCGCGACTACGTGCGAGCGGCGGCAGGTCGGACGGAAGGTAGACAAGAGGAAGGGGTAGTATGGCCGCTTGGCGAATACCCCGCTCCGTCGGCTACGTCTTGCGGATTCCGGCAAGGATCTTCCGTCCGTCCATAGGCGTAGCAGCCTTGACGTTGGGTCAGTATCCTCGTGAGGAAAGGCGTTAGGAGGGACATACCATCGTGACAGTCCTGCGATCCTTCGCAACGGTCCATACTCTCGTCGGAGCACCTCATCAGAGGCCGACCCCCGCTCGCTAGTGCTCTCGTCACTGTTCGGCATGTGCCCACAAGCCGATATCCAATCCGCTATCCCTGGAATCACCAGGCCCGGAACAGATGGTCAGTAGAGAAACATTCCTATTGACGTTCCGTAACCGTTGACTTGCGCGAGACGCCGCGGCGGCGTTATGCGCCTCGGAAGAACTTGATTAGTGGCAAAGCGTCGCATCATCCGTGGAAGATGCGCGATGTTCGTGCCAGGCCCGTCCTCCAGAGCAATGTCTAACCTACTAGGGTAAGCTTCAACTCGGACATTAGGCTGCCCTGTTGAACGGCCTGTGCTGTCACCGCTCAGGCTACACAGTCCTCCGTGATTGCATCGCAGCTAAAGGCCGGCAGTGTTGAATTAGACTAGCAATACTGGAAGGATGCAACGAGATACGTACCTGTCAGAGAAGTATGCCGCGTTCAGGGAAGTACACTATTACATGTACTGCTAGTGTGTCGGCACCAAATCAGCGAGAAGCAGCGCTGCTTTCGTGCGGGTAGACCGAGTCCATCAGAAGGACGCGAAATACAATCGAATATTGTGAAACGCTGTGAAGCCATGGCCGCGATCATAGCGATCGGGCGCTGAACGACAGCCGGATGTCAGTCTGACGCTCTCTGACGTCTCACGTACGTCGTGCTGTATCCGCTTGTGGTCAGGACATCTCAACGTCACGAACACGAAGTCCAGCATGTCTGTCTTCGTTCTTTCATACGGTAGAGTACATATGGAGTATATAAGTATCTACACAGCTAAATAGTCACGTCAGTAAACGGATACAAGAGTATGTCAATTGAGGAATACGCACCAGCACACTACAGTGCTTTCACTGGCACGCCCGTTACAGCTCGATTGCTGCTACCAAACGACATCCCGCATCTTGGCGATTGCACCCTGCGTCTGCATAAAGGCCTGGTACTGGGATCCGGTACGCTCCCACATGTGCTACGTCAAAGAATTCCGGTGTACGAGAGTGTGTCCTAGTCGCATCCAGAGATACTCCGAAAATAAACACCAAAAATGAGTAAAATAGATGTGACGGTAGGATACGTACACATGCGTGACATCTAAGCGGAATGCGGAGATGTACTGATCGCAGATTGATCCGTTTTGAGTCAAGGAAGGAGCCCCGATTCTGTACTTGCTGAGGTGCGGAATAGATGTAAAGTCAACCGGCATGAGCTTCCACATCGGCTGAAATCGTGGTGAATATGCCTGTCATTGTTGTCCAGGTAGACACGTAGGTCATACATGTAGAGTAAAAAAGGTGGAGTATGTTTGGACCCAGCAAAGCACGCAAACATGCAGAGCAAGTCGGCCTAGCTTGTTACAGCGATTGTAAGAACATCGGATCGCCGGTCGCGATCACCTGCCAGTGTAAAAGGAGAGCAATTCAGAGTATAATCAAGGTCATCAGAGGAGCATATAATCAATACGAAAAGCAGGTAGCATACAGTAAAGTCTCGTACCCAGAGAGTGATGTTCCAAGTCCGAGACGTCTGCCACAGCTTGAAGTTCATGTGGCTGAAGCCCAATCGGGCCAGGCGTCTGATCAAGATCTGGCCGATCGTGCTTGCTCAGACTTCGTTTTCAGTTGTCTCTTACCTTGAACGTTCTTCTGCGTTACCTGAACCATGCATTCCTCCAGATATCCTGCTCCCACATCCAACCTGACCATTGACACCGCTTCTGCTGCCGAGCGGTTTTCAGACTCGGATGGCCCAGTTAGCTTGCTACCGTCACGATATCTTGGTTTCTCCTCAGCACTCTCCGAGTCCGAATTGGTTGCTAGCCAATCTCAAGACTTGCACACACCCTCCGAGTCGCATCTGCTGCCCGAGCATTGCATTCCTTCATGTTTTCAACTTCTATGACTGTCTCTGACTTGACACATCGACACTGCTTCCCGGGCCATCAATCAGTGATATTCAGCCGACTTTTACTACGGCTACTTCTCTGGCTCGGTTGCAACTCGGAGTGCCAGATTTCAAGGCTTCCAGTTGTGCATGCTCTGCGACGAGTCAAGAACAGCATTGTTAAACCAATAACTGAGTTAATCTACTATACAATAGTTAGTCCATAGTACATTCGTTGTATGATCTTTGCGGCATCATTGACTTCGATGTGATCAATGCTTTATTTCAATTGCCTTCATTGGCTCGGTGCCTGTGAGCTGTGGAAGGCTGGATCTACCAGAGGTTAGTTTTCACAGTTCTATATGACATCGGGTGATCTGTCTGATCATTGCTTTCTGACTACTGTCGGCCATACACCATACATAGGATTCCAGATACATAAGATTGTGCTTTAGAGCGCAATCTTATCAGTAAACTCTCCGAGTCTCTGTTGTGTAAATTATCGACAAGTGTGACACAAACCCTATTCTCAGTTTACTTATCAGTTGATCAAATGAGGTGAAACATCAATTTCGGAACATGATGCCAAGCTGAGTAAGACGTAAATGATTTTGGAGAATTGTTTGAGGGCTTGTCAGTGGTTGCAAAATTCACACGTTAAATTTAAAAATTCTATTTCATCAGTGGCAACCATCAACTCACCAGCGCTCGGGACATTTTGCTCCGCATGTAGACTACCGAACATCAGACAGGCTGTCTACATGCTGAGCAAATGATCCAAGCGCTCGAGGTTCAGTGGGACTTCACTCCACCGATTTGATGTGTATAAGACCACTCACTGTTGTGGCATCTGACCCGCATTTCCCTGCCCCGCCATTATGCCTGTGCACTCTATCATTACTTTTCTTGTCTCTTCCCATCCACTGGTTGCCAACAAAACACGGGAGTGATATTGTAAGTGGCTACTACTACTCTGAGGATTCATCGACTCGAGCTGACGGTCGGAATTGAGATGTGAGCTGTGATATCGATTCACGAAGTTCATCGGCGTCGGCCCTCTGCCTTCGAGGTAAGTAGAAGCCTGATTAATGATTACACGTGATCGTGTCCTGATTGGATTGTGCTACAGAGGACGCGTTGTGTGTCTCACGTCTCGATTCTACCTGCGCCGCTTGCCTACTACTTTTGGGCCAGTATGTGTCGGAAGCTAGACACGACCATCGTCAAGGGCAGCAGTGAATGGGCTCTGACACCTTTTTCGCTGGTGTGCGCCGGACCCTGATCGAGGAGAACGGTCACAGTGCTGGTTTGCGATCGTAGTGTGATCCCTTGCTGGCACGCCGGACGACCCGTCGACGATCAGACATTTAACACGCCTGCCTGTAACGGACGACATTGTTGCTGGGCCCCGCGGACCGTCGGTCACGTACTACGATACCCGGGCCATTTTATCTCGTACTGCAGTGAGGCCCGCCGTCAGTTGCAAACGACAGAGATCTGAGGTGTCGGGTAGCATGGTGAGTATTAATATTGTGTTCTATTTGGATTTTGTTGAGGATGGCCGGACTGACATCTTATCTAGATTTGTGCGTGTGGATTGACATCGAATGGACGCGCACAGATGTCAATGGACGACAGCAAGGAAGGTCATGGCATGTATGTTTCCTCCGATATCCACTCAGTCGGCGGCAGCTAATATTGGATCTTGTGGTACCTGTAGTGTGCATATGAGACCGTACGCGTCGTCAGAGCGTGCGTGATTCTCAGGCCTCAGCCGGTCCATCGTTGAGCGACCGGACGGCCCCAGTGAAAGTGGACGGCATCCGTCGACTAGTGGTCTGTCTCCTTCGGTTGGGGAAACGACGGGCACGTTCACCGAGTATGAATGAACTGGACGACTGGACGGCTATCTCAGGACGTGACCGGACGACAGATGCATCTCTAACACTACCATCCCGGACTAGTCACGGACCGTCAAAATACGCAGGGTCCTCAGGCCTCGTCCCGTCCATCGTTCAGCGAGTGGACCGTCTCTGTCAAAGTGGATGGCATCCGACAGCCGACAGTCTGTTCCTTGGTCACCTAAGCGAACGATGAGCGCGTTCGCTGGGTGGGGGCGAACCGGACGACAGGACACCTGGCTGGCTATCTCAGTACACGACCGATGTATGTCTGTCAGTACGATGCCGGACCGGTCACTGCGAGCAGCCTGAGGGGAGCAGACCGCGTCCGCTGGTAGGATGATTGCTGTCAGCAAAGCAACGCGGTACGAACCGGCGCTCGGATCCGTATCCGGATCTGGATGGGAGCTCGACGTTTACTGAACGCGAGATGCGAAGAAGTAGGTGCGTTAGTTCACGTCCTCTCGTGCTGGAGCTGACTGTCTCCTGTCTCGATTTGACAGCGCACGTGTGCCGTCTACGACTCGTGTACCTTGCAGTGCACGCGTTCATTGGAGGCCGAGGCGAGGATCAGCAGCGGCATCTCCTGCCGTGCGAGCAGCTCTCAATGGACGCTGTTCGCGCGTCCGCTTTCCTCACGTGCATGGTGGACCGGACAGAACGACCAGACGACGTGGATGGTGGATGGCGTGGGAGAGCGACATGAACATCGAGTGAGCATCGAGAAGGGCGACAGGCATCACATTCGATTTTCACGGGCAGTCGTGCTATATACGGGTCTGCGCCCGGCGGGTTGGGACTCGCGCCATATCGGCCGTTCTACAGTACGTTCTTTCCATGTCTTGTCCTGTGAGTGCGGAGCTGACTGCTATGATTGTGTCAGAGTCCTCTCGCCGCTTGCACTATAGGATCCGCGCGATGTTGTACGGTACGTTCTTTCCGTCTGATACCCTGCTTGCGCCGGGAGCTGACTGCTGGAATTGCGCGTTCCAGAGGTCGCTGAACGGACGAGGTGGCTGCCGGACGGCGCGGGATAGCTACGCGAACGTCAAAAGAGCATCGAGAATGGGAAAGGGAGCACATTCGATTATTAGGAACACTTGTGACGTAGGATGCGCGCGATGTTCTAGATCTACGGTACGTTCTCTCCATCTGCCTGCTTGATTCCGCGTTCCAGAGGTCTCTCCCCATCGCCAGTCATAGACCCGCGACGTCCACATCAGCCCCGGGCCAGAGAAGACGGATGTCGCGTTCCTAAGGTCTTTATCCGCCGCGGCGCCGCCTGGTCCCTGTCGCGACGTCCACGGCTGCTCAGTCCAACTACATTTCGCACATCGGGAACGAGTTGCGTTCGAATAGACGCGCCAACCGGATCCGCGGACATTGGACGGCGGTGATCTGTCGCGAGCGCCACAATGGAAGGCTGCTTGCATCGCGCGCGGCATCGCCATATGCCCCGATATGGGTATATTGCGACGTTTGGCGGAGGCGGAGTCTCCGCGCGTGAGGGGCAGCGGCTTATTTTCGAGTTGCTGGACTCAGCTAGGGAGATGGTATAGGGCTGACAATGTACGGGGTTGATGAGCAACAAACCGACAAGGAAGGGGAGGGGTTGGTGAGCAACGAACCGACAGGAAGGGGAAAGCATACTTTCGATTTTTCGCTGGACATGCACGCGTGCTGACTTCAACAAATATATTTCGTCGTATGTACACGGATGGTAGCTACGCCGACACACGATGCCCTCCGCTACGGCACCAGTAGGCTCAAGTGCTTCTGCCCCGGCATCTGCATCTGCATCGACGGCTGCGCGAGGGCATCGTCTGGAACATCGGGGACGGCGACGGCTGCGGCTGTGGCTGCGACTGCGATTGCAACTGCTGGCCGAACGACGACTGTGGTTGGAAGGTCGGCGTCCCGAAAGGCGCCATCGACGACGGCTGTGTCTGCTGTCCGAACATCGCGCCCATCCCGCCTACGCTGTTCCCCGTTGGCAAGGGCTGCGCGGCGAACGCATTTGGGCTGGGTGCCGGGAATGGACCGGAGAAACCGAGCCCTACTTGGGACTGAGAAGAGAAGGGCTGGGGCGCGGCTGCACCCGTACCCATGCCCCCGTTGAACGTGAGCCCCGTGTTCAGGCTCATGCTGCGTCCGAAGCTACCCGCCATCTGGCCCGAGGCCATCGAGGACGAGAACGGCGCACTCGGGCTCGCCGAGAGGGCGCTGTAGGTATTCGCTGTCTGCGGATACGGATTACTGGTCATTTGGGCAGAAGGCTGTGCTACCGATGTCGGAGGCTGGGCGTTGGAAGTGTACTGGAGGGGGAGGGTGGAGGTGGTGGAGGACTGCAGGGACATAAGCGTGTTCCAATTGGAACTGCTCATTCCCGACGCTTGCGATTGAGACTGCGGAGTGTACTGCGATGGCTGGGATTGCTGGGTATATGTTGTGGGAGAAACGGAAACGGGCTGCGATACCGACCTGAATTGCGACTGGGGCAGAGAGCTCGATGTCACAGGAGACGTCGAGACAGCAATAGGCGCTTTGGGTGGTACGGGAGGTGGGGCACTTGATGTCGACGCTACTGTCTCTGTCGGAGCCGAGGCAGGGTTCTGGAGAGGCGCGGTCTGCGCGCGAAGAGGCGGTGCGGCGGGGACTTTGCTTGTCGCAGATCTTGATGGCCCGAGCACGGCGGCGACTTGGGCTGAGCGACTGACGAACGATCTGAACTCGTACTTGGCTGAAAAAATCACAGTGTGAGCTGACAGAGCTGGCCGGCAATTACAGGCAGTGATGGCATTGACAGGGTTTGATCCCGGGTCAGACCTCGTCAATGGGGTCAGACCCTTTGACCTTTGACCCAGGGTCAGAGTCAATGCGTGACTTATTAGAGCACGTGCGCTTTGGGTCTATGGCAGGAGCGCCGAACTCGGGAGTCGGATGGCAGGCCGCGCGAGGCCGCGCGCTAGCTGTTGACCTACCGGCGTCGAGGTCACACATTGATGATTGACCCCGGGGGTCAATGGGGTCAAAGGGTCAGGGGGTCAGGCATTGACCCGCACACCACTGACATTGATTTGCAGGGCATGCTCACAGCGTATGTACTTTTCAAGATCGCTGTCCCTCTCTGAGTCGATCATGTTGGTCGGAGGGGGATGACGGGTCTCGTCTGGGTTGTGATGAGCATTAGATTTGATGTTGCCGATATTTCTCATGACCTGGGACATATCTAGCGTGTTAGCGTACGCATCCATGGCTATCGGGCCGCACCGACCTCCACTTGGTCCTTCGTCCACGTATCCATAGTCAGGCTCTTCCTATGAAGTTGCAATTACATACTATAAACGCGCTGACACTGATGGAAACATACACTTTGGAGATGTGCGTTCCCATCTTGCGATGGATACTGGCACAGTTCATGCTGTACGAACGACATCATCAAGCACAGCCCAGCAGCGCTCAAACCACTTGAACACGCACCAGATGAAAATACCCAGATTATGCGACGCCCATCGCGGATTACGCGCCTTGCAGTCTGCACAGACATCTGCAAATCCGTATTCGAGCCATGAGCGAAAGGTGAACGGATATATTCACCCGGAGTGCTCGCCATTTCCAGGTTGGCTTGCGAGCTCGAGGAGGGCCCGTTGGTTCCGTTCTGCTGTGATCTTGTTCATCCCGAGAGACATGGTGTTTGAACACAGAGGGCAGTTGTGTGGATAGATTCGAGGATCGACCCACGACACCGAGGGAGACTGGAGACTTGATCAGGACCCCGGCTAGTCCTGTTCGATCTTGGATCGAGAAGTTACCTGATAAGATAAGTGGTCATTCTGTGCAAGACGAGATGCACACTGAGACGTAGTCCTCACAGCATCTAGTTCTTTCCCTCCATTGATATCTTGCCTTAGTCGATTCAGCCATGAGCTCTGAACAGCAACTTCGCGCCTTCATAGCCCGGCATCGACTTCTCTTGGGCAAGGAGCGCGTAGCAGAAGTCGAAAGATCTTCCCTCCTACTCTCGAATTGCGGACCGAAATTACTAGAGCAGAAAGGACTGGCCTTACTTGGACTGGGTATTGCTAGCGTGAACATTGGATTAGGTGGAAAAACGTGCGATTCCTACTTATGAAACGTGCACTCAAACTGATAATATAGAAGGGCTGCCCATGCAGACTGGTAGAGCTCGAGAGACCTGCCGCCTATCACTCGACGCCAGTATTTCCGCCGCATACATTAAGGTAGCAGCAATGTCTTCTACCGAATACATCCTCTTGATTATGATACATTTGACAGACCGGGCGATCTTGCACGTATTGAGGAGAACGCCACAGAGGGTTCCGGCCGCAAGAAGATCAGTAAAGGCAAAAAGTCTGAGGTGGCTGATGCGTCGCAGCGCAGAGCGGCGGAGGGGGTCGTCTATAAGGTATCCTGGCTCAAACAGTGAACTATGCGGGCCTAACATCTCGTGAGGTGTCAGACGTTCGTATCGTCGTAGCAGTCGATGCTTCGGAGTCCAGCACAGATGACGTCGATCTGCCAGAGCGCTGTAGGGTAGTCAAACTGGCGAACAGTGTGACCTACGACAGGTCGGTATTACCGCTCGTTCTACCATCATCCCAATCTCACAGGTATCTAGGATGGACAAAGCATTAGATCAACTGGAAAAAATAGTACTTCCAGACTCCAACAACTCAGTATGTCACCTTATAGGCGTACTCGTTGCAGGATCTGATCGTATTATCAGACAAACGACAAGTTTCTGCCACAGCTCACCCCATTAGTTCGGGTGCTAATGGGCATGAGCGAACCTTCCGAACGCATCGCTATCGGAGGTATCACGTTCTTTGATGGTAGTTTGAACCCTAGTCAACAAGAAGCCGTGCGATTCGCTATGGAATCCCCAGAAGTAGCATGTATCCATGGACCTCCGGGTAAGCATCACAGAGTGGCCAGCCCGAGAGGTTTGAGTCGCAAACGAACTGAACCGTGCAATCCCATTCAGGCACAGGAAAGACGCATACCCTGATAGAGATCATCCGCCAGCTGACCACAGTAACACCTTACAACGCCAAGCCACTCCGCCTGCTTATTTGCGGCGCATCTAACCTCTCAGTAGACAACATACTGGAGAGGCTTCTCGCTCTGCCAGCGCCGCAGAGTGGAGATGGGTTGAAGGTAACACGTCTGGGCCACCCTGCGCGCGTGATGGCACACGAGGGCGTGTTAGACGCAACTCTCGACGCCAAAGCCAATCGTAGTGATCAGGTGAGATCTAGTCTCTTATGGATCGTTGTGTGTGCCAATGCTTCCTTGTGTACGCTTCACGACAGGCCGCATTGGCAAAGGATGTCAAAAACGAGCTTGAAGCTGCGCTGGCTTTGCTGACAGGAAAGGGAAAGGGAGGGAAGAGTAAAGCACCCCGAGGAGCTGAACGCAAGAAGATGTGGGAGGAGGTCAGAGCGCTCCGGAAAGAGTCTGTCTTTCTACTGCGATTTCTCAGCTTGGAAGCTCATGTCGTGTGCCTCGTAAGGTATCGGCAGCGCGAAGGTGGTGTGGTCGAAACAGTTCTCAGTGAATCACAGGTCAGTCTCTGAGAGGCCATAGTATCATAAGCAAAGGATTTAACCCTGCGCTATAGGTTGTGCTCGCGACTTGCCACTCCGCCGGCGGTAGACAACTACGTAGCCATCAATTCGATGTAGTTATTATTGACGAAGCGACTCAAGCGCTCGAAGCGGTTTGTCATTTCACTGATGGTTCGTGAATATCACCAGTGCTCACTCGTGTCGTTTGCAGGTCTGCTGGATCCCTATATTTAAGGCAAAGAAGTTGATTCTCGCAGGAGACCCGATGCAGTTACCGCCGACCATCCTTGCCGTAGAAAAGAAGACAAAAGACAAGCTCACCGCTCGTAGCAATAAATCGTCAACACTACGAATAACGGTCAATACAATCACTCAGGATTCTCAGTTGCAAAGGGGCAGCGAGCTTCCTCCGGGAGAGCAGCCTGTTGATGGGGTAACGACGGAGCCAGATCCTGAATCCAAACCAGAGGAATCAGACAGTAGTTCAGACGAAGCTCAGTCTGTAGCAGGTGACTCAGAGAGCCCTTCGGAACGCAGTCTGTCTGCCAAAGCACAGCCACCAGTGTCAGGTAAGAAACAGGGGAAGCGCAAACCACAAGGTCTCCGTCCGCCTCGCTCTCTGGAGACGACGCTATTCGACAGGCTCGAGAAGATGTACGGATCAGACATCAAACGCATGCTGAATGTGCAATATCGGTACGTTCTCCGCATCAGTAAAACTCTGGTTGTGCGCATAGCAACGTAAATGAATTTCCTTTGATTGCTCCCTTTACCAGCATGCACGCACAGATCGCTGCATTCCCCTCAAAAGTCATGTACCAATCCAGGCTCACATCCCACTCATCAGTCGCCGCACACTTATTGAGCGATCTTCCGAATGCGAAAGCCGAAAACCAAGACGACGAGAAGGAGCTATTGAGTACCCCGGTTGCATTCTTCGACACAGCGGGGTGCGAGTATTACGAGAGAATTGAGGGAGATGCAGAAGAGGGCAGTCGGTGCAACGAGAATGAGGCTAGCGTAGTCAAGAACTACATCGATCAATTGGTACGCTTTTATCATCGCTGGTTGTCCCTGACTGGCATATGCTTATATTCTCTTATGCATGTAGGTAGGAGTGGGCATATTACCTTCGCAGATGGCGATCATTACTCCGTAACTAATACCTTTCGTCGTTCATCTCTGATAGCCTGACGATGCTCCATAGCTACCAGGCGCAGGTATCCCTTCTGACGTCTCTCCTTCGACCGGTATATGGACCGGATCTAGAAATCGGAACCGTTGACGGGATGCAAGGACGTGAAAAAGAGGTGGTCATCATTAGCCTGGTGCGAAGCAACGAGAAGGTCAGTTCCGTTATCTTAGCGCTCCTATCCTCATCCGTACCTCTCAATTGACCTGCCAGAGGGAGGTCGGATTCTTGAAAGACAAACGGAGACTGAACGGTGTGTCCTGCCACTTTCTACTTCCCGACGCCCGCATCTGACTGGTGTTGCATTCAGTTGCCATGACGCGAGCCAGACGCCACCTGGTATGTCCAAAATACGTTCGTGTCCGTCACAAAAACTGACAACAACATTAGTGTATCGTCGGCGACTCGTCGACTCTTCAGCATGGGGGCCGATTCCTCAAAAGATGGATGGTCTGGTTAGAAGCTCACGCTGACGTGCGGTATGCTGGATTAGAGTGATGTTTGCGATCCGAGCACCCGGAAGCAAGGGGATCAGCCGAGGGTCCTACATTTCTATGGGGGTCGCCGCAGAACATGCGTAGATCTTTGCAACTTTGCAGCTTTTTTTTTCAATATTGACGCGATATGCTGTCGGATCACAGACTTTTCTGTTGTGTTGAACTGGAAGCTTGAAGGTGTGTCCATCCTACAGAAGGCATGTTCAACGTCTTGCGTGCATACCAAACGTCGTTAAAAGACCTTCTGACGACATGATCAAAAATCATCTCAGTGTCGCTTCCATGGGCACGCAGAAGGGGAAATTCATCACTGGGTTGTATTGCAGACTTAAGAGACGACTAGGATAGCTGATGGAACGGTTTGTACAATGCGCAGCGAATATTTAGCGATAAACAAGAATGTGATTCGCAAAACCTAGGAACAAAGAAAGACGACTGAGTGAGGGATGTGACGGGAACGAGAAGAAAAGTAATATCACTACAGAAATGGAACTAAGGCCGACCGACCGAAAAAGTGAGAAGGGAGCTGTACGATAGTTTTCCGGTAATGTAAATGCAAGCGCCGTATCACATCCGTGATCGGCGGCCTGCTAAAGTCCTGGCGGCCAGCCAGCCGAGATGACAATGGCAGAGTCGCAACATGTATCGAGCGAGCAGTGCCACTGGCGAGCGGAACAAAGAGCGGCTTTCGGTGTGGCTTATTCAGTGTGCGCAGTCAATACATCGCGAGAGTCCGAGGACCGGTCGGCAGCTGGGGCGAACGGCTCGGCGTTAGGGTGTCGGGGCCACGAAACAGTCAGCATGCCTTCGCTGAGCGCGGCCTGCACTTGCTCGGCCTGCGGGGGCAACGCCATAGTCAACATCTGCAGCGATGGGGGAAGGGGGCAGCAAAAAGCACGTACATGTGTGCCCGGCGGGAGTGGGAGAGCGCGGCGGAACATGCCATACTTGATCTCCTGTGCAGTGTATCCTCGCGGCAGACCTGACGCCTCGGGGCGGGCCACCGTGGCCGCTCCTTCGTCGGCTGGGGCAGACGGCGAGCGAGAAGGCGCGAGGCTCCGGAAACGCCGCTCTCCCTGGATGAGAAGCTGGTCGTCCTCGATGCGCACGGAGAGGTCCTCCTGCTTCAGGCCTGGTAGCTCCAGTAGGGCCACTATCCGCCCGGTCGACAGGTCGTCGCACATGTCCATTCTGCGCGCACGGTCAGCCCCGTGGACGTATAGCACGACTGTAGAAAAAGCTCACCTCGGCTGGTATGTGCGAGGGCCAGCGATGGGCGTATTGGCCGGCTGCCGAGCGCGGCGCCTGAGGAGAAGTTCCCTGACGAAGGTCCGAGCCAAGATGCGGTCCATGGCGCGAAAAGCGTGCTCGTCGTTGCCCGGCAGCTGGTGAAGCCTTGCCATCTTGTGCTTGCTGCAACTCGTAGCGACAATAGTCATAGAGGAGGAGGAATAAGACGAGTGTGTGTGTAGAGTAAGAGGCGGGCGAAAAAATCGAGTGTCGGACGCGCCACTTGTTCCGAATTTGAAGGGCTTATATACGCCCGAAGTGACTCGATCAGCGGCGTTGTGGAGTGCTAAGCCCCGGGAGATGCCCCCCACCCCAGGCAGTCAGAAAAAAAAACATAATGCAGATGACTCGGAATCAGCCCTCGGGCGAGTGGTAGCAGCGTGGCAGGCGGTGCTGAGGCGGCATGTCGCGGGCTCCTCGACATCCCTCTCCTGCACCGCAGTCCACTGTGTCACTGCCAGTGCCAACCCAGCCAACCCGCAGTCGAAGCGGGGAAACTTTATCTCACGTGCCTCACTCGCCAATAGCCTGCAACCGAACCTGACCCGCCAAATGGCTGTGCGATGCGACGTCGGCTCGCAATTAATGCACGATGCTGCATAAGCATTCCGCTCTATGGGCGATGCAGCGCCGGTTTATTATGTGACGCTGATTCGTAAACTTCACCCCAAGCAGTGAATATGAACGCACGGAGCCTGACGTCTGTCTGACATACCGCGGTACTACACAGGCCTATCAGAAATTTCATTCATCGTTACCTCACTACACATCATATTTGAACATCTATTGCTACCTCCGAGGCCAGCGGGTACGGCGAAGCGTGACTTCACAATCAATGTCGCAACTGTGCACCAAACAATGCCCATGAGTCATGTTCCCGGATCCAAAATAAGGGAATTAGACAGCCACAGATGTCAAGAAGAGTCAATAGAATCACAGGGATATTGCAGTCATCATCCATTGACTGATCGAGATCAGGCATTGGATATCCTGGGTAGTCAGTTAGACGAGAGTAGTCCGTGGGTAAATATACATATCGGCTTTGGGGCTTCTCAGCTATTCGTGTTCTGTTCTATTGTGCCACATATCTCTTGCCTCCTTAGTCCCCTGTGAGTCACTTCGCCGAATAGCATCACGCTACATGGCAGAAACCTCGAGACAGCCCAAGACACATACCGCGTCGCACGAGACCAAGTCATATGCACCGCGAACATCATTGCGAAGTCAGGGGCCGGGTCAGTCAAGACTCGACACCAGGACCTCTCAGAGGCCCACAATAGATCAGTCGCCACGTCATGGGATAGCGTTGATAAACATACATATCGGGTCAGGGCTTCCCAGCTATTCGTGCCCCTTTGCATTGTGTTCAAATCTCGACCAAATACCCTTGCCTCATTGATCTCTGCGAGTCACTCACCGACTAGCACACGCTATCCAACAGTCCAAGACACCAAAACGGCTCACCACGGTACAAAGGGGAAAACATGCTGTTGTGTCACATACACGGACCACGTCGCACGAGACCCAGTCATCCCTGCCAATATCATTCTGGAACTCAGGAGCCAGGAGGAACAGACTCGACAGCAAGACTGCCCAAGGACCTACAATAGAGTCAAATGACTGGTCACCACATCATGAGATGGCAGCAACACCCCAGCAGTTCCCCCACACAGCATCATGATTGAAGAACGAGCCCTGAGCCCTGAGCAGCGAGGTACCCCTATTTGCCAGGTGTGTCGGAGCCGAAGGTCGACTCAGCGAACAAGGGTCGACGCAGCGAGCAATGCGACGGTCAAGTCGAGCACATGCGCGTTGCCGGCCGAAAACGCGTCTGAGTCCGCACAGCGTGAGACGCCGACGTCCAGAGATCAGTGGATAAATTTGAGAGCCCCAGTCGGACGAGGGACAGGGATGCCTTCCATCCCTGCGGCTCGGCTCCGCGCCGTGGAACTGGCTGCGCAGGTCGCGTGAGATTGATTTTCGGCGAGAATAATAACGGCTAAGAAGCGCGAGTTTGGGCAAAATCTGGACATGTACAGTGGACAGCAAAATGACACTTGAAGCGTCCGGCACAGTGCTGTACCTGCTGGAAGTTTGAAGGAAGGGTTGACGATTGTGCTAGAACTGTCCAGACTCTAGGGGGTACAGTGTTAGTGGTCGACGGTGGAAATGACTAACCCCGCATCCCCTGCTCGCCTAAAAATCACCATCATCTACAACATGAAACAGGAATATCGCAACCAGTGCACGGTCGGTCGGTCGGTGAGTCGGTAACCCACCTTTAGTCCGTAAAAGGCGCACGAAGTCCCCCAAACCCGCCGTTGACTGCTACCCACTGTCAGCCACAGGCGCCACACGCAACGCCCAAGAGTGGTGGCCGAGCCCGACATCTATTGCATCGCACATTCCATTAGTCATTGACAGTCCGGAGTTGAAAGAGAAATGTCAACTTACCTAAGTGGAAACAGGAGTCAATGTTGGAATTTCCAGTATCTATGCTCGGTACATATGGATCACGTGACCTAGGATAGTATTTACCTCGATTATTCGTACTCGATTCCTTACGTGTTTGCTGGCGTAGTCCAGTTCAAGCACGGATATATTTCTTCATTCTGTGGCTCCCGGCTCAAATCTAACACAAACACGTCCCGGATAGCGACCGGCACCAACGCTAGAGTACTATCGGGACCACAGCAAGTCGTAACTCGACTGATCTCGTTGATCAAAGCCCCGCCAGTACTCGCGGGCACCGAACGAAGACCTCACCATCTGGTGGCACCACCCACACTACCGAAAACCCCATCGCGACCACCACCAGCTGCGACAGAGGCACTCGAGCCAATAGAGCCGAGAGGCGTCCCAAAGAGACCGCCGACGCATAGCGCGGAACGAGACTCACGGAGACAGCCGGGACTCGTCGTGCGCCGGAGAGACAAGCCAAATTGGCGTCCTCACGGAGAGAATGCTAGGGAGGATATGGTCAGCACAGGAGGAGACTGGAGGAGAGGATCGGGCACAGATAGGTTGGAGGAGGAGAGGAGAGCACGACGAGCAGAGCACATCCCGAAACGAGGAAACCGCCGCCGTACGTTGTCACGAGCAGAGCTATTCCCGAGATTCCGAGCGCGGCACCTCTGACCACTTGCCGATGGCGAGGGCAAGTGCCAACACTTAAAACAATCCGAGGAGAACGCCTCCGTAGACATTCCGCCAACATCCCTTACTCCGAGAGGCACCAAGACCTCATCGTAGGCACTTGCGCGGATCATGGGGACATCGCGCAGCCCCACCAAGACCTCATTGAAGGCATTTGCGCAGATATCGGACGTCGCGCACCCACTTATTCACCTTTCATTATTCCGACAACTCAACCACTCCGATGCGATCATAACGATCAGCGCATCAACCCGCTCGCCAACTTCCGCTCTGGAGGACCACATGTGTCTGCCAAAGGGTAACACTCGGAGATTTCACGTATGGTTTGAGGGGGTGATTTCACTCTTTTTATATGTTCATTTTCTGGAATATTTCCTGCTCACCAGTTTATATTTCCCTTCGCATATCAACTGAGGGGTGTGTTGGAATTTCCAGTATCTATGCTCGGTACATATGGATCACGTGACCTAGGATAGTATTTACCTCGATTATTCGTACTCGATTCCTTACGTGTTTGCTGGCGTAGTCCAGTTCAAGCACGGATATATTTCTTCATTCTGTGGCTCCCGGCTCAAATCTAACAGTCAAACGAGTGGCCTCGAATGGCGTTTAATGGACAGTTCTTCCCTCAGGCAGTACTATCATGGTCACCGTGAAGATGGACTCTGTCTAGACGCAAGCGGCTATGTTCCAAGTAGTAATGTATAGTACTTTACAGTACAGGCTGAAGTGACAGACGCCTGTGCCACTCGGCGAGTCCGAACGGCCGGTGAGGGCGCCGGCTTCGGGGAGCAGCCACAGGCCGTCCGGCGTCTGGTGGACCGACAACCTCGGCTACGCTCTAGGCTTGCACTAGCCACAGCACATGTGAACAGCAAATTCTCGCAGAGGCACTACACTTAGAGAAACTCGGACTATACCTATCTGCAAGTCGTGCAGCAAGCCTATAAACCAGTTTCGTATTTGATCCTGAAAACACTAGCGGGCAGGAGGCATGAGTAAAGTCGTCTTCGGTATGTCGTACAGTTGTCGCTGTTTGGACAGACCCAATGACAATGCGCAAGTCGGGAATGTCCCATACAATATGGGGGAGGTAATTACAGAAGTCTGTATTCCATTGTCTTATAGATCCAATCATCACCTGTTCTAGGAGCAACTCATCGACGTCTTCAAGTCGGTCGGGCAAGTTGTGGGCTTTAGGTATCGTTTCAGCATGCCTGTGTATAAACGAGTGGCATCCAGGGCTCACGAACGATCGTGTATCGTGTAGGCTCGTCTTTGACAGGGATACGGGAAAGCCGAAGGGCTACGGCTTCTGTGAATTTTCGGGTACAGCCGTCTTTCGCTTTTTGAGATGCACGAGTGCGTTTATGTCTGACTCACAATATGACAATGGTACCTTTCTCCCCGCAACTTCAACAATGTCCCACCATTTGTGATTCATCAATCCACTGCCCGCAAAAATTGGGCTGTCGACTTGCAAATGTCCGATCAAATTTCCCGTCACCGGTTTTTTGCTGCAATGACCCACTGCCAACAATGCCTATGTTCACTGTATGCGTTCAACCTGACCACCTGTACAAAAACGATATGCTCTCGTCAATCCAATGCCCGCAAAATCCGGCTTGCGCATGTCCGATCAAACGTCCTGCCACCGGTTCTCCTGCAATGGCTCAATTCCGACAATGGATTTTGTTTCACGTATGCGTCCAACCTGTCCATCTGTGCAACAACGGCACGCCTTCAACAATGCACTCACTCGCCCATTGTGCACAAATTTGACGGCAACTTGGCACATTCAACGCGCGCCGACTATAAAATCACATGATGTTTGCACTATGTCTGGCGTGAAGATCATGAAACTGCAATGTCCGCCGTCCGGAACTTGAACGGCCAGGAGCTCGGCGGGCGGCCCCTCCGAATCGATCTCGCCGACTCCGACCCGTTCCTTGAAGGCAAGACGACCGTGCGCGGCGAGCTCGTCGACGGCGGTGAGACGCGCGCGCAGTGGCGAGAAAGGGAACGCGATCGATTCCCGGACGACTACAGAGGGACACCCTCGAAAAGCGCCGACCCAAACGCGTTTTTGCAGAGCCTGCCGCCTGGCATACCTGTCCCTCTTGGCTCGACGTCGTTGGATACCATTAGCCAGATGCTTGCGACCACGAATCCTAGCCAAATTTTGGAGGTCCTGGCGCAGATGAAGGTTTGTCTGAGGCTATTATTGCCTGACGTGTGCATCATACGAGTGAAAACGTTTTCCGTCATGCAGGCTTTCGTGATCACACACCCCGACCAAGCACGAGCATTGCTCGTCGCGCATCCGCAACTCGGCTACGCGCTCTTCCAGGCCCTCCTACTCAATAATATCGTCGACCCGGCGATCCTCAAGGTAAGGATCCGCCACTGATCGACCATCTCACAAGGATCATCTCACGAACCCTCCACTCCAGCGGATGCTCCAAGCAACAAGCGCGTCTGTGCCCACACAACCGCAATCGCAGCCACAGCCTCCGGCGCCGGCGCCCTACGCGCAAGCGCCCCCGCCCATGCAACACCCACAGCCAGCCTTCAACCCCGCAATGGCGGTGCCACACGCCCCCGTTCATCACGCAACACCGCCCATTCCGCCGCCAGGTGCAATGTACCAGCACCCCCCGCCGGCGTCGCACATGCCGCCACCAGCGCAACCCGCGCCTTATTATCGGCCTCCGCCCCCTCCCCAACCGCAGCCCGTCCCACAGCAGGCTCCGCAGCCTGCGATGCCTGCATTTGATCCTGCTCAGAGGGTACGTTCTGTGGCTCGCTGCAGTACCACCTGGGGTTAAGCGCTAATCCCAAACCTTACTCCCATAGGACATGTTGATGCAAGTCCTCAGTTTGACGGAAGCGCAAATTAACTCTCTACCTCCAACGGAGCGCGAGCAGATTCAACAGCTCGTGCGTTGTTTTCCTCGTCTAATACCGTCCAATATGCTTATTGTTTTGCGTCAATGCAGCGCAAGCAATTTTTGGGAAGCATTTCGGTCTAGGTATCTACAAAAGGTTTACTCAGTACGAGGACATTCGACACATGCATTGTATCATAGCTTTCTTTATTGTACACGCTTGGCAAGTAAAAGCATCCGAAGCGAGGCGTAAACAAGCCGATGGAAGTCAGTAACCCCTACATGCCTGCATGAATTACTCTAGTTCATTCTTCAAGCTCCTGCTATGCTTCAACGTCACGAGCTTCCGCAGGATCTCATCAAGAGGCACCATCTTTCCCTTTGCTTTTGTACCAACGTCATCGCGGTTGCGTACATTGACGGAGCGGTTGTCGAGCTCTTCTTGCCCGACGACTAGTAGATAGCGACATCGAACATTGACAGTCAGTAGACGTCATTATAGCATTGTGGCAAGAGAGAACCATACCGAGAATAAAGTTGTACTGTGCGATCTCGCCATTGCGAATCTTTTTCGGCAGTGTGTTCTCGCCGTTGTCGACATCAGCGAAGATCCCTAGATCGGATAGTTTTTGTGCGACTTCAGACGCATACTCTTTCTGCAATGGATATTATCAGTACAGGCGAGTATCCACTGTTCTGAGACGGGAGAACTAACGTATGGAACAGCGACGGGAACAACTAGAACCTGACGAGGAGAAAGCCAGAATGGCCTGACAGCAGAAGATATCAGTCTCGTCAGCAGCGCGACTTTCACCATATATCTCACCATTTCCCGGCGAAGTGCTCAGTGATGATGGCAATGAATCGTTCCAGACTACCCAGGATCGCACGATGGATGATGACGGGCCGGGACGGCGCCTTATCCGCGCTGGCAGTGTCGTCGGCACTGCGGTACTTCAGGTTGAATCGTTCAGGGAGCTGGAAGTCAAGCTGGATGGTCGCGCATTGGAACGAACGGCGCAGCGCATCACGGATGGTGATGTCGATCTTCGGGCCGTAAAACGCGCCATCCCCAGGGTTGATCTCCCATTTACCCGGATATTGCTTTTCCAGAGCCATCTTCAATTGCTGGATGCGAGGGAGAGCGAAGTCAGGGCTGGAAAAGCGGAAGGAGCGGCTCAGGCTTGGTCACTCACGTTCTCGGCTTCGTTCCACGTCTCGATCGTGCCCAGGTAGTTGTCAGGCCGAGTGGAAAGCTCCAGATGGAAATCGAACCCAAACAGACCGTAGATATGCTGCATGAAATCGAAGAGATACCCGAGCTCCTCCTCGATCTGTCATTGAAGCCCATCAGTCAGCATCAGAGGCGGCTGGCTGCGAGCGTGCTCACCTGCGATGGCATGCAAAATACGTGCGTGTCGTCCTGGACGAACCTCCGCACTCGCGTCAGCCCCGTCAGCGCGCCCGAGGCCTCGTTTCGGTGAATGATACCAAACTCGGCCATCCGGATGGGCAGCTCCTTGTAGCTCCGGTCGCGCGAGTCGAAGATCAGACAGTGGCCGGGGCAGTTCATCGGCTTCAGCGCCCACCCCTCCTTCTCAATGTTGAGCGTGAACATGTCGTCCCTGTAGTTCTGCCAGTGCCCGGACGTTTCCCAGAGCTTGCTGTGGTACATGTTCGGCGAGATGACTGCAAACAGGGTCACGAAAATAAGCGAAGGAAGAAGCGAGGCAGTCACCTTCTTGATAGCCTCGCTTGAAGTACTCAGACTGTAAAAGCGAAGTGAGCGATCCGAGAGGACGATTAGATAACGCAGAGTGCGCACCCGCATGAGCTCGACGAGAGTGTTGTAGATCCTGGTGCCGTGTGGCAACCAGAAACAGCTACCAGGACTAAGGTCGTTGAAGAAGAACAGCTCTTGTTCCTGGAATTTCTATTAGCCTACGCGTCAACCAGCGGCCCTAAAGACAGACCTTTCCGATCTTCCTATGGTCACGTCGTGCTGCCTCCGCGAGGAACTCTTTATATTCGGCAAGCTGCTTCTTGTCCGGGAACGAGATGCCGTAGATTCGCTGCAGAGAATCATTGCTCGGATCTCCGAGGAAATACGAGGCGGAGTTCTGCAAGAGCATAGACAGTGAGAGGGAAGTGGGCAAGTGACGCGCATTGATCTACCTTCGTAACCATGAACGCCTTGATCTTGCCCGTGTGAGGGATGTGGGGGCCGACACACAGGTCCACCATCGGCCCACAGCGGTACACGGTGGTCGACGTGCCATCGGGAATCTTCGACTCAATGAGATGTTTCTTGTACTTGTTGTACTACGTGCAATACAGTCAGTCCACACAACCTGCGCGGCAGCTTGAGCATGCAGACTCACGGCGAACATCTCGAGCAGCTTCTCCTTCGAAACGACGAGTCGCTCAAACTTCTGCTTCTCTTTAATCGCCACGTCGGAGAGCTTCTCCAGAGCGGGATAGTCTGCATTTGTGACGACCCTTCACGAAACATTCTCAGTCGAAGGGTTCAATGCGACACCGATAGATCTCACCGTTCGTCGATTGCCATTTCGTAGAAGAACCCTTCCTCCGTGGGCGGGCCAATACACAAGTGACATCCGTAGTGACGCTCCGCGGCCTCTCCCAAGACGTGAGCCGACGAGTGCCAGAAAACGCGCTTGCCTGAAGACTCGGATGAGTGAGAGGCCAGAATATCTCCACAGAAGAACAGCTTGAGCCTGAGAGACGCTCACCTTCCGGATGCTCAAAGTCGAGCAGCTCTAGGGAGCACGAGGCTTCGAGAGGTCGCTCCAGATCCCAGACGTCGCCATTCACCTAGCAGGAGTCAGCGAAGCGCACCACAGTCCCACAAATTCCCCACCTTTGCAATGACAATGCGATCGGCAAGACCCTTCGAGATCTCTTTTGCAACGTCCATCGGACTTGTCTCCCAGCTCGTTCCTTTGCGTTTTGATCCATCTGGCAAGGTGATTTCGATCTCCTGACGAGGCTGCGCTGTGTCCGAAGAAGTCAAGCATGCTCAACACCGCGTAATTTCAATGTACACACATTTTACCCACTCGTCGTACTCGGCTTTCAGTTGGTCGAACATTTTGATACGGTGATCGAAGAACTCCGGAGGAGGTTGCAGCTAACCAGTACGAGTTCAGCGTATGCACACAGTCCATAGTGCATGTACATGCCTCCAATGGTTGGCCAGTGGCCGCGGCACTCTTGTCCTTCTTGTCCTTCGGTTTCTTGCCTTCATTTGCATGGGGACCCTGTAACGCTGGAAGCTGCGCAGGCTGTGAAGTAGACGCGACTGGCGTAGTCATATTAGAGACTAGACGAGCTGTCGAATAGTGATGTCTGCAGGATTGGAGAACGCGGTGGTGGGCTAATGTACAAAGACGAGCTCGATTCAGCACTCGAAGCATGAATTCAAGGCCGAGTCACCAGCCTAGCGCTCAAATGAATCACTCGTCTCTCATGCCGATGAGATAAGATAAAAAGACGAAAGATCAGCCACGCTCGCAGCCTCGATCGGTCGCTCGCTCACGACGCAGCCCGTCTTTCGCCTTCGATCGCGTCCCTTGGAGCTCCCTGCCATTCCGACCGGCCGTTCGCCTCAACAGCCATCTGCTTGCTGCATCTCTCCCTCTATGCGCATGCCTCCTGCCCGTCTCGCATTCACGGCTGCAGCTCATCTCCCTCCGCTTGCCGTCCGCGTACAGGTTAGAGCAGATACTCGACAACGGTCAGTCTTCAAAGCTTCACCGTCCATCTCACGCAGACGCGATAGCACCGTGGTCCTATCATGCACCACCGCGTCCGCTCTACACGCTTGAATCACAACGGGTAGCATGCACGTTCAGCTCCTCATCGCCCGGCTGTAGTGAGCTGACGATATATCTGATCTGTTCCCAGTCGAATACCAGCCACGGACAGTCCTTCCAACACAGCTCCCCTCTGCGTGCGCCGTCCGTTGATCGCGCCATTCGCTACACGTACATACACGAATCAGCCATGCCGTCAGGCACTCACACGATCCCCAGACCACCCTGCCGACAACAACAGCACGCTGTCAAGTCGGGAGCCGTGCAGCGCCCATGTCGAGCCCCGCCGGTCTCTGCTCCCAATCTCCGTCAACATCATCCGTCAAGACTGACTCGTCGTTGCCCCTCCCGTTGCCCCTACGCGCCCCCGCCGTCCGGCTATCCAAACATGAACAATCGAGCTGCATTCTCCGTCCAGCCCGTTGCCCAGTTAAGCAGCGCGCTCGCCTCTTACATGCCTACTCACACTTACAGCACCTCGCGCATGCTGGCCACGAGCTAGCGCATGTCGTTCCGTCTGACAGCGGGGCGGACAGCGCTCGTCCGTTCGACGATCTCGCGCTGTCCGTCGGACTATGGGCGCGGTCCGTGCGCTGACGTTGACGGCGTTCACACCGTCCGGCAGCAGTCTAGCGCCAGCGCATGCTCTGTCTCAATACTGCGAGACTACCAGGGCGGGCTTTCTTCTTACGTAGGTAGACGGTGTTCCTCCCCGCCGTCCTCGAACAGCGCATCTCGTGCTGTCCGGCAGGGAGGTCGGGGGCGGCGTTCATTCAATGATCACACGCCGTCCGCCATGGACTGGGGGCCAGGCATCATCTGTCGGGGGTGGTGCCCGTGGTCTCTGGTCTCGATGGCACACTGCTCCGTTCCAGAGGCGGAGCGGGGTCTACTACCGCGGCGTGTCGGTTGTGCGTGTGGGAGCCGTGCATCGCCGTCCGGCGGACAAAGCATGGGTGCGGATCCGGCTCAAGGAGCGCGCACAGGGCACTGACGACGCTCCAGTCGTCGTCGGAATCGTCGTCTTCTGGACGATGCAGACTGCGAGAGCGCAGGGGCTGTCGTCTATCGCACATCGCCCGGTGCAGCTCGTATGCGGGAACGAGACGGCTCGCGTGCATCCGTCCAAAACGAGTCGAGGCCGTTGGCCAATCAGGCGTCTTGTGGGAGGTACCGACGCTGCACCTGCGGAGCGCATCAACGCGCATGCCCTCGTCGGACGAGGCATGGTGCGAGTGCTTCCCTGGGCGCAAGCGCGCCGACGTCCAAGTCGTCTACTGGACGATCCAGACAGCGCGCGGCCGTCCACCTGAGTCCGCTTACAGAACGGTACGTATCTTAACATCTACTTACTCTTTCGACTGAGCACTCGTGGTGGTTCGGGCGGGTGGCGCACTGCTCGGCAACAGACGGACGATGCGTGTGGGCGCATCCGTCCGCGCCGTCGCTCTGTTACAGGACGCAAAGGTTGACGTCGGACGGCATAGCCGCGGCGCTGCTGTGGGGACAGACGTCCACCCTGCGCTGGATGCGCTTGCCGATCACTCGATGAAAGCGGGGGACCGCGCTGGACGTCTCGCCCAGAGACACTGCAGGCGCGGACGTCTGCGACGCCGTTATGTACCTGTCATGTAGTCTACACGAATAAAGTAGCAAACATATATCTGTTCAACGCGGTTAGCCACGAGTCTTCGGACATGTAAACAAAATGCGAGCTTACCAAGCGCCGTGCGCGCTCGGGCGTGCTACCGCGATGCTGACTCCCTGCACCTGCAGTCGCCGTCCGTCGCTCTCGCTCGATCTCGATCTCGATCTCGTCCGAACCAGCGCGCCCGACTTGTCATGCGAAGCGTTCCATCCACGGGCGCAGACAACGTAGCACCTCAGGCTACATTCCGCGCGGGTGGACTTCGGAGGGTCTGGCTTCCGTTCTAGAGCAACAAACAGTCAGCAGTGAGTCCGACATACAAGATTTCGAATACACACGTACCGTACGCGCCGAAGAGTGCCGACGCCATACAAGATGCGGATGTCGACGTGTTCGATTTACATGCAGGTAAACTCGAGCACCGGGATAAGAACAGATATTCGAGATCATAGCACAGGCTCACAAGTTATATATATTATCACCTGGCAGACCCCGGCGTTCCGCGCGGAGATGTGCGAGTCTGAACGGATCGGGTAGAATCGCTAGCAGGGAGCATCAGACGAGTTCTCCCCGATTACGACAAGGGGCTACGTACGAACCAGGACGGCTATCCTTGATCGGCGCCTCACGTAGTAGGTAGCCGATGCTCGTTATTGGGTACGCGTGCTGTGAGGTCGTCCGGACTCGTTGCGGCGTTCGAGGTGTCAGCGAACGTCGAGGAAAATCGAATGTGATGCCTGACCGACGCGGCGTTAGCGTCCATCGCACGTTCAGCGTCCGTCGTGTAGGCATGAATGGCGGGCTAAAATCCTGAGTCACTCATCAGCTCGTCAGCACAACGAGAACGAAACGGGTCCGCACCGTGACGTCGATGAACGCGTCCCCGAGAGACGGAAGTGCGATGGAACCAGCGGCGAGCAAGGGATGCGGATAGCAAAGAGACGGAGAGCGGCGATGCTTCCTCGAGAGGCAGGAAGGGGAGAGGTGCTGAGAGAGAAAGGAGGAAGGAGAGGATACTGACCGTCACTCAACAACTCCCCCAGCTTATAACCTCCTCCAATCTCTCCTTCTCACGCTATACCCGCCCCATTCCCCACTTCCGCTTCCCCGTCCGCCCCAGAATCCTTGCGTCCAATCCCTTCCGTCGTACGTACGCAGCAACCGCTTCACCCTTGGATTCAACGCCAAGTGTTCGGCCGTCACCTCTGCGTCAGAGGAAGGCAAAGTCTGCCGTGAAACGCCCGCGCGCGTATTCGCACGCGTGATCGATCATATTGCGAAGTTGTTCGTTGCATGGTAGAGCGGCATTGTCAACACGTCTTCCCGGAAGGAAGACGGTCAGGAGGGCAGGATAACGGAATACGCTGCACACAGAGCGCATAGAAACGCAGTAATGCAGGTCCTACGTATGATGGGGGAGAAGCGTCGGTCAGCGTCCAGCGTCCGCAAGACGGAATGACAGGTGTAGAGCCTACCATTTCGGATACGATGAACGCATCTCTCGTTCATGCAGGAAATGCCCCCGAGTTCCTCTACTTTCGACCCCAGTGGCAGGGCCACGCGCATGTCGTCGTCCAGTCTGTATGTCCAGAAAGCTGTATAATTACATCAGTGGACGGCATACCGCTCTGCTAAGGCACGCGGAATTCGATGCACCGAGTTACTGTGAACAGGCGAACATTCTGACGATCGAGGCGAGCGTCGTAATGACACCCAAGCGAGACGCCGCGTTACATCACGTCGCTTCAGTACTCAAGAACTCTTACGCATATGTGGTCTGCCGGATACCTGCTTTCACGCCGGCCGTCCGACGGCTTGTAAGCTACGGAGACGATCAACGTTGACAATTGTTCTCGTCGTGGTCTGTGCAGCAAAACAATATGTGATACAGACAGCAGCCCACTCCGTGAGTGAGCTGCTGGACAGAAATGAGAAACAACTTCATTCAAACGTGTGAACGAACGTACCTGCTTACTACCTGCGACGGACAATGCTTCTTCTGCCGTCACCACTGAGAATCGGAGCACGGACTATCAAGCCCGTGAAACCACTCAAACGGAGGGCCAATCCATTCCCATTGGAACAGTAACGGGATCGAGCCGTACATCCGAACGGACAGAGAGCGGCTATTGGAAGGAGAATCGGGGGAGTACGTACGGATATCCTGAAACGCGGACAAACCACCGACGCGATATGATGATCGAGCGCTGACCGCGAGGCAAACAAGTTAACCGATATCCTTCTCTTGTGTTCTTCGCTCGGGCTCGCCGCGAGCTGCATTGCTCGCAAGCCTGATGACACTGCGAACCGTTTGTACAATGTTCTATCAATTCTGCTCATGCTTAACTGTTGCTTCGTATTGTACAGTATATCTACTATGTTCTTAAAACCTGCAAGAGATGAGAACGGTATCAACGACATAGCAAATGGTGGAGTTGACGGAAGAGCACGCGCACTTAGCAGATAGGGTTGATGTACGTTTGACCTGCTACTGCTCCAGAGGTCCCTCACATGGATTTTTTGGCCCCTTAAATGTTGGCCAAGGATGCCGAACACGGTGCAACTCATATCTGGACGGCAATATTGCGCGCTTCCCTAAAATATCGTAGTAGCAAAAACAAACGTGTAAGAATGATACGCACGTAATTGTGACGTTCAAGATCATCTAAGCCTGTGACGTTCAAAAGACCATGTAAGCGGCGTGCAGAGGCGGAGAAGGAGCGATCGACTCGGAGTTTATTGATCCGAGCTCTGGGACTCGGAGATGCATGTGAATGCCACTGAATGGCCGAACTGGCACGAGAAGCCATAGATATCCGTAGTAGTTGGAGACTTGGAGCGCATTCAAGCCTGTCTTGCCCGCCGAACGATGCTGTCAGGCTGTGAGCACTTCTAGAATCCAGCGGACTGTGGTGAAAACATATCATAGAGGGATTGCAAGAATGGATGAAGCTCTGAGTCAATGAACTTTGAATCTCTAGGTCGGACAAGCTTGCATCTCGAAAAAACCATCCATCTTATGTCAGAGAAA
Organism: Amyloporia xantha; assembly: GCA_036971615.1. NCBI lineage: Eukaryota > Fungi > Basidiomycota > Agaricomycetes > Polyporales > Adustoporiaceae > Amyloporia > Amyloporia xantha. The sequence continues at coordinate 427,862 of JAYKKR010000026.1, forward strand.
AAGAAGGACTTTGTATGTATGAAGCGTGGAAGTAAAACACAGACATGGATGTCGAATATTGGATGCTGCTACCAGCGTCCGAACGAATTGGACGACCAAGCACGGCCTCAGTGAAGGCGAGATGCATTGGCTTAAGTATTTCGCCCCAACGAGGACATTTGCGTCGAGATCTGAACGACCATCAATGCAGGAAGACAAGAAAACATCGTTTTCAGAGGAGAAAGCAGTCAAACTCGGAAGACGTCTGAGGACGTCTGTGGCTGAAGCCAAATCGGGATAGGCGTCTAATCGAGATCTCGCCGATCGCTCTCGCTCGAACTTCGTTTACTTCTCCTTCATCGATGTCCTTCAACACTCTCAGTGCATCTACTGCACGGGCAACAAGCAACACATTCCTGCGAATATCGTGCTCCCATCTCTAACCTCATTGTGGACACCACTTCCATTGCTATGTTACGATTCTACCACTACGAGATCTGAGCTCGGTACGCTACTACTAGGCCGCTTCCGCGAGTCAAGTTGCACGGTCCACAGCAGAACTGAAGGCTTGCACATACCTTTAAGAAAGTTGATAAATGGATCATAATATGAATTTGTGTGTAACAGAACAATACTGTTGCACACATGGTCCATAGGTTTGTTATATCAGATGTGATATTGTCTTTGAAGCAATTTCGGCCTGAGTGTGTGCTACATTCGACATTCGACTTCCGGGATATGATCTTATCAAAAGCATTTCTCCTTTTGGACAGTGAAATCTTTGGCAGCAAGCGTGATGGAAACCCTAGTCCTGGGTCACTTATGAATTTGTCATTATGAGGTGAAACACCAATTTTTGGTAATTTTCGGAACAATGCAATGCCAAGCTGAGATAAACGTAAGCACAGTCTGAGAATTGTTTGAGGGTTTGTTGGCGGTTGCGGTATTCACACGGTAAATTCAAAGAATTTAATTCCATCAAGTGGTAACCATCAGCATACCGAGCGCTCGGTGTATTTCACCTGGCCCATAGACCACCGACTTGGAACATCAGACCGGCTGCCTATGTGCCAAGTGAAAGGTCCGAGTGCTCCGCCGATTGATATACATAAGGCCACTCACGGTGCGACAGCCAGCCCATTCTCCCCTATACTGCCATTATGCTCGTACAGGCGAGTATCATATTTATTGTCTCTTTCTTAGTATCTACACCAGGTACTCCGAGAACTGTAAGTGATATGAGTCATGTTAGCCTTGGGACTCGAGCTGACCATAGCTTCCTACTGTAGCTCAAGACGATAAGTTGGCGAGAATCAAACTGCGCAGAGATGCGCTGCGATATGATCAGTCCTGAAGTCGGTCAGTCTCATCAGTGATTCATTAAGGTAAGCCGATTTACACGTGATCGTGTCCTGATTGGATGGCGGACGCGTCGTGCGCGTCGCGGCTCTGTTCTATCTAGTAGTAGACAGCACCTCCAGTACATGCTAGAAGCCGGACGCGATCGGCTTCCTTCGCTGGCACGCCCTGACCTAATGGACGATCGAGCAGTACGGTCTGTTTCTGATTCGCACCGGACGACTTGTGGGCGGCGCTCGGACAGGGCGTCCAACTTTGAACTCACAGGCAGTCCTGTAGCGGATGCCACCGTAGCTTGACCGGTCTCGATGGCCTGCCGGTTCAATGCGGGTACTCAGACTGTTTGGTGTCCTACGAGGGCTACGGTCAGTTGTGAATGACGAGGATCTAAGGTCCTAGGCGGCATGGTGAGTTTAAGTACTGTGTTCTGTTTCGAGTCTCCTTTAGGGTTGCGAGGCTGACGTCTGATCTAGATTGATGTGGCTCGACGTCAAACGGACGTGCGCAGACGCTGATCGACGAAGCGAAGGCAGGGAAGGTACTACTGTATTATCACATATCCCTTCGCTCTGGAGCTGATCTCACCTGCGCAGTATCTACAGTACCTACGGCATGCATATGAGGCTGCGCGCGTCGTCAGTGTGGGGCGCTCACAGGCTTGCTGCCCTCATTCGGCAAGCGGATGGTGTCAATGGAAGTGGACGGTATCGGACGGCTGCCTAGCGGTCCTGTCGCTCAGGCAAAGCACGGACACGTTCCCCGTATGTTGATGAACCGGACGGCAGGGTGCGGCTAGTACTACCATCCCGGACACGCCATGGTGGTCAGGGTGGACTGGATCCGACGGGTCCCTCGATCGGCCAAGCAGAGCAGTGACCGGCGTTCGGATGCGCATCCGGACAGGATGCTTGACGTTAGATGAGCACGAGACATTGGACGACAAGGCAGGTACCTTGATTCGCGGCCTCTCGTTGGGGAACTGACTGTTCTTGTTTTGACAGCGCATGAGTTGTGGCTACAGGCCGTGGGTCACAAGGCGTGGGAGGTCAACGTTTCAACTTGCAAGCTGAGGCGAGGATCAGTGGTGTGAGCTGCTCGCAACGGACGACATTACCTTGCGTCGGGTCTGCGCCGGACCGGACGGATCGAATGGACGATGTGTACAGTGGACGGCGCGGGACAGCTACATGAAGATGATCGAGCATGATGAGAGGCATCACATTCGATTCTTACGGGCACTGAGCACGTGTGCCGTAGGATCTGCGCGCTGGGTTGGGGCTTGCGCGACGTCAGTCGGGAAGATGTTCTAAAGTACGTTGCTTCTTCTGATATGCTGTGTTCGCTGAGTGATGGCATTCGTAAGCTAGAGGTGTCTTCGTCGCCAGTCCTCCGCTATATGCTCGCGCGGTCCACATCTGCCCGAGTAGGCAGCTTTTGCACATCAGGTTCGCGATTACAGCAGGGAACGAACGGCGGATCGATGGACGCCGGGCGGGAGAACGACTTGATTTGCCTAAGCGGCCACAATGGAAGGCGGCGTTGCTTCGCGTGCAGCATCGCGGCATATCCCAAAACGGGTAGATTGCAACGTCTGACTGCGGGCGAGGGGCCGGTAGTATGTGGGCTCCGCAGCTGAGAGGAGAGCGGAGAGTAGGGCGAAAACGAAGCGGCTGCTCTCGTCGTCCGTACGCGGGAGACCGAGCATTCGGATGACAGGTTGTGTGCGTTTTGCGTGAGCAGTGCGGAGAGCAAAGGGAGGGCACTATAGCGGCAGAAGACAGTAAGCAAACGGGCGCTGTACTCAGTGCTTCAACGTACTAATTAGCACTGTCACAGGGGATTGAAGAGCCAAATCGAAGCTGTCCGAAAACGGACAGATTGCGCACTTCGAGATGGCTGGGCCATTGACGTTCGCACGCCTTGTGAGTGCGGGATGGTGAGAACAGACAACGATGAACGAGAGCGCGGTTTCCTCGAAGGGAAAGAAGGCGGAGGGGGTTTCTCAGGGAGGGAAACGAAGGGGGAGAGGGGGCATTGCGAGGAAGGGAAGTGAAGGGGAGGGAGGGTTACACAGTGGGGAAGGGGAAACAAGGGGAAGAGGGGGGCAGTTGCGAGGAAGGGGAAACAAGGGGAAGAGGGGGCGGTGGCGAGGAAGGGGAGAAAAGGGGAACGGCAACTTTTGATTTCTTGACGGACAGAGTGTGGGGAGGACTCTGCAATTTCTTGGCGGACAGAGGACTTCATTTTAGCACGAAAATATATTTCTCGCTATGTACAACGGGTCGTGTCTACAGCACAGCGACCGAGAAGTCGACTTACCTCGCATCACTCCAGAGACCTCGCAAACGGCTGCAGCTCCCGCGACGAACCTCCGCACTCGCGTCAGCCCCGTCAGCGCGCCCGAGGCCTCGTTTCGGTGAATGATACCAAACTCGGCCATCCGGATGGGCAGCTCCTTGTAGCTCCGGTCGCGCGAGTCGAAGATCAGACAGTGGCCGGGGCAGTTCATCGGCTTCAGCGCCCACCCCTCCTTCTCAATGTTGAGCGTGAACATGTCGTCCCTGTAGTTCTGCCAGTGCCCGGACGTTTCCCAGAGCTTGCTGTGGTACATGTTCGGCGAGATGACTGCAAACAGGGTCACGAAAATAAGCGAAGGAAGAAGCGAGGCAGTCACCTTCTTGATAGCCTCGCTTGAAGTACTCAGACTGTAAAAGCGAAGTGAGCGATCCGAGAGGACGATTAGATAACGCAGAGTGCGCACCCGCATGAGCTCGACGAGAGTGTTGTAGATCCTGGTGCCGTGTGGCAACCAGAAACAGCTACCAGGACTAAGGTCGTTGAAGAAGAACAGCTCTTGTTCCTGGAATTTCTATTAGCCTACGCGTCAACCAGCGGCCCTAAAGACAGACCTTTCCGATCTTCCTATGGTCACGTCGTGCTGCCTCCGCGAGGAACTCTTTATATTCGGCAAGCTGCTTCTTGTCCGGGAACGAGATGCCGTAGATTCGCTGCAGAGAATCATTGCTCGGATCTCCGAGGAAATACGAGGCGGAGTTCTGCAAGAGCATAGACAGTGAGAGGGAAGTGGGCAAGTGACGCGCATTGATCTACCTTCGTAACCATGAACGCCTTGATCTTGCCCGTGTGAGGGATGTGGGGGCCGACACACAGGTCCACCATCGGCCCACAGCGGTACACGGTGGTCGACGTGCCATCGGGAATCTTCGACTCAATGAGATGTTTCTTGTACTTGTTGTACTACGTGCAATACAGTCAGTCCACACAACCTGCGCGGCAGCTTGAGCATGCAGACTCACGGCGAACATCTCGAGCAGCTTCTCCTTCGAAACGACGAGTCGCTCAAACTTCTGCTTCTCTCTAATCGCCACGTCGGAGAGCTTCTCCAGAGCGGGATAGTCTGCATTCGTGACGACCCTTCACGAGATATTCTCAGTCGAAGGGTTCAATGCGACACCGATAGATCTCACCGTTCGTCGATCGCCATTTCGTAGAAGAATCCTTCCTCCGTGGGCGGGCCAATACACAAGTGACATCCGTAGTGACGCTCCGCGGCCTCTCCCAAGACGTGAGCCGACGAGTGCCAGAAAACGCGCTTGCCTGAAGACTCGGATGAGTGAGAGGCCAGAATATCTCCACAGAAGAACAGCTTGAGCCTGAGAGACGCTCACCTTCCGGATGCTCAAAGTCGAGCAGCTCTAGGGAGCACGAGGCTTCGAGAGGTCGCTCCAGATCCCATACGTCGCCATCCACCTAGCAGGAGTTAGCAAAGCGGGCCACAGTCCCGCAAATTCCCCACCTTTGCAATGACAATGCGATCGGCAAGACCCTTCGAGATCTCTTTTGCAACGTCCATCGGACTTGTCTCCCAGCTCGTTCCTTTGCGTTTTGATCCATCTGGCAAGGTGATTTCGATCTCCTGACGAGGCTGCGCTGTGTCCGAAGAAGTCAAGCATGCTCAACACCGCGTAATTTCAGTGTACACACATTTTACCCACTCGTCGTACTCGGCTTTCAGTTGGTCGAACATTTTGATACGGTGATCGAAGAACTCCGGAGGAGGTTGCAGCTAACCAGTACGAGTTCAGCGTATGCACACAGTCCATAGTGCATGTACATGCCTCCAATGGTTGGCCAGTGGCCGCGGCACTCTTGTCCTTCTTGTCCTTCGGTTTCTTGCCTTCATTTGCATGGGGACCCTGTAACGCTGGAAGCTGCGCAGGCTGTGAAGTAGACGCGACTGGCGTAGTCATATTAGAGACTAGACGAGCTGTCGAATAGTGATGTCTGCAGGATTGGAGAACGCGGTGGTGGGCTAATGTACAAAGACGAGCTCGATTCAGCACTCGAAGCATGAATTCAAGGCCGAGTCACCAGCCTAGCGCTCAAATGAATCACTCGTCTCTCATGCCGATGAGATAAGATAAAAAGACGAAAGATCAGCCACGCTCGCAGCCTCGATCGGTCGCTCGCTCACGACGCAGCCCGTCTTTCGCCTTCGATCGCGTCCCTTGGAGCTCCCTGCCATTCCGACCGGCCGTTCGCCTCAACAGCCATCTGCTTGCTGCATCTCTCTCCTCTATGCGCATGCCTCCTGCCCGTCTCGCATTCACGGCTGCAGCTCATCTCCCTCCGCTTGCCGTCCGCGTACAGGTTAGAGCAGATACTCGACAACGGTCAGTCTTCAAAGCTTCACCGTCCATCTCACGCAGACGCGATAGCACCGTGGTCCTATCATGCACCACCGCGTCCGCTCTACACGCTTGAATCACAACGGGTAGCATGCACGTTCAGCTCCTCATCGCCCGGCTGTAGTGAGCTGACGATATATCTGATCTGTTCCCAGTCGAATACCAGCCACGGACAGTCCTTCCAACACAGCTCCCCTCTGCGTGCGCCGTCCGTTGATCGCGCCATTCGCTACACGTACATACACGAATCAGCCATGCCGTCAGGCACTCACACGATCCCCAGACCACCCTGCCGACAACAACAGCACGCTGTCAAGTCGGGAGCCGTGCAGCGCCCATGTCGAGCCCCGCCGGTCTCTGCTCCCAATCTCCGTCAACATCATCCGTCAAGACTGACTCGTCGTTGCCCCTCCCGTTGCCCCTACGCGCCCCCGCCGTCCGGCTATCCAAACATGAACAATCGAGCTGCATTCTCCGTCCAGCCCGTTGCCCAGTTAAGCAGCGCGCTCGCCTCTTACATGCCTACTCACACTTACAGCACCTCGCGCATGCTGTCCACGAGCTAGCGCATGTCGTTCCGTCTGACAGCGGGGCGGACAGCGCTCGTCCGTTCGACGACCTCGCGCTGTCCGTCGGACTATGGGCGCGGTCCGTGCGCTGACGTTGACGGCGTTCACACCGTCCGGCAGCAGTCTAGCGCCAGCGCATGCTCTGTCTCAATACTGCGAGACTACCAGGGCGGGCTTTCTTCTTACGTAGGTAGACGGTGTTCCTCCCCGCCGTCCTCGAGCAGCGCATCTCGTGCTGTCCGGCAGGGAGGTCGGGGGCGGCGTTCATTCAATGATCACACGCCGTCCGCCATGGACTGGGGGCCAGGCATCATCTGTCGGGGGTGGTGCCCGTGGTCTCTGGTCTCGATGGCACACTGCTCCGTTCCAGAGGCGGAGCGGGGTCTACTACCGCGGCGTGTCGGTTGTGCGTGTGGGAGCCGTGCATCGCCGTCCGGCGGACAAAGCATGGGTGCGGATCCGGCTCAAGGAGCGCGCACAGGGCACTGACGACGCTCCAGTCGTCGTCGGAATCGTCGTCTTCTGGACGATGCAGACTGCGAGAGCGCAGGGGCTGTCGTCTATCGCACATCGCCCGGTGCAGCTCGTATGCGGGAACGAGACGGCTCGCGTGCATCCGTCCAAAACGAGTCGAGGCCGTTGGCCAATCAGGCGTCTTGTGGGAGGTACCGACGCTGCACCTGCGGAGCGCATCAACGCGCATGCCCTCGTCGGACGAGGCATGGTGCGAGTGCTTCCCTGGGCGCAAGCGCGCCGACGTCCAAGTCGTCTACTGGACGATCCAGACAGCGCGCGGCCGTCCACCTGAGTCCGCCTACAGAACGGTACGTATCTTAACATCTACTTACTCTTTCGACTGAGCACTCGTGGTGGTTCGGGCGGGTGGCGCACTGCTCGGCAACAGACGGACGATGCGTGTGGGCGCATCCGTCCGCGCCGTCGCTCTGTTACAGGACGCAACGGTTGACGTCGGACGGCATAGCCGCGGCGCTGCTGTGGGGACAGACGTCCACCCTGCGCTGGATGCGCTTGCCGATCACTCGATGAAAGCGGGGGACCGCGCTGGACGTCTCGCCCAGAGACACTGCAGGCGCGGACGTCTGCGACGCCGTTATGTACCTGTCATGTAGTCTACACGAATAAAGTAGCAAACATATATCTGTTCAACGCGGTTAGCCACGAGTCTTCGGACATGTAAACAAAATGCGAGCTTACCAAGCGCCGTGCGCGCTCGGGCGTGCTACCGCGATGCTGACTCCCTGCACCTGCAGTCGCCGTCCGTCGCTCTCGCTCGATCTCGATCTCGATCTCGTCCGAACCAGCGCGCCCGACTTGTCATGCGAAGCGTTCCATCCACGGGCGCAGACAACGTAGCACCTCAGGCTACATTCCGCGCGGGTGGACTTCGGAGGGTCTGGCTTCCGTTCTAGAGCAACAAACAGTCAGCAGTGAGTCCGACATACAAGATTTCGAATACACACGTACCGTACGCGCCGAAGAGTGCCGACGCCATACAAGATGCGGATGTCGACGTGTTCGATTTACATGCAGGTAAACTCGAGCACCGGGATAAGAACAGATATTCGAGATCATAGCACAGGCTCACAAGTTATATATATTATCACCTGGCAGACCCCGGCGTTCCGCGCGGAGATGTGCGAGTCTGAACGGATCGGGTAGAATCGCTAGCAGGGAGCATCAGACGAGTTCTCCCCGATTACGACAAGGGGCTACGTACGAACCAGGACGGCTATCCTTGATCGGCGCCTCACGTAGTAGGTAGCCGATGCTCGTTATTGGGTACGCGTGCTGTGAGGTCGTCCGGACTCGTTGCGGCGTTCGAGGTGTCAGCGAACGTCGAGGAAAATCGAATGTGATGCCTGACCGACGCGGCGTTAGCGTCCATCGCACGTTCAGCGTCCGTCGTGTAGGCATGAATGGCGGGCTAAAATCCTGAGTCACTCATCAGCTCGTCAGCACAACGAGAACGAAACGGGTCCGCACCGTGACGTCGATGAACGCGTCCCCGAGAGACGGAAGTGCGATGGAACCAGCGGCGAGCAAGGGATGCGGATAGCAAAGAGACGGAGAGCGGCGATGCTTCCTCGAGAGGCAGGAAGGGGAGAGGTGCTGAGAGAGAAAGGAGGAAGGAGAGGATACTGACCGTCACTCAACAACTCCCCAGCTTATAACCTCCTCCAATCTCTCCTTCTCACGCTATACCCGCCCCATTCCCCACTTCCGCTTCCCCGTCCGCCCCAGAATCCTTGCGTCCAATCCCTTCCGTCGTACGTACGCAGCAACCGCTTCACCCTTGGATTCAACGCCAAGTGTTCGGCCGTCACCTCTGCGTCAGAGGAAGGCAAAGTCTGCCGTGAAACGCCCGCGCGCGTATTCGCACGCGTGATCGATCATATTGCGAAGTTGTTCGTTGCATGGTAGAGCGGCATTGTCAACACGTCTTCCCGGAAGGAAGACGGTCAGGAGGGCAGGATAACGGAATACGCTGCACACAGAGCGCATAGAAACGCAGTAATGCAGGTCCTACGTATGATGGGGGAGAAGCGTCGGTCAGCGTCCAGCGTCCGCAAGACGGAATGACAGGTGTAGAGCCTACCATTTCGGATACGATGAACGCATCTCTCGTTCATGCAGGAAATGCCCCGAGTTCCTCTACTTTCGACCCCAGTGGCAGGGCCACGCGCATGTCGTCGTCCAGTCTGTATGTCCAGAAAGCTGTATAATTACATCAGTGGACGGCATACCGCTCTGCTAAGGCACGCGGAATTCGATGCACCGAGTTACTGTGAACAGGCGAACATTCTGACGATCGAGGCGAGCGTCGTAATGACACCCAAGCGAGACGCCGCGTTACATCACGTCGCTTCAGTACTCAAGAACTCTTACGCATATGTGGTCTGCCGGATACCTGCTTTCACGCCGGCCGTCCGACGGCTTGTAAGCTACGGAGACGATCAACGTTGACAATTGTTCTCGTCGTGGTCTGTGCAGCAAAACAATATGTGATACAGACAGCAGCCCACTCCGTGAGTGAGCTGCTGGACAGAAATGAGAAACAACTTCATTCAAACGTGTGAACGAACGTACCTGCTTACTACCTGCGACGGACAATGCTTCTTCTGCCGTCACCACTGAGAATCGGAGCACGGACTATCAAGCCCGTGAAACCACTCAAACGGAGGGCCAATCCATTCCCATTGGAACAGTAACGGGATCGAGCCGTACATCCGAACGGACAGAGAGCGGCTATTGGAAGGAGAATCGGGGGAGTACGTACGGATATCCTGAAACGCGGACAAACCACCGACGCGATATGATGATCGAGCGCTGACCGCGAGGCAAACAAGTTAACCGATATCCTTCTCTTGTGTTCTTCGCTCGGGCTCGCCGCGAGCTGCATTGCTCGCAAGCCTGATGACACTGCGAACCGTTTGTACAATGTTCTATCAATTCTGCTCATGCTTAACTGTTGCTTCGTATTGTACAGTATATCTACTATGTTCTTAAAACCTGCAAGAGATGAGAACGGTATCAACGACATAGCAAATGGTGGAGTTGACGGAAGAGCACGCGCACTTAGCAGATAGGGTTGATGTACGTTTGACCTGCTACTGCTCCAGAGGTCCCTCACATGGATTTTTTGGCCCCTTAAATGTTGGCCAAGGATGCCGAACACGGTGCAACTCATATCTGGACGGCAATATTGCGCGCTTCCCTAAAATATCGTAGTAGCAAAAACAAACGTGTAAGAATGATACGCACGTAATTGTGACGTTCAAGATCATCTAAGCCTGTGACGTTCAAAAGACCATGTAAGCGGCGTGCAGAGGCGGAGAAGGAGCGATCGACTCGGAGTTTATTGATCCGAGCTCTGGGACTCGGAGATGCATGTGAATGCCACTGAATGGCCGAACTGGCACGAGAAGCCATAGATATCCGTAGTAGTTGGAGACTTGGAGCGCATTCAAGCCTGTCTTGCCCGCCGAACGATGCTGTCAGGCTGTGAGCACTTCTAGAATCCAGCGGACTGTGGTGAAAACATATCATAGAGGGATTGCAAGAATGGATGAAGCTCTGAGTCAATGAACTTTGAATCTCTAGGTCGGACAAGCTTGCATCTCGAAAAAAACCATCCATCTTATGTCAGAGAAAAAGAAGGACTTTGTATGTATGAAGCGTGGAAGTAAAACACAGACATGGATGTCGAATATTGGATGCTGCTACCAGCGTCCGAACGAATTGGACGACCAAGCACGGCCTCAGTGAAGGCGAGATGCATTGGCTTAAGTATTTCGCCCCAACGAGGACATTTGCGTCGAGATCTGAACGACCATCAATGCAGGAAGACAAGAAAACATCGTTTTCAGAGGAGAAAGCAGTCAAACTCGGAAGACGTCTGAGGACGTCTGTGGCTGAAGCCAAATCGGGATAGGCGTCTAATCGAGATCTCGCCGATCGCTCTCGCTCGAACTTCGTTTACTTCTCCTTCATCGATGTCCTTCAACACTCTCAGTGCATCTACTGCACGGGCAACAGGCAACACATTCCTGCGAATATCGTGCTCCCATCTCTAACCTCATTGTGGACACCACTTCCATTGCTATGTTACGATTCTACCACTACGAGATCTGAGCTCGGTACGCTACTACTAGGCCGCTTCCGCGAGTCAAGTTGCACGGTCCACAGCAGAACTGAAGGCTTGCACATACCTTTAAGAAAGTTGATAAATGGATCATAATATGAATTTGTGTGTAACAGAACAATACTGTTGCACACATGGTCCATAGGTTTGTTATATCAGATGTGATATTGTCTTTGAAGCAATTTCGGCCTGAGTGTGTGCTACATTCGACATTCGACTTCCGGGATATGATCTTATCAAAAGCATTTCTCCTTTTGGACAGTGAAATCTTTGGCAGCAAGCGTGATGGAAACCCTAGTCCTGGGTCACTTATGAATTTGTCATTATGAGGTGAAACACCAATTTTTGGTAATTTTCGGAACAATGCAATGCCAAGCTGAGATAAACGTAAGCACAGTCTGAGAATTGTTTGAGGGTTTGTTGGCGGTTGCGGTATTCACACGGTAAATTCAAAGAATTTAATTCCATCAAGTGGTAACCATCAGCATACCGAGCGCTCGGTGTATTTCACCTGGCCCATAGACCACCGACTTGGAACATCAGACCGGCTGCCTATGTGCCAAGTGAAAGGTCCGAGTGCTCCGCCGATTGATATACATAAGGCCACTCACGGTGCGACAGCCAGCCCATTCTCCCCTATACTGCCATTATGCTCGTACAGGCGAGTATCATATTTATTGTCTCTTTCTTAGTATCTACACCAGGTACTCCGAGAACTGTAAGTGATATGAGTCATGTTAGCCTTGGGACTCGAGCTGACCATAGCTTCCTACTGTAGCTCAAGACGATAAGTTGGCGAGAATCAAACTGCGCAGAGATGCGCTGCGATATGATCAGTCCTGAAGTCGGTCAGTCTCATCAGTGATTCATTAAGGTAAGCCGATTTACACGTGATCGTGTCCTGATTGGATGGCGGACGCGTCGTGCGCGTCGCGGCTCTGTTCTAGTAGTAGACAGCACCTCCAGTATATGCTAGAAGCCGGACGCGATCGGCTTCCTTCGCTGGCACGCCCTGACCTAATGGACGATCGAGCAGTACGGTCTGTTTCTGATTCGCACCGGACGACTTGTGGGCGGCGCTCGGACAGGGCGTCCAACTTTGAACTCACAGGCAGTCCTGTAGCGGATGCCACCGTAGCTTGACCGGTCTCGATGGCCTGCCGGTTCAATGCGGGTACTCAGACTGTTTGGTGTCCTACGAGGGCTACGGTCAGTTGTGAATGACGAGGATCTAAGGTCCTAGGCGGCATGGTGAGTTTAAGTACTGTGTTCTGTTTCGAGTCTCCTTTAGGGTTGCGAGGCTGACGTCTGATCTAGATTGATGTGGCTCGACGTCAAACGGACGTGCGCAGACGCTGATCGACGAAGCGAAGGCAGGGAAGGTACTACTGTATTATCACATATCCCTTCGCTCTGGAGCTGATCTCACCTGCGCAGTATCTACAGTACCTACGGCATGCATATGAGGCTGCGCGCGTCGTCAGTGTGGGGCGCTCACAGGCTTGCTGCCCTCATTCGGCAAGCGGATGGTGTCAATGGAAGTGGACGGTATCGGACGGCTGCCTAGCGGTCCTGTCGCTCAGGCAAAGCACGGACACGTTCCCCGTATGTTGATGAACCGGACGGCAGGGTGCGGCTAGTACTACCATCCCGGACACGCCATGGTGGTCAGGGTGGACTGGATCCGACGGGTCCCTCGATCGGCCAAGCAGAGCAGTGACCGGCGTTCGGATGCGCATCCGGACAGGATGCTTGACGTTAGATGAGCACGAGACATTGGACGACAAGGCAGGTACCTTGATTCGCGGCCTCTCGTTGGGGAACTGACTGTTCTTGTTTTGACAGCGCATGAGTTGTGGCTACAGGCCGTGGGTCACAAGGCGTGGGAGGTCAACGTTTCAACTTGCAAGCTGAGGCGAGGATCAGTGGTGTGAGCTGCTCGCAACGGACGACATTACCTTGCGTCGGGTCTGCGCCGGACCGGACGGATCGAATGGACGATGTGTACAGTGGACGGCGCGGGACAGCTACATGAAGATGATCGAGCATGATGAGAGGCATCACATTCGATTCTTACGGGCACTGAGCACGTGTGCCGTAGGATCTGCGCGCTGGGTTGGGGCTTGCGCGACGTCAGTCGGGAAGATGTTCTAAAGTACGTTGCTTCTTCTGATATGCTGTGTTCGCTGAGTGATGGCATTCGTAAGCTAGAGGTGTCTTCGTCGCCAGTCCTCCGCTATATGCTCGCGCGGTCCACATCTGCCCGAGTAGGCAGCTTTTGCACATCAGGTTCGCGATTACAGCAGGGAACGAACGGCGGATCGATGGACGCCGGGCGGGAGAACGACTTGATTTGCCTAAGCGGCCACAATGGAAGGCGGCGTTGCTTCGCGTGCAGCATCGCGGCATATCCCAAAACGGGTAGATTGCAACGTCTGACTGCGGGCGAGGGGCCGGTAGTATGTGGGCTCCGCAGCTGAGAGGAGAGCGGAGAGTAGGGCGAAAACGAAGCGGCTGCTCTCGTCGTCCGTACGCGGGAGACCGAGCATTCGGATGACAGGTTGTGTGCGTTTTGCGTGAGCAGTGCGGAGAGCAAAGGGAGGGCACTATAGCGGCAGAAGACAGTAAGCAAACGGGCGCTGTACTCAGTGCTTCAACGTACTAATTAGCACTGTCACAGGGGATTGAAGAGCCAAATCGAAGCTGTCCGAAAACGGACAGATTGCGCACTTCGAGATGGCTGGGCCATTGACGTTCGCACGCCTTGTGAGTGCGGGATGGTGAGAACAGACAACGATGAACGAGAGCGCGGTTTCCTCGAAGGGAAAGAAGGCGGAGGGGTTTCTCAGGGAGGGAAACGAAGGGGGAGAGGGGGCATTGCGAGGAAGGGAAGTGAAGGGGAGGGAGGGTTACACAGTGGGGAAGGGGAAACAAGGGGAAGAGGGGGGGGGCAGTTGCGAGGAAGGGGAAACAAGGGGAAGAGGGGGGGCGGTGGCGAGGAAGGGGAGAAAAGGGGAACGGCAACTTTTGATTTCTTGACGGACAGAGTGTGGGGAGGACTCTGCAATTTCTTGGCGGACAGAGGACTTCATTTTAGCACGAAAATATATTTCTCGCTATGTACAACGGGTCGTGTCTACAGCACAGCGACCGAGAAGTCGACTTACCTCGCATCACTCCAGAGACCTCGCATAACGGCTGCAGCTCCCGCGACGAACCTCCGCACTCGCGTCCAGCCCCGTCAGCGCGCCCGAGGCCTCGTTTCGGTGAATGATACCAAACTCGGCCATCCGGATGGGCAGCTCCTTGTAGCTCCGGTCGCGCGAGTCGAAGATCAGACAGTGGCCGGGGCAGTTCATCGGCTTCAGCGCCCACCCCTCCTTCTCAATGTTGAGCGTGAACATGTCGTCCCTGTAGTTCTGCCAGTGCCCGGACGTTTCCCAGAGCTTGCTGTGGTACATGTTCGGCGAGATGACTGCAAACAGGGTCACGAAAATAAGCGAAGGAAGAAGCGAGGCAGTCACCTTCTTGATAGCCTCGCTTGAAGTACTCAGACTGTAAAAGCGAAGTGAGCGATCCGAGAGGACGATTAGATAACGCAGAGTGCGCACCCGCATGAGCTCGACGAGAGTGTTGTAGATCCTGGTGCCGTGTGGCAACCAGAAACAGCTACCAGGACTAAGGTCGTTGAAGAAGAACAGCTCTTGTTCCTGGAATTTCTATTAGCCTACGCGTCAACCAGCGGCCCTAAAGACAGACCTTTCCGATCTTCCTATGGTCACGTCGTGCTGCCTCCGCGAGGAACTCTTTATATTCGGCAAGCTGCTTCTTGTCCGGGAACGAGATGCCGTAGATTCGCTGCAGAGAATCATTGCTCGGATCTCCGAGGAAATACGAGGCGGAGTTCTGCAAGAGCATAGACAGTGAGAGGGAAGTGGGCAAGTGACGCGCATTGATCTACCTTCGTAACCATGAACGCCTTGATCTTGCCCGTGTGAGGGATGTGGGGGCCGACACACAGGTCCACCATCGGCCCACAGCGGTACACGGTGGTCGACGTGCCATCGGGAATCTTCGACTCAATGAGATGTTTCTTGTACTTGTTGTACTACGTGCAATACAGTCAGTCCACACAACCTGCGCGGCAGCTTGAGCATGCAGACTCACGGCGAACATCTCGAGCAGCTTCTCCTTCGAAACGACGAGTCGCTCAAACTTCTGCTTCTCTCTAATCGCCACGTCGGAGAGCTTCTCCAGAGCGGGATAGTCTGCATTCGTGACGACCCTTCACGAGATATTCTCAGTCGAAGGGTTCAATGCGACACCGATAGATCTCACCGTTCGTCGATCGCCATTTCGTAGAAGAATCCTTCCTCCGTGGGCGGGCCAATACACAAGTGACATCCGTAGTGACGCTCCGCGGCCTCTCCCAAGACGTGAGCCGACGAGTGCCAGAAAACGCGCTTGCCTGAAGACTCGGATGAGTGAGAGGCCAGAATATCTCCACAGAAGAACAGCTTGAGCCTGAGAGACGCTCACCTTCCGGATGCTCAAAGTCGAGCAGCTCTAGGGAGCACGAGGCTTCGAGAGGTCGCTCCAGATCCCATACGTCGCCATCCACCTAGCAGGAGTTAGCAAAGCGGGCCACAGTCCCGCAAATTCCCCACCTTTGCAATGACAATGCGATCGGCAAGACCCTTCGAGATCTCTTTTGCAACGTCCATCGGACTTGTCTCCCAGCTCGTTCCTTTGCGTTTTGATCCATCTGGCAAGGTGATTTCGATCTCCTGACGAGGCTGCGCTGTGTCCGAAGAAGTCAAGCATGCTCAACACCGCGTAATTTCAGTGTACACACATTTTACCCACTCGTCGTACTCGGCTTTCAGTTGGTCGAACATTTTGATACGGTGGTCGAAGAACTCCGGAGGAGGTTGCAGCTAACCAGTACGAGTTCAGCATATGCACACAGTCCATAGTGCATGTACATGCCTCCAAAGGTTGCCCAGTGGCCGCCGCACTCTTGTCCTTCTTGTCCTTCGGTTTCTTGCCTTCATTTGCATGGGGACCCTGTAACGCTGGAAGCTGCGCAGGCTGTGAAGTGGACGCGACTGGCGTAGTCATATTAGAGACTAGACGAGCTGTCGAATAGTTATGTCTGCAGGATTGGAGAACGCGGTGGTGGGCTAATGTACAAAGACGAGCTCGATTCAGCACTCGAAGCATGAATTCAAGGCCGAGTCACCAGCCTAGCGCTCAAATGAATCACTCGTCTCTCATGCCGATGAGATAAGATAAATCGACCAAAGATCAGACACGCTCGCAGCCTCGATCGGTCGCTCGCTCACGACACAGCCCGTCTTTCGCCTTCGATCGCGTCCCTTGGAGCTCCCTGCCATTCCGACCGGCCGTTCGCCTCAATAGCCCGCGACAGCACTCGGCTTCAAATCTACTTGCTGCGTCTCTCCCTCTATGCGCATGCCTCCCGCCCGTCTCGCATTCACGGCTGCAGCTCATCTCCCTTCGCTTGCCGTCCGCGTACAGGTTAGAGCAGTTACTCACAACGGTCAGTCTTCAAAGCTTCACACTCCATCTCACGCAGACGCGATAGCACCGTGGTCCTATCATGCACCACCGCGTCCGCTCTACACGCTTGAATCACAACGGGTAGCATGCACGTTCAGCTCCTCATCGCCCGGCTGTAGTGAGCTGACGATATATCTGATCTGTTCCCCGTCGAATACCAGCCACGGACAGTCCTTCCAACACAGCTCCCCTCTGCGTGCGCCGTCCGTTGATCGTGCCATTCGCTACACGTACATACACGAATCAGCCATGCCGTCAGGCACTCACACGATCCCCAGACCACCCTGCCGACAACAACAGCACGCTGTCAAGTCGGGAGCCGTGCAGCGCCCATGTCGAGCCCCGCCGGTCTCTGCTCCCAATCTCCGTCAACATCATCCGTCAAGACTGACTCGTCGTTGCCCCTCCCGTTGCCCCTACGCGCCCCCGCCGTCCGGCTATCCAAACATGAACAATCGAGCTGCATTCTCCGTCCAGCCCGTTGCCCAGTTAAGCAGCGCGCTCGCCTCTTACATGCCTACTCACACTTACAGCACCTCGCGCATGCTGTCCACGAGCTACCGCATGTCGTGCCGTCTGACAGCGGGGCAGGCAGCGCTCGTCCGTTCGACGATCTCGCGCTGTCCGTCGGACTATGGGCGCGGTCCGTGCGCTGACGTTGACGGCGTTCACACCGTCCGGCAGCAGTCTAGCGCCAGCGCATGCTCTGTCTCAATACTGCGAGACTACCAGGGCGGGCTTTCTTCTTACGTAGGTAGACGGTGTTCCTCCCCGCCGTCCTCGAGCAGCGCATCTCGTGCTGTCCGGCAGGGAGGTCGGGGGCGGCGTTCATTCAATGATCACACGCCGTCCGCCATGGACTGGGGGCCAGGCATCATCTGTCGGGGGTGGTGCCCGTGGTCTCTGGTCTCGATGGCACACTGCTCCGTTCCAGAGGCGGAGCGGGGTCTACTACCGCGGCGTGTCGGTTGTGCGTGTGGGAGCCGTGCATCGCCGTCCGGCGGACAAAGCATGGGTGCGGATCCGGCTCAAGGAGCGCGCACAGGGCACTGACGACGCTCCAGTCGTCGTCGGAATCGTCGTCTTCTGGACGATGCAGACTGCGAGAGCGCAGGGGCTGTCGTCTATCGCACATCGCCCGGTGCAGCTCGTATGCGGGAACGAGACGGCTCGCGTGCATCCGTCCAAAACGAGTCGAGGCCGTTGGCCAATCAGGCGTCTTGTGGGAGGTACCGACGCTGCACCTGCGGAGCGCATCAACGCGCATGCCCTCGTCGGACGAGGCATGGTGCGAGTGCTTCCCTGGGCGCAAGCGCGCCGACGTCCAAGTCGTCTACTGGACGATCCAGACAGCGCGCGGCCGTCCACCTGAGTCCGCCTACAGAACGGTACGTATCTTAACATCTACTTACTCTTTCGACTGAGCACTCGTGGTGGTTCGGGCGGGTGGCGCACTGCTCGGCAACAGACGGACGATGCGTGTGGGCGCATCCGTCCGCGCCGTCGCTCTGTTACAGGACGCAACGGTTGACGTCGGACGGCATAGCCGCGGCGCTGCTGTGGGGACAGACGTCCACCCTGCGCTGGATGCGCTTGCCGATCACTCGATGAAAGCGGGGGACCGCGCTGGACGTCTCGCCCAGAGACACTGCAGGCGCGGACGTCTGCGACGCCGTTATGTACCTGTCATGTAGTCTACACGAATAAAGTAGCAAACATATATCTGTTCAACGCGGTTAGCCACGAGTCTTCGGACATGTAAACAAAATGCGAGCTTACCAAGCGCCGTGCGCGCTCGGGCGTGCTACCGCGATGCTGACTCCCTGCACCTGCAGTCGCCGTCCGTCGCTCTCGCTCGATCTCGTCCGAACCAGCGCGCCCGACTTGTCATGCGAAGCGTTCCATCCACGGGCGCAGACAACGTAGCACCTCAGGCTACATTCCGCGCAGGTGGACTTCGGAGGGTCTGGCTTCCGTTCTAGAGCAACAAACATCCAGCAGTGAGTCCGACATACAAGATTTCGAATACACACGTACCGTACGCGCCGAAGAGTGCCGACGCCATACAAGATGCGGATGTCGACGTGTTCGATTTACATGCAGGTAAACTCGAGCACCGGGATAAGAACAGATATTCGAGATCATAGCACAGGCTCACAAGTTATATATATTATCACCTGGCAGACCCCGGCGTTCCGCGCGGAGATGTGCGAGTCTGAACGGATCGGGTAGAATCGCTAGCAGGGAGCATCAGACGAGTTCTCCCCGATTACGACAAGGGGCTACGTACGAACCAGGACGGCTATCCTTGATCGGCGCCTCACGTAGTAGGTAGCCGATGCTCGTTATTGGGTACGCGTGCTGTGAGGTCGTCCGGACTCGTTGCGGCGTTCGAGGTGTCAGCGAACGTCGAGGAAAATCGAATGTGATGCCTGACCGACGCGGCGTTAGCGTCCATCGCACGTTCAGCGTCCGTCGTGTAGGCATGAATGGCGGGCTAAAATCCTGAGTCACTCATCAGCTCGTCAGCACAACGAGAACGAAACGGGTCCGCACCGTGGCGTCGATGAACGCGTCCCCGAGAGACGGAAGTGCGATGGAACCAGCGGCGAGCAAGGGATGCGGATAGCAAAGAGACGGAGAGCGGCGATGCTTCCTCGAGAGGCAGGAAGGGGAGAGGTGCTGAGAGAGAAAGGAGGAAGGAGAGGATACTGACCGTCACTCAACAACTCCCCAGCTTATAACCTCCTCCAATCTCTCCTTCTCACGCTATACCCGCCCCATTCCCCACTTCCGCTTCCCCGTCCGCCCCAGAATCCTTGCGTCCAATCCCTTCCGTCGTACGTACGCAGCAACCGCTTCACCCTTGGATTCAACGCCAAGTGTTCGGCCGTCACCTCTGCGTCAGAGGAAGGCAAAGTCTGCCGTGAAACGCCCGCGCGCGTATTCGCACGCGTGATCGATCATATTGCGAAGTTGTTCGTTGCATGGTAGAGCGGCATTGTCAACACGTCTTCCCGGAAGGAAGACGGTCAGGAGGGCAGGATAACGGAATACGCTGCACACAGAGCGCATAGAAACGCAGTAATGCAGGTCCTACGTATGATGGGGGAGAAGCGTCGGTCAGCGTCCAGCGTCCGCAAGACGGAATGACAGGTGTAGAGCCTACCATTTCGGATACGATGAACGCATCTCTCGTTCATGCAGGAAATGCCCCCGAGTTCCTCTACTTTCGACCCCAGTGGCAGGGCCACGCGCATGTCGTCGTCCAGTCTGTATGTCCAGAAAGCTGTATAATTACATCAGTGGACGGCATACCGCTCTGCTAAGGCACGCGGAATTCGATGCACCGAGTTACTGTGAACAGGCGAACATTCTGACGATCGAGGCGAGCGTCGTAATGACACCCAAGCGAGACGCCGCGTTACATCACGTCGCTTCAGTACTCAAGAACTCTTACGCATATGTGGTCTGCCGGATACCTGCTTTCACGCCGGCCGTCCGACGGCTTGTAAGCTACGGAGACGATCAACGTTGACAATTGTTCTCGTCGTGGTCTGTGCAGCAAAACAATATGTGATACAGACAGCAGCCCACTCCGTGAGTGAGCTGCTGGACAGAAATGAGAAACAACTTCATTCAAACGTGTGAACGAACGTACCTGCTTACTACCTGCGACGGACAATGCTTCTTCTGCCGTCACCACTGAGAATCGGAGCACGGACTATCAAGCCCGTGAAACCACTCAAACGGAGGGCCAATCCATTCCCATTGGAACAGTAACGGGATCGAGCCGTACATCCGAACGGACAGAGAGCGGCTATTGGAAGGAGAATCGGGGGAGTACGTACAGATATCCTGAAACGCGGACAAACCACCGACGCGATATGATGATCGAGCGCTGACCGCGAGGCAAACAAGTTAACCGATATCCTTCTCTTGTGTTCTTCGCTCGGGCTCGCCGCGAGCTGCATTGCTCGCAAGCCTGATGACACTGCGAACCGTTTGTACAATGTTCTATCAATTCTGCTCATGCTTAACTGTTGCTTCGTATTGTACAGTATATCTACTATGTTCTTAAAACCTGCAAGAGATGAGAACGGTATCAACGACATAGCAAATGGTGGAGTTGACGGAAGAGCACGCGCACTTAGCAGATAGGGTTGATGTACGTTTGACCTGCTACTGCTCCAGAGGTCCCTCACATGGATTTTTGGCCCCTTAAATGTTGGCCAAGGATGCCGAACACGGTGCAACTCATATCTGGACGGCAATATTGCGCGCTTCCCTAAAATATCGTAGTAGCAAAAACAAACGTGTAAGAATGATACGCACGTAATTGTGACGTTCAAGATCATCTAAGCCTGTGACGTTCAAAAGACCATGTAAGCGGCGTGCAGAGGCGGAGAAGGAGCGATCGACTCGGAGTTTATTGATCCGAGCTCTGGGACTCGGAGATGCATGTGAATGCCACTGAATGGCCGAACTGGCACGAGAAGCCATAGATATCCGTAGTAGTTGGAGACTTGGAGCGCATTCAAGCCTGTCTTGCCCGCCGAACGATGCTTTCAGGCTGTGAGCACTTCTAGAATCCAGCGGACTGTGGTGAAAACATATCATAGAGGGATTGCAAGAATGGATGAAGCTCTGAGTCAATGAACTTTGAATCTCTAGGTCGGACAAGCTTGCATCTCGAAAAAACCATCCATCTTATGTCAGAGAAAAAGAAGGACTTTGTATGTATGAAGCGTGGAAGTAAAACACAGACATGGATGTCGAATATTGGATGCTGCTACCAGCGTCCGAACGAATTGGACGACCAAGCACGGCCTCAGTGAAGGCGAGATGCATTGGCTTAAGTATTTCGCCCCAACGAGGACATTTGCGTCGAGATCTGAACGACCATCAATGCAGGAAGACAAGAAAACATCGTTTTCAGAGGAGAAAGCAGTCAAACTCGGAAGACGTCTGAGGACGTCTGTGGCTGAAGCCAAATCGGGATAGGCGTCTAATCGAGATCTCGCCGATCGCTCTCGCTCGAACTTCGTTTACTTCTCCTTCATCGATGTCCTTCAACACTCTCAGTGCATCTACTGCACGGGCAACAGGCAACACATTCCTGCGAATATCGTGCTCCCATCTCTAACCTCATTGTGGACACCACTTCCATTGCTATGTTACGATTCTACCACTACGAGATCTGAGCTCGGTACGCTACTACTAGGCCGCTTCCGCGAGTCAAGTTGCACGGTCCACAGCAGAACTGAAGGCTTGCACATACCTTTAAGAAAGTTGATAAATGGATCATAATATGAATTTGTGTGTAACAGAACAATACTGTTGCACACATGGTCCATAGGTTTGTTATATCAGATGTGATATTGTCTTTGAAGCAATTTCAGCAGTGTGTGCTACATTCGACATTCGACTTCCGGGATATGATCTTATCAAAAGCATTTCTCCTTTTGGACAGTGAAATCTTTGGCAGCAAGCGTGATGGAAACCCTAGTCCTGGGTCACTTATGAATTTGTCATTATGAGGTGAAACACCAATTTTTGGTAATTTTCGGAACAATGCAATGCCAAGCTGAGATAAACGTAAGCACAGTCTGAGAATTGTTTGAGGGTTTGTTGGCGGTTGCGGTATTCACACGGTAAATTCAAAGAATTTAATTCCATCAAGTGGTAACCATCAGCATACCGAGCGCTCGGTGTATTTCACCTGGCCCATAGACCACCGACTTGGAACATCAGACCGGCTGCCTATGTGCCAAGTGAAAGGTCCGAGTGCTCCGCCGATTGATATACATAAGGCCACTCACGGTGCGACAGCCAGCCCATTCTCCCCTATACTGCCATTATGCTCGTACAGGCGAGTATCATATTTATTGTCTCTTTCTTAGTATCTACACCAGGTACTCCGAGAACTGTAAGTGATATGAGTCATGTTAGCCTTGGGACTCGAGCTGACCATAGCTTCCTACTGTAGCTCAAGACGATAAGTTGGCGAGAATCAAACTGCGCAGAGATGCGCTGCGATATGATCAGTCCTGAAGTCGGTCAGTCTCATCAGTGATTCATTAAGGTAAGCCGATTTACACGTGATCGTGTCCTGATTGGATGGCGGACGCGTCGTGCGCGTCGCGGCTCTGTTCTAGTAGTAGACAGCACCTCCAGTATATGCTAGAAGCCGGACGCGATCGGCTTCCTTCGCTGGCACGCCCTGACCTAATGGACGATCGAGCAGTACGGTCTGTTTCTGATTCGCACCGGACGACTTGTGGGCGGCGCTCGGACAGGGCGTCCAACTTTGAACTCACAGGCAGTCCTGTAGCGGATGCCACCGTAGCTTGACCGGTCTCGATGGCCTGCCGGTTCAATGCGGGTACTCAGACTGTTTGGTGTCCTACGAGGGCTACGGTCAGTTGTGAATGACGAGGATCTAAGGTCCTAGGCGGCATGGTGAGTTTAAGTACTGTGTTCTGTTTCGAGTCTCCTTTAGGGTTGCGAGGCTGACGTCTGATCTAGATTGATGTGGCTCAACGTCAAACGGACGTGCGCAGACGCTGATCGACGAAGCGAAGGCAGGGAAGGTACTACTGTATTATCACATATCCCTTCGCTCTGGAGCTGATCTCACCTGCGCAGTATCTACAGTACCTACGGCATGCATATGA
Source organism: Amyloporia xantha (assembly GCA_036971615.1). Classification (NCBI taxonomy): domain Eukaryota; kingdom Fungi; phylum Basidiomycota; class Agaricomycetes; order Polyporales; family Adustoporiaceae; genus Amyloporia; species Amyloporia xantha. Next base: position 451,401 of record JAYKKR010000026.1, read on the forward strand.
GGCTGCGCGCGTCGTCAGTGTGGGGCGCTCACAGGCTTGCTGCCCTCATTCGGCAAGCGGATGGTGTCAATGGAAGTGGACGGTATCGGACGGCTGCCTAGCGGTCCTGTCGCTCAGGCAAAGCACGGACGCGTTCCCCGTATGTTGATGAACCGGACGGCAGGGTGCGGCTAGTACTACCATCCCGGACACGCCATGGTGGTCAGGGTGGACTGGATCCGACGGGTCCCTCGATCGGCCAAGCAGAGCAGTGACCGGCGTTCGGATGCGCATCCGGACAGGATGCTTGACGTTAGATGAGCACGAGACATTGGACGACAAGGCAGGTACCTTGATTCGCGGCCTCTCGTTGGGGAACTGACTGTTCTTGTTTTGACAGCGCATGAGTTGTGGCTACAGGCCGTGGGTCACAAGGCGTGGGAGGTCAACGTTTCAACTTGCAAGCTGAGGCGAGGATCAGTGGTGTGAGCTGCTCGCAACGGACGACATTACCTTGCGTCGGGTCTGCGCCGGACCGGACGGATCGAATGGACGATGTGTACAGTGGACGGCGCGGGACAGCTACATGAAGATGATCGAGCATGATGAGAGGCATCACATTCGATTCTTACGGGCACTGAGCACGTGTGCCGTAGGATCTGCGCGCTGGGTTGGGGCTTGCGCGACGTCAGTCGGGAAGATGTTCTAAAGTACGTTGCTTCTTCTGATATGCTGTGTTCGCTGAGTGATGGCATTCGTAAGCTAGAGGTCTCTTCGTCGCCAGTCCTCCGCTATATGCTAGCGCGGTCCACATCTGCCCGAGTAGGCAGCTTTTGCACATCAGGTTCGCGATTACAGCAGGGAACGAACGGCGGATCGATGGACACCGGGCGGGAGAACGACTTGATTTGCCTAAGCGGCCACAATGGAAGGCGGCGTTGCTTCGCGAGCAGCATCGCGGCATATCCCAAAACGGGTAGATTGCAACGTCTGACTGCGGGCGAGGGCCGGTAGTATGTGGGCTCCGCAGCTGAGAGGAGAGCGGAGAGTAGGGCGAAAACGAGCGGCTGCTCTCGTCGTCCGTACGCGGGAGACCGAGCGTTCGGACGACGGGTTGTGTGCGTTTTGCGTGAGCAGTGCGGAGAGCAAAGGGAGGGCACTATAGCGGCAGAAGACAGTAAGCAAACGGGCGCTGTACTCAGTGCTTCAACGTACTAATTAGCACTGTCACAGGAGATTGAAGAGCCAAATCGAAGCTGTCCGAAACGGACAGATTGCGCACTTCGAGATGGCTGGGCCATTGACGTTCGCACACCTTGTGAGTGCGGGATGGTGAGAACAGACAGCGATGAACGAGAGCGCGGTTTCCTCGAAGGGAAAGAAGGCGGAGGGGTTTCTCAGGGAGGGAAACGAAGGGGAGAGGGGGCATTGCGAGGAAGGGAAGTGAAGGGGAGGGAGGGTTACACAGTGGGGAAGGGGAAACAAGGGGAAGACACAGTGGGGAAGGGGAAACAAGGGGAAGAGGGGGGGGCAGTTGCGAGGAAGGGGAAACAAGGGGAAGAGGGGGCGGTGGCGAGGAAGGGGAGACAAGGGGAACGGCAACTTTTGATTTCTTGACGGACAGAGTGTGGGGAGGACTCTGCAATTTCTTGGCGGACAGAGGACTTCATTTTAGCACGAAAATATATTTCTCGCTATGTACAACGGGTCGTGTCTACAGCACAGCGACCGAGAAGTCGACTTACCTCGCATCACTCCAGAGACCTCGCAAACGGCTGCAGCTCCCGCGACGAACCCCCGCACTCGCGTCAGCCCCGTCAGCGCGCCCGAGGCCTCGTTTCGGTGAATGATACCAAACTCGGCCATCCGGATGGGCAGCTCCTTGTAGCTCCGGTCGCGCGAGTCGAAGATCAGACAGTGGCCGGGGCAGTTCATCGGCTTCAGCGCCCACCCCTCCTTCTCAATGTTGAGCGTGAACATGTCGTCCCTGTAGTTCTGCCAGTGCCCGGACGTTTCCCAGAGCTTGCTGTGGTACATGTTCGGCGAGATGACTGCAAACAGGGTCACGAAAATAAGCGAAGGAAGAAGCGAGGCAGTCACCTTCTTGATAGCCTCGCTTGAAGTACTCAGACTGTAAAAGCGAAGTGAGCGATCCGAGAGGACGATTAGATAACGCAGAGTGCGCACCCGCATGAGCTCGACGAGAGTGTTGTAGATCCTGGTGCCGTGTGGCAACCAGAAACAGCTACCAGGACTAAGGTCGTTGAAGAAGAACAGCTCTTGTTCCTGGAATTTCTATTAGCCTACGCGTCAACCAGCGGCCCTAAAGACAGACCTTTCCGATCTTCCTATGGTCACGTCGTGCTGCCTCCGCGAGGAACTCTTTATATTCGGCAAGCTGCTTCTTGTCCGGGAACGAGATGCCGTAGATTCGCTGCAGAGAATCATTGCTCGGATCTCCGAGGAAATACGAGGCGGAGTTCTGCAAGAGCATAGACAGTGAGAGGGAAGTGGGCAAGTGACGCGCATTGATCTACCTTCGTAACCATGAACGCCTTGATCTTGCCCATGTGAGGGATGTGGGGGCCGACACACAGGTCCACCATCGGCCCACAGCGGTACACGGTGGTCGACGTGCCATCGGGAATCTTCGACTCAATGAGATGTTTCTTGTACTTGTTGTACTACGTGCAATACAGTCAGTCCACACAACCTGCGCGGCAGCTTGAGCATGCAGACTCACGGCGAACATCTCGAGCAGCTTCTCCTTCGAAACGACGAGTCGCTCAAACTTCTGCTTCTCTCTAATCGCCACGTCGGAGAGCTTCTCCAGAGCGGGATAGTCTGCATTTGTGACGACCCTTCACGAGATATTCTCAGTCGAAGGGTTCAATGCGACACCGATAGATCTCACCGTTCGTCGATCGCCATTTCGTAGAAGAATCCTTCCTCCGTGGGCGGGCCAATACACAAGTGACATCCGTAGTGACGCTCCGCGGCCTCTCCCAAGACGTGAGCCGACGAGTGCCAGAAAACGCGCTTGCCTGAAGACTCGGATGAGTGAGAGGCCAGAATATCTCCACAGAAGAACAGCTTGAGCCTGAGAGACGCTCACCTTCCGGATGCTCAAAGTCGAGCAGCTCTAGGGAGCACGAGGCTTCGAGAGGTCGCTCCAGATCCCAGACGTCGCCATTCACCTAGCAGGAGTCAGCGAAGCGCACCACAGTCCCACAAATTCACCACCTTTGCTATGACAGTGCGATCGGCAAGACCCTTCGAGATCTCTTTCGCGACGTCCATCGGACTTGTCTCCCAGCTAGTTCCTTTGCGTTTTGACCCATCTGGCAAGGTGATTTCGATCTCCTGACGAGGCTGCGCTGTGTCCGAAGACGTCAAGCATGCTCAACACCGCGTAAAGTAGACAACCTCATGATGCATGAGCTCATAATGCATAAAATGTCATAATGCATAGATCGAGTCAGGAACCGACTTTGGGTCAGCCACGTAGTTTTCAATATAATGCATACGCCAACCTACTGTCTACCTAGGGCGATGCCCTCGCAGACAATAGATTGAGACAAAGGAAGTGCATACGCAAAGTAGGGGATCAACGTGATGCATCATGAGATTGTCTATTGTAGTTTCAACGTACACACATTTTACCCACTCGTCGTACTCGGCTTTCAGTTGGTCGAACAATTTGATACGGTGATCGAAGAACTCCGGAGGAGGTTGCAGCTAACCAGTACGAGTTCAGCATATGCACACAGTCCATAGTGCATGTACATGCCTCCAAAGGTTGCCCAGTGGCCGCCGCACTCTTGTCCTTCTTGTCCTTCGGTTTCTTGCCTTCATTTGCATGGGGACCCTGTAACGCAGGAAGCTGCGCAGGCTGTGAAGTAGACACGACCGGCGTGGTCATATTGGAGACTAGACGAATTCTCGAACAGCGGTGTCGACCAGGATGGAGGGCTAATGTACAAGAGCGAGCTTGCTGAAATCGATTTAGTACTCGAAGCATACAAGGAATTCAAGGCCGAGTCACCAGCCTAGCGCTCAGATGGATCACTCGTCTCTCATGCCGATGAGATAAGATAAAAAGACCAAAGATCAGCCACGCTCGCAGCTCGCAGCCACGCACGCTCGCAGCCACGCCAGCCTCAATCGGTGGCTCGCCCGTCTTTTGCCTTCGATCGCGTCCCTCGGAGCTCCCTGCCATTCCTTACGACCCTTCGCATCAACAGCCCGCAACAGCCCTCGGCCTCTATGCGCATGCCTCCCGTCCGTCTCGCATTCCCGCTCTCCCTTCCGCTGAGCCTGCAGCTCATCTCCCTCCGCTTGCCGTCCGCGTACAGGTTGGAGCAGATACTCGACAACGGTCAGTCTTCAAAGCTTCACCCTCCGGCCCATGGTAGCGTGCACGTTCAGCTCCTCATCGCCCGGCTGTAGTGAGTTGACGATATATCTGATCTGTTCCCAGTCGAATACCAGCCACGGACAGTCCTTCCAACACAGCTCCCCTCTGCGTGCGCCGTCCGTTGATCGCGCCATTCGCTACACGTACATACACGAATCAGCCATGCCGTCAGGCACTCACACGATCCCCAGACCACCCTGCCGACAACAACAGCACGCTGTCAAGTCGGGAGCCGTGCAGCGCCCATGTCGAGCCCCGCCGGTCTCTGCTCCCAATCTCCGTCAACATCATCCGTCAAGACTGACTCGTCGTTGCCCCTCCCGTTGCCCCTACGCGCCCCCGCCGTCCGGCTATCCAAACATGAACAATCGAGCTGCATTCTCCGTCCAGCCCGTTGCCCAGTTAAGCAGCGCGCTCGCCTCTTACATGCCTACTCACACTTACAGCACCTCGCGCATGCTGGCCACGAGCTAGCGCATGTCGTTCCGTCTGACAGCGGGCGGACAGCGCTCGTCCGTTCGACGATCTCGCGCTGTCCGTCGGACTATGGGCGCGGTCCGTGCGCTGACGTTGACGGCGTTCACACCGTCCGGCAGCAGTCTAGCGCCAGCGCATGCTCTGTCTCAATACTGCGAGACTACCAGGGCGGGCTTTCTTCTTACGTAGGTAGACGGTGTTCCTCCCGCCGTCCTCGAACAGCGCATCTCGTGCTGTCCGGCAGGGAGGTCGGGGCGGCGTTCATTCAATGATCACACGCCGTCTGCCATGGACTGGGGGCCAGGCATCATCTGTCGGGGGTGGTGCCCGTGGTCTCTGGTCTCGATGGCACACTGCTCCGTTCCAGAGGCGGAGCGGGGTCTACTACCGCGGCGTGTCGGTTGTGCGTGTGGGAGCCGTGCATCGCCGTCCGGCGGACAAAGCATGGGTGCGGATCCGGCTCAAGGAGCGCGCACAGGGCACTGACGACGCTCCAGTCGTCGTCGGAATCGTCGTCTTCTGGACGATGCAGACTGCGAGAGCGCAGGGGCTGTCGTCTATCGCACATCGCCCGGTGCAGCTCGTATGCGGGAACGAGACGGCTCGCGTGCATCCGTCCAAAACGAGTCGAGGCCGTTGGCCAATCAGGCGTCTTGTGGGAGGTACCGACGCTGCACCTGCGGAGCGCATCAACGCGCATGCCCTCGTCGGACGAGGCATGGTGCGAGTGCTTCCCTGGGCGCAAGCGCGCCGACGTCCAAGTCGTCTACTGGACGATCCAGACAGCGCGCGGCCGTCCACCTGAGTCCGCCTACAGAACGGTACGTATCTTAACATCTACTTACTCTTTCGACTGAGCACTCGTGGTGGTTCGGGCGGGTGGCGCACTGCTCGGCAACAGACGGACGATGCGTGTGGGCGCATCCGTCCGCGCCGTCGCTCTGTTACAGGACGCAAAGGTTGACGTCGGACGGCATAGCCGCGGCGCTGCTGTGGGGACAGACGTCCACCCTGCGCTGGATGCGCTTGCCGATCACTCGATGAAAGCGGGGACCGCGCTGGACGTCTCGCCCAGAGACACTGCAGGCGCGGACGTCTGCGACGCCGTTATGTACCTGTCATGTAGTCTACACGAATAAAGTAGCAAACATATATCTGTTCAACGCGGTTAGCCACGAGTCTTCGGACATGTAAACAAAATGCGAGCTTACCAAGCGCCGTGCGCGCTCGGGCGTGCTACCGCGATGCTGACTCCTGCACCTGCAGTCGCCGTCCGTCGCTCTCGCTCGATCTCGTCCGAACCAGCGCGCCCGACTTGTCATGCGGCGTTCCATCCACGGGCGCAGACAACGTAGCACCTCAGGCTACATTCCGCGCAGGTGGACTTCGGAGGGTCTGGCTTCCGTTCTAGAGCAACAAACATCCAGCAGTGAGTCCGACATACAAGATTTCGAATACACACGTACCGTACGCGCCGAAGAGTGCCGACGCCATACAAGATGCGGATGTCGACGTGTTCGATTTACATGCAGGTAAACTCGAGCACCGGGATAAGAACAGATATTCGAGATCATAGCACAGGCTCACAAGTTATATATATTATCACCTGGCAGACCCCGGCGTTCCGCGCGGAGATGTGCGAGTCTGAACGGATCGGGTAGAATCGCTAGCAGGGAGCATCAGACGAGTTCTCCCCGATTACGACAAGGGGCTACGTACGAACCAGGACGGCTATCCTTGATCGGCGCCTCACGTAGTAGGTAGCCGATGCTCGTTATTGGGTACGCGTGCTGTGAGGTCGTCCGGACTCGTTGCGGCGTTCGAGGTGTCAGCGAACGTCGAGGAAAATCGAATGTGATGCCTGACCGACGCGGCGTTAGCGTCCATCGCACGTTCAGCGTCCGTCGTGTAGGCATGAATGGCGGGCTAAAATCCTGAGTCACTCATCAGCTCGTCAGCACAACGAGAACGAAACGGGTCCGCACCGTGACGTCGATGAACGCGTCCCCGAGAGACGGAAGTGCGATGGAACCAGCGGCGAGCAAGGGATGCGGATAGCAAAGAGACGGAGAGCGGCGATGCTTCCTCGAGAGGCAGGAAGGGGAGAGGTGCTGAGAGAGAAAGGAGGAAGGAGAGGATACTGACCGTCACTCAACAACTCCCCCAGCTTATAACCTCCTCCAATCTCTCCTTCTCACGCTATACCCGCCCCATTCCCCACTTCCGCTTCCCCGTCCGCCCCAGAATCCTTGCGTCCAATCCCTTCCGTCGTACGTACGCAGCAACCGCTTCACCCTTGGATTCAACGCCAAGTGTTCGGCCGTCACCTCTGCGTCAGAGGAAGGCAAAGTCTGCCGTGAAACGCCCGCGCGCGTATTCGCACGCGTGATCGATCATATTGCGAAGTTGTTCGTTGCATGGTAGAGCGGCATTGTCAACACGTCTTCCCGGAAGGAAGACGGTCAGGAGGGCAGGATAACGGAATACGCTGCACACAGAGCGCATAGAAACGCAGTAATGCAGGTCCTACGTATGATGGGGGAGAAGCGTCGGTCAGCGTCCAGCGTCCGCAAGACGGAATGACAGGTGTAGAGCCTACCATTTCGGATACGATGAACGCATCTCTCGTTCATGCAGGAAATGCCCCGAGTTCCTCTACTTTCGACCCCAGTGGCAGGGCCACGCGCATGTCGTCGTCCAGTCTGTATGTCCAGAAAGCTGTATAATTACATCAGTGGACGGCATACCGCTCTGTTAAGGCACGCGGAATTCGATGCACCGAGTTACTGTGAACAGGCGAACATTCTGACGATCGAGGCGAGCGTCGTAATGACACCCAAGCGAGACGCCGCGTTACATCACGTCGCTTCAGTACTCAAGAACTCTTACGCATATGTGGTCTGCCGGATACCTGCTTTCACGCCGGCCGTCCGACGGCTTGTAAGCTACGGAGACGATCAACGTTGACAATTGTTCTCGTCGTGGTCTGTGCAGCAAAACAATATGTGATACAGACAGCAGCCCACTCCGTGAGTGAGCTGCTGGACAGAAATGAGAAACAACTTCATTCAAACGTGTGAACGAACGTACCTGCTTACTACCTGCGATGGACAATGCTTCTTCTGCCGTCACCACTGAGAATCGGAGCACGGACTATCAAGCCCGTGAAACCACTCAAACGGAGGGCCAATCCATTCCCATTGGAACAGTAACGGGATCGAGCCGTACATCCGAACGGACAGAGAGCGGCTATTGGAAGGAGAATCGGGGGAGTACGTACGGATATCCTGAAACGCGGACAAACCACCGACGCGATATGATGATCGAGCGCTGACCGCGAGGCAAACAAGTTAACCGATATCCTTCTCTTGTGTTCTTCGCTCGGGCTCGCCGCGAGCTGCATTGCTCGCAAGCCTGATGACACTGCGAACCGTTTGTACAATGTTCTATCAATTCTGCTCATGCTTAACTGTTGCTTCGTATTGTACAGTATATCTACTATGTTCTTAAAACCTGCAAGAGATGAGAACGGTATCAACGACATAGCAAATGGTGGAGTTGACGGAAGAGCACGCGCACTTAGCAGATAGGGTTGATGTACGTTTGACCTGCTACTGCTCCAGAGGTCCCTCACATGGATTTTTTGGCCCCTTAAATGTTGGCCAAGGATGCCGAACACGGTGCAACTCATATCTGGACGGCAATATTGCGCGCTTCCCTAAAATATCGTAGTAGCAAAAACAAACGTGTAAGAATGATACGCACGTAATTGTGACGTTCAAGATCATCTAAGCCTGTGACGTTCAAAAGACCATGTAAGCGGCGTGCAGAGGCAGAGAAGGAGCGATCGACTCGGAGTTTATTGATCCGAGCTCTGGGACTCGGAGATGCATGTGAATGCCACTGAATGGCCGAACTGGCACGAGAAGCCATAGATATCCGTAGTAGTTGGAGACTTGGAGCGCATTCAAGCCTGTCTTGCCCGCCGAACGATGCTGTCAGGCTGTGAGCACTTCTAGAATCCAGCGGACTGTGGTGAAAACATATCATAGAGGGATTGCAAGAATGGATGAAGCTCTGAGTCAATGAACTTTGAATCTCTAGGTCGGACAAGCTTGCATCTCGAAAAACCATCCATCTTATGTCAGAGAAAAAGAAGGACTTTGTATGTATGAAGCGTGGAAGTAAAACACAGACATGGATGTCGAATATTGGATGCTGCTACCAGCGTCCGAACAAATTGGACGACCAAGCACGGCCTCAGTGAAGGCGAGATGCATTGGCTTAAGTATTTCGCCCCAACGAGGACATTTGCGTCGAGATCTGAACGACCATCAATGCAGGAAGACAAGAAAACATCGTTTTCAGAGGAGAAAGCAGTCAAACTCGGAAGACGTCTGAGGACGTCTGTGGCTGAAGCCAAATCGGGATAGGCGTCTAATCGAGATCTCGCCGATCGCTCTCGCTCGAACTTCGTTTACTTCTCCTTCATCGATGTCCTTCAACACTCTCAGTGCATCTACTGCACGGGCAACAGGCAACACATTCCTGCGAATATCGTGCTCCCATCTCTAACCTCATTGTGGACACCACTTCCATTGCTATGTTACGATTCTACCACTACGAGATCTGAGCTCGGTACGCTACTACTAGGCCGCTTCCATGAGTCAAGTTGCACGGTCCACAGCAGAACTGAAGGCTTGCACATACCTTTAAGAAAGTTGATAAATGGATCATAATATGAATTTGTGTGTAACAGAACAATACTGTTGCACACATGGTCCATAGGTTTGTTATATCAGATGTGATATTGTCTTTGAAGCAATTTCGGCAGTGTGTGCTACATTCGACATTCGACTTCCGGGATATGATCTTATCAAAAGCATTTCTCCTTTTGGACAGTGAAATCTTTGGCAGCAAGCGTGATGGAAACCCTAGTCCTGGGTCACTTATGAATTTGTCATTATGAGGTGAAACACCAATTTTTGGTAATTTTCGAACAATGCAATGCCAAGCTGAGATAAACGTAAGCACAGTCTGAGAATTGTTTGAGGGTTTGTTGGCGGTTGCGGTATTCACACGGTAAATTCAAAGAATTTAATTCCATCAAGTGGTAACCATCAGCATACCGAGCGCTCGGTGTATTTCACCTGGCCCATAGACCACCGACTTGGAACATCAGACCGGCTGCCTATGTGCCAAGTGAAAGGTCCGAGTGCTCCGCCGATTGATATACATAAGGCCACTCACGGTGCGACAGCCAGCCCATTCTCCCCTATACTGCCATTATGCTCGTACAGGCGAGTATCATATTTATTGTCTCTTTCTTAGTATCTACACCAGGTACTCCGAGAACTGTAAGTGATATGAGTCATGTTAGCCTTGGGACTCGAGCTGACCATAGCTTCCTACTGTAGCTCAAGACGATAAGTTGGCGAGAATCAAACTGCGCAGAGATGCGCTGCGATATGATCAGTCCTGAAGTCGGTCAGTCTCATCAGTGATTCATTAAGGTAAGCCGATTTACACGTGATCGTGTCCTGATTGGATGGCGGACGCGTCGTGCGCGTCGCGGCTCTGTTCTAGTAGTAGACAGCACCTCCAGTATATGCTAGAAGCCGGACGCGATCGGCTTCCTTCGCTGGCACGCCCTGACCTAATGGACGATCGAGCAGTACGGTCTGTTTCTGATTCGCACCGGACGACTTGTGGGCGGCGCTCGGACAGGGCGTCCAACTTTGAACTCACAGGCAGTCCTGTAGCGGATGCCACCGTAGCTTGACCGGTCTCGATGGCCTGCCGGTTCAATGCGGGTACTCAGACTGTTTGGTGTCCTACGAGGGCTACGGTCAGTTGTGAATGACGAGGATCTAAGGTCCTAGGCGGCATGGTGAGTTTAAGTACTGTGTTCTGTTTCGAGTCTCCTTTAGGGTTGCGAGGCTGACGTCTGATCTAGATTGATGTGGCTCAACGTCAAACGGACGTGCGCAGACGCTGATCGACGAAGCGAAGGCAGGGAAGGTACTACTGTATTATCACATATCCCTTCGCTCTGGAGCTGATCTCACCTGCGCAGTATCTACAGTACCTACGGCATGCATATGAGGCTGCGCGCGTCGTCAGTGTGGGGCGCTCACAGGCTTGCTGCCCTCATTCGGCAAGCGGATGGTGTCAATGGAAGTGGACGGTATCGGACGGCTGCCTAGCGGTCCTGTCGCTCAGGCAAAGCACGGACGCGTTCCCCGTATGTTGATGAACCGGACGGCAGGGTGCGGCTAGTACTACCATCCCGGACACGCCATGGTGGTCAGGGTGGACTGGATCCGACGGGTCCCTCGATCGGCCAAGCAGAGCAGTGACCGGCGTTCGGATGCGCATCCGGACAGGATGCTTGACGTTAGATGAGCACGAGACATTGGACGACAAGGCAGGTACCTTGATTCGCGGCCTCTCGTTGGGGAACTGACTGTTCTTGTTTTGACAGCGCATGAGTTGTGGCTACAGGCCGTGGGTCACAAGGCGTGGGAGGTCAACGTTTCAACTTGCAAGCTGAGGCGAGGATCAGTGGTGTGAGCTGCTCGCAACGGACGACATTACCTTGCGTCGGGTCTGCGCCGGACCGGACGGATCGAATGGACGATGTGTACAGTGGACGGCGCGGGACAGCTACATGAAGATGATCGAGCATGATGAGAGGCATCACATTCGATTCTTACGGGCACTGAGCACGTGTGCCGTAGGATCTGCGCGCTGGGTTGGGGCTTGCGCGACGTCAGTCGGGAAGATGTTCTAAAGTACGTTGCTTCTTCTGATATGCTGTGTTCGCTGAGTGATGGCATTCGTAAGCTAGAGGTCTCTTCGTCGCCAGTCCTCCGCTATATGCTAGCGCGGTCCACATCTGCCCGAGTAGGCAGCTTTTGCACATCAGGTTCGCGATTACAGCAGGGAACGAACGGCGGATCGATGGACGCCGGGCGGGAGAACGACTTGATTTGCCTAAGCGGCCACAATGGAAGGCGGCGTTGCTTCGCGAGCAGCATCGCGGCATATCCCAAAACGGGTAGATTGCAACGTCTGACTGCGGGCGAGGGGCCGGTAGTATGTGGGCTCCGCAGCTGAGAGGAGAGCGGAGAGTAGGGCGAAAACGAAGCGGCTGCTCTCGTCGTCCGTACGCGGGAGACCGAGCGTTCGGACGACGGGTTGTGTGCGTTTTGCGTGAGCAGTGCGGAGAGCAAAGGGAGGGCACTATAGCGGCAGAAGACAGTAAGCAAACGGGCGCTGTACTCAGTGCTTCAACGTACTAATTAGCACTGTCACAGGGGATTGAAGAGCCAAATCGAAGCTGTCCGAAAACGGACAGATTGCGCACTTCGAGATGGCTGGGCCATTGACGTTCGCACACCTTGTGAGTGCGGGATGGTGAGAACAGACAGCGATGAACGAGAGCGCGGTTTCCTCGAAGGGAAAGAAGGCGGAGGGGGTTTCTCAGGGAGGGAAACGAAGGGGGAGAGGGGGCATTGCGAGGAAGGGAAGTGAAGGGGAGGGAGGGTTACACAGTGGGGAAGGGGAAACAAGGGGAAGACACAGTGGGGAAGGGGAAACAAGGGGAAGAGGGGGGGGGGCAGTTGCGAGGAAGGGGAAACAAGGGGAAGAGGGGGGGCGGTGGCGAGGAAGGGGAGACAAGGGGAACGGCAACTTTTGATTTCTTGACGGACAGAGTGTGGGGAGGACTCTGCAATTTCTTGGCGGACAGAGGACTTCATTTTAGCACGAAAATATATTTCTCGCTATGTACAACGGGTCGTGTCTACAGCACAGCGACCGAGAAGTCGACTTACCTCGCATCACTCCAGAGACCTCGCAAACGGCTGCAGCTCCCGCGACGAACCCCCGCACTCGCGTCAGCCCCGTCAGCGCGCCCGAGGCCTCGTTTCGGTGAATGATACCAAACTCGGCCATCCGGATGGGCAGCTCCTTGTAGCTCCGGTCGCGCGAGTCGAAGATCAGACAGTGGCCGGGGCAGTTCATCGGCTTCAGCGCCCACCCTCCTTCTCAATGTTGAGCGTGAACATGTCGTCCCTGTAGTTCTGCCAGTGCCCGGACGTTTCCCAGAGCTTGCTGTGGTACATGTTCGGCGAGATGACTGCAAACAGGGTCACGAAAATAAGCGAAGGAAGAAGCGAGGCAGTCACCTTCTTGATAGCCTCGCTTGAAGTACTCAGACTGTAAAAGCGAAGTGAGCGATCCGAGAGGACGATTAGATAACGCAGAGTGCGCACCCGCATGAGCTCGACGAGAGTGTTGTAGATCCTGGTGCCGTGTGGCAACCAGAAACAGCTACCAGGACTAAGGTCGTTGAAGAAGAACAGCTCTTGTTCCTGGAATTTCTATTAGCCTACGCGTCAACCAGCGGCCCTAAAGACAGACCTTTCCGATCTTCCTATGGTCACGTCGTGCTGCCTCCGCGAGGAACTCTTTATATTCGGCAAGCTGCTTCTTGTCCGGGAACGAGATGCCGTAGATTCGCTGCAGAGAATCATTGCTCGGATCTCCGAGGAAATACGAGGCGGAGTTCTGCAAGAGCATAGACAGTGAGAGGGAAGTGGGCAAGTGACGCGCATTGATCTACCTTCGTAACCATGAACGCCTTGATCTTGCCCATGTGAGGGATGTGGGGGCCGACACACAGGTCCACCATCGGCCCACAGCGGTACACGGTGGTCGACGTGCCATCGGGAATCTTCGACTCAATGAGATGTTTCTTGTACTTGTTGTACTACGTGCAATACAGTCAGTCCACACAACCTGCGCGGCAGCTTGAGCATGCAGACTCACGGCGAACATCTCGAGCAGCTTCTCCTTCGAAACGACGAGTCGCTCAAACTTCTGCTTCTCTCTAATCGCCACGTCGGAGAGCTTCTCCAGAGCGGGATAGTCTGCATTTGTGACGACCCTTCACGAGATATTCTCAGTCGAAGGGTTCAATGCGACACCGATAGATCTCACCGTTCGTCGATCGCCATTTCGTAGAAGAATCCTTCCTCCGTGGGCGGGCCAATACACAAGTGACATCCGTAGTGACGCTCCGCGGCCTCTCCCAAGACGTGAGCCGACGAGTGCCAGAAAACGCGCTTGCCTGAAGACTCGGATGAGTGAGAGGCCAGAATATCTCCACAGAAGAACAGCTTGAGCCTGAGAGACGCTCACCTTCCGGATGCTCAAAGTCGAGCAGCTCTAGGGAGCACGAGGCTTCGAGAGGTCGCTCCAGATCCCATACGTCGCCATCCACCTAGCAGGAGTTAGCAAAGCGGGCCACAGTCCCGCAAATTCCCCACCTTTGCAATGACAATGCGATCGGCAAGACCCTTCGAGATCTCTTTTGCAACGTCCATCGGACTTGTCTCCCAGCTCGTTCCTTTGCGTTTTGATCCATCTGGCAAGGTGATTTCGATCTCCTGACGAGGCTGCGCTGTGTCCGAAGAAGTCAAGCATGCTCAACACCGCGTAATTTCAATGTACACACATTTTACCCACTCGTCGTACTCGGCTTTCAGTTGGTCGAACATTTTGATACGGTGGTCGAAGAACTCCGGAGGAGGTTGCAGCTAACCAGTACGAGTTCAGCATATGCACACAGTCCATAGTGCATGTACATGCCTCCAAAGGTTGCCCAGTGGCCGCCGCACTCTTGTCCTTCTTGTCCTTCGGTTTCTTGCCTTCATTTGCATGTGGACCCTGTAACGCTGGAAGCTGCGCAGGCTGTGAAGTAGACGCGACTGGCGTAGTCATATTAGAGACTAGACGAGCTGTCGAATAGTTATGTCTGCAGGATTGGAGAACGCGGTGGTGGGCTAATGTACAAAGACGAGCTCGATTCAGCACTCGAAGCATGAATTCAAGGCCGAGTCACCAGCCTAGCGCTCAAATGAATCACTCGTCTCTCATGCAGATGAGATAAGATAAAAAGACAAATGCACTTATGTAAATAGGACTTCGCGTCTAGGAGGAAGAACTCAATTCTTGCAACAAACACGATTATTATGATACATGATAGAACGAATGAACCCATATGCATAAAGCTACAGAACATACTACAGTAGATCCAATCCTTCCGCCCGATCACCACGTGCACTGACCACTCCTCCTCGGAAAGGTGAATCCATACATGCTAGTGCAGTGATCGTATACTGATGGCTTTTGAGCAGATTTTGTTGGTGATGTCTTAGATTGTCAAAGACAGCCGCTGTGATGGACGATGATCATTAGTGAGATTCGAGGAAGAGACCCATGTCTCAACCTGCGCGGTAGCAGAACCTGACGATGCTTGAATAGTATTGGTAAACCAGAGATGCATCAAACAGCCGAAAGACCTTTGTAACGGGACGAACCTGTGATTGAGCTGGTCGCTCTCGTTCTCGAGACCGCTCAGTATGATTGATCGTTTTATGCGATGCAGATCCGAGTATCATATTCGACGATCCTCAGACCCGTTCAGAAGTGGGCCTTTTCCACTTGAATGGCGCTTCGCGGGCTATCCGTCCTTCTGGTCATCCGCCATGGTCGCGCGACCAACATATGCCCACCAAAGGCGGTGTCAACAACCTTCGCTCACACATCAGGTGACGGAGAGGGCGGAAGCTCGGATACCGTATGTGTGTAAGTCGTCCACGCCGAGCCACAGAATCGAGGGAGCTGCCATTTCCCTGACGAGCCTGAACAAGAGCAGCGGCACTGCTCAGCTGGGCTTCATCTCCCGGTGTCACTAGGTACGGATCCTGATGAAGAAGATATTGAGCCGACCATTCTTATCCCGGGGCATGAACATGCGCACTCGGTTGCTTCGCAGCTCAAAGCGCATACGCTGGTCCTTAACATTCCCCATCCCATACATCCCGAGGGGAGTGTTGCCCTTGCGTCAAAACTGGCCGGACGGTAATGCCACTGTTGCGCATCTGCGTCATCTAACTGGAGGTCGATCTTGCCCATATTGTTTATGAGCCCGCTGACAGAAAGCATGTCCAGCGCACAAAGAGCGCCTTCCTGCGACTACTGAGAAGTGCTAGACATAGAGACGACGTAGAGCTCACCGGCCCTGCATCCTGAGGATCATCGTGATTGCCGTGTATCGAGAAGACAGGTGTGGCAATATTGAAGTTCAGATCCTCGTAATTGATAGCGGGGAACCTGTCGGAAATGCTACCGTCAGAAAACCGAAATCAGACTCTGGAAACTTATACGGCATACGAATAGCTAGATGGTTTGCGGTCGTTCGGATCGCTCAGGAGCTCAATCTGAATTGGCCGATCACCCCACGTATACTCGCGAAGGAGTGCCATGGTTTGGTATAGACAATATTGTCAGCAGAATGAATGGAAGATGAGATCTGAGAGAGCACAAAGATGAGAAGCGAGAGGGCACGAGATAGCGCAGACACCGACACCGACACCTAAGGCTCACGAGAAGTCGCGGAAGCAAGCGAACTGTATTCGAAGGAGGCCGTCGCGGATCGCGCTGGCCGTGTATGTACGTATTTGTACTACGGCGCTTAGCGCGCGAACGTCTACTCTAACAAATATCTCGAAGGCCTGTTCTCGAAGCGCTGATTAGCGCTGTCACATTGAACCCAGTCATGGAACTGCCATACCCAACTTTCATCTTTCCCTCGAGTGTTTCAAACTTCTCCCTCTCTGTTTCTACTTTCGCTATAGAGGCTGTACTCTTGGCCTAATAAGCCCGCCGCCTGCTGAGTAGGCCTTAAATGTCATTTCCTGAGATAGCCGTGTTTCCATCCTTTTTTTTCTTCTTTCATCTTCTGAGTCGTGGTCTTATACGAGTCCATCTGGCAGATTGTCTAGCTCCGCGCTCTCCGGAATATGATGCAGCTTATGGCCTGAGACTTGATTGTCTCACGTTATTGATGATCTGTCAAGGAGATATTGAGACGTTCTGTCAACGTTCTGTCCTTCAGATCTCCTGTCTGCTCCCACTGTACGTCTACCTAACCGCACGGGCCTATTATGTACGAGAAGTTATACATTCTGGAACAATAACTTGGGTAGATTATTCGCAGGTCCCTGCATGTCAAGATTCGAAGAAGTCTTCTGAGAAGGAACCATCCCGTACGTAGCGTCTATTGTTCTAACTTTCATCACATCTGCTGAGACGTCGCCGTTCCAAGGAAATAAGGCAGTGGAGTGTGTCCAATACTTCTCTATTCCGAGAATCTCTTGGACTTCTGGCCCTTCAGGATGCAGGTACCATCTGCCAGATTCTTTAATAATTTGATATGTGACACAGCGCTTTGTTGACATGCTTTACCTGATATCCGACTAGCAGTATTCTCGGGGACAGAATTCAGTGTGAAATTCTCGGTACCTTCTGAGACAGATTGTGAAGAGCATCTCCGCAAGACTACGAAGCAGCATTAAGGCAGATTCTATCATAAACGTCTATCTCCATATTACATTGGGCCGTGCGTTTTCAGGGACGACGTTAGCTCTCATGTGAGTATCACTTCCAAATCACAAGCCTATTGCTGAGATTGCTTAGATTATATGGATCCACGTGCGCTCAGGTATTGCACTACATGGGGGAATATCCGAGGGACAAATTGAGGTTGAAGGCGCCGGTGAGCTGTCTCATTCTATTCTTGGATAGGAGTACCGCCTCCGGCGCAAGGGCAATCATTGGTAGCACTTCAGCGGTCCAGAAGGTAGTGCTTTGAAGCTGCTGTATTTCGAATGATGTGGATGCCGGTGCATTTCAGCAGCGCTATCGTTCACTGCCTCTCACTACCGGTTGCTCTGACATAAGATATTCGGAACTGAACATGCCGTTTAGTGAGCTTCTTATGACAGTCTTATACCAAGCAAGTCCGCCATTATTCATACACCCACAAGGTGGATCAGTGCTGGATAGCGCTGTCAGCTAACACATAGAACCAGTGACCTGCCCAATCTCTTTCGTGTTTCGGGCTTCTTCTCGGTTTACCCTTTCTCGATAGAGGCTGTGCAATGAGCCCATCGCATTTTGCATAGGCCCAGGGTCTCATTTATGAGATGAGATGAACAATCTCATGTGTTTGACTCATTTTCTGAGTCGTGGCTTCACACGAGTAACCGTGGCTGATTGTATCGCTCTGCGCTTTACGAGATGTGATGTAGCTTATGAGCTGAGACAAATCTGTTTCACGCGACGAGTAATCTGCAGAAGAGATGTCGACGTGTTCCGTGATTGCATATATGCGCTCAGCTTTGACTTGGAGGTTTGAAACTTGTGTGGACTCGACGAGGCTCACCCCGATCTCAGTGGTTTGATGTGCTATCTGGCCGCCGTCGTTGACTGTTTGTCTCTTTACCCTCACGGACACATTTCATATGACCAAAAATCATATTTCTCCTGACATATGCAGTGCCCATTGTTCTTTCATCTCATCTGCTTAGATGCCGCCTCCCTAATGAAATAAGGCAGTGGCGGCCCAGTTCTTTCTGATGCGGGAACTTGTTGGTCTTTAGAATGCCATTACCGTCTGCCAAACACTTTGATGATCTGATGTGTGTTACAGATATTTTGGATTCTATCGGAAGGGCGGAACGTTGCTGTGTTTGAAACCCATCTAGCGGTCTCCCCAAGGATGGAATCGGTATAAAGGTCTCGATGCCTCGTAAGTCAATTGTAGGGAGCAGTCTCAAAAGACCACGAAGAGCATTATGGTATCAATAGATCATGACATAGATGTCTTCCTCAATGATACGCTGGGCTGCGTGTTCGTGGGAGCGACGTTGACTTCCATGTGAGTATTGCTTCCTGTAAATCACGAGCCTGCTGCTAAGATCGCTTAGGTTGTATGGATGCACATGTGCCCAGGTATTGTACTACATGAAGGAATACCCAACGGACAAACTGGGGCTGAAGGCTCTGGTGGGCTGTCCCTCTTCTATTTCCGAACAAGAGTGCTCATGCTTCGCTATCCTAGGTCGCGATCTTGCTGTATTTATCGTTATTTGAGCTGTAATTTCCAGCGTGTCCACTAATATACATGTTGAGGTTAGGGTCATCGACACTGCTGCGACGATTGTAGACGTCGGGGTAATACCTCATGTTATCAAAAATGAGTATCAAGAAACTGAATCTACTTTACAGATCGTTTGGCACTATGCTGCACAAAACCATGGTGATATTCTCGAATTCGGAAAGTACTACGGGTGTGTGTTTCATTGTTCTGCATCGTGTCATCCCTCTCTGATTTGTCCCACTCCTAGCACCTCCTACGTGAGTGTAAATTTGGTATTTTGTGTGCTTTCCGCATCCTCTGACACACCGGTCGGCGGTGATTAGGCGGCATGGACACTCGCTGTGAGCGTTCTCAGAGCAACCTCTATATTGCGAGGTGCTCAACATTGTATTGGACATCTGATAGATACCCACAGTATTCCTGGTACAATGGTAACTACAAGCGCATTATTCCAGTTCAAACTCACAAATTCAATCGACAGTTATTACATATACTCGGTATGGCAATGTGAGTATCACGCGTCTGTAGTATTGGTATTCCTCTGTACCAAACCGAGCGTCCAGTGCTTGCTTCAAGTCGATTCAAGAGTCCTTTCATAGCGCTAGCGGTGATAGATTTTGTTCTTTAATATAACGATAGCGCTGACAAACACGCTATAAATTCAGGCCTCATTGACCATTATAACATGTGGTACAGAAAGAGATTATTCTATGCGTATCGTTGTCTTATCTGACACTTTACTGTGCAGTTCTCGGCTTCGGTTTGTAGCTACAATTCAATAGCGAATGAATCACTGATGCTCCCATTTTGGCAGTGAATCTTTACAACAGGTGCATAGGAATCTGCTTTATCTACCGTAACATTCTATGCGGATCATTTCTGATACTTCACTCCTAAAGTATTCGTCATCAGGGCTTTCCGGACGTGTTTATGGTGCCAAGGGTGCGTATGCATAAATATTGCGCGATCAGATAATCTCTATTATAGATCCAGATCACCGCGATTGTGCAACTATTGTTCGCCTCCATCACAGACATTCTCACGGCAATGACAATGATTTGGGCTTTGAGGGGAAAGAAAACAGGATTCGCTCCGTGCGCCGTTCTTGTGCTATTATTTTCGAGAAGCTTATATTCTACGAAGTACTGACACACTCATTCGGAAACTAACTGTGTACACTGTCAACCGGGGTTTATTGACCGCGTAAGCATAATCAATATTTCTGCTACATTTAGAGTCGACTAGATCACTATGCCGTTTACAGCATTGTGCAGATTGTCGAAGTGATTATAGTTAGTACAATGAAACCGCAAGCGATACCACGATGATCATAGTAAACCTGGCCTCGTTTTTAGTACCTATCATTTTCGTCAGGCTCCCTGTATTGGGTCATATTACACTTGCCGGGCAGCAAAAGCAAGTCAGCCTTATTGTATACAATGCGCGTCCAAAACTGATCCATATAGCGATTACAGTATATGTGAACTCCTTCCTTGCGTTGTATGAATCGTCTACTGTCGATCCAGTTTGTATTGATTATCTGTTTTCAGACTAAATGCCCGCCACTTTCTTGGAGACAACAACGGGCAAGTTTATCTTTCCGATCGCCTATCCGCAGTCGAAATCGAGTTAGACGGAGGACCTAACGGCAGACAAAAGCTATCCTGGTATGTGATGAATTGTCTCCTCACTACTAGCAGTCATCGTAATCAACAAACGACTCTAGACCTGGATGGTAGCGAGCGGCTGATGGAGCAGCTCACATCACCTCCGCTTTCCAAATTGCCACGTATGGCGCCGGTATGCTTTTGAAGGGAATGATTGTATTTCAAATGGGGAGCTGAAGACTCGGATTCCCGGCCCACCCTCCGCATGTCGATTTTGTCAGAGTTCATTTACCTCCACATATACCAATAGTCTTTCAACAGGCAATTGACATCTAGAGAAATGGGAATAAGCGTCAAGGCTGTTTCCGTCAATGATTCAGTTCGACATCGGGGACGTTCAGTGGTCATATCGCAGGTATAATATAGCGGGTTCGCTCGAATGGTGGCATTCATCGAGTAAAATTTAGCCATTGAAGGGTGCTATATTCACAAGAAAACACCACTATATACATAATCCTTTAGGCATAGCCCGTTTTGACGTGTCTTCAGCTAGAACGCCGAAGAGCAATGGCTCAATACTTGAACGACCAACCCTGTCCTAGGGTTATGGCTAACAATGACGCAGGGTCAATTTCACCATCGTCGATGACTGTCAATTTGACTGTATACTATAGCGAGTCTCCGCTCAACTCAGAACCATACTTGGGGAGATCGGCGTGAAGGTTGCAAGCGAAAAGAAAGACCGTAATATTTTGATGCTAGCTAGAGATGCTAGACAGTTCTCAGCTCCGCTCGAAGTATGCATGGAATTCAAGGTCGTCTCACCAGCTAATGAATCATTTGTCTTTTATCCTGCTGAGATGAGATAAAAATTACGAATTTTCGGGAATCAGGCAGGGGCGAGGGGAGTCAAGGCAGCACTTCGTATCTAGGAGTAAGAAGACTTGCAATAAACACGATCATTATGATACACGTCGACGATAGAGCAAATGAATCCATACATATAAAGCTACAGAATATACTACGATAGATCCAGTCCTTCCACCCTCCACACTTTGATGACTCCTGCCCGATCCCCACTGACCACCCCTCCTCGGAAGGGCGAATCGATACATGCCAGTGCAGTGATGGTATCCTGATGGCCTTTGAGCAAATTCTGTTGGTTATGATTGATCAAAGACAACCGCTGGGGAGGACGATTATTATGAGTGGAATTCGACGAAGTGACCCATGTCTCGACCTGCGCGGTAGCAGAACCCGACGGAGCTTCAATAGTGCTAATTGACCCAAGATATATTAGAATACAACTGATAGAAATTTAGAGACGCGACGAACCTGTAAATGGGCTTTTCGTTCTCATTCTCGAGACCGCTCAGCATGGTCGATCGTTCCGTGCGATCCAGATCCCAGTATCGTATTCGACGATCCTCAGATCCGCTCAAAAGGAAGCCTTTACCACTTGAATGGCGATTTGCCGGCTTTCCGTCTTTCTGTTGATCCGCCATGGTTGCGCGACCGACCGTGTGGCCGCCAAAGTCGGTGCCAACAACCATTGCGCGCACATCAGGCGATGGAGAAGGCGATAGCTCTGGTACGGTATGGGTGCTAAGTCGCCCACGTAGAGTGACAGAATCAAGTGAGCCACCATTTTCTTGATGAGCCCGAACAAGAGCAGCGATAGCTGTCGCCGGACTCGGCTCAGCTTCTTCTCCCGGTGTCTCGCTAGGTGCCGCAAATTCTTCAGAGGGATTGGCGGTGGTCCTGCTGACGAATGTTTCTACAAGCAATCCCTTCTCGATGTCCCAGACCTCCAGCAAGGTATGAGCAGCTTGATCTGGGTCCGCTTTACGTGTCTCTAGAGCCACGATCACCCATTTACCCTTACCCCTAGCAGGATGAACAACGCATTGATATATTCGTGCTGCTTTCCCCTTTCCCGCTGCGCCAACGTTCCAGTTCTTGATCAGAATTCCGAACCTGATATCCCACAGGGAGAGTACCCCTGTTGAGGTGCCGCAAATTACCCAAGCGCGCTTTCGATCCAGGCACAAGCAAGTGATTGGTCCATAGTGACGGGGATTCTCCATCCTCTGCAGCTGCCTCATGGTCCGCAAATCAAGAATAGAAATCACGCTGTGGGTAGTAGCATAGACGAGATTTGAGGATGAATCTTGCTCGCAAGATGGTTAGCAGCATCACGACGTTTACGAGCATCGGGACATACCGGTCATATAATGAACCATACTAGTGATGTATTCGCCCGGGTGATCAAGGCGATGTTCGCGGACTACCTGCAGTTTGTTATACTTGGGCAGACTACCGCTTTGGCTGATATGCACGTGTACACGGACGACATGCAGACTACCGTCGTCTGCGGAACTCGCGAAGCAATGTACGCCTTCTAGCATACACACGCACTTCACCTTCGCATGGTGTTGTCCGTATGTATGCCTGGGCTTGCTCGTTACGTTCCGTTCAAGACGTGCGGTGTCCCACACCTTGACTGTCTTGTCGTCAGATGCAGATACGAAGAAAATATGATCAGGTGAGACTGCTAGGGATGTGACAATGTCCGAATGTGAGTTGAGATGGGCAATGAGGGTCGTTTCTGGTCGGCGTGAGCCATCCCTAGACATGAAGCTGTGCCTCGCCGCATTCCGCCGTCTTACAGGGCCTTCGTGGACGTGTGGCCCAAAGTCATTCTGCAACTCGCGAGTATTGTCCAGGTAGAGGTGCTCTAGCAGATTGTTGATGCCAGCCTCTTGCCCGTCTTCGAACCCGGTGTCAGTAACTACTGGATACATGAAGATATCTTGACTACGAACGTACCATAGCTAGAGATGGGAGCGAGAGTACGTGGTCGGAATCTCTCTTGCGCCCGTAGAGTACCTGCCGGTGAATGAGGGGATGTCCTTCCCGATCTATCTGGAGACGTGTCCGACCTATTGTGTATATGTGCATCAAGAAGCCCCGTGGCATTTGCTCTGGAGGATCCAATAGCAGGTGCGGCTTTCTGACCATCAATGCTCCCGATTCGCATGGGCCGCGATGCAGACGGATTACTTATGGATATTACTGATTCAGTGGGGCTACCAGGCCGTGCTCCGGCGTGTGGCAAATCAGTGACACCAAGCGGAGGGAATTGAGCGGGATCCGGGAACGGGATGGAGGGACTGCGGGGGTCTCGAGGACTTTGCACAGTAAGGGAAGTAGCTGACCCATTGATGATTGCCAACCTTCGACGGAGATCTTCAAAGGGAGCACCACCAGTATGGTCCATACTAAACGTCCGACCTGACCGAGGCGTTCCCAGAACTGGAGATTTCGATAAAAAGTCCGAATGTGACCGCCTGGAGGAAATCGTCCGTGCTGACTTCAAGAAAACTGTCTGTGGAACTACGCCCAATTTCTGTAACTCGATGGCACTGGTTGATTTCAGCGTATCGGAATCGGCTTCGACGCTGACTCGGGAGGCGAAACTGGAATGGCGTCAGTATATGTCTAGTCAGAAATAACCATACAATGGTACCTTGCAATATTCCGGGCTAACTTGAGAAGATAATCCCGCATCGCCGTCATTTTCGCCTCTTCCGTCGCTGTCATCCCCAGCTGCTGCATTTTTGTGATTTGAGCTTCGTCTCTGTATGTATTTGAGCTTATGAAAAGGCAGTGTACGAAATGTGGCTCACTCTTCAGATCTCCCTCTGGCACTGAATGGCCTAACCGTTGTAAGGCTGTCCTTCGGAGACTCCGACTTGGTGGGACGATGAGTTCTCCAGAATTGCGACTTGTCTGATTTCATGGCCCACTGTACCGCGGCGTCAAAAACTTGGCGAGTAATCTATCCGTCATGTTCCAATTACAATTCAAAATACGCAGGTAACAGGATATAATCCCACATACGGGTGGCTTCAGAGAAAGTAAGAGACTCTGTTCGTCGACATCGCGCACATCGGAGCGTAAAAAGTGTTTCAAAGATGGGTAGAGTATACACCAGACGTCGCTGGGAGGTAAGTGTTTGGCAGCAGATGCGATGAACGCAGTAGCACCTAGATGTGTTCTTTGTAAGAAGTTTGAATAAAACCCCAGAAATCACTCCCACCTTGCCGTATCCAAATATCGGGGTGGTAAAGGAAACCCAGAGTAGCACTCATGAGCTCCCAGATACGCATCTTCTGAAAGAGCCCAAGTTCACACAAGCTAGACAGAGATGCTAGGACCTTGGCGACTACAGTCCCTTCCACATCTAAAATACAAGAAGCTCGATGAATTGGAAATTTGTCGTCACCAACGGGCTTACCTGATAATGACTGGATCATCAGAGGTAAAATGTATTCCTCCAAGCTCCTGCCCCCTGCACAGGCAGCTACGTCGACTATACAGTCGAAAAAAGCATAGCGCAGTAGCCAGTCGCGGTCGTTTAGGTATGTAATCATATGGCTGAGCAGAACGTCGTTCGTCTTCTGTCTGCCAAGGAAGATACAGAGAGAAGAAATATTGTGGAGTACAGCCCGCTTGACGACACTCGATGGATCGACCAATAATGTCGCGAGGTGCTCCTGAATGCTGTTATGTAGGTCTTGCATGCTAGCATCATAAGAGACCTGAAAACCAGCGATCAACAAATGCTGAGCCTGGCACAGCCTGAACAGACTGACCTCGAAATGGGCCTCGTCGTATTCCTGTGTGTCCGGTGCAAGCTTGTACGACCCATGAGCCTTGAGCGCTTGGCCCATTTCCAAGTATCGAACCGCGGTATCAGCTAGAGAGACGATGCATTGTGCGTACATACAGCGGACGGAAACCTCAGGATCACGAACGAGATGCGCGATACCAGGAATTATGTACTCCGGGAAGATCGCCGCATTTGATGGAGTGATCACAGTAACGAGCATCAACTAGATAATTATGAGCATTTGAGCAGACCCAAGAATAGAGGGTGTGCTTACGGTTTGAAGTAGCGTGCGCAGAGCTGCTGATCGCACAATGGCGGCATCATCGTGGAGAAGATCGACGATATAAGGCACCATGCGATCGAGCTTCGCTTCATCCGTGAGATGGGGCGCGAGAGCGAGTAAAACGTCCAATGCTCGGATTTTCGAGCTTGGCAAGTTGCAATTACAAATATTCGCACACACGAGAGCGAGCACGATGAGTGCTGGTCCATCTATATGATTCCCAAGTCAGTGTACTTGGGCGTTGTACCTCTACTTTTCCCTCACCTTCAGCGGTAGCACGTCTTCCTGACAGTGAAGCGCTACGCAGCTTGCTTTCCCTATTCGGAATGCACAGCTCAACCGGTAACACGTCCTGTCAGACAGCTCAGCCAAATTGAATGGGAGGTGAATGCAAGTGCGACTCACTTGAAATGGCTTCGATGAATCCGCAGTGGCAGTATAGTCAATTTTGACATCCATGACGGTGTCCTCCACTGCATCAGGCGTAAGATAAGGTTCCACGCTCTCAAAATCAGCCCAAATCCTATCCATCCTGTGATCGGAATCACTGGGTAACGGTTCACTGTACGCATCTGCTGTATGGCTGCCTGCAGCGGGCACTGCAATACTTGGTCCCTTGAGCGTAGAGCTAGTAGCCGCCGAGGGTGATACAGAATGAGCCGCATTAGTAGAGGGTGCTGCGAACATGAGAGCGGTAGAAAGTTCGTTGATCGACGACACATAGTTGTGGAAGAAGGAATAGAAAGATTCCGGGAACACTGTGCCCCGAGCAGCGTGCAGAAGAGTGTCGAAGGTAGGTCTAACGGCGGGATCAATGACGATCATCTGCTTAATGAGGTTCTGCGAATACCTCAGCATGAGCAACTTACTTGATGACTGTTATTAGATGCTCACCCTCACACCCTCGTCATCAATCGCATTCAACTGAGATTCGACACTGAAATCGCCTTCGCGATACTTGAACAGCTGGCTGAGCGTGAACAAAGGCGCCCCTTCCAAGAACAGCTCAGCAATCACACAGCCGGCGCTGAAACAGTCCATAGCCTCCGTCACCTTCCCGTCTCTCCTCCCCTCCCCGTCATCCATCGCAAGCCGTGACTTCTTCGCACTGATCTCCGGGTTATCTGCCGCTGTGTAAAAACGCTCTGGGGCAATATAGCAAGTGCGACGGCCTGATGTGTCAAAGAAAAACGAGAAGTCTGAGGGATCGTCCAGCGGCAGATAGGTCGGTTTGTACGAAGAAAAGTCGGACAGGTAGACCCAGTTCCACGATGTCACAAGGATGTTCTCGGACTTGATGTCGCCATGTGATACTTTCCGGTTGCGAGCATCACGCAAGGCGTTCAGCAGTTGGAACGCGATCCACTTCTTGTCGATCATGCTCAGGAAGGGGCGGGTGCTGCACACATCCTGTTCAAGCGCATACTCAAGCACGGGGCATGTGATGACATACCTGATCCTATCATACAAGCTGCTCGCGATCCACTGGCGGATAATATAGCCAGCCTTGTCAGTTTCCATGAAGGCTTGGTAGTTATAAACATTGGCCAAGTCCATGAGTGCCTCGCGCTCGACTTCAAAATGTTGGTAATACGAATATGACAAAGCCGACATGTTACATACCTTTGAGCCTCCTATGGTACTTCCGCAAGCTCAATCCGGGGTCGGGCTTCACGAAGATTTTGACGACAAGGTAACCATTCTTGTGCCGACATTTCACCGTCTTCAGAAATCGTGCGGAACCCAGACTAAGCCCTGAAGGTTCAGCAAAGCGACGATGACTTCACATTATGACTGTACCTTCGCTCATACACGATGTCTCCGCCCAGTTCCGCTACAAACGAGTCCAGAGCCCCGCTAGTGCGCGTGAGAGATTGCGCGTTTCCCATTAGCTATATCCAGATCAGAGATGCTTGGACCGCTTGTCGCCAAAGGTGTAACGAGGTCCCTTAAATACAGAGTACTAGTAGGCCTCTTGAGCCTCAAAGGCTCAAAGTGATGCAGCAGCAACTCAGGCTAGCAGTTCTCAAAGTTTTGCAGAATGAAACCCGGATTATTGACAAGATCTGGCTCCAGAGAGTAAAAGAGTAACCGAAACTTGCAAAGGTAAGCTCTGGTCAGTGGCTGCCCCGCGCAGTGCGCGTCGGAGGCGCGATCACCACGTGATCTCGATCTTCTGGCCAGAGATAACTTACGGTTATGCATCGTCGAGACAGAATTTCCAGTTAATACATACTGTTGTAGTATCATGCTTTGACTGCTTATTTCACGTAGCTTTGACTATTGGGTGCCACCACCACGGCATGTCGCTTTGGCGGTGGCCACCGTTATTGTTCTCCCAGTAGTATATATGTAGGTAACATGACGGGTTTTAACCCTCATGCGGTTGTAACCTCTCGCGTCCCAGCTTAATTACAACACATACGAAGGCATAAGTCTCTAGATATCATCCTTCAGGATCTCACACAAAGCAGGGTATGCAAATCCATTCATTACAGGTAGATTAAATCGAATCATACACTAGATAGAGGTATAATAGAGGTCCGCTTCCACAACATGCTTCATATACAGGCGTCACGTCGTCAATATCGTAGGCAGACCGCATCGAAAGGTACGGACTCAAGCATCGCTACTACCGACGCTAGGTGCATGACCATCTGCAGGCCCGGTAGCACTGCCTGCGCCCGCACCGGTCGGCAGACGTGGGTCCATTACCAGCGTCGATGCTCCCTGCGCGGGCGCGCTGCGCTGCTTGCTCGTGAATCTGAGCGAGCTTCGACTCGCGCATCGCCTGTCGCGGATATCACCATATCAGTCACCGTATACATCCTGGGAGCAGGCACCTGACTCACATCGTTCGCAGCCTTGCGCTGCTGGGTCTCATCAAACTCACTTCGGCGTTTCTGAAGATCCTGCTCGAGGCGCGACTCGTGCTGTCGCTTTAGCTGCAGCCGGCGGTCCGTCAGTGTCAATCTACAGGCGTAGGAATAGGAAGGGTTGCGTACCTCGAGATCCTTCGAGGCATTCCGCTGGTCAGCAATCGCACTATCGTGCTGGTGCTCCGCCTTGTTCAGCGCCTTCGCGGTCTTGTGCTCATTCTTGACCGCTTTATCAAGCGTATGCTGCGCCTTGTCTGCCACCTGAAGTGCCATGCACGCATTAGTATGCGCTCACATGCGGGGTAGAGGAAACGAAAGCAACTGACCTTCACACTTTTCTCATGCGTTTTGTCTGCCTTCTTCAGGTCTTTGAGCGAATGATCGAGATTCTTCTGGTCGGTCTTAGTGTCGCCCGCCAGCATCTTCTCGACCTGGCGGGTCTCTGGATCTTCAGACATGCTGCCGGTGTTGGACTTCGATCCAAATAGTCCCATGTGTGATGTTCAGTCGTTAGTTTCGTAAGAGGAGAGATAGGGTGCAATGTAGGGTTAAGGTGGATTTGATATTTATGGCTGCGGCTAACAGTTTATATAGTGCGCTCTCCAGGAGGCGCGTCATCTGGAGTCAAGTTCGCCGTCAGGCGTCAGCCTCACAGCGTACCTTGGGGGTGGGTTATTGTGACGTCACGCGCCGCCCGCGTCACCGTTCCTACTTAGTTGCCATTTTGGGACGTACAATCTGTTAGCGCCGGGGCACCCAGTGGTGCGGTACTGTGTTCGATCCACCTCAATATTGGGTAACAAGACTGTCGATATCGGACCATACGAGGTGTTAATAAGCAGGACAAGAAGTGAAGCGTACTACCATAACACTTCTATATTCTCTCAACAATTGCGGATCAATTGCGGAGCTTGGGTTATATGAAGCTTCGAATATCATGCTGGCGGTATGGGGGTTGACGGCTGACTCGTAAAGACCTTTAGAGAGTAAGTGCGAAGGGAGTACCAAGAAATAGTGACATCACGCTGTAAATCAAGAAAAGAATACTGTACAGTTGCATAAATCATTCGGTAATTTCAAAGTTTCGCCTTTGACACCGTGCCAATCCACGCAGCTAGATTGCGGTTTACCTCGTCTGCAGCCTCTAGCTGGAGCCAGTGCCCAGTATCAAACTCCTTCACGGTGAGATTGGGACACACGTCGCGCATAACGGCGAGGGCCGGCGCTGGGACGGCCACGGAGTCCAGCTTAGCCGCGCCGTAGAACACGGGTTGCTGGACGACGTAACGCGACTCAGGGATCTCTACACACTGTGGTCAGCCAAAGAGGCTTCGAGTATGTCGACATCCGCACGTTTGTCATCTTCGGCAGTGATGCCTGCGACCATGATTCTGTACCAGTTTAGCGCAGCGGCAAATTCATCGTTACGGAAATTGTTCGTGAAGACTTGCTTATCCTGTTGGGAGGCTTAACGACAGCGACGAGTAGGTCGATGACAAGTACCTCTTCAGTAAAGTACGCTGCAAGTGGCGCCTTCTTGTCCGCGAGCAGCCACGCCTTGAGAGCACCTCGAGGGCACATATCTGTCCTCCACAAATTCGGGTCGGAGGTATGAATGATGGAGAGGAACGAGTCCCACTGCATACCATCTCCTGGTCGGCTCCTAATGTGCATGTATATTAACAACGACGTACATGATCCCTCAACACTCGATCCGCTCCATCTTCCACGAAGAACCTGTTTTAGTGAGTAGATGCGCTGAGGCTCACCATGAGCTGGGGTACATACTCCCAGTATCCAAAAGCCTCATATCCGAGTGCCTTCTTCGTCCTAGCTAGGGCAGCGTTATAATCAAACTTGGCCATAGAGGGCCCGTACCCAACCGCGAGGAACGCGAATGCGAGGAAGCGGTCTGCATAGTAGCTAACTAGATGCGATGTCAAGGCACTACCCCTGCAGGTTCAAGCAAGACTCAGAATATAAATGCACCGGAACAAGCAAGAACTTGTCTATCTTCACCAATCGTGACCGATCGCGATGGCCTTCTCCACCTTCTCACCATCCAGAATGTCGATGATATCGGTAGTCATAAAGCTGTGTTTATACATCGTAGGATCCAAGGGCTTGTCAGTCCCGCCGTAACCCAGAAGATCCGGTGCGATTA
Source organism: Amyloporia xantha (assembly GCA_036971615.1). Lineage (NCBI taxonomy): Eukaryota > Fungi > Basidiomycota > Agaricomycetes > Polyporales > Adustoporiaceae > Amyloporia > Amyloporia xantha. Next base: position 481,896 of record JAYKKR010000026.1, read on the forward strand.
TAGTGTAGCCCTCCTTACGAAAGAACGCAATCTGGTGCCGCCAGTCGTACGAGGTAGATGGAAAGCCATGGAGGAACAGCAGAGTAGGTTTGGATATGTCGCCTGAAGTGAAGAAATAGTTGTATTTGACGCCTCGACGAGTAGTAAGCTGTTTGTACAATGAGAGATCCATGCTTGATACACGCTCAGACTGGAGACCAAGGACTGAGACGTCGACAGAAGGGAGCGATGGGCGACTAAATGCGGTCACAGACGGGTATCGATAGTAATTATGAACGCAGTCTACGACGACTGTATAGTGGCCTACGGTCAGAAGAAAGGCCCAGAAATTGATCGTGTGAGAAGATGCTGTATGCGTGTGGTAGACTGTGAAGATGCAGCAGTGCTCAATTAGTGCACGCCAATCTTCCAATGTCGGAAAAATGGCATTTGGCTTATCAGGCCTTATGAAGCCATATGGACTTGTAAGGCCTGATCAGGCTTCAGCGACAGTCTGATAAGGTACATATCAGACCGAATAAAGGCATATCAGACGTCTGTGCGCGGAATGGATCGCGTGCACCGCGGGCCAGATGAGATGTTCGACGGGCGGACATCTCTCAGACATTTTCCGATAGGGAAGTCATTTTCTGACTACAGACTTTTGGTGTTTTCGGAATTTGAACATCCTGAAGAACGGCCTCTGATTGGCCAGTCAACCTATGTTCGGACCCAGAATCAATAGATTGTTCTCCTTTAGTTAATGTTATCAGCGATGGAAAATGTCCGGAAGGAGTTCGGCTTTCGAACAACAGATGTCGACTGCGGTGGTGGGGCCTTGACCGATCCACCTGAAATGTGACGATACTCCAACACTGCACCGACATGATATATACTTGGAGCACGGATTGCACAATAATGCCCGCGTAGCCCAGTAGATAGATCGTGTGTCACCGTTATTGTCATCTGAAGCTGTGTGTTCAATTCCGAGCAAATAAACTCTTCAATATTACAGTACTTACCATAGTGACTCGGCTGTAGCATCGTTGCGACATGTTTGTTACAAGAGCATCATATTCTAAAGTAATCTGTACAGAATGGTATATATGTGTCGTCAGAATGAACTTAGTAGTACAGATGTAATTGGTTGTAATAGCCTCTCTGTATGGCGCCGCAGTCGCCTGTGGTAACACCGCGGGCTCCTTGCAATTTTACAACCGCAGCTAACGGAGCCTTATCAGGCAATGTAAGGCTCGGAATTCATATAAGGCTTGATAAGGCGGGTAAGGCCATATACGGCCTGGTCAGGACATATAGGTTCTTTCTTATGGTTGTAAGGGGGTGTAAATTCTGACGACCTTATACGCCCGTATACAGCCATATATCCCAGATCCGGTTTTTCCGACACAACAGTAGACTTGGAAGGAACATACGAGTGCTTTTCACTTTAGTACTGTCCAACTCGGAACCAGTATAATTGCGCAATTTCAATCCTCATCTGAGCCCACAACCCGAGAGTCACGGATTGTATGACTACTAACGTCGACAACGAACATCAGTGGTCCAGAGGTCAGAATCTCTTAAACTACAGACGTCGACATCGTGAATCAAACTGTGGCTGAGAGTCCACTCCTGCCGTTCGAACTTCGGAGACAAGACCTGGTCTCCTGTGAGCAGAGTAGATATTTCCTTCAAACCTTCGCAGGCTCAGGATATAACAAGACCGTCAAACAGATGGCATCGCAGTTGAAAGACGTTCTCCTGGTCGGCCTGGGCGCTGTCGGTGCAATCTGTGAGTGACATGAATGGTTTTCCGTGTCGCCCCAATCATCATATTTCAACGCTTCCTGACTCCTAGACTCGCTCATCCTGAAGAGAAGCGGACAGGCTCGCGTGACCGTCGTGGCAAGGAGTAACTACGATGCGGTAAAAGGTGCGTATCCTCAGTGCAACAACTCTGTGGTCAAAGGACCGATCGCCCATCGAGGAAGCCCATGGGCTGCACATCAATAGCGGCAAGTATGGTGAGCATAAAGGATGGAGACCCGACCGATGTATGTTTTGATCTCATCAATTGTAACATGGTCTTCACTCATAAATACCCAGTGTTTCCATCGGTCGCACAAGCCCTCGATCGTCCATATGCATATGTCGTGGTCACCACGAAAGCGATACCAGAACTGATCAGGACCCCCGCACTGCTTGCACCTCTCCTGTCTGCGCCGTACTCTGATCAGCACCCACAGCCGACCTATGTCCTCCTGCAAAATGGACTGAATGTCGAGGTGGATTTGTATCAGGCCTTGAAGAAACTCAACGCATCCGAGAAGCCCAGGATAATCAGCACAGCAGTATGGATTGGCACAGGGATGTCGAATGGTACCACAGTAGATCACAACGACTTCGTGAGTGCATGTGTTCCGTTGCAGCGCTGAAAGGTCTCACTGACCGTTCGCTCAATCTAGGATCGAGTCTCTCTGGGTGTCTATCGTCCATCGGCAACGACCTCAATCAACACTCCGGAGGAGCAAGCCCTTCTGGAGGGATTCTCTAGTATTCTGTCTGCAGGCGGGAGCCACACGACGATTGTGCCCGAGATCCAGCGGGTAAAGTACACGAAGAACTTCTGGAACGCCGGCCTGGGGGTGACCGCCGCCCTGTCTCGCCATCCTCTCCCCGCCATATTCCGACCACCGCACCTGGAGCCCGGTGCCCCGTCGTCGCAGACCCTATCCGAGTCGCCAGACGCATCGACAGCGAACACCGCCGACGATCCCCAAACTCCATCCGCCGCCGCGACGGCCGCGATCCCCAGCGCGTCTCCTGCCATTGGCGCGTACACCATCCCGCTCCTGTACGACGCGATGACCGAGATCTACGACCTGGGCACGGCGCTCTTCCCGCCGACGGATGCGGGCCCCGGATTAGATCCGGACATTGTGCTGAAGACGCTGACGAATACGGCGCGCCTGCATGCGAGCCCGGACTCAAAGCATCGTGCGAGCACGCTGGTGGATGTTGAGAGCGGGCGTCCGACGGAGGTGGAAGTCATCATCGGGGAGCTGGTCAGGATGGGCAGGCAGAGGGGCGTCGCCATGCCTGTGAGTGATTTCTGGAGTACGGTAGTCACATGTCAGCTAATACTGCGACGTAGCGCATCGAGACACTCTATGCGTTGTTGCTTATCGTCCAAAACCAGCTCTTGCGCCAATATCACGAGAAGAGGGCGTCGCTGTGACCCACGACCATCTAGACGGGGAAGAAACTAGAAGAGAGGCTGTGTATATGACCAGTCTGTCTGACAATAAGCACAGTAAAAGCGCAATGTACGGATATCTTAGCAGGACTACGCGAATTTCATGATCAACCCCGAGGATCTATAACTCTCCAAGCCAACTCCATGGTTGTGATAAGCGGTTTATCTATCCACTGCCTCTTACGGTCTACGCTTTGGGAAACTCTAGATCATCATCCAGATATAATTCTAGGTCAACTCCGAAGGTCCATGATAGTCCCACAAAATGTGCTAATGGAGAATACTCTGTGTGCGTTCAAGGCATTGCGATTGCTCGGGATGAGCGTAACGAAGAAGTTCGGTACGCACCAATGCAGTCGGCGGCTATATTGCAATGCATCAGCTTATCCTCCTGAGTCGTGGAATTTCACCGGCGAAGCTTGAGCTGTCTTGCCTATTCTCGAGATCTCTTCAGCGAGCCGTCCTCTTCTGTCCTCAGAGAAGTTTTCGTCCTGTTTGAAGCGCAAGTCCTGGTACACGCAGGATTCAGCCCACGCTGCACCTATCCCGGGCTCCATGGGACCCAGGCAGCATGCTCCGTTTGTCAGCCCCCTTCAAGCTGTCGCTAGGGTTCTGAGTTCAAGGCGGTTCGGTTCATCCAATGAACGTTCCTCTTTGGCCCAACGGGGATATTTGCAAGCAGCAGACACGCTTGATCTGTCTGGTGACTTCTTCGTGTCACAGAGCTGTCGAGCTATAACTCTCAAATGGCGCGTTGACCTGCTGATAGCAACATCTGTTGAATCGAAGGTAGTTCACGACATGCCACCAACATCCCGCATACCCCCGTTTGCACTTTGACATGCTGTCGACGGGTGTCTCTGTGGTCGATGGAATTGATGTACATGTTGTGCGTCGCCGCTGACATCAGGCAAACCCCTTTATGTCTTGATCAGTCTGCTCGCAATTCATTCAAGGGCAATCGTGAACCATCCGCCGAAACGTGCGCACCTGTTACCGAAAGTCATTGGGTGCGATCAACTTCTTGCCAATATGTCTGGCTATATCAGAGATGTATGCCCATGGTCTGTCCATCAGCCAAGGGCACATCTCAAGCAGAGTTTATGGATTTATATCGTCCACAGTTACCGGTGACCGAGAAAAGATCAGCCACTTCTGTACGGTGTGCACCGTAAGGTACAGTCCAACGTGGTGGAAGGCTCGTCAAGTCATGGATTTCCGATGGGCGCATGTCCAGCAGACTTCTGACCTAGGGGATGGAGACCTGTCATCTATGTATAGGTCTCAGAGTCGTTCGGCAGCGGCGGTTCCCAAGTACCCTCCGGCCTGACTTGCAGGTCTCGGAACGTACATAAGCCCGCTGTCCCCAGTCAGTCTACTCATCCTCTCTCTCTACCTTCATTGTTCATAACGCAGAACAGAACATGCACCTTAGTTTCACCACCCTCATCCTAGCCGCAGTTTCACCACCCTCATCCTAGCCGTGCTCGCTCCCATGCTCGCCCTCGGGGCCAGAGCAGGCGCAGTTCGGGTTGCAGCTGCTGAGCTCGAAGCGAGTAAGTCCCCGAGAAACGGTGTCCCTTCTACCCGCACACCGTCCTGACCACTCTAATGGCTCAGGTACCGCAGCAGTAGAACCTCGTGAGTCTTCCGGTCTGTGGATCCTGATGATTGAAGATCACAACAGACATTTAGCTTCCGGGGATGTGCTGCCCATCTCCGTGTCTTTCCATTACGGGAAGTGACTGCGATCGTCACGGTGAGCATCTTCCAGGTCGCTGTGCTGAGGTAGAACTCACACTGCGATTTGCAGGCCGGCGGAAGTCACGGCGGGAGCAACTGCTTTTATTGTGATCGGCGAGGGGAGTCATTGAGGTGGGGCAGAATTCTGGTTAGCTCCGTGGTAGGATAACCAGCTTTGTAGAACAGACAATGGTAAATACATGTTTTTAAAGTCTAGACAGACTTACCACGTAAACGCTCGAGCGGGTCACGATCGATCGCAGCGGTGCAGCCTCTTCCAGCACCAGCGACGGGCGACGCGTCAACACATAGGCGCGTCCAGCATACAACTGCACCGTCGATTCGCACCCACAAAATCATACCTTACACAGCCGAATCCCTACTACGCATCTAACTACTGAAATTTAATTCTGCACGGGCGCCCGCATGCTCAACGCAACTAACCCTCCGTCTTCCCACCTACCGCTCTCTGTATATTCTCCGCCTCGTCCGCCCACACCGGCCGCCGCAGGCGGAACCCATCGCCCGTGCGCGCGTACGAGATATCGCCCAAGCGCCCGACGGGACGCAGCCGCGCAGCGTCGACGGTGCCCTTCGGCGTGAGCATGTCGTTCCTGATGTGTATGTGCTTCACGTGCGCGATGATCATCGTCGTCGTGTTCGCGCCCGTCTCCGGGTGTGTGATCTCGATGGTCTGGTGGAGCTACATGGGGGCGAGTGGACGGGCAGGCCGTGAGTGGGAGGGATCGTGGATCGTGGACGCGGCACGTACCTCGCATTCCATGCTGAATGCGCTTTCTTTGACGCGGGCGGGCTTAACGTGGACGCTCGGCGCGCGCGTGAGGCCGCTGATTGGCCATTCGCTCACGGTAGCGGGCGCGTCGACCGAACAAACATTTGCAGCTTCGATCCAGGGCTCGCTAATGATGTTCACGGTGAAGCCCTTGGTTGCTTTGATGTTGGCCGTGGTGTCTTTGACCCCGGCGGGCCCATTATTGCTGCAGCAGATCGAGATGAGGGGCGGGCTGTGGGTGACCTGGGCAGTTGGCGCGTTAGAGACGCAATTGCGGTGGTTCATTGAGGCATACCATATTGAACCAGCTGTGCGTGATAGAATGTAGGTCGAGGCGGGTCATAGCTGGGATAGACGCGGCATACCTGAACGGAGACAGGTTCTCCACACCCTCCTCAGAGATAGTAGAGACGAATGCAATCGGTCGCGGTACGATCCCGCTGATCATCAGGGCATACAGCTGCCTACGATGACGATCTCAGCGGGCCATCCCTGATCATGACTGCCAATGCGGGGATACACACTTGGGATCTTCCTTAGCTGTATCTACCACCTTCCAGCCTTCACTCTCGCCCTCCATCCACGCACGACCATCGGGCGTATCTTCAACCTTCTGCCCGTACGTCCATTGTGGATGGGGTGAGAGCGTGTGTTGGAAATTGAAGGACCGGTCGAAGGGCGGAATGTCGGGATTTGTTTGTGCCATCTCCGTGTGGGACCAGTGGGACGTGCAGCGGCTGCAGCCTCTCACAATCGCGGAAGCAGATCAGATACAAAGTATGAGACGCCCGCCGCCATCACTAGTGCGAGCCTTCCTTAAAGTGTTCACAAATTCAATGGCTTCCGTTTAGCGACAACGTCGTAGCTCTAAAGACCTCACTGGAGCTTCATATCGTCCATCGGAACCCGCAAGGCTTCTCACGCAGGTAAATACGCGACACCGTTGTTGTCTACTATTGACGATATGTGGTGACTACGATATGATGAAGCCTCTGAGAGGGCATATAAGCACATTCAAGACTCGGATGCCCAATTGCTGCCGCTGGCGTACCTACGACGTGTCAGTACCACAGACTCGAGTATAGTCCCGGTCACTATTCGCGCTAGAGTGAAGGCAGGTCGTGCTTACTATATTCAAGTGGCCTCTTCGAGGGCTGTAGCTTTTATTGGGTTACGTCACGTCCGCGTGACAAGCGCGTTCAGTCACGCGTCTCCACAAGTACCTCAGATACGTTCTTGCCCCGTGAAGCATAACTATGGCATTTTCAGCCAATCGCAAGGCTCCGTTTTACGATTTTCATCATATTCGGAACTTTGAACATTGTATGAAACGTCCGTTACGCCGTCCAATCTTCGTCTAATTTCACTGGCAGTGTCACGAAATTACCAGTAGGCATTCGTCGTATGTATAGCTTCGAAACGTGTTCAGGCCCAATTCGCTCAAAGATTGCCAGATGCGAGTCATGCGACTGGTTATTTATAGATTGTGTACTGTGTAAGAGCATCCGCCCATTCACATGGCTGCTTGCTGCGGATTAAATAACTCTCCGTCAACAGCTGCTTATATATGTGTGCTGTTCGCTTACATACCGATACGTTTTGGGGAGAATCGTCAAGCAACGTGTTGCCAACCACTGGCGTGATGTTTTCTCTTCCATTCACACCCTGATATACTGATAACAGGACTAAGTCCTTGCTAAATAGGCTGTATGTCATGTAGGTCTTTCCTCGATTCATCCCACTGCCATGGTTCAGTCACTTCCCCCTGAAACAACAGATAGAGTCATTGACTTCCTCTGGGATGACCCTGTCTCTCTGTCTAGTTGCGCGCGCGTCGCTCGTTCCTGGCATGATAGCAGTCGGTATCATCTGTTCCAAATATTGCAGATTCGGGACCGATCAGCCTTCAACTCGCTGCGCACTCTAGTGACCCACGGTTCGAAAACAAGAGCATACTTGAAGCTCACTCGCGAGCTGAGTATAGTCGATAACCAAGACGGACTGGATCATTATGGACATGTAGTGCCACAGATATTTGGTCCGCACATGCCTTCGGTCCACACGCTATCGTTCAGGAACTCAGCCTGGAATAAGCGGACCCCTCTACACCGCACATTCTTTGACTGTCTCCCCATGTTCAGGAATGTGACACGACTCAAACTGTACAATTGCGTTTTCCGGGCCTACAGGGACTTTCAACGACTGATTTGCGGGCTTCCACAGCTTGCTGATCTTCATATTCGCGACACCGTTCCAGGGACCGGTTCCATACAGTCCGTCATGCCGGGTATCTCCTCTACCGGAGACAAATTGCGGCTCGCTTTGCTCGAGATAGAGTCGATGAGTTCAGATGAACTTAATGAGCTATTTCACTGGCTTGTGTTGACCCCATGCGGTCAGGAGAGCACGGTCCATACACTCCGCGTGCGGCCTCGCTTCCGCGAAGAATTTGACTGGCATCCATCCTTGGATTGCTTTCTTCAGTCTCTGGGTTCGTCTCTTCAACATGTGGAAATTCCTATTCTCTACAATGGTGAATGAATATTAGTGTTGTATATCGTTAGTTAAAAGTTGACAAAATGTCTACCCCAGAAAATCAAGGTGGACTGCAAAAGAACACGGCGTTGATTTCATCCGTGCTATCGTATCCTTTCCTAGAGCCTTGGCAGCAGGCTTGGACTCGAATAGCCACAAGCATTGAGGCGCTCACTTCACCCCACCTTCGTCGCTTCGATATTCAGTTTTTTATTGTTGTAGATCCTCATTTTATGAGTCTTGACGATGCTTTCATGGAAGTGAGTCAGATCAAGGACCGGATACCGATAAACGAATTTCTATCGCGGCCCTCTCTGCGTCTCCTGGAGGAAGTCGGTGTTCATGAGCACTGGCAGGTCTCAGAATCCGTTGCACTGTCAGAAGTCGAGCGTTTACAACACGCAATCGACACATTTCTGAAAGGTTTAAACTGGCACTCGCGTGGAATTCTGAAGACTTCGCATGTAACTCACGTTTTTCCTTCGATTCCTCCCGCCGAGCCCTCTTCAGACTCAGCATTACTGTAGAACCATCGAAGGCATGTTTTCTAGTTTGCAAATGACTTACTCTCTGCTAATTGCTCAACGGTGTACAGACTCAGTGTTGCACCGGAGCGTCTCTTTCAGTTATTCATCGGCACGACCTATTGCAAGCGGTATCGTCGCTGTCAAGTTGCCGAACTCCTAGCGGCTGTTTTCTTGTTCACACACCCATTACCGGTGTATCACGCCTTCTAAGGACTTTCAGAATCCACTTTCATGATCAATCTCTGTTCTCGCGGCAGCTCTGCTATGGCAAGCGCCACGAGACTCGGGGATCGTCTCAACTGGCGCGCTGATGTCCTACCCACCGCTTAGCATCAGAGTGGACTAGAGGTACTATGACACCACCAGGGGGCGAGTCTCAGATATACATTGTCCACATACACTCTCCGTCCTCGCTCATACACATTATACTTCTCTACTTTTAATGCTGTCCAATTGGCCATGGAATTTGTGGTGAGGCAACCTCAGGCTTGACTTGAAAAACGATGTATTTGTATACTGGAGCATGGGAGCGCCATACACTGCTCCGCTATGGAGCTACTTAGGGATCGTTATTTCGGGCACAATCTAGACGTTATAGGTACAAATGATGAGGGATTGTATATGAGGCGGAAGACAATGGCACTGAAGACATCACTGAGTCGTAAACGATATAATGTAAGCAATGGTGCAGAGCGCACATATGAAGTCAACCGCCGGTCGAGTGTAAGATTTGAAACCCGATAACAAAATATGGGAGCAAAACGGGTTCGAGGAAACAAGAACAAGTTGTGTACAGGAATTGTTATAGCCGGTGCAACTAAGGGAGAAGAATACGAGCCGATAGTACGGATAATACGATACTCTGAATGTGCGCAAGGACCATATAGCGGCCGACTTCGAGGATGACGCTGCTGACCGGAAACGAACTTGAGACTCTGTCACTCGTCCATTATCTATCTGTTAGTTGGTGGTACGATGCATCAGTCACTGTCTATGGTCAAATCAATATCGACACTGCTCTCCCGCCGCCGCCTTTTCTTCGCTGCAGGAGACCGTTCGCTCTTGATGTGACGTCGACCCTTGTTTTCTTCGATCCGCAGGTCACAATCGAGCATCTCAACCTTTGCCTTTGCGGCTTCTGCCTTATACTCATACAGCTTCCTTTTTGTGTGAGCAACCTCGCGCTTGATCTGTAAGGCCTAGATGCGCAAATTCCATTCAACAGCAATTCGAAACAGTATAATAGAAAGACAGCATCACCCTCAGTTCCTGGTCTCCGCTCGAAAGGGGTGTGGAAATGCCCGGACTGCTAGAACTGGATGCGTTGGACCAGTTTTGGACGTATCGTTGCTCATCACGGCGAGGGGCCACAGCGTGCTTGCCTTGGGGTCTTTGCGGAGAATTGTGTGGCGATTCCACAGGCGACCGATGCTCAGGAGGATGAGAAGCAGAAGGCAGTGCACCGTCCGTGTTTTTATTCTTCGCCGTACGAGGACGAGCGGCTGCCCTACGTTCTTCTTGCGGTGCGGGGGTATTTACGGCTAATGAGGAATGAGCATGCTGCACTGGTTGATCCGTTCTACCACGCTGATTAGGGGCATCACTTGCATTGGGTTGCATAAAACGAGTAGAACGCCTCAGAGATGGTGCAGGCTGGGGTTCGCTGCAACGCTCAGGGCGATCCCTTTTAGATAGTGCCGTCCTCTGCGGCTGTCTTCGTCTTGTGACGGAACGCGTAGTTTTCCGAGAAGGCCCAGTGCGCTTCGATGGTCCCTCACCTGTGCGAGACAGTATTGTTTGCAGTTTCTCTAAAGGCCTTGATCAATCGCTTCCCAGTTCAACATTTATTGACGAACCTCTGGATTGGTAAAGAAAGCGGAAAACGGCCCATGGGCTATCTTCGTGGCCGATCTGCTGCCATTCTTTCGGGGGAGGAATCCAAGGATGGCCACACGGTATATTCACGCTCTCACTAAGTCTATTTTGGCATGATATAAGTCAAGCGAAGCAGGATTCAAACATGAATCAACGCTACTTACATGCCCTCTACTTCATCAGCGTCATTATTGTGGGAGATGTGGGACCCGGACCTGGTCACCCTCACACGATAAATGCGTAGCTCAAGAGTTCCAATAACACTGGGATCAACTTCTGACGTGTCACACCCGTTCTCATCTGCAAAATGATGCACCGGTCAGACCAAATGAATCTTGACGAAGGATGACAGCATTCTCGACACCTTCACGCGGCACCTTCAGAAATCGATACGGTCTTAGCTCAGTTTCGGAAATGCAGAGGCCTCTGTCATAACCCTCTTGGCCTGCCACACAATGTACCATCTCCAGTTTGTGCCCATCGAAGGTCGGTTGTATGGTAATGGCTGTTGGTAGATCATTACGGTACTCGTAAAGAAATTCCTACTCAAATGTATGGTCAGGAAGTATTCAATCGACACCCTGAGGAGACTTACTTCGCCTTCGTCACCTTGAACATATGCTGTCACGATTTTCTCCGCATGCACTTTGACACGATGTTCCTGCAAATCTTTCCCAGCGCCGCTAACAAGGCCGACAGTAACGTCGCGGCACGTAGGCATGCTTTTGAGGGCCCAACTTGAAGAAAGCGACAAATCAAAGACAAAGTTGCATCCTAATGGCTGGATATTTAGTGGTTATGCAATTGTGCAACTCGTTCTGTGTTCAACACTGAGCGTCAATGTTGAACGATGAATGTCAACATCTACCATCACACGATCAAGTGACCACACGGTCAACGACGATCTGCGATGATCAACGACAGTCAAAAATCATTGAACGCAGCTGATCGTGGATCTCACTGCGAGCGTTGTATATAGAGTACATGAAGTTGGAAGATACACTCACGCCAAACAGAACAACAACTGGGGGTAGAAACGAGCCAGCGTCCGCGCATAGAAAGAAGGACATCATGCAAAATAACCCACACCTCAATACTCTTCGACTTCCGACAAGGAAGCATACTCCGAAACCGTTTGGTCGTCATCGTCATAATACTCTTGGACCACCTCCCGCATTGCATATCGCATGATCGGCGTGATAGGGACGACCTTCGGCCCTACCATTTCATCCTCGAAATCGTCGGGACCTTGCGCGTCCATCATCCGCTCATGCGCCCTCATAATCTCGTCTTCGCTCATCGGCACCATCTCGCCTTCTTCAGACTGCGCGACGTCGTTGTAGTCGTTGACCGCAGTCGCACTGCTGCCCGCCGCAAGCTGCACGCGGACGCTTTCCCGCACTCGCATGCTTTCGCGCAGCCTCGTGCTATCCCGCATCCGCATGCTATTGCGTAGTCGCATGCTGACTCCCCGCGTATCGGTTCCCTCCTTCGTGATCACCTCAGTCCACCTGAGGTCCAGGATACGGCCCCTAACCATTCCATCGACCGCGCGCACCCCCATTTCGCGACAGAGTAAGAAGTACGGCAAAGACCGAGCACCGGGCTGTGCTAGTCGATTCATGACTTTGAGGAGCTGCAGCGCTGTAAAGTCTGCGTGGAACTCTGGAGCGTCCTGCCCATCTCCTCCACTGGGTGCAAACATCGGCGGGGCAGCATGCGGATTTGAAACGAGAGGCGAATAGATACGAAAGCCGGTATTGGAGCCAGGAGGAGGTGAAAGACGGTGGATAGCGCGTTGAGAACCGTCGTGGGTACTCTGCGGAGTGGGAGTAGCCTCGGCTGCGCCATCTGCGGCAGCGCCAGAAGGATGAGGAGGTGCTTGTGCCGAGTGAATAATATGGAGATTGAGCAATGCATGTGCTTGCAGAAAATGGGAGCTCTGCTTGACTGCGTATGTATTGAGTATCTGCGGAGACAAATGGTTGCTGTGATTGTGAAACGTACTGTCCAATTTTCCGTTGGCGTTGACTATAGAGTTAGCAGAAGTATCAGCATACGTATTGCACAGGGAGCATGGCTGGGAGACGAACCATAGTCAGTCACGAAGTCCTGCCAATGTGCCAACTTTCCTCCGAAGGCTTCATATAACCGCTCAAAGTCCAGTCCAGGACGCAGCGGTCCCGGCACAATGGGCAAGATCCTCTCACGGAAGAAACGTCTCGTATCTGCCTTGGGATAATCGCCGATGGTGATGATCTAAGTCACAGGAAATATCAGCTGCTAGCAGCTGATGATCCGTTCAATGGCCCGGAAACGCACCTTGCAGTGTTGCATGACGTTAAGCTGTCGAAGCCAGGTCTGATAAAACGGATCACTCGTCGCGTGTATGACATGACAGAGTCGATCTTGTTTAGTGAGCACTAGCATCGCGTCCAACAGCGACTTCATGGCATCCACGGAGCGTATCAATGCTGGCCTGGGATTGCATGCACGATTGGTCAATTGTAGGATCCACATTGTGAGTAGGTAGCACTCACAACTTGTGCGCCTCGTCGATAAAGAAGACTGGTATCTTCTTTACCGGCGGCAGGCGCTCCTTCTCCTTCCCTTTCCCTTCATGATGCCTTGCATCGCCATTCATACCGTCCCTACTAGGCTCGCTCGCCTTCTGCTCCATGCGCTTTCGTCGACTGCCAAAAATCCGCATTCTCCAGGATCCACGGCTATCCTTTTGCTGCCCTCCTTGCACGCGAGTATGGTCGGATGATGAGTTCGTATCCGTACTTGCTTTACGCATAGGAGCTTTGGAAGGCGGCGGTGATGACAGGTCCGGCTGGAAATTCCAATACCGTAATAGGGAACTCTGCCATAAAGATGTTCAGACCATAGTAAGACACCAACACGAGCACTATGACAGGAGTGATGTACTCACTTGGAAAAGCTCCATGAGCCGGGCGACATCGCTGGTCTTGATCTCGCCCAATGTGGTGTGGGCAAGGTTCTCTCCGCCCTGTGTCGAGCTGGCCATACGTCGTTCCACGTTCAGGCGATCATGCTGGATAGGTAACATTCAGTATGTGATCACGAACGGCGTAAAGACAGAAACCAGGCTGATAAACAGTCCGAGTCAGATTCAGCCCCAGATGGTCCTCATCAGTGAAAACTTGGGCCTTAGCAAAAACACAAGTAACTCGCTTAAGTTACGATCTGACGGATGAAGATGACCAGAACAATTCCGCAAACTTCATCAAGGGTATCAATGACACATATTTCTACTCACCTTGAACCCCCATGCCTCCTTCTCAAACACATCGTACCCTGGCATCTCTGGATCCTGTGCAATAGCCGTGAAGAATGCCTCCATTTGTTGGCTGTATGTCGTAGATAAGTGGCCAATGCATACATCAAGCAGGGCAAATTACTGCTTACCTCAAGCTCATGTAAAGGCTAGCTAGATCGGCAAATCCGGCAATACGAAGATCGAAATGTAGAACATGGTACGTGTGCCGGGTTAGCACTTGACGCAGAAGGGCTGTCTATCCGACGACATCAGCTAAAACACTTCTTGCACCATGAAGCCAAGAATCAAGCTTTGCACACCCGCACACCCAGCACCCTGAGTCTGGTCTTACTTGGAAATTATATTTACCTTTCCAACACTGCTTGCACCAAAGAGCACGGTGAAACTCGGCTCTCCCTCGAGCGCACGCTCAATAGCCTTCAATTCGGCAGGCCTATCGAAGAAGCCCGGCAAGGCAGAGAACGTGTGCGTTGGACTGAGCAGTGCACGTTCACGAGCTTCCGCGAGTTCTCTTCTGGTATCTTCCAACATTTTCTTGGACTCTGTCAGTGAACGCAAGGTTTCCGACGGCTAAGTCGCACGAACGTCAGCCCCAGCTCAGCTTAAAGCGAAGGCACGTACGTTGGCGAGCACACCGATGATTTCTCCTATACCAAAGAAATTCCGCTTGTTAACGTCCGTAGGAAGGGGCATGCTGCGGCGGCGAGGAATGTTGGAACGAAAGAGCCAGTGGATGTGGAGCTTCGCCGTGAGGGGCACGGTGTGCAAGCTCTGTCTGCGCGAGGGCGGATTCGAGTGTGCGTACGTGCGCGGTTGCGGTCGCGGGCGAGGCGTGGAGGACTGCAGGCCGCTGATAGTCGGCTGCTGGCTGGAGGTACTACTCGTGCGTGCCATATAATTACTCGATGTCGTCAATGAAGGATAAGAGATGAGGTTCTGCGGTAGATACAGGATATAGCAGAGAGAAGCTGGGACCGTTGGCGAGAGATGAGATA
Organism: Amyloporia xantha; assembly: GCA_036971615.1. Taxonomy (NCBI): domain Eukaryota; kingdom Fungi; phylum Basidiomycota; class Agaricomycetes; order Polyporales; family Adustoporiaceae; genus Amyloporia; species Amyloporia xantha. Next base: position 496,903 of record JAYKKR010000026.1, read on the forward strand.
CGGCGGGGCAGGTAAGCGGCCTGGTGCCCGCAGGCGGACGGAGCTTGTGATGTGCACACGACTGCCGCCACGTCGTCCTGCATGGTGCTGAAGGCATGAGTGCTTACCCGCAGTTACACGAAATGAAACATGGATGTTCCGGGAGCATACAGCCCCAAGCACGTTGCGGCAGCGAGGAATCTGGCGAGGAGGCGGGAGAGATCTAGCTTTCCGCGTCGCGCGAGGTTGAATCGGTAGTATATTGATCAGATAGTACAGTTAGGAAGTCATGAATATACACAATCGCTATTATGCTCAGGAGACAGATTGTTGGGATTATTGTCGCATCCAAAGAGGACTGGAGCGCCCACGTGACTGACGCGTTCGGCTGCAAATGACGCGAGATGGCATTACTGGAGACATCTCTGGATACCAGTGTAGACAGTAATATCAGTGAATAACATTTTCCGCGAGTCTTCGTGCGCACGAGAGGCCAATGTTTGTGATATAACGAAGAAATGAGTCTAATCAGTGACATGGTCGCGGCGTTCTCCGCCTAACATACGGAACTTGCCAGGACAGAAGGTAAAGATCCTGATATCGCTCATTGACATCCAGTAATGACAATGGCGTAGGTAAACACCTACCACAACTGGTGCGGGCGCCGGAAGTCCGGTCCTCCCCTGGCCTCGAGGCACACCAATAACTTCATTGCTATTGCATGACATAACCGCAACATTTTTCTCGGAGATGTCCCAGCTGTTGTAACAGCTCATGGCATTCAATAGACATCGCTGGCGGCCTACGCAGAAAATGTTACATGAATGGGGGCCATACAAAGTACATTTGAACGTACTTTCAATGGCTTGCGATGAAGAACGTGAGGCTACGTACCACAAACACGCGGTACTGTATAGAGTGCGTTCACCATGCTAATTTGAGAAAAGATGGAAGAACGAGCCTCATGTAGGCGGGGCGTCCCGAAATGAACGTGAAAGGACCGTGGCAGAGAAGCCAAACCACCTGGGGCCGGTCGCATGGAATGGGGTGACTACTGTAACTGTCTTCCGTACATTCAACACTGTTGAAATATACAGTCAACTTGAGGGGGGGGTAAAGCAAAGGCGTATCCGGAGAAGCATTCAGATGTCCAGAATGCGGCAGTCACGCGGCTTTGCGCAACCAGCTGCCAATTAGTGTTCGAGGCTGGGCCAGAGTTATGTTCCAATTCATACGACAGGAGCCTACCGTCATCTGTGCCTCTGAAAGAGCCCAATTGCGCGTCGAGTATCCAACTGGCGGTCAACCAGATGTTTGTCTCGTAACGGACCCTATAGATCTTGGATTTACGGGACTTGCAGATACGCACTCACACGCAACTGAACTCGCTCACATGAGCAGCAACCCTCCCGATAATCAGGCCCGAGCAACTGGAGATAGTTGAACACAAGTTGACCAGCCTTCCCGTAGAGGCGGGATTATCCGATTACCGGGCGGAGGATATCAATCAAATCGAGTGGTCCTCCGTCCGAGTGGTGCGATAGTGGCTCGAGCTTATATAGGACCACGATGTGATTGCAGCTTCAGTTTCGCCGGAATACGAATGGTGTGTCGGCAACGGTGCATTTAATTATGACATTGTGTGCATGCATTAAAATGGCGGATTATGCAGTTTCGACCTACATACGACCCTCTTTGCGTGAAGTTAGAAATACATGCATCCGAAGCCAGAAGGAGGAGGCTGTGCAAACCTAGTACCATCGAAGCAACTGTGACTGTACTCGGAGCTTCCAGAAGAGTAGAGACCGGTCCTTCTCAAATTATCGGACGGCCTATACTCGAAGATTGCCTTGGGGCCCGTGTGTGTATATTGAACTGCAGGACCAGTGCAACACTTTAGCAATAAGTTGGAGTGACCCAGGTCGACTTTCCGAGAGTCGGTCGAGACTCCGAGAGAGGACAACGTCGAGCACTCAATTGTTATTAGATCACGTGTGCCCGGTCTGTTATTTAGAGCTGCACGGAGTCTACGGACTAGACTCCATCTAGACGACTGTTTCTGAAATGTTGAATACTGAGTTCTGCCATAAACCGTATAAAACAACCGAGGCCTTTTGTTCGGGAGCACAAATGGGCGTTTCCAAGACTGCGGTAGACTGCGGTGCCAATCAGATGTCCACACGTCCGCCGTTTGCCTTCATAAACGGACGACTTCACAGCTGACAGCATTGTTTCCCCTGATACTCGACGCCCGTCTACCTGAAGTATACAACTACTGACCATGAACAGAGGGGGAGACCGAGGACGTGGTTATGACAGAGGACGAGGACGGGGCGGCGGAGGAGGCGGCCGCGGCAGCCCTGGCGGAGGACGTGGGAGCCCTGCGCCCGGGGATGGTTATAGAGGACGTGGAGGCCCACCAGGAGACCGAGGTGGACGTGGAGGATATCAGGACCGCGGTGGAGGAGGGGGAGGATTCAGAGGCGGTGACCGCGGTGGTTTCCGAGGAGGAGACCGTGGCGGGTTCAGAGGGGGCGACCGTGGTCGGGGCAGAGGAGGCCCTCCTAGAGAACCGGGCGGGTGAGTTCTCTTCCTCTATCAAGCTGCCTAGGATAGTATCCATATTCCTCAAATCCCCAGCGTCTTCCTACCCAACGTGCCAGCCACGATCGACGCGCGGCTTACGGACAAGTCTCAAGATGCCCTCGTGGCTTCATTGCGTTCGCTGTCCCTGCAGGATACAGACTTGCCGCTACGCCCCGACCTGGGAACTGCAGGCACTGCAATCAAACTACGCACGAATTTCTTCCCCGTGCGTGTACCGAAAGGTCCATTACACGAGTACGAAGTCACCATTGAGCCGCCCACGGCCATCAGGCGGGTGAAGCGGAGGATATTTCAGCTCGCGGAAGAAACGGCTGACTGGGCCAATGCGGGCATGCGGGGAAGAGTAGCCCACGACCACAGCAGCAAGCTTGTTGCTGCTTTCAAGCTCCCGCAGCCTCTGGTTATTAAGATTGTATTTATCGATATCGACGAAGACCAAAAGAAGAAGAAGGAGAAAGAATACACGCTGACAATCAAGTACGCACAGGACATCGAGACTCAGAGTCTCCTCAAGTGCGTATTTATTCTGTTTGATCCCCCTTTCAGAAGATACCAGATACATGAGGGTTCATCACACCCGAAATAACGCGCTTCCGATGTGGCTGGAACCTCACGAGTCTTGCATCTTTTCTGAAAAGTTCATGTTTTGATTTTGCCTGGTACATTTGCTGATTGTTACCTATACAAGCTATCTAAATGGCGACCGTCAATACCGTGGATATGACATCATGCCGGTGGTCTCTGCTCTGAATTTGATTCTCGCAGCTCACCCCAATCGTTCTACGGGCGGCGGTGTCATGGTGGGGCGAAACAAGTTTTTCCATCCGTCTCCTGCACACCCTCCAACTTCGTTGGGTGGTGGGCTAGAAGCATGGCGCGGGTTCTACTCATCAGTGCGCCCCGCGTACAAACAACTCATGGTGAATGTTAATGTATGCACGACTGCATTCTACGTCGAGGGTAACCTCGCGGATGGCATGATAGCATTCATGAACGCGAGCTTCGGCGCGCGGCCCAATGCATTTGTTAAGGGTGTCAGGGTGAAGACCACTCATCTTGGATATACTAAAACTGTGAAAGGCGTCGCCAAAGTGAATGCTAGACAACACAAATTCAGCGCCGAGGAGTATGGCGAGGTCACTGTCGAGCAGTATTTCCAGCGCAGTACGTGACCCAAAGATATTGAGTGATTGTGGAGTGGCGGACTGACAAGCATATCATTAACAGAGTACGGCATCACCCTACGGTATCCTGAGCTCCCTCTCATCGATGTTGGTGGTCAGCGCACCAATTACCTTCCAGCTGAAGTCTGCCAGATACTTCCTAAGCAACCCTTCCGTGGGAAGCTGACTGACGAGCACACCGCAAACATGATCACGATCGCACTCCAGCCTCCCAATGTAAATGCGAGGGCGATAACAGAACGCGGGCTGGACGAGCTTGGATTCAGAGCAGGGCCCGATCCACTGGCCGCTTTCGGCGTCAGCATAGGGACCGAGATGGCCGTCGTGCCCGGACGAATCCTCCGGCCTCCCGCCCTCCGCTACGGGTCTGGCTCACCGAGGGTCGATGATCGCGCCAGTTGGAATTTGAAGGATGTCAAATTCACTGTGGGAGGCAGACTGGAGAAGTGGGCTGTCCTCCTGATCAAAGATGGGAATCCAAGGGACGAGTTCCAAGGCACCACCGATCCGGAGCTGCGGAGCGTCGTAAGAGGCTTCGCAGACATGTGCAGGAAGTCGGGAATGCAGGTCGGAAGGGACGAGCCTACTTTTGCATCGGTGGATTTACCCCGTAAGGATAATCGGGACGCAATTCGGAAGGCGGCCATCTCTGCTATCCGCGCTGCCATGATGAATATCAAACCGAAGCCCACCATGATTCTTGTGGTCCTCTCCAATGGTGACAGACATGTCTATTCCGGCCTCAAGCACCTGTGTGATGTTTACCTCGATGTCGCTACTGTCTGTGTGCACGCTGCCAAGATCCGCAAAGAGAAGGGGCAGATTCAATATTTTGCCAACGTCGCCTTGAAAGTCAACATGAAGATGGGCGGTGTGAATCACCAATTGGACCAGAGAAACATGACATGGCTTGCGCAGGCACCAACGATGCTCGTAGGAATGGACGTCACGCATCCCGGATTTGGCACGGTCAAAGGAACACCGTCGATTGCAGCAGTTGTCGCGAGCGTAGATTCCCAGTATGGTCAATTTCCAGCCAGTTTGAGGATCCAGGAGTCCAAGAAAGAGGTATGTGACAATTGCGCAAGCGTTTTACTTGGTCCTTAACGCCCTCTCCCTAGATGATCACCGATCTTGCTGGCATGATGGTGGAGCGATTGACGGCTTTCAAAGCACGTAGCAAAGTCTTACCCGAGCGCATTCTTGTATACCGCGACGGAGTGTCTGAGGTGTGTGCTCATTATGAAGGTTCTGTGTTGCCGCACTGAACAACCAAATATAACCAGGGTCAATTCCTTACCGTAGTCTTGGAGGAAATGCCGGAGATAAAGAAAGCGTTCACGAAGTTCTCCACGCCGCAGAAGCAGTACTTGCCCAAGCTGAGCATTGTCATCTGCGGCAAACGACACCACACTCGCTTCTACCCGACGGAGGCCCAGAACGCTGACCAGCTTGGTAATCCTAAAGCAGGCACTGTCGTCGACCAAGGTGTTACGGCCGTCTATGACTTCGATTTCTTTCTACAGGCACACGGAGGTGAATGTCATGGTCACTTCATGCGGCTGCTGGCTTGCTAACCCCTCGGATGACCAGGCTTGCAAGGCACGACGCGGCCGACTCACTACTACGTAGTGCACGACGAAGTCGGCTTCAGAGCGGATCAGTTGCAAGGACTGACGAACGACGTCAGTTACATGTTCGCTCGGGCAACCAAGGCGGTCAGCCTCGTTTCGCCAGCGTACTACGCTGACCTGGCGTGTGAACGGGGAAGGTGCTACTTGCACGCGTTGTTGCAAGGCCACTCTGACAGCGGGACAACAGCAACAAGTGGGGCGGGAGAAAAGGAAATTATGGCCGAGGCGGAGAAGATGTGGCATGGTGGTGTCAAAGGCAATCTGAAGGAGACTATGTTCTATCTGTAAGTGGTGTACCACCTTTGCACTCAAAGCAGCCTCAACGGCTCCAAAGGTATTGTTGTAACTTCTTTGTACTATTATATGTGTTGTTATGTGGTTCTATCTTTTTTGTATAATGGTCGGAATATGTGGATGTATCTACTATCTAGTCGAGTTGCGATACCGATAGACAGTCCGGACATGCGCTCTGGGATCAGCGTTGCTAGATGCCAAATTTGTCCGGAAAAAAATCTGGGATCAGGGTTGCCCAAGAGAGGTTTTTGTCCGTATCGGGATCAGGGACACCCTCCTATAATCAGGAGTCCTCGATAGACCTATGTCATCAGTAGCATTTCTACAGAAGTCACAATATCGAATGTTTTTCACGAATTCTGATCTTCGAGCAGAGCGGCTGAGCATCTCAAATCGTCAGACTCACTGACCAGCATCGAAGATATCGAAGATGGGCACAGCGCTCGGGTAATTTAATGCCATCAAATCGCCAAATCGCTCTATGCAAAAGTTGTCAAGAGAGGGTCTCTCGTAAACGAAAAGAGAATTGCAATGAAATACCCCATGAATAAAACTCTCAAGGTGAATAAATGACAGAGTATCAAGCTGAAGACATACCAGTATTGTCATATTGATGGTGTCCAGCCTTCCGCTACACGTTTACTGCCTTGTCTTTACATAATAATTCTTACAGGTATCGTGCTTCTTGAATCGACGTCGGGAGTACTGTAGAAATACTCACATACTTGTGCTGTACCTAGACAAGGGTTTGCAGAGTCGGTTTTTTGCTCTTCACTTACTGTCCGCGAGGGCAGCGCCATATAGGTACAGGTTTCAACTTTGGGATGTCCGTAGCAGTCATGACGGAAACATTAGGCTCACGGTTTGAACACCGAGTTTGGGACTGCCTAGAACATGTTCCAAATGGGCTCTGCAGAATCAGCATATTTCGAACCCCCACAAGCGAGCCAATCCAGCTGCACAGACAGAACGGAGGCGTGAATAGGTTTACAAAGTACGGTGCCAGTGGCACTGCCCGCGCTGGCTTTAGACGAGCGATATTAGCAGAATGTCCTGTCCACGGGGAGGTTCGTTCCCTGAACAGGGCACCGGAACGCGGAACGTCACGTATTGGCGCCTTAGTGTCAATGACACACCATCACGCTGGCCACACTGGAGCTTAAGCGCTTGAGCGGTCCCGCCGCCGCCGTGGCGGCCGTCTCCTAAGTGTCGGGCGGCACCACTGACTCCGCTAGGTTAACGGCCTCGCGTTCCACTTCTACTTACTGCTAGACGTAGACCATGACGGTCGGGTGGGCACTGAGCGGATGGCACCCTCCCAGGCTACTACAACTATAATATTGAACTAAGTTTCAATCAAACATTAATATTTCTATATCTCCCGGTCTGCCAGCAGCCGCAGCGTCTGAGCTCTAGCTATCCGCGCCGAAGGCGCCCACGATAGGATGTATGGGCGGTGGTCATGGGCCGCTCCCGACGCAAGTAGTGAGTACTGGGCCGCCCGGCTGGCGGTCAAAGCGACTGTGGCCCTCCCCCTATAGTCACACATGTCACATCACCAGGCACGGTTCCGGGAACATGTTCACGGAACATGTTCCGTGAACAAATCTCCCAGCGGACAGGACGTTCTCGATATTAGCGAGGTGCGCAGTGTGATCACGTGGATTTAGGTGGAGTCCGGTCGCTACGCTATAATATGCGAGCGAGTACTAGCCTCCTTCGGATATTGGTCGTTGAAGCTTTTGGGATTAAAGTCTATAGCAGGTCTGAGGAGATAACTCGCCCACGTTCGGTATGAGTGTATTCTCCGCCACGAATTTACTAGTCGATTGCAAGTGCAATTGATGAATTGACGCCGTGCGCAGACTTGCAGTGCTTGCTTCCCCTCCGGCGTATACAGTCTACATCTACCTGACGCCAAGAACAAATAACGCCGCTATAAAGGAGGTCGATTGGCTGTTGATTGACTCGATAACACCTCTTCTTCACCCCAACATCATTCACCATGTCGTCCCAAATCTCTGACGTCCCCGCCCCGTTCTCACCGCTCGTGAAGCTGAACCTCCCCTCGCCTGAGGAATATCGCAAGCGCAAGGTCGCCCTCGTGTCTGGTGAGCTGGCACAGGCGTATTTGACGCGTCTCAGGTGTCCTGATGATGGTGATTGCACGCAGGTATCACTGGCCAGGATGGCTCTTACTTGTAAGTACAGGAACGCGGCCTGATGTGCTCGCGTGACAAGCCCTGTGCCTGGAAAATACTCTGGCTTGTTGGCACTCAATGTAGAGCTGACCACCCCTACTAGGACGGAACTGCTCCTCTCCAAAGGATATGAGGTGCACGGCATCATCCGTCGCTCATCGAGCTTCAACACAAGCCGGCTGCACCACCTCTACGAAGACCAGCATGAGCGTGAGTCCATCCAGACCCATCCGTGCCCCGCGCTGACGCGTCCCAGGCCCAAACAAGTTCAAGATGCACTACGGCGACCTGAGCGACAGCACGAACCTGGTGTACATCATCGCGCAGGTGCAGCCGTCGGAGGTGTACAACCTCGGTGCGCAGTCGCACGTCAAGGTGTCGTTCGAGATGGCGGAGTACACGGGCGACGTCGACGGGCTCGGGACGCTGCGGCTGCTCGATGCGATCCGAACGTGCGGGCTGGAGCGCCATGTGCGGTTCTACCAGGCGTCGACGTCGGAGCTGTACGGGAAGGTGGTCGAGACGCCCCAGAGCGAGACCACGCCGTTCTACCCGCGCTCTCCGTACGGTGTCGCGAAGCTGTACGCGTACTGGATCACGGTCAACTACCGCGAGTCGTATGGAATGTACGCGTGCAACGGGATCCTGTTCAACCACGAGAGCCCGAGGCGAGGAAGGACGTTCGTGACGAGGAAGATCTCGCGCGCTGCGGCGGATATCTCGCTCGGGAAGCAGTCGTGCCTCTACCTTGGTAACCTGGATGCTCAGCGTGATTGGGGACATGGTGCGTGCACTGCTTCTCATAGTGTCTGTATGGCCGGTATCTTACTGCTTCTGGGTGTAGCTGCGGACTACGTAGAGGGCATGTGGCGGATGCTGCAACAGGATGCGCCGGAGGACTTCGTGCTCGCGACGGGTGAGACACACCCTGTCCGTGAGTTCGTCCAGAAGTCGTTCGCTATTCTTGGCATGGACATCAAGTGAGTCAGAGTTCTTTTCTTTATAGTGATCAGTCTGATGAGCGATCCTTCACAGGTGGCGTGGCTCTGGCACTGGTGAGGAAGGCGTCGATGCGAAAACCGGCAAGGTCGTCGTGAAGGTGGACTCGAGATACTTCCGTCCCGCCGAAGTCGAGTACGTCTCATTCTGCTCAGACACCGTTCTGCTCACATATTGACTACTCTTCGCGTCCCAGACTTCTACTTGGCAATCCTGCCAAGGCTGAACGCCTGCTTGGCTGGAAGCGCAAAGTCAACTTCGACTCGCTCGTGAAGGAGATGGTCGAGGCCGATCTCAAGGCAGCCAAGTCGCTTGTCGAAGATCAGAATTAGGTGTGGCTGATGGCGCGAATCGTGAGCGCGGAAGCGAGAGTAATGTGTAATTTCTCATGGACTTCCGCAAGCGGCGTCCATTATATCCCCCAAAGATGGCGCAAGGACATTGTGTACAATATATACTCTATTATTGAGCAGGATCGGACCGACATGAAATATATAAGATTCCGCCCGCAAAAGATCAGTAGGGTAAATTGTACAGTTGAAGCCAGAACTTCCAGCACACGGATCACACCTTCTTTCCGGTCCTCGCGTTATCGTAATTATCGAGGAACCAATTAACAGTCTCCTTCAAGGCTGCAGAATGGTCCCATCAGTCATTCCCTTCCATAATCTGAAAAACAACGCGCGAACCTTGATCGAACGGAGTGAACTCAAAGTCACCTATCAGGGACAGCAACTTCTTGTTCGACGCCGGCTTGCGGAACTGCCCGTCTGCCTGTGTGGTATCGAGGACATACTCACCCTTGTAGTTCATTGCGCGTACAATTGTGTCTGCAAGGTCCTTGACGCTGACTTCTTCGTCTTCTCCCACTGCGTATGAGAGTAGGCGATGGGAATAAGACACGGATCAGAACTAGTCAGGGAATCAAGCAGGAGAGCGAGCAGACCAGAGAGAATGAGCGGGTCGATGCCGTCATATTCACGCAGCTGCCAGATGAAGAGTTTGGCCAGATCGTAGGAATATATAAACTGCCGCAGAGGTTTCCCAGAGCCGCCCACGACCAACGGCGTACCGTTCTCTGCACGCGAAGATCAGTTTAACTAAAAAGAGCATGGTCCACGCAGAGCAACTTCCACGCACTCTGCGCCAGGTAGCATTTGTGTATGAGGGCAGGAATAACGTGCGCAGATTCCAGAGCGCTGTCGAGACAAGACACTTTAGCCCATTAACCAGCGACGAACAAAAGCGATTCTTACAAATTATCATTGGGCCCAAATATACTCGTCGGTATGGCAGAGGTGAAATTGGAGCCGTATTGATCATTGTACGCACTATCCACCCAAACTCTAGGTTAATTTCGGGTTCCATGGGATCACTCTTCGATACATGATGCACTGACCGATTTTGCACGTCGACAAGTCTCTTAGCATGGGAGTACCCGAAATTACTCGGATGAGGGAGACCAAGGTGGATCTTGGTCTCGTCGAGCGGATACGTGACCTTGTCCGGGAAGACACATGTGGAGAGGCACGAGATAACCTTCTTCACATTGGTGAGATGGGCGGTGTGCAGGACGTTGTCGTTTATAAGAATATTGTCGCGGAGGAAGGTTAGCTAGGTTGCATAATCGGTCAATGCTCGAACTTCGTAGCCAAGAACATGTAGGCCTTACTTCGCTTTGCATGTTGATATACAATCCTCCGACTAGTCAACAGAGAGAGCAGTGGTCATGCTATTGATCTAGAAATCATTTCACGCTCAAACTCACCAATTGCAGCGAGATGAATGATATGCGTCGGCTTATATTTTTGCAAAGAGCTTTCGCGTCTGCTCCGCATCCCTGATGATGTTGCGTCATTAAATATCCCGTTGGCTTTGGTCAATCAACTCACCTTAAATCGGCCTCGGACGAGCTTACAAACACCCATTGCTCGCCCGGTTTCCTCCCAAACCGCGAGCCCTCTGGCTCCGTTTCGATAACATGTTGGATGGCCTTACCTACCAGACCCGTTCCTCCAGTGACCAAAATGATAGACATGTCACAAATCGAGTTGCAATAGTAGGGGACTGTGTATATGGAATTCTGAATTTGCAGAAGATCTTCCTTCTCAGATACCTCAGGGAATCGCTGTACGGATGTGTCTGCGTGAGATGCTTTTGATACAGCTTGATAAGGCGGCTATATACTGCGCAATTGAGAGCTTCCTGTGATGGATTAGTACTTCCAACGGAACATAAGCGCAGTACGTGATCGTATGTCATGACAAGGATATATGTAGCCCTCGACCTATTCTCGGTATTCGGATAGCTTTCATCGTAAGACTCTTGTCATGCCAGGAAGCTAGAGAGTATCGCCGTGTATTTTCTGAGTGATGAAGACGAGATCGAAAGGACGACCCCATTTCGCGAGCTTGAGTTTCGGGCTGATGAATCTTTCGCACTCAACAAAAATGATAGAGACCAGTAGAGTTGACAACGTGTCGCCTGCATGATGTTCTCGCCTGAATATGTGTGAAGGGTCTGTGTCGAACATAGTCTTGTAGTTGTCTTGTAGGCAATTGCACAAGCGCCAAGTTGATTCCCGGGCCGCTTCTACTATTGATCACTATTCGGCGCACGAATTATACCCATACATATTGCTCCCTGCGAACAGTTCCCGTCCAAGTTCAACTCTAGTACGATATGTCCGATTCAGTCATACTGGTGACTGGTGGCACAGGTCTCGTCGGTAGTGCGATTCAGCACATCATCGAGACGGAACCAGAGGGTTCTCGTTTCGGAAAGAGAGCAGGGGAGCGATGGGTATTCGTTAGCTCCAAAGAGGGTGATTTGAGGTGAGTTACCGCATGTCGAATGTAGATGAGCCGCACGGAGTTCGAGGCAGCAGGTATAGGGAAGCTAACGATGAGCAGGGATCCGGAGCAGACAAAGAAGCTGTTCGAGAAATACAAGCCAACGCATGTCATCCATCTTGCTGCACTTGGTACGAGATCGCTGTTCACAGGACTAATAGCACGCTAATCATGCATCTACGCCGCAGTTGGCGGGCTCTTCAAGAACATGAAATACAAGGTCCACGACAATACCTTTTCGTTGTATTACAAAGCGCGCTCATAATCCCTCCCATGTATACTCACAGCTTACTTTCCTCCGCGACAATATCCTCATTAACGACAATGTACTGCACACCGCTCATCTCACGCAAAGCAAGAAAGTCATCTCTTGCCTGTCGACGTGCGTCTTCCCGGACAAGGTCACGTATCCGCTCGACGAGACAAAGATCCACCTAGGGCTCCCGCACGAGAGCAACTTCGGATACGCGCACGCGAAGCGGATGGTGGATGTGCAGAATCAGTATGTGGCGGTCCCTACTCATTATCGGGAAATGAGGATACTGAACATCAGCATGGTAGCGCGTACAAGGATCAGTTTGGATGCAACTTTACCTCAGCGATCCCGACGAATGTGTTCGGACCACATGACAATTTGTGAGTGAATATGCCTACTCTCTCTTACCAAGGCTAAATGTCTCGTCCCAGTGAACTCGAAGGCTCGCACGTCATCCCTGGTCTGATTCACAAATGCTACCTTGCCAAAAGTGCGCAATAACTTGTCGGCGAGAAAACAATTGCTCATGAATAATTTCATCAGAGAACGGAACGCCGTTCGTCGTATCGGGCACGGGAAAACCGCTTCGACAGTTCATCTACTCGTACGACCTCGCGAAGCTGTTCATATGGCAACTCAGGGAATACGACGACGTAGAGCCTGTCATTCTCTCCGGTCTGTCTTTATTCTGTCTTCTAGATCCATGGGTTTGATCTGATGTGACACACTATCCTCGTAGTCGGGGAAGACGAGGAAGTGAGCATCAAGGACGTCGCGGACGCGATCGTGAGCGCGGTGGACTTCAAGGGCGAGTACAGCTTCGACACGACACGCGCGGATGGACAGTTCCGCAAGCCGGCATCGAACAAGAAGCTTTTGTCGCTAATGGGCGAGTTCGAGTTCACGCCGTTCGACCAGGGTACGTTGCTCTCGTTTGGATGAACCGCGAGTATTGATACGAGCACTGACTCGTTATATCCAGCGCTGAAAGATACGGTGAAGTGGTTCGTGGATAACTACGACGAGGCGCGGACGGGGATGAAAGCATGAATACCTACACAAGGACGTGTTCCACGGACATGTATTTGGTACTACACCGATTCTGTTCCACATGCTTATACATGGATGATGGTTCAGAGTGAAGGTGCATATTTTGAGTCACAAGAATTGGAACAAGATTAACGATGCAGAACTAAAATAACATCTGCATGCAATGTATGTACAACGAGAGACCAAGATATCGAACGAGGGCTTCAGCTACTGAATTCTGACTGAGAACGACGCCTTGTCCATGTCATGTGCCAAACTACACTCCTGACAGAAGCTATACCAACCCTGAACACTGCAAGAATATCAATGCAAAGAAATGAACGGCGTTCGCCCAGTGTTGTCGTGCCATTGCTCTCATCCGATGCGTCGTGAGCGCACAAACCTCCCACTAAGTCGGATTCATATTTCGGTCAGTAAGAGGCTCAGACTTCTGAGGGCTGCTTGGGACGTACCCCGGTGTGGAGTGATCATCCGGAGATACCGAGTCAAGTTGGATCTCGGCCATAGAGAAACCGTTGGTAAGGTACTTTCGTCCGTCGTCTTCGATGGAATGACGGGCGTTCAGTCTTTCAATGAAGAGGATGAGTGAAGGAGAAAGCGGAGAAGAGATGATACAAACACTGCAAGGAAAGAGTTGACATATACTATGGATGATATAGGTGTTAGTCATGGCGTAATGTCTAGAATGGAAAACACTTGCTTTTGCTGCCTGGGAACTGCAATATGACCCAATATAATGCATCCTTTGGAAAGGAAGTATACTGGTGGCAAAATCACATGGTGAATTAATATGCACCTGGCACACTCGCCCTCATACACTTACTATCAACAGTTGCACAGTCTGCATGACACTAGGCCAATGGTGTTGTCGCTCAACAGAGTCTGGTTGAAACAAATATGTGTTCACTCACGTCGTCAAGGCGCCTCGGTTAACGGCGTGAATGATCAATTTCCGAACAAGACCGTCAGTGCTGCATGAATTGTCAGCTCATTTATGAGAGGACTGTAACATGAACAACGTACGCTCGAAATCCAGTTCTCTTTCCATTTAGGACCCATGTTAGCGTGGAAGTCGTCAGGATATCCGTGATAGAAGCGGTGAGTATTTGCACAATTGCTGGAACCTGGGACTAGCTTGTAGGTTACGCAGTGGTGATCATATGTACGTACGCACTGTTGGTACAACGAATACATCCGGAAAACCAGGGTAGCGAAGGCTAAAATGGAGTATCAGTACATGGTATGGTCATCACGGAATAGGTATGCACGTATTATAGACGTTTACTACCAAAGGGAAGTGTCAATGGTGTTTTAATCTCAGATAAATAGTATATACGAACCGAAGCCGAGAGCTAAGGGTGCAGCATCATATAAGATAAAAACAAACGATAAATACACGACATTCCGTACCACAAGATAGCAGAGCCAGTGCAGCCTGATAGTTGTAGCACGCTCTTAATATCAGATTTACTCAAAAAGGGAAAGGGTTACCATTGCTATTGCTAAAGGAATTCTGTATCGGCGAGAAGCAAACACTTGATTCGCTGTTGTTTAATTAGCGACGAGATACACGAGTGAACAATGCTCACATTGCCATATTGTGTATATATAGTAACTGCCAAACGTAACCGATGCGTTCAATTTAGGGTTGGAATCATTGAAGACACATTTAGCCTCACCATTGCACAAGAAAGACCGTAGGGGCCTGTTAGACAAATAAAATACGCATCAGCGTCTTCAGAAATTGGTATTGGTGAGGACTTTCTTACGGCTAAGGCATATTCCACCTATTTAGTGGCGGTCAGCGCAAATCTCGAGATCGCTTAAAATGACACCTACCGACGCGCCACTGGTAATGAGATAAATGAGCCGCTAGTCACGCGGAACAGAGCAAATGATAGACAAACCTGAACAATTTTGTGAGGATAATGATATTGGCATGACCAGGAACGGTGTAATGCCAAGCAATCTATGGTATTCCGCTGCATTAGTTGTTTATACCCAATAGAAGAAGATCTACCAATACATCCACAACGGTGGTCGCAGTATCGAGGATCCTGGAATTAGCATGAATACCTTTGTTTCAAGAGAAGCATAGAGCCACACATACAGCAAGACTGCAACCTATGTCGACCTCATTGTGAGAATGGCTGTCTGGAGAGGTTAGAATGATGCAACTTACAAGGATTTTCAGGTGCAACCTATCTTTGGGATATTCCCATATATAATACAGCACCTGAGCGCAAGTGCATCCATAAAGTCTACATCTTCTCAGCACCCGAATCGATATTGACGATAATCTGGAAGAAAGAAGACTTACATGAGGGCTAAAATTGTGCCAATGAACATACAGCCTAGCGTGCTGCCAATCGAAATATTGAAATCAGTCATGGTGTCTGTGAGAGGACGCTCCTCGCAATCCGACTCATACTTTGATGCTTTTATACAAGCTTTTAGATCCGAGGAGTCTGTCAGACGGGTGGTAGGTGCATCATGCACCGGTGCTATGGATCAAGTCCACCCGCGAACTGTGGCACATATGAAACTGGGGAACAGAACGACGGGCCACATTGATACTCCGAGACAACCAAATAATGCTAGCATTCTCCAGTAACGGAAGTAGTCCCCGAAGAGATCACACCCAAGGTGAGAAGGGAATTTTACAAAAGGGAATCCGGACTGCACCTGATGCACCTAATAGACGTATCAATGAGCAGGTTCATCTTTGGCAGATACAATCGCCTTCCATACTTGCGAAGCGATGCTGTGCTGAAAGATGCGCATGGCCGATCCTGGTTACAGGGAGAGCCAAAGGTGGTTGAAAATATGAATTGCAAAAAAGATGCGATACTTATTCGACATTGTTCGGTGCCACTTACCTTTTGGACCACACTCCCAAGCAATTGCCAATGGGTCTCGTTCGGCAATAGTGTCAGACGGTGTCAGTCAGTTGGCCTTGTCATTCACTCAGAATCAGGATAAAATGCCGTCCGTTATCACAAAGTTTTGCACATCCACGGTAGCAAAATTGTATTCGAAGACCGCGAATTATTCACTGCGTGTTAAAATTGTGACGAAGACAAGGTGCCAGTCACCGCGGGCTAGATGAGATGTTCGACGGGCGGACATCTCTCAGACATTTTCCGATAGGGAAGTCATTTTCTGACTACAGACTTTTGGTGTTTTCGGAATTTGAACATCCTGAAGAACGGCCTCTGATTGGCCAGTCAACCTATGTTCGGACCCAGAATCAATAGATTGTCCTTCTTTGGATAATGTTATCAGCGACGGAAAATGTTAGGAAGGAGTTCAGTTTTCGAACATCAGATCCCGACCGCGGTGAGTAACCCCTAGTGATAGATCTGAAGGCATCGGCGGACCATCGGACATGTAGAACAAGTAATAGAAGTTACTGATGACGCACATGTGACCAGTCAATGTCCAAATCCTGATTAACAGGCAAGATAATTGCAGTCGTAACTGGTCGTAGGACTAGAGTGTAGTTGACTCAGTATTGTAATTATTGTTTACGATCATTCATGACGGCGAGGTGGACACCGGCATTTAGAGACGTGGTTTCTCATACGGAGGATCAGCCCATCATAGAGATCATAACAAGATACTTCTTTGAGAGGGCAAGAGTTAAGAACGTTGAGAGGAATGCAGGAATGCAGGGGCGCTATTTTAATATCGTAGCGTATGGGGCACGTGAGGGGATGACAGTGGGGCGCCAATTGAAAGGATTCGGACGTGACTAGTCCCTCCGAATCCTACGACTCGTGACAGCCAAGAGCGGACAAGATGTGTGACGTCGTCACGGTTGCATCTTGATCCGCTACCGCCATCATCTCCCGCTGTACATACGGTTCATTTCGCTCTTCTCCTCTACCGTCTCTTTATACCTGTCTTCCTCACCACGTCATGACTCTCGAACCGACTCTAGCACTGGACTTCTTGTCCCCCCTCCCTGGACCATCCACCGAGTTCCCAGGCGGGGCGACGGCACCTGACGAAAATCAACCAACCCCCACAATCGTGGCAATCCCGGCTTCGCCAACTCCGGAAGTGCCCGTCCCGAATCTTCCCGGGCCCGGCCGTCACACGAGGTCCCGAGCCAAGGCGGCGGCCCCACAGGCGGATGGCACCACCTCGGTGACAACACCCAAGCCAGCCACCCGCCGCAGAGTGCGCGTCCCCACGTCCCCGGCGGCGGCCCTTACCAAGCCGGCCACCAAACGGACGCGCAAAACCCCTGCCCAACCGATCGCGTCTGGACGGGACAAGGGCAAGGGCCCAGCTATACTGCAGGAGCCAGCCCCGTCACCCTTCCGCGGGGCGCGTTCGCCCTCCCCCCTCCCTCATGAGGACGACAACCCTGTTCCCAGCTCCCCCTCCCCCGGCGCCCAAGCCGTCACCTCGACGCCCACACTGGTCCGCAAACGTGAGGCCCAGGTCCGCGTACAACTGGCCGCGGACACCTCATCTGCGCGGGATGCCTACTGGAAGCTCCGCGCCCACTTGAGCGACGCTTACCTCCAGCAACAACTCGCCAACCTGATGGACTCGCCTGAGCCAGGCCCAACCCCTGCGCTGATGCCGGCAGTTGCCCTACCTGCACGTCCCGAAGGTAAGCCCAACTTCTCACGTGTGCCGCTGCATCGTGCCCCCTGCGCCGTTGCGCTGTCCGCCGCGCCCCTGCGCTCTTACCGTAGACCACACACATGTAATGCACCTCCGCGCTACTCAGGGCACCGCCACGTTACATGGCTGCCGTGCCCTACATCACACATCGCGCCGTTGCGCTGCACACCGCGCCGCTGCGCTAGACACCGCGCCGCTGCGTGAGACATTGCGCCTTTGCGCTGCACACTGCAACCCCCGCGCTACATGTTTACATACACACGAGATCTGCGCATACCTGCGACACACGCCTAGCCCTGTCCCACACATTGCACCGCACCGATGCTGACGTGCTTCTTCCACAGCTGTCAGTCAGCCTAAGCAGGCTACTCACACGACCATAAGGGCATCGTCCCGCCATGACTTCCCCAATGACGACGAGTTAGTCCCTCTCGACCCCAACCATCTGCCCGACCCGGCTGTGGCGGTCAAGGCCGTACAAGGGGGGCTGAGGGTGTACCTCCCCCTCACCGCTCTCACCAACAAGGCATGCCGAAACGCACACAAGGCGGCTTTCCGATCACGCGAAACCATCAAAGTCGATAATGGCACCCTCACCGTGTCCCAGGCCCCACTCGACGCATCGCGCGAGTACCAGCTGTCTGTGGCAGAGTTCCACGAGGCATATCCCCGTCTTGTTAACCTGGTTCGAGCGCACTACCCAGATGAAGAGCGACGTGACGACCTCGCGAACCGCCTCGATGAACAATACCTTTCCGTTATCCACCGACCCGACTTCTCCACATACCCAGGCATATACATCGCATATGACATCGAGGTGCGGCGCCGCTACCAGGGCGGGGAACGTTTCTCGCTCGGCCGCATGTTCTTCACCACTCTTTTCGAAAGAATACGGACAGAATACTTGCTTGGCCACATGAATGGGGAGTTCACCCGGGATGGCTATCCAACCGACAGCACCACAGGTCAGCTAGCCACGGCTGCTCCCGGGGGCAGTACCCTGCGAGCCCCCAACAGGGGCAACAACCAGACAACACAGTCCTTTCGAGCCAACCCCCGTGGCACTGATGCCAACTGGAGTAACACGGCTGCCATCCTCCGATGCATCTTCTGTGCGACCCGCCACGGGAAAGGCCCCTGTCCAACAGCCAACTTCCCTTTCATGCAACGACGAGACGACGGCAAGCTGGCCGCTCCGAACGGCCGTGAACTCTGCTGCCGTTTCAACGGAAGAGGCTGTCGAGGCGAGTGCAACCGAGCCCACATCTGCACGCTGTGCGGGGGTGAACACCCTGCGCAGTCCTGCAGGGCTCTCTGATATCCGCCCGATAATCACACCGCTACGCTGGCACGTATGGCGGGAGGAACTTCTTGCAGCTGGCTGCTTGGTAGAGTTCCAGGATGTACCCGAAGGCATTCGGGACGGTTTTCGCATCGGCGTAGTTTCCAGACCCTCTGTATCTTACATACCACCTAATCACAAATCCGCCTCAGACCAACCACAAGCTGTCATCGAACACATTTGCACCGAACTTTCTGCACGACGTTATTCTGGCCCTTTCCATCCTTCTCGTCTTGAACAAATCATCGGTCCCTTTCATTCCTCCCCCCTGGGCACAGTCCCGAAAGCCAATAGTCCTGGCATCTTCCGCATTATTCAGGACTTGTCATACCCTCGTAACGACCCCACAGTTTCCTCTGCAAATTCCGAAATTGATTCCGATGACTTCCCAACTGAGTGGGGTACCTTCTCCGCCGTTGTACTCCTAATTGTCAACGCACCTCCAGGAACTGAGGTGTCAGTCAACAATGTCGAAAAGGCTTACCGTTGCATTCCTATCCACCCTGAAGACCAAGTCCACATCATCGTAATGTGGAATGATCTAGTATACATCGACCACAATGCGTGCTTTGGCATGCGTAGCTCAGGCGGACTCTTCGGCAGGGTGGCCGATGCTATCGTTCGCGTTTTCAAGTTTCACGGTGTACAGGACCTCCTGAAATGGGTCGATGACTTTATCTTTTTCCGCTACCCCACGCAATCCAACAAAGACGGCTCCTTCACTTTCTCGTACGACGAAACTCTTATATTCTCCATCGGGAAACGACTCGGATGGCCATGGTCATCGTCCAAACACCGCCCGTTCGCCACATCATTTGAGTACGGCGGGTTCCTCTGGTGCATACCTGACCAAACAGTTCAGATCCCAGACGGAAAAAAGGCCAAGTATCTCGCACGGATCGCACCGTGGACAGTCGGTGGCTCCGTTACCGAGAAGGAATGCGAAAGCGTGGTCGGAATGCTAAACCACTGTTGTCTCGCCGTCCCAGACGGACGTTCTCGTCTCCCTTCCCTTTATCGCATGTCAGCAGCCTTCGCCAAAGCCAATTCACGTTTCTCTAAACACCGCATTACCCCAGCAGCTGTCGCCGATGTGTCTTGGTGGCGGGATCGCCTCTCATCGCCCTTCTGTGGGCACAGGTTATCAGTTCCCCCCCGAGACACCTCAAAGAGCATATTTGTCGACACGTCAACATCGTGGGGCATAGGCTTGATCATCAACGGAAGGTGGCTCGCATGGCGCCTATTACCAGGCTGGAAATCCGAAGGACGCTGTCAAGTCAGAAAATGTTTCTGCCGCGGTTCACCGGATACGTCAACAGTATCGGGCTATCACGGTCGTTCGTGTGAGGAGATGGGTATGATCAATTAGGGATACGACTTTGTATGAATAGCAATCTGTGGAATCGATCCACTCGACTGGCTGGATGTGTGATGTAACTGGACTGGACTATACTGGGTTGTGGACTGTGACTCGTGGATACGTGACTTGGACTAGAGTTCCGTGTGAACAATAGTCAAAGCTGGGCTTGACTGCTTGACGTGGGCTGGCTGACTTGGGCTAAAGTTCCGTGTGAACAATAACCAAACTGGACTCGTGACGTAACTGATGATAACGAAGGCGAGTTCCGCGATGAACAAGGCCTATGACTGGGCGGGACGTGACGTGACTGACGACGATGAAGGCGAGTTCCGCGATGAACAAGGCCTATAATACTTCTGAGGATGACAACAGGCTATAGAAGCACTGATGAGACCCTAGGTGACTGCCTATAGGGAAAGATAGATTCGATCCCTAGTGAAGGTTAGTCTTCAGGCTTTGGGCAACGTTTATGCCCTCGGCACTGAGGCTGATGACGGCGAGGATACTGATACGACGATGACGACGATAATGGCAACAATGAACAGCTGGCGGACGCAATGACAAGAGATACACTGATTGCTCAGCGGACTGCCTGTGAAGTAAGAAGGACTCTATACTTCAGTGAGGGAAAAGGTAGTGAAGTATTGTACATGCAGCAGGTCTTATATACTCATCTGAGAGTCCGCTGACTAAGCATTACTAAGCATCTCATTTCCTTTCTGTCTCTCTCCCTGCTCCGTCATCCAAACAGTCATCTGGCCATCCATTGGCATAAATGCCTCGCTTGGTAAGGGTCTGTGGAGTATCCAATAGCAGAATTCTCTCACTATAGCCTAGGCCCTTCTCCTTAGTCATGCGCCTCCAGACTTTGGCTAGATCAGCCCGTTTGATGGCCGGGTATGAGATCTGGGTGTTTCCTCTCTGCAATTGAGGTCACATGATGACCTTCCTAAATAGGCTATTATCCCGCCATCACCTGAGCATTATCTCTGTGCTCATTCTGATTCTGTAGGCTTGTGTAGCCTGAACCAAGGCTTGGAAAAATATGGGATAAATGAGGAAAATTCTGAATGATCCATTGGTAGGCCTGGGATGATCTGCTGCAGAGATAGCTGGAGTGATTGAGGGAATAATGATGCATTTTATCCATGTCCACGAGCCAAACACTTTTGGCGCGTGACATCTGGACGACACAAGAAATAGCAACTGTCCCCAGTTGCCACCTCTGGGGAAGAGGGGTTTTGGGATGAAGATGCCTTGTCCTCTCCTCCTAATCTTCATCTGAACTGGATTCAGATGGAGAATCCGAGTCAGAGTCAGATGACTTGGATGAGCTTTCTGAATACTTCTCCACAGGCTCATCGGATTCCATGCCTTCGTCATCTCTGTCCTCATGCTCTACTTCATCATCACTGTCTTCATCCAGTCTGAGGTTTTGCCACTTCATCTCGAGAGACATAGGGTAGCAGTCGGAAGGCAGCAACTCCCTGTCGCCATACAGCACCATCTAGCTCAGCAAGAGCATATGATCCACCTTTGGTACGACGAATCACCTGGAAAGGCCCAAGATAGCGGGGTCTGTGCTTCCTATCTGCACTCTTCTCCACACTGCTGTTTCGTACCAGCACAAGGTCTCCTGGGTCATAGATGTGGCGATGCATCCTCTTCTCGTATCTCCTTTCAAAGACTTCCTTTGAGTGTAAGCGAGACTTCTTTAATGCAGATGCTGCGCGGGCTATGTCTGCAGGCTTCTTTAGCAACTGACGAATGCGTAATGCGAGCAAATCGCTTGTGGACATTCCTGCCTGGAAGTTCTCCACCATAAATGATGCCTCGAGGAGATCGAAAGGAAGGACTGGATGAACACCGTAAAGGAGATAGTAGGCTGAATATCCTGTGACCTGGCTAACTGTGATGCGATCTGTGAAGAAAGCATGATGAACATAATTTGGCCATTGGTCCCATTTGCCCTCACAGGTCTTCATGATGGATTCACGTATAATGAAATGTCCTCGCTCAACTACACCATTGGCTTTGGAATTGTAGCTCGAGATCATGATCTGTGGGATATGGTGCCTGCGCATGAGCTCTTGGAATGCCTCCTTGAATTCTCCTCCATTGTCTGTCACAACTTCTCCTACCGCTCCATATCTGCAGAGAATCTGTTCAAAGAAGAAATCTGCCACACTCTTGGCTGTCTTCTTTCGAAGGGACTTTCCTTCACTGGCTCGTGAAAGGTCATCTCTAGCTGCTATGATGTACTTGAAACCTTTGGCTTTTGGCATCTCCATAATGTCAAGATAGACCTTGGTGAAGATTGTCGAAGGTGCAGAAATGATAATGGGGACCTCGACCTTGCGTGTGCTTCGTACTTGGCATTCATGGCACGATCGCACATGATGTCGAACATCATTCCACAGGTTTGGCCAGTAGAATCGCTCCTTGATAGTCTGCATTACTGCCTGCTCTCCTCGATGCCCAAGTCCTTCATGGGCTCCCACTAGGATCTCCAATCTTCTTCTCGCTTCCAATATAACTCTCTTGGGAGGTAGATTGCCATTCCGCCTGTACATCTTTCCTCCTCTCACCAGATATCGACTGGCCTTGCGAATGAACCTGCGACGTGCCTGGATAGAGTCAAATTCTGGAGTCTCCAGAGTCTGCAGGAAATGCATGTAGTCTCGAAGGGCCTGATCTTGCTTCGAATCGGTAGATATCATCACCTCAGCGTTAATGCTGGCAAGGCCTGCAAAATAGCTCGAGACATCCTGATATGGCAGGTTCTGATGCCGGTCCTTGATCTCGGTGTAAAGGGCAATATCATCCAACCAACTGTCATCTTCCTCTTCTAGTTCTTCTTCCTCTGCCCGTTCTCTTCTTGAAAGTGCATCTGGTCCTCTGTGCTTCTCTGCAGGAACATGAATCAGGGTAAAGTGGAACATGAGTACACCCTGGATCCATCGATTAATTGCTGCATTAGGCTGAAGATCTGGCTCATTGAGCATGCCTTTGATATACTTGGCATCCACTTCGACCTGTAGATTCTGGACCCCGATGAGGTAGAGTCGATAGGCACGAAGGGCTCGATAGAGTCCATACAACTCCAACTTTGGCTGGGAATACCTTGCTTCTCTTTCATCCATCAGTATTGATCCATAGCGAGCTGGCCTCTTCTTCTTCTGGTCATCATACTGGGATAGAATAAAACCAACTGCAATCTTGCTGGAGTCGACTGATAGAACTACTGGATTCGGTGATTGATAGTCAATGGGGCGAAGAGCAGGAGCAGAGGTTATTGCTTGCTTTAGTGCATCAAATGCTTGCTGCCTTCGCTCGTCCCATACAAACTCGGTTTCTCGATGAAGTAGTTCGGAAAGTGGTCTCCCAAGCTTGGAGTAATTGTGAATCCAAATGCGAACAGTTCCGCACAGTCCCATGAATGCTCGAACATCATGGACTGTCTTCAACACTGGCCAATTAAGAATCTTCTCTATCTTGTTTGGCTCCGGCAAACGTCCTTCTGGTGTGCACTTCTGTCCTACAATGATGACTTCCTGCCTCCCCAGCTGTGCTTTGTTTGGGGCAAAGGTTCCACCTGCATGGCCAACTCGGTGCATGATTCTATGAACATCCCGAGCATGTTCCCAAATGAATCGCCTGATGCCTGGATTCTCCTTCAACACCTCTGGTCTTCCATCTGCATCTGGATATTCTGTACTTGGTCCTTTGATGGGTAGGTCATCAATAAAGATGTTTGCGTATTCGGGTATTTCGTCCTGAAGGATGAAAACCATACACTTTTGGAATTCTGCTGGAGAATTGGTAAAACCCATGGGCAATGATGTGATGCGTAGTAAACCAAGTGGACTCTGGAATGATGTCATGTCCCTGCTCATCGGATGGACTTTGCGAGCATCAAATCCCCAGAATAAGTCAAAGACTGAATAGCACTTCCGTCCTGCAAATGGTTCCACAAAGTCATCGAGCTGAGGTGGGAGACCTGCATCTCGAATGGTTACCCGATTTAACGGCTGGAGGTCATGTACAATCCGCAACTTTCCATTCTTCTTCATCACGCAAAACCATCGCGAGCGGTATGACGATTGGCTTGGTTCATAGACTCCTGCCGCAATCTTTTCCTTCAATAGTGCAATCACCTTTTCCTTGATTCCTGGAGGAATGGGAATGTTAACAAACTCCCAAGGTTCATGCGGGACTACCGGAATTATGTATGGAGTGAAGTAGTCTTCCCGAAATGTCCCCCGGTGGCTTTCTTCAAAGGCTAGTGTGTTCTCATTGAGCAGAAGGATGTGCCTGAATAGCTTCTCCTCCTCGGTCCACAGAAATCCATCCGAATTTATGTTCATCTCTTCGAGACGCTCCTCGGTTAGTCGTTTACCAGGCACAAAGTCAGGTGGATGTGGCGTGAGAGTTGGCAATGTTAGCAATGGATCCTCGGGGAATCGCCTCTCCACTCTAGCATCCTCTGGGAATACTCCTGGCACTGGTTTGACACGTCGATCGACTCTCTTGTATGCTCCATAGACCTCTGTGCCCATGCATACAAAGACTTCCTCATCATCTTCTTCCATCTCGAAAGAATAGGCAAGTGGGATATGAGGTCCTTCTCCAGGATCATCTTCATCCACATAGATGAAGTAAGAGGAGGGTCCATGCTTGTCTTCTTCAGCCAAACCTTCTTCTTCGTCCTCAGAATCCCAATCAAACTCGTGAGGAAGCACGAAGTGTGAGGACAGCACATGCACGGGCTCATGTGACTTGTCTATGGTTAAGTCCTTCTTTGGGCACTTATCGCTCCAAAATTCCGAACTGGAGTTTGGTGACTTAGTAATATGCCAGGGACTTAGTATCGCACAATTGGGATTTTCGTCTAAGGGTTTTCTTGATTCCACGAAGCCACATGCTACTCGAGGAATCGTCCTATAGATATCGTACAATGATAGCGGCGTAGCGGGGACTATGGTACCATACGCGGCGAGAACAGAAGACGTGAGAGTCATAGGGTAGTACAGGGAGTAGTCGAAGTAGATAGGGACTGGCGATATAGCGGGGACGTCAACAGGCGTACCATATAAGGTGAGGTAATCGTACACAAGGTGAGATGTCAGGTAGAGCGAGAGCAGGTACCTGTGAGATAACGCAGAGGAACATACTGTGTTATTGGATCGTGGACCGTGCTTCGTCGAGCGCTGGGCTACTAGACCGTTGGCACGGCGCACATCAGATAGAAGGACTTCGATAGTTAACTGATTTGATTGCGAAAGGATGAGTCGTTTGAAACATGATTGAGGACAGTGAACATACATGGCTACACGGCCCGCGCGCGGCGCAACAACAGTCGGGAGGTTAGACACGGCGGGATCCCGGCGCAGGCGGAAGTCTTCCTGCTTCGCCAAAGAATCCACGCTCGCGGCGCGCATGGAGATCGAGCATGTAGGAACAGGTGACATCGAAGTTAAGTAAGGTGTCGATGATCGTGATGACCATGTCTGTGTCGTCCTCATATCCGAGCTGAGGGTCAGTGGTGCGAAAACGTCCAAAGAACTCGCGGCAATACGCAAGAGAGAGACGCTCCCGAGGCCAGAGAAACGGATTACCACGATATGGGGATATCAGATCAAGGAAGTCCGTACGCCTACGAGTGCGCGGGACTATTCCTCCCTCGAGCCCTATTTCGCTGCGGCGGACCTCGCGAATGCCGTCCCGTCGGGCGCGGCTCTGGACTGTATGTACGGCGTGTAGCATAGCGCGTCGGACGCGGCGCGCGGCGTGATAGTCGTAGGGGGCAGCTTCTCCGTCGAGTTCGAAGGTGAGCCGCTGCAGTTCGTCTTCCATAGTGGACGGGGGTGCGGGTTTGCTGAGTTCGTCGGACATGCGCTGGAGCTGCTCGGCGAGGGAGGTACAGTTGGTGGACGTACGAGTCGTGGGTCTGCTTTCGTCCGTGTCCGAGCCGGACTCGTCGGCGAGCTCGCCCAGCTCCATGCTAGAGCGCTCAGGTCCTACGTTGAGTTTGGTTGACGGGACATTACCGTCGCTAGCCTCGTCCATTGTATCTTCGTCGATCGCATCGGGCGTCGAATCGCGAGTGGCCGTAGTGCTAGCAGGAGATGAAGGGTACAGAAGCAGCATGAGCGAGGGCGTGGGCGGGGTGTCGTCGGCAGGGCGGGGATTTAGTAGGATGGCGCTCATCGAGTCGTCAAGCGACGGGAAAATGGGAGCGGGGACGGCGTGCGCGTCGTCGATGAGCAGCACAGCAGGGTCGAGAGCCGAGGCAATAGCGGGCACGGATGCTGACGTGGCCGAAGCGGGGGTGTCAAGCACAGTGGTAGCGGCGGCGTCGACAGCTGGGGCGCAAGTCGTACCGAAGGCGGATGCGTGAACAGCGTCGAAGGCGGCGGCGTGGAGGGCGTCGTCAGCGTCGTGCATGGGTGAGTAGGAGAGCGACTGACTCACCAACTTATGTACCCCTGATGCACCAACATGACGGGTAGGCCCAGGAACGCTTATGCACCAGGCAGCGCATTGGCCTGGCTGTTGATGCATCACTTCCTGGGGCTTCGCCGGAACCTCCGGGGCCTCCTCCCTTTCGCCGTAGGCCCCCTTCGGCATCACGGCTTGTTACCATATGTAGTAGGTATCTATCAGAAAGGCCCTAGGCCATTTAATTTACAGCGAAATTCATATTTTGGTGCCACAGGCTCATTTGGGCATCAAAAATATGTCAAAATATCAAAAAAATAGATTTTTATTTTCAATAGCTACAGGCTATACTAATACAAATATGAATCACTGTATATAACCCGCAGCCTGCTGCGGTGTAAGCAAATGCAGATCGAGCAAGGGGAGCGGGCTGGGCGTGTGAGCGCAGACCGAGTGAGCGAGCGGGGCAGGGGATCGAGCGAGCAGGGCGGGGCAGCATCCGAGTGAAGGGGTGCAGTAGCGTCCGTGTGAAGGGGCGGGGCTGCGTTCGAGCAACGGGGCCGTGCAGCGTTCGAGCAACGGGCCCGGGAGGCGTTCGAGCGACGGGGGAGGGCAGCGTCTGAGCGACGGGGCCGTGTAGCGTCTGAGCGATGGGGCCGTGTAGCGTTCAGGCAACGGGGCCGGGGGGCGTTCGAGCGACGGGGGAGGGCAGCGTCCTAGCGACGGGGAGGGCAGCGTCTGAGCGACGGGGCAGCGTCGGAGCGACGGGACCGTGCAGCGTTCGAGCGACAGGGAAGGGGAGCGTCCGAGCGACGGGGCCGTGCAGCGTTTGAGCAGCGGGGCCGGGGGGCATTCGAGCGACGGGGGGAGGGGAGCGTCCGAGCAAGGAGGCCGTGCAGCGTTCGAGCAACGGGGCCGGGGTGCGTTCGAGTGACAGGGGAGGGCAGCGTCGGAGCGACAGAGAGGGGAGCGTCCTAGCAACGGAGAGGGGAGAGTCCTAGCAAGGGGCGGGGAGCGTCCGAATGAAGGGGGCTAGCGAGGGGCGGGGCAGCGTCCGAGCGCGGGGCAGGGAGCGTCCTAGAGACGGGGTCGTGAGCGACGGGGTCGTGCAGCGTCGGAGCGACGGGGAGGGTAGCGTCGGAGGTGGGTGAACGTAGACGCGGACGGACGGACGGTGCAGGTGGACGTAGACGCGGACGGACTGACGGTGCAGGTGGACGCAAGCCAGCTACGCTGGCTGCGCGAGTGGAGAGGGCAGAGGACGGGGGTGCAGCGTGAGGGAGCGGGCGTGCATTGTGCGCTGTCAATCTAGGTCAGCAATTGAAGAATACAAAAGGACAACAAAACTTACTTTATAACGCTGCTCACGAGCAGCAGCGGGTCGTCGTCGCCGACCACAGTGACGACGACGACGACGACGACGACGAGCAGCCAAAGGCGACGCGTCACCTTTGGCAGTCCGGGAAATGCCGGGTTTCCCAAAGCGGAAGGCGTCTTAAACGTCTTACATTCGTCTTACGACGGCTGGGGCACTATTGAGAACATTCCTGTGTTCTCAATAGTACCTTAATCCATGCAAGAATTTAGATTAGCACAGTAGAATACCATCAGAACATGCTTACCAAAAATGAGAGGCACAAGACGAGATTTGCAAGGTGAGGAGGTGTCCCGAGTCGGCCGAGGCCTGGCGCAGCCAATCAGGTGGCGCGCTCAGCCTGGCGCGACTCGATGGTCGAAACGTTCGCCAGCCTAGCTACACGGCTGCTTCGAACATTGCAGCCGCAAACATTCACTTACTCACACAAAATTTAAATAGTATTCATTTTTATAGACTCCATACTACAGGATATCTTCCATTTAATCACTGCATAAGTTAGTGCTCATGGTATTCACTAAAAAATGCTAGTTTTCGGTCATTCTGGACCCAAAATAGATATATTTCGTATATAGCTCTCTGAGGAAGTACAGGAACATCTAAAAAACTCATACATAGACTATTAAACACATTATAAGTACTCCCTACAGCTTATATACGAAATATATTTGCTTGAAATCTTCGTACTCGCTGTTCAGCACGACTAGGACTTCAGCCACATGCCCAAATCGGGCATTTCGGCCGTTCCCGCACTGCGCGCCAACAGTGCCGCGTCACCACAGGGTCGTCTCCTCGACGTCGTCCACGACGCTGACGACGTCCCGCTGCTGCCCGCGAGCAGCGTGATAAAGTAAGTTAACAACATTATTTTGTATCTTTCAATTACTGACTGGCTATCTGTAAACACAGTCCGACAGCGCACATCCCCGCATCAAGGCTCACTCCCCTGCCCACTCCCCTGCCTACCCTCCTGCTGCTGCACCGTCGCTATCCCCGCTGCACCGTCGCTGTCCCAGCTGCGCCGTCGCCATCCCCGCTGTGCCGTCTTTATTCCCGTTGCACGCTCACCGCTCGCACTGCACACTTCCAGCCCCCGTTGTACAATCAGCACCCTTGCTGCGCGCTCACCCCGCCCTGCCTGACTCGTCTCACGCCGCCGCACATTTGCTCGCCCTGCCTACTCCGCCGCACGCTCGCTCGATCGCGCCGCGGGCTGCTGCTCCCCCGTCCGCTGCACGTCCGCCGCTCCCCCGTCCACTGCACGTCCGCCGCTCCCCCGTCCGCTGCACGCCCGCCGCTCGCTGCTGCATGCCCGCCGCTCCCCTGTCCGTGCTCGCTCACCCCGCCCTTGCACGCTCGCCCGGCCCTTGCACGCTGCTCCTGCCCATGCAAGCTGCCCCGCCCGTCCATGCTGCCCCATACTCGCTCACCCGTCCCTTGCACGCTCGCCCGTCCCTTGCTAGCTCGCCCGACCGTCCGCGCTCGCTCCGTCCGTCCACGCTCGCCCGACCGTGCGCGCTCGCTCCGTCCGTGCGCACTCGCTTTGTCCGTCCGCGCTCGCTTCATCCGTCCGCGCTCGCCGTCCGTGCTCGCTCGTCCGTGCGCGCTCGCTTCGTCCGTGCACGCTCCCGCGTCCGTCCGCGCTCGCTATACCTATTGTATATAGCTTTTGTTATCATTGTACCCTAGCTACTGACGTGAAAAAAGAAATCCCATATTTTTTGCCATTTTAATACATTTTTGGTGCCCAAATAAGTCTGTGCCACCCCTGATATAAATTCCGCCACATATTTTGTGACCCAGACCCTTTTGGAAATCTACCTACCTGATATGGTATTAAGCCGTGATGCCGAAGGGGGCCTACGGCGAAAGGGAGGAGGCCCCGGAGGTTCCGGCGAAGCCCCAGGAGGTGATGCATCAACAGCCAGGCCAATGCGCTGCCTGGTGCATAAGCGTTCCTGGGCCTACCCCTCATGTTGGTGCATCATTAGTACATAAGCAGCTGACTGACTGCGGTTGCTGGTTGGCGCGCGGTTGGTCGTCCTCCCACGCTCGGCGATAGCTCGGGGAGGAAGTGCCAGCTGAGGTCGCTGAACGACCTCCCTATCAGCGGTCTCCTCCCTCGCTCCTCGTTCTATTTCTATTCCTTCGTTCTCGTTTCCGTTCTCGACTCCTAGGGCGATGGCGTTGGCTGCAGGCGGCGGATACATCGTCATTACAACCGGCGCAATGACCTCGGGCTCGTCCCGAAGGTACAAGTACGCTACCATGTCCCCAGCACGAGTCTCGGCGACGGCTTCCCCAGGCGGCGTGAAAACGCGGGTGCCCTGGAGCATAACCATCGGAATTCGTGTTCCGTGTTCGGTTTGCTCGGGTATGCACTCGATGACAGTATAGGAGGTGAGTACAGAAGCTCCAAACTGACGATACGTACGCTGATTCTCGTGTTCCTGTCGTGCAAGACGCAGAAGCTCGTCAGGAGCGATGCCGGTCGCGCTTCGCATGAGGTGCGGAGGCGGTCCCATGTATCGCGGGTCGGTGCGGATACGGGCGGGCGCAAGATGGTACTGTGGGGCTTGCATAGCGGGAAAACTCGAGCGTTCGGCCTGTTTTGCCGTGCGCTTTTGTAATAGCTCCGTAGATGTCAGTAAATAAATATGATTTTCTTCCTCAAACTTTCGTTGCTGCTCTAGTACTTCATCGTCTGGGGGCCAGAGTCCATGCGCGCGTGCGTAATCGACCAATCCGCATGCATCGAACATTTCGGGGAGGCCAAGAAAGTACTCACCTGCTAAGTATAGCAAGGTGAGCTTCATTTCATAACCTAGGATGTCCCACTGGTCTTCGATCTTGCTGCTAAGATCGGGATCTGGCGTGGTATCTGGATTTGTCCGGTGCTGTGCCTGCCCGCTCGATCGGTCCGGCTCCGGCACGTGCCGGCTGGCCAATCGCGCACGCTGACTTTCGCTGCGCAGCGGTTCAACTTTGCTCTCACCCCACTCTCTTGTCCTCCTCTTCTTGTCTCGTTCTTTGCTCATCACCTCCTGTCTCTGTCTGGCGATCTCAGCGCCGTTCCCTCCTCCTATCTGGGTTTGTATATCGCTTTCTGGGGCTTTCTGGGGCGACACGTCAGTACTCCTGGGCGACGCGCGGCCGTTCGAAATCGAAGCACGCCCTGTTCTGGGCATCTGCGCTGCTCTCTGGGGTTCTCGTTCGCCCCTCCTCGTATCTTCGTTCATCCGCTCTGGGGCTCCTGTTCGACGTCTGCTGCTATTTTCGGGCGACGCGCAAGCTCTCTTCCGTGACGCGCGGCCTTCTATCGAGAACGCGTCAGCTCTTCTGGGCGCCGCGCGTTCACTTGCGCGTTCCTTCTCGATACTACCTAGCAGCTCTCTCTGACTCCTAATATCCTCGGCTGGCACAACTAGTACGTTGATTAGCTTTGGCTCCTGCTGACTAGCACACCAATTCGTCTTCGGCATAGTCCCATCGCCGGCCGTTGATATGCGGGCTAGAGCGGGCATTGGTGTGACGTGCGGTCTTAGGTGCGTGGGGAAATGTGATTGGAGTGCTGGATCGCTCGGTACGTGACTGGTCCTCTCCTTCCTTTTATGATCTTTCGAGCTGGCTAACTTGTCCGTTGTAGGCATGCACGCTCGCAGCATCTCTTGTGCTCTGGGGGCATCCCCCGTGATGTGATTGTGCCACTGCGAGTCTCGCGCGCTACCTCCCAATAAACCCCGTGCTTCGCGTTCCCGGGCGATCAATGTTGACTGAGGGGGTGGAGCTGTAGGTCGATTAACGAAATCGGGTAAGTAGCTTCCTGCATCTTGGGCACTTTCTGGATAGGCTAAACATTCCGTAGCGTCGGCGTCATGGCTTACGCTCGCCGGCGGGTCGAGAACGACAGGTCGGGGACTCTTTCTTCCAGGTGAGATTCGGCTCAATGCTGCAGTTGTGATGTCAACATCCTGATCTTTGGAGGTGTCGGGCCGCTGCTTAACAGCTTCCCCATACCTGGTAGGTACAGACGTCCGGTTGGTGTCCTCGTGCGTGTTCGAAATGAGCGTGCTCGCTCTGGCCAGTCCGTAGGGAGCTGACCTAAGCAACATTTGTTCAGTCGGTTCGGACTGCGCTCGTGCGCGTTCTTTGGATCGTGTAGAACACAGATATTCTGCGCGATCTCGAGAAAGTTCTAGTAGTCCTTGTGCAGCCATCCATTCCTCGAGCCTCTGAAGCTGTGATTCGGAAGGTGCCCAGTCGCGAAGTGATGGGATGTGTTCGTTATCTCGTACAGGAACATCTTGAGTACAACTCGCCAAGCTATGCTGTCTCGTAGAGCAACAATTGCATTCATCAATAACCATGCCCTCGTCTGAATCTGAATTTGGTTCCGATTCGTGGGACATCTGGGTGTCAGCCTCGTCCTCTGCCTGCTGTCTGGCAGCAATTCGGGCCCAGAATTCCTCATAGAGACTATTGTAGACATAGTCCTCTCGGAAGTCTCCACAATACAAGACTTGCGAGAACTTCTCCGCTAGAAGGGAAATTGGTAACTTCTGAGTGGTGGGCTTGGTCTGCCAGACTGCTGGCTCGTATGACCAATTTGGGTCTGTGCCATCTGGTGTAACCAAAATCTCGTGACGCACTTCGAGCTCCTTGTCTTTGAAAAGCAAGTAGGTTCCATCGCCTCGCTCGTCAATAGAGATATAGTTCCCTCGCTGCCATGGTCTTCCCAACAGCAAATCGAATGGGACCCGATCTCCGATATAGAGGTTTGCATAGGTCAGGACGCCTCCGCAAGTAAGTGGGACATTCTCAACCAAACCACGCAGTAATCCGGCTCCTCCATTAGCATCATTCATATTGATTGATCGGGCGATATCCATGGGTCGATTGATCATGGTCTTCCAGGTTCGCTTGTTCGCAATGTTTAACTGGGAACCTGTATCAATGATTGCTGTAATTGGATTCCCATCAATCTCGACTCGGAGCTTAATGAGCAGGGCTCGAGTCTTGGTGATGAATGATGAAGCAACCAAGTTGACTGCAGGGGGTTTAGGTTTGAGTACATCCTGGAGATGGTGTGTCATTTCTTTAGATATCCCAAATACCTCTCCAACTGCCAAAGTAACAGGAGTGTTCAGAACCTTCCCTAGGATCTCTAACTGATCGACTTGGGATTGGACCTCACTTTGCTTTGGAACTCGTTTGACTGGTTCAAACTTGACTTCACGAGACTTTCCTTTGGTCTCCTTTGCACTAGGTATTGACTTCTTCTTCGACTTGGGTGCGTCTGTGTCTCCAAATTCATCATCCATGATAGCATCGTCATCCATAGGGTTGAAAGTTCGCTTTCCAACATCTATGGGCTGTCCTGGATTCCATCCTTTGTGAGTTGTATTATTCTCTGGCTTGCGCTCAGAGGGAGGTCTGACTTCACGATCGGGAATAGGATCAGGAATGGGAGGCCCTGGCTGTCCCTGGATGCGAGCGGATCGGCGATCAGGTTGGACAGTAGGAATGGGAGTCTGATTAAGATGCGGAGGCTTGTCCTTTTGCATATCAGCCCTTCCCTTTTCCCGTCCTATCTTCTCTTGGATAGGGACCGGAGGAACTACTGGTCCTTTGACAAAATCCCGGCGTGCACACCAACTTATGTATACCTGGTGCACCAACTGACGGATAGGCCTACGCACCGTTATGCACCAGGCAGCGTTTCTGCCTGGCCACTGGTGCATCACTTCCTGGGGTATCTCCGGACCCTCCGGGGCCTCCTCCCTTTCGCCGTAGGGCACCCCCGGCATTGCGGCTTGTTACCATATCGGGTAGGTATCCATTCCGTAAGCCTAGGATCATGTAATACATGGTGGAATGTGCTTTTTTAGGCACATATACTCATTTAATACCAATAAAACCCACAAAAATTCAGAAAAAATGTGAATTTATTTTATTAGCTACGGGTTGCCTACAGGTTACAGTACAGCAAAATCACGATATTTTAGGTAGGTCAGAGCACGGGTGTGCACGGGCACTGTGAGCGGGCAGGCAGCGGAGCGAATGGGCGAGCAATCAGGTGAGCGGGCATGCAGCGGGCAGCGGGGCGAGTGAGAGGATGGGTCAAGCGGGTGGATGGCGGGGTGAGTCACGAGCGGGGAGTGTGCGAGCGAACGGGGAGTGGGTGAGTGAGCACGGATCGGGCGAGCGAGCAGAGATCGGGCGAGCAGCAGGGCAATCGGGCGGACGGCAGGGCGAGTGAGCGGGGAGCAGGCGAGTGAGCGGGGAGCAGGCGAGTGAGCGGGGAGCAGGCGAGTGAGCGGGGAGCAGGCGAGTGAGCGGGGAATGAGTGAGCGAGCACAGATGGGGGAGCGAGCGGGGAGCCGGGTGAGCAAGCAGACGGCGGGGCGATCGGACGGACGGCAGGGTGAGTGAGCACGGATGCGAGCACGGATCAGGGGAGCGGGCACGGATCAGGGGAGCGAGCACGAACCAGGTGAGTGAGCAGATGGCGGGGCGAGCGAGCGGGGTCGAGGGCGCTGCAGCGAGAGGAGGGAGCGAGCGCGGATCGAGTGAGTGCGCACGGGGCAGTGAGGGCGAATCGAGCGAGGGCGGACGGGGCGAGCGCGGGTGGACGGCGGGGTGAGCGGGTGGACGGCGGGATGAGCGAGTGGACGGCGGGATGAGCGAGTGGACGGCGGGGTGAGCGAGTGGGCAGCCAGGCTAGCGAGTGGAGGGCCGGGCGAGCGAGTAGGCAGCTGTGCGCTGATGGGCAGCACAGCGTCGATGGGCGTGCTGGGTGCGCATCGTCGGGAAGCGGGTGCGCGGCGTTGGGTGCGCAGCGAACAGGCGGCGTTGAGGAGCGGGTGCGCAGCGAACGGGCTGCGTTGGGGAGCGGGTGCGCAGCGTCGGGAAGCGGATGCGCAGCGAGCAGGCAGCGGTGGGGAGCAGGTGCGCAGCGGGCGGGGATACGGATTCGTCGAGGGGAATGTAGCGGGAAGGGAGCCAGCGCGATGGTGAGCGTCGGGGGCGATGGCGAGCGACGGCTTACAGCCGCCATTACTGGGAACAATGTATGTCAGCACTGTAAAAACTGCACAAGAAAAAGAAACAAAACTCACTTTTTGAACGCTGCTGGCAGGCAGCAGCGGGACGACGACGACGAGGTCATCGTCGTCATCGTCGTCGAGCAGACACCAAGGGTGACGCGTCACAATGGGCAGTCCGGGAAGTGCCGGCCTGCCCAATGTGGAAGGCGTCTGAATAGTCTTACATTCGTCTTAAAGTGACTGAGGCACTCAATAGTGCCTCAATCACCTCAAGAACTTGTATTAGAACAGTAAAGTAATATTAAAATTTACTCACCGAATATGAGGGATACACGATGAAGAGAGTGAGTTAGGGAAGAGTCCCGAGTCCGCCGAGGCCTTGCGCAGCCAGCCAATCAGGTGGCGCGCTCAGCCAGGCGCGACTCGATACTCGAATCGTTCGCTAGCCTGCTTACACGGCCGTTTCGAACATCGCGGCCGCAAATGCTTACATATCCTCACCAAAACTAGATAAAACTTATTCCTATATACTCTCTATTATAGGGTCTTTTTTATTCTACTAATTCATAGGCTAGTGCTCATGCTATTCACTAAAATATGGCGATTTTTGACTATTCTGGACCCCAAATAGGTATGTTTTGCTTGTATCTTCCTACAGAAGTGGAGAATCTTCCAAAACATTGACCCATATAC
Source organism: Amyloporia xantha (assembly GCA_036971615.1). Lineage (NCBI taxonomy): Eukaryota > Fungi > Basidiomycota > Agaricomycetes > Polyporales > Adustoporiaceae > Amyloporia > Amyloporia xantha. The sequence goes on from JAYKKR010000026.1 coordinate 532,860, forward strand.
TATTAGTTACATTCTGAGTAAGATCTATGAGCTATCTACCAAATATATTTGCGCAGAACAGCTATACTGGCTGTTTAGCACGATATGGCTTCAGCCACATAGCCAGATCGGGTATTCCGGCAGTTCCCGCAAGGCGCGCCAACCGCGACGCGTCACCAGCGGTTGTCTGCTCGACGTCGTCCACGACGACGACGACGTCCCGCTGCTGCCTGTGAGCAGTGCTACAAGGTAAGTTTTTGTCTTTTTCTTGTCTTCTACACTTATTCACCCAGACTGACTTAGGTTGACGGTGCTGTCAGTAACCGCAGCCCGGCCCAGTCCACAGCCTGCCCCCTGCACGCCGCTCCGCACTCCTCGACCTGCGCCAACCCGGCTCGACGCAGCACGTCCGTCCGCGCCCCATACCGTCTGCTTGCGCAATCAGCGCTGCAGGCTTGCACCAGCCACTTGCCTGCCCGTCCGCTGCACGCCCGGCCGCTGCACGCCCGGCCGCTGCCCTCTCGCCCTCCCAGCTGCCCTCTCGCCGCTGCATTCCCGCCGCTCTCCGCTGCATCCTCGCCGCTCCCCGCTGCATCCTCGCCGCTCGCCACTGCGTACTCGCCGCTCACCGCTGCACCCCCCGCTCGCCATGCCCCCTCCGCCTGTGCTCACTTCAAGCCTATGACCGTGCTCGCTCCCTCGCCCGTACACGATACGCCGCTCCCCCGCCCGTGCACGCTACGCCCCTGTCTGCTCACCCCACCCGTGCTCGCTCTCGCTGGCTTCGCCGATCCCCCGCCCACCTGCGCTCGCCCCGCCCCAGTGCGTTTCCTCCGTCCGCGCGCGTTCCATCCGTCCATGCGTGTTCCGTCCGTCCGTGCGCGTTCCGTCCGCCCCACCCCTGTGCGTCCGCCCCGCCCTGTGTGCCTGCCCCGCCCTGTGCATCCACCCCGCCCAGTCTCGCCCTGCGCTTTCCCTCCGCCCCGCGCACGCATGCCTCTGCCCTGCGTGTTCGCTCCCCCTCTACATGTTCCCTCTGCACGTGCATGCTCGCTCGGCCTGCGGCGTCCGCTCAGCCAGCTCGCGACGTACCTACTGTATATAGCTTCCCATACTGTTGTACCCTATAGCTAGCGAAATAAAAATAAAAATCACATTTTTTAAACTATTTTTGTACATTTTTGCTGCCTAAATGAGTCTGTGGTGCCCGAAAATATATCCCACCATAAAATGAATGACCTGGAGCCTATGTACTATGTACCTACCAGATATAGCAATAAGCCGTGATGCCGAAGGGAGCCTACGGTGAAAGGGAGGAGGCCCCGGAGGGTCCGGCGAAGGCCCAGGAAGTGATGCACCAGCGGCCAGGCAGAAACGCTGCCTGGTGCATAACGGTGCGTAGGCCCATCCATCAAATGGTGCACCATTAGTACATAAGCAGCTGGCGTGCAGTCCGTGTGGTTTTCTCTGATCGTTCGACTGGCATGACATATACTTCGTCATCTGATTCCTCTTCATCGTCACTGTCATAGTCCGAGTCTGATTCTGATTCTGACTCTGTTACAACCTCTGTAACCCTGGCACAATATGCGTTGGGCGGCACAGTGATGAGATGAGCATGAGGAGGAATCTGACGCTGGATAGCGGTGGTGAAGGGCTCATCCACTCCTCGGAAGATTCTTTCTCCATTCTTCATAACCAATCTTCCAGAAGCATCACGGGTGATGGTTCCCTGGGCTAGGAGATTGAGAATCTCCTGGCAACTACTGAGACCATGTCCCGGTTTCCCACATCCATAGCACTTCATTTCTCCCCGAGCCATGGGTGGAACATTGGTCCGAGTAATGTTAGGAGGCATTCCGCGTGGCATAGGTGGAGCAGTGTCCACAATGGGCTTGCGTGCAACTGCTGCGACCAAGGGATTCATGAGACATGCTCGAAGATAGGTCACACCATATTCTGGATCCTCCAATGACATGCGGTTCAGCTGGCGGACCAAATCCTCCAGATCATCAGCCTTCTTCTTCTGCTCCTTTGCTGCCTTCTTGCGAGCATTCTGCGCCTTCTTGATATCTTCATCATCTGTGTCTTCAGACAAACCTCTGCTTGTCTTTCGCTTCTTCATCTTCTTCTTCTTCTTGTCCTTGTTCTGCTTCTTCTTCCTTCTACCTGCATCTGAATCTGACTCACTGTCACTGCTGTTCCCATCCAAGTCCGAATCATCCGAGTCTGATTCATCATCAGAATCCTCTTCATCATCCGAGGGAAGACGGTCTGCATCGAAGTGGTTTCTCTGCAGCAGTGCCTCTGCCTTGGCATATATTTCTGTCATGTCAAAGGGCTTGGACAGATCGTAGGTAGGCTGTGCAGCCAAAAGACGTGGTTCCAGGATCTGACGGAAGCTCCTGGGGATGCCTTTCCAGAAATAAAGGGCTTCTTCATCGGCAGAGATACGACCATTCTTCTTCAGCCATCCTGAAATAGTGAGGAAGTTGCGAATGTACTCCCTCCATACTCCAAGACTCTTGATAGTGGACTTCTTGCGCGATTCTTTGACATACGCCTCAAGGTTCTTCACCTTGTAACGCTTGTCGTCTTTGTCCGCATCGAAGTACTTCAATACATCGCCTTTGAACGTGTCCCAGTTGGGAACAGTGGCATTGTATGAAGAAAGCCCCTCGATGAACTGGCGGACTTTTCTAGCACAGTACTGGGTGACATTGCTTATCTTCTCCCTGTCATCTGTGATACTGAGCTTGGCACATAGCCGCTCATAGTGCTGGATGAACCTTCTAACCTCTGCATACTTCCCTGTAAACTTCTTCGGTGCTGACTTTGTTCCTGGAATAGGAAGTGCTGCTACACCTGTGGTAGCCATGGCTATACGAGGAATGTATAAAGATGTCGGGAATAGAGTGGATCCTGATGGCGGATAGATTGCTGATATGAAAGCCGTGGTAATTGATCAAGAAACCCTCCCCCCTCGCGGTGGGCTCCACTGATGTCAAGTCAGAAAATGTTTCTGCCGCGGTTCACCGGATACGTCAACAGTATCGGGCTATCACGGTCGTTCGTGTGAGGAGATGGGTATGATCAATTAGGGATACGACTTTGTATGAATAGCAATCTGTGGAATCGATCCACTCGACTGGCTGGATGTGTGATGTAACTGGACTGGACTATACTGGGTTGTGGACTGTGACTCGTGGATACGTGACTTGGACTAGAGTTCCGTGTGAACAATAGTCAAAGCTGGGCTTGACTGCTTGACGTGGGCTGGCTGACTTGGGCTAAAGTTCCGTGTGAACAATAACCAAACTGGACTCGTGACGTAACTGATGATAACGAAAGCGAGTTCCGCGATGAACAAGGCCTATGACTGGGCGGGACGTGACGTGACTGACGACGATGAAGGCGAGTTCCGCGATGAACAAGGCCTATAATACTTCTGAGGATGACAACAGGCTATAGAAGCACTGATGAGACCCTAGGTGACTGCCTATAGGGAAAGATAGATTCGATCCCTAGTGAAGGTTAGTCTTCAGGCTTTGGGCAACGTTTATGCCCTCGGCACTGAGGCTGATGACGGCGAGGATACTGATACGACGATGACGACGATAATGGCAACAATGAACAGCTGGCGGACGCAATGACAAGAGATACACTGATTGCTCAGCGGACTGCCTGTGAAGTAAGAAGGACTCTATACTTCAGTGAGGGAAAAGGTAGTGAAGTATTGTACATGCAGCAGGTCTTATATACTCATCTGAGAGTCCGCTGACTAAGCATTACTAAGCATCTCATTTCCTTTCTGTCTCTCTCCCTGCTCCGTCATCCAAACAGTCATCTGGCCATCCATTGGCATAAATGCCTCGCTTGGTAAGGGTCTGTGGAGTATCCAATAGCAGAATTCTCTCACTATAGCCTAGGCCCTTCTCCTTAGTCATGCGCCTCCAGACTTTGGCTAGATCAGCCCGTTTGATGGCCGGGTATGAGATCTGGGTGTTTCCTCTCTGCAATTGAGGTCACATGATGACCTTCCTAAATAGGCTATTATCCCGCCATCACCTGAGCATTATCTCTGTGCTCATTCTGATTCTGTAGGCTTGTGTAGCCTGAACCAAGGCTTGGAAAAATATGGGATAAATGAGGAAAATTCTGAATGATCCATTGGTAGGCCTGGGATGATCTGCTGCAGAGATAGCTGGAGTGATTGAGGGAATAATGATGCATTTTATCCATGTCCACGAGCCAAACACTTTTGGCGCGTGACAACGCGACATCGGCTGGGCGGAGATGGTCGCCACCGAGCTGGCTGTCCGGTATCTAATCGCAGACAACGCTGGCATAGCCTTATTTCGCATACATTCCGATAACATGGGCGTCGTCGGGGCACTCGAGGCAGGACGTTCACGCAGCATACAGCAAAATCGTATTCTTCAGCAGATTGTTTCTCTTTTTTCCGCAAATGGACTCTGGATCGATACAGAATATGTTAATACAAAAGTAAATCCCGCAGACCCTCCTTCTCGTGGTATCTTCCCTCCTGTAGACAAAAAACTTCCGCATATGTTCTCTGTACCACACCACCTTTCGTTGTACATCGAACGCGCTTAGGTAAACAATAAAATAAGCCACTCTCTGGCACGCCGATGGTTACTAAGCACGCGAACTCCAACCGACAACCATGTCGAACACCAACAGTGATTCCCCTCTACGCTCCCTCATTGCTTCCTTCAAGAGGTCAGAGCGGATCTCCAACCGTCATTACATTCGGGCGACTACACTGCCTTACCCCCGGCCGGCCGGGGAATCTAAGGAACGACTCAGCCTTTTCAAAGGTATCACAGCGCAACTCGATCATCCTCTCTCCAAGGCAACAACGTCACAAACCCTCAAAGTCCTATCACTATGCCTTGCTGACTCTACACTGGAGAACTACCACTACGGCTTGCAAGCCTTCCTGTCATTCTGTAACCGGGAACGGGTACCCGAGACGCACCGTCTACCTGCAAGTGAATTCCTCCTCTGTGCGTTCGCCGCCTCGAGAGCCGGCTCATACGTACGCTCTTCAGTACAAAACGTGATATCTGCCGTGCGAGCCTGGCACATAATCCACGGTGTCCCATGGAACGGCGGCCCCAGACTAAGCTACGTCCTTAACGGAGTGGAACGGAGTGGAACGGATGGCACCCGAGGGGAAACCACCTCGACCACCAGTTTCGAGGGACATGCTGGATCTTTTACACTCGACACTGGACGACGTAGACCCGGAATCAGTATGCGTCTTAGCCGCAGCAGATACAGCATTCTGGGGACAAACTCGTTTGGGAGAACTATTCGCAACGTCCAAGACATCATACGACCCCAAACGAGTCCCAGCGCGACACCACCTATCAACAGCATCAAGTGCTAACGGCTCGCAGATACTACACCTACCCTACACGAAAACAAAGAAATACATTGGCGACGACTGCGTCATCACTCGACAGCACGGGACGAGCGACCCGATCGAGTCCCTGAGACGACACACACAGAGAAATAGCCACCCAGACCTTATCCCCCTCTTCTCGTACCAAGACAACCTTGGCAACTGGATTTGTCTAACGAAGAAGCGGTTCCTCCAAGTATGCAACTCTGTCTGGAAACGTCACGGCATTCCCCACACGTCTGGCCACTCGTTCCGCATCGGCGGGACAACTGAGCTGCTCACGGCTGGAGTCAAACCAGACGTTGTCAAGATGATGGGGCGCTGGTCGTCCGACGCTTTCCTGCGCTACTGGAGGCACATCGAGATTATCATACCGATGCATGCAGAACTCTTACGACCGCGTATTTCACCCCACGTCAGGGGGGCTAAACGAACGAGCAAACGCGGCCCCATCCGACCATGAGCAACAGGAATTTGTACTTACCTGTTCGCCTACTCCATTATTTCTAATAGTTTTGCTTAAAAAATTTTTGTTACATGTCAATCCATCATAAGTGTGTTATCCTACCCCTGCGACACTAGTCTCTTCGGCGGGAGTTCCGAGCGAGAGCTGCTCGTCAGCGACGTCGTCTCGCAGGTTGGGCGTTCCTTGCGCTCTCCCTCGGCACACCCCCAGGCCCCCGGACACCCACCGGCGTCCGGGAGCAGGACCTCTCCTGGTCCGGTCTTCCCCAACCCCGCACTGCTTGTCTGGAATACAAGCCCATAACCTTCAGAGCTAAGCTTAGGCACGAGTTGAAAGGATTCGGACGTGACTAGTCCCTCCGAATCCTACGACTCGTGACAGCCAAGAGCGGACAAGATGTGTGACGTCGTCACGGTTGCATCTTGATCCGCTACCGCCATCATCTCCCGCTGTACATACGGTTCATTTCGCTCCCCACCCACCCCGCCGTTTCCTCTTTCCTTTCCTTTCCTTTCAGAAACTCCTCCGAGGTTTCTGGTTTGGGTCCGGCGCCAATTAAGCACATAGAGTATGCACGAAGGCCGCGGCCGCTGTTACGGCGGATACATAGCTAAGTAGTCAATGGTGGACCAAGCTTCAAGTAAGTTCTATTGAACCTCCAAGCGAAAATCAGCGATGTGATTGATCTAGCTGAGGATCACTTGCGATTCGGTGCCTGTTGACAAATTTGCTCCATAGATATCCGTTCATACCATAAATACAATCGAGATTGTACAGATACATAAAATATAGCAAGAGTTGCCGAATTTTATACAGATCCATTCAAAGGAACTCGACATATTCATCTCTAGCACTGTGAGTAAATTTGCGTTGTTCTTGAAGATCTCTCGTCTCATATATGCCCTACATTCATCGTTCATCCGTTCGCGGTACTAAGAGATACCCTGCGAGACATTCAAGGTAGTCAAGTCCGCCGTCAAGGACTATGAATGTCCTCGTATACTCCGGACCTGAAGTACTGCAGACTTCTCTCTCATACTCCATCACCAGCCTTCGTTCTCTACTTTTTCCAAATTATGCAGTGCAAGCGATCACGCAGCAGTCACTGACCTCGCATCCATGGTCGGAGAACTGCGCGTTGCTCGTTTTTCCTGCGTGCCGAAGTCATCTCTCAGCATCATCTATCTGTGCTCCTGTAAAATCGTACGTGGAGAATGGCGGAGCTATTCTCACAATCGGCGCGAGAGTACGCTGTCAGAAGTCTCAAGCACATCCTATAGGAACGATAGAAGATCGTGTAGATCGCATGCGTTTGGATGACAGGCGGTCACTACGCTTTGCATCGAAATCATCGGGGACGACCATAGATGTAACCTTCGGTACCACCGCGGACGACTCTCCTCGGGTAATAGCGATCAAGACTGTTGATGAGGAGCACACCACGCTTGTTTTCCATTCTGGTACTTTGGATCTTGTCGATTCTCTGAACCCGGACATCCTGCGCTCTTTCGCTCGCTACCCTGAGCATCAGGAAGAGGGAAATGCAGCTGTTGCTTGCTGTTCAGCCGGAAAAGGTCAAGCCCTATTTTGGGGCAGTTTCATTGACCACCCGTTGACAGAAGAGCCTGCATTGACTATTCTTAACAAGTCGACCCCGCTCATGTCTCAGGAAGAACTAAATCGGGCAGAGGATCAGCGTCAAGAGCTCCTGCGATCGTCCCTCCGCCTGCTAAACCTCATTCTTCCGGAGCAGACGTCAGCATCCACCAGCCCCCTTCCACAATTTCTGACGAGTATTCCTTCGAGACCCTGGATAGTGGACGAAATATTGCAGAAGTTGTCCGTTGCGAACCTTGAGTCGCAGACACACGCCCTTCAAGATAGTAACGACACTTTTGAATTTCACACCGTCTTGGATGACTGGAAGGTGCTAGAGGACGCTCGCACAAAGTCTTCCACGAAGAAAGACCCGTCTTCCTGGCAACCGAAACACATCCTCGTCTTCAGGAATAGCCTCATCCCGCCAAGCAGCAAGACGCCACTTTTCAATATAAGTCGATTTTACGAAGAACTCGCTGCGGCTCACAAGGCGAAGTCTGATGATCAAGCCAAATCTTGGCGGATAGGTGAAGCGCTACTCTACGGAGAAGTTGTAACTAGCACACAGACGATGTTAGACAAGTACGTCACTCCAACACGCCCTCTTTATGGCTACTCACGACCGCTCTCATCTCAGGAATACGCATCTGTTGTCCCACCTCCCCACACCATTGCTCTCCTTAGCTTCTCACCAGCTAGCCGGCAGAGGCCGCGGTGGGAACATTTGGCTCTCACCATCTGGCTGTCTACAGTTCTCTCTTCTTCTGCGTGTCTCCCTTGCCGAACTCCCAGCGGCCCGCCTCGTATTCGTCCAATATCTGTTTGGTCTTGCCGTTGTCGAGGCATGCAGGGATTCCACCGTGCTGGGAGCCGAGGGCAAGCGTGTGAGACTAAAGTGGCCAAACGACATTTATGCTGTGCGCTCAGACGGTGTGTGGAAGAAAATCGGAGGAATCCTGGTGAATACGAGTTTCTCAAGTGGGAAAGTCGAGATTGTCATCGGTGTGTGTTCCGCTGACTGCCCTTACCAATATGAGAAGATAGTCTCATCGTTTCATTGCTTCTGTAGGCTGCGGGCTGAATGTCTGGAATCCTCCGCCAATTCAGTCGCTCATCCAACTCGTACCAACAGATTCGGACATACAGTTGAGCATGGAACGGACCGCTGCCGCAATCATGGTGAAATTCGAGGGCATGTGGGGCACTTTTCTCGCTCACAAGGGCTCCTTCGAGCCGTTTATGGATCTGTATTATGAGCGATGGTTGCACTCGTAAGTTGACTGCTGCGCGTTTGCAGAGTCATATCTATTTCTGACGTTGGAATGACACAGCGACCAGCTTGTCGAGTTGACCACGGTCACACCCTTTCAAAAGGTGCGCATCGTCGGTATTACCGGCGACCACGGTTTGTTACGCACGATGCCTGAGAGGGATGGATGGTCCGGCGCCAGCGGTGGATCTTTCATCGACCTGCAACCTGACGGAAACAGCTTTGATATCATGGCTGGTCTCATCAAGGCGAAGAGTTAGAGCTAGAATTCTTGGGCATACTCCTGAATGGCTTATGTGCCCGCAGCCGTGATTGTGTTTTGAAAGCATGCATCTCGAATCAGAAGCACTGGTGGCAGCTCATTACAAACTAACTGTATATTATTACTATACGAGACAAAGAATCTCGAAACAGGACAGCTGGCAGGAAAGCACTATGAATACAACATCCAAAAAACCTATAGAGTACAGTGTAGACGCAGAACATCTGCGGGGTATGAATGCCACATCGGTACGTACAGAAACACAGTAACTTACTTGTCCATTTCAAACCTCTGTCTCCACATCAGGCTGCCGTGAATGCAGCTTGAATCGGTCCGCAACAGCATGCACGCCCTCCCCCACGTTTTCTTTCATCCACACCGCCGTCCTGACCGGCTTAACCTGCATAAGTCCTCTGTGATCACGGTGAAGCTCCTTCTCGTGCTCCCTCCATCCTTTAAATTTGGCCACAGGCCCGCTTCCTTTCTCGGTTTCAGAACCACCTTCGGCAGCCTCGCCCTGGTAGCCGTGATCTTGCTGCTCGTCTACAACATCATCCGTGGATACGATGGTATTCGTCCTCTCCGCGGCATCCTCGTTATTGATTGAAGAAGAGTCACCCCCTGCAGTGTTGACTGGTCCATCCGTCATGGTTTTATCTATGTGTGGAGTTACTTGATCATTCCCATCTGCGAGCTGCGTCTCGTGGCTCTCCTTCGGTTGGTGATCAGCAGGCATCTGATCGTCCATCGTCCCGACGTCCTCCCTCATACCCGCCGCCTGCTGTCTATCATACTCGTCCCATGCTCCTCTTTTCCTCGCACCTGCGCCACTGAACAACTCGTGGTGACGCTCCGATATACCTGGGCGGAAGACGAGGTCGAGGAAGACGCTGCCAATGCGCTCCACTTTCTCCCTGTCCGAGTCCCAATACTCCAGACTTCCATTAGGAGGCACATAATTCAACTTCAGCCTGGAGTAGTCGTCGTGTTTAGCTCGCCAGAGGGCGATCTCAACTGGGCCTTCCTCATGGTCTACAAGATCACGCAGCCAAAGCACAGCAAGAGCCTTCCGCCGGGAACTCTTGAACCCCGCCGTGTCTCTAAAGGAGACAAGCAGCGCCGTGCCATACCGCTGGCGGACGGGAATACGGGAGACATCGTCATGCGACCAGACGATTCTTCCATCTTCACGCTTCTCGGCATTCTTGCGTGACACCTTCTCCTCGCCTGGAAGCGTTGTCGCCTTGATGCGAACTTCGCAGTTGGACAGATCCTCCTGGGATTTGACGGCGATGCCTCGAACCTCGACAGTGCCCGTATCGAAACCGAGAAGGTTGGAGGGCAGCTTAGCTTCCACCGGCCTAAACAATAGGGAGACATGGACGCGGCCATGTCCTACGCCCTCTTGTATGGAATAAAAGCGAGTGATTTCCGATGCATTGACGAGGAGGTCAGATAGCTACGACCACATTTGTGTCAGCATATATCTTCCAAAAGCAACAATATATAGACTGAACCTTGAGGAAGACCACCCCGAGCACAGCGTCATTCTCCCGCATTCGATAGTCTTTGACGGTAACCGTGACGTGCGACTTCCGCCAGTCCCTAATGAATCTTTCCGTCCCCGCATTGAACATGGGGGAACTTGTGATGGGTTTAACACGAGTCTCATAAACCTGCAACAAAATCAGAATAAGACAAGATCATGACGGCAACCAGCGAGCCCACTGACCAGCTCATCATTCAGGGATCTGTCGAACCTTTATCAGCACCCAGGACGGAAAAGCATAACAAGCACACTACTCACATTGTGCAATACGACGATGGCAGCCCCTCCGCCTCCTCTTGTTCCTCCTCTCCCGCATCCTGGCCTTTGCCCCCGTCCCTGTCCTTCCCCTTCTTCCTCTCCTCTCCACCCAATCGCACGACCAGATCCCGGATCTCGTGCACCTGAACGCTGAGGATGCCCGAAGGCCACGCCGGGTCCGGCGGTGTCGTGAGCACCGCTGCCTCGAGGTCGTTCAACGAAACCGCGCGCGCCTCCTTGAACTCGGGCTTGTCGCGCAGATCGTCGGGGATGCTCGGGTCGACGCCGTCCGTGGTGAAGGTCGGGTTCGGCGGGAGCTTGCCATAGTAGCCGACGGTGTACTCGATCGACCCAGGACGATGCTTGGAGTCCGGGCTGGAGAGAGGGGAGACGCGCCGGACAGGCTTACCGCGCTGCCGGATGAGCTTAACAATGTCGACGTCGTGGTAGCCCAGCATATCATCCTATGAGTTCATGCTAGTAGATCAGCTACCGGGAATGAAACGGGTCGAGATCCATCTGCACACTGACCACACTGACGCGATCCGAATCCCACAGCTGAAAGCTGAGCTGCTCACGCAGTTTCACGGTGTTAACATCCACGACAACCACCGCAGTCTCCTCAAACACGGGATTCAAATCGCCCTTGATGATCCTGGTCGAGTACATCGGCTTGCCTAGCCGCGAGAATGTGAGGGTGACATATGGATCTACTAACAGCCAAGCGCAATTGCGCTGCAAGTTCAGAGACGGGCGTTACATGGCGACAAAAAGACTGACCAGACTTGCCACCTGTATCTGCACTCTCCAGGTTCGTCGCCCGGTGAATATTCACAATAAGTACCCCAATCGCGTCCGTGTCTGAAATGCGCGGTGATCAACACCATCAACATGCGTACTACACTACAACGGGGTTGACCTTTCTTAATATCGTCCCCATTAATGAACTTCTGCAGGTCCACTGTGAGGCTCTTCGGCGCGACATATTCTGCCGCCGCCGTGTTAATGGCGCTGGATATGAAGCCGGAGATAAACGGAATGTTCATGACGTTCGGGAGCCGCTCGCTCAGCGGCGTCACCGAGATTGTGATGTGCGGCAGGCCGAGCAATGTCACAAGCGTGGTCTTGACACTAAAATGTGACACAATCATTAGTTAACTCGGGGTAAGGAAGAAATCAGTGACTCACAAAGGTGGTGTGGAGATGAGCTGAAGGCGCGCGCGCGCAGTGCTAACCGCGCCTGTAACCTCCACCCAGACAGCTGAATGAAACAGGTTAACGTACGTCTATCACACAGTCGACAAGGCACCACTCACGAAAGCGCATGCCTACCACGCCCTTCAGACCCACGAAAAACTCCACAAGTAGGCTGTGAGTCAAACGCACGAGCCGTTCAGCATGCTCCATCCACAACGCCCCACTCGCAGGCTCTAACTCACTGTATATTCTTCGCCTTGCTCGAGGCCGTGTTGCCGCTCGGAAGCCCACGGTATGCGAACGAGAGCTCCAGATTGACGTGGTCCCCACCGAGCGCGTCGCGGTCGTCCGGGGTCATACTCTGTGAGTCTACCTCGAGCGACTTGCCGATGACTTTCGAGCTATTCGCCTCGCTGTCGGCATCCGGGTCTGCGTCGGGTAGCGAGCGAATGGACGTGACGCGCGCGGCATTCTGTCCCAGACCAACATCTGAAATACGGACGGAGTGCTTTAAACGTCTTCAGCAGATGCACAGGCTGACACAGGCGCAAATAAGACCTACCACAAACGAGGGCGCCGACGACTGCATAATGTCCTCCACCATGTCCACCATCGATGCAAACCTGTACAGACTTGCATATCAGATATACTCCACCACGACTTGCCTCTCGCAAAAAGGCGCACGCACATGTCCGGGTTAATAATTGGCCACACACCGCGCAGGACCGTGTTCAACCACTCCGTGCTCTCCTTCGTGCGCTCCTCGTCCGACTTCTGCCCGTCTACGCCAAGGTCGGCGCCCGCCTGCAGCCCCCGCGCGCGCTCCGCGTGCCAGGCGCGGTCTTCGAAATCCCCGTCAGCGACGCTGCGCATGCGGAAGTGCAGCGCATACGCGAAGGCCGAAGGCGGCAGTAGCAGTAGCAACCAGGAGAATGTATGGTGTGAAGGAATCAGGAGCGCGGCGGCGAGAAAGGCGAGCGTGTAGGCCGCACATATGTAGAGTATGCTGGGTGAGGTGACGGAGACGATCTTCTTCCGCTGTTGCGCGAGGTCTGGCAGCGCATATATGCACTTCAATCAGTAAGAATGAGCATGAATATGACACAAAGACACACCTGGGGGAGGGAACGCGTGTCTCAGCACGTTCTCGCCGTCAGAGCGCAGGTCGGGCTGCTGATCCGCGTCTGCATCAGCATTGCGTATGTCCAGCTCCTCACCGGTCGTTGGGTCCTTCGTGTGCGCGACATGACCCTTGGCGAGCTGATGGGCTACCTGCTTCGTCTCCTGCTGCTCTCGCGGGCCGCTCTGGTCCTGCAGTTGCTGTGCCTTGGCATTGGTTGCCTTTTCAGGGTTCACGAGCGACGTGAGCTTGGTGGCAATCTTCGGGACAGGGTTCTTTCCCGAATAGGGCTCGCCGAGCTTGTGCGACATGAGGTACTGGGTATATCGTAGGGGTCAAACCGGTGGTTGCAGGATTTTGTGCAGCGCTCCTATAGGCCTTGATAGTGCGTAAATGTCAGTTAGGATTCGAAAGGCTCTTCCGACGGAGAGAATCGTTTGAGAAGTACTGCGCTGGTAGGCAGGTATATAAGTATCCGCGACCTATCCATGCTGCGAAGCAACTGTATGTCATGTGTGGAGTCGGTGAACACACGCACCAGCCCGCTGATGGGCCCGCTTAGCGCTACGCTCCCCACTCCAACAACACAGAACTTCATGATGCTAAGCGTGTGTACTTACAACAGACCATCAATATTACGCTTCCCAAGTCCACCAGTAGTGTCGGAGTGATGGTGTCGACAGCAGCAGTTGTTCCCAGTTGGATCAGTCCTGTCCCACTAATGTTGTCTCGTTGATTTTAAGACGGGGTGAATATGGACATTTGAACACACAGGTCGACGTCGAGCAAATGAAAAACAGACACGCATGGTCTTGTAAGCAATAGCCTTGAGTTGGTCTGCTGCTCTGCAAGCATACAAGACAGTAGTGACGGCGAGTATTGGGCATGACGTCAGCACACAACGAAATCAACAACTGAATTTGATTTGTGGGTTACAAGGTGTGTAGATAAGCTATTTTGCGAGATATGTGTATTGTGGAAAATTATTCAATTGAATCTGCGAATGGTCTCACGAGTCACGACATGGTCTAAAGGAACTGAAAGTCTACTACCATCCACCAGTCATTATAACGTCACTTGCATGATAGCGACGCTGTGAATACGCTAGGAACATATTTGTCCGAACTTAGCCAGCATCCTCGTCAAGTGCGCGCGTTCGCAGCCCGACGCGTTTGCACCTCTGTCGCGACACCAACAACGCCGAGTAAAATAGACCCCGCACCAATGAGCACTCCTACGAAGATAATGAGGCCTACGAAGCCCGCCTCATTGACCGTGGTGAGGAACGCTCCTGCTGTTGGCGTGCCTACCAAATTGGCGATGCCGACGAGCAGATACAGTGATCCTGCGAATCACAAATAAGTCCACAAGTAATGGTGAGAACCCCTCTCCCACGCGAACAAGATGAGTGGAAGCACGCTACCTAGTCTGGCGCCGTACACTTCAATGGGCGAGATGGTGTAGATATACGCGGGCAGCAGGGACACAAAAGCACCTGGATAGCGAGTATATGAGCGACCGTCACTTGTGATGAGCACAAACCATGGGCAGATACATGCCTGTGAAAAGACCGTACATCGCTGCAAACGCAGTGATCGACGCCTGGTCACGAGCAGGTAGCCACAGCGCCAGAGTGAATACGCCAGCTATCAACGTCGACGGAACCAGCACATTCAGACTACAAAACACCGTTGATCAGCTTCCGGACAGCTACTCCGAGTCTATCGACACGACCTAGCACATACCAGCCCCATCTATCGGCCAAGATGCCGGGAATAATACGAGACGGGAAGCCGAACGCGTTGATGATAGGCAGGAGGTAGATCGCGAAGCTGTTGGGCACCCCTCGGAACGTCGCGTATATCTGGATGTAGAAGTACGGCGTGAACAGCGCGTAGAACACCCTGTCGGCAGTCATTGGGACACACTCGTCAGCACGCAGGCTGCTGTAGAGAAAGCGCGGACTGCGACTCACAAAAACGCGCTGATCCCCGCACAAACGTACTTCCAGTCTCGGAAGCCACCCAGGTCGACGAACCCCCGCAGCGTGAGGTTCCGCGAGGGCGGCAGACGGGTGCGAATTGTGAAACAGGCGATCGCGAGGCACCCAAGGCACACAAATGCAGCGGCGCGCACCGCCCAAGGAAAGCCGACCGTGGTGATCAGGCGTTGCAGCATGATTGGGAAGAACACACCGCCGACGGAGCTCCCGGACGCGACGATGCCGATGGCGTACGCCCGCTTGCGTTTGAACCAGTGCCCGACCACGGCGAGTGCGGGGTTAAAGCTGTTAGTAGTGTCAAATGGGCACGCTCTCGCCAGCATATGTGGATCACGGCGGTGTGCGTGACATGCTTACATGCATGCTAAACCCATGCCAAAGAGAAGACCCTGTGACAGGAAGAGCTGATACGGTTGGTCGGGTTGTACCAGGGAGACCATCATTAGGGAGAACACGATCAAAAATGACCCTAGTGGAATGAGGACCTGCGTGTATGCATTTAATTCAATCGCAAATCCGAAAACAAGGAGAGGTGACATTACACTCGTTCCATAAGCATCATACACTTTCCCCACTATGGGGCCTCCCCCATACAAGAAAAACAATTGTATTGCGCCAATTAGCGCAATGGTGGATGAAGAGGAATGAACGAGAAGATTGGTCGTGTAGTAGTCTTGAAAGACACCCTAGACACGCATCAGTCCACACCCAATCAGTTCGCGCTCTCCATCAACGCAAGAAGAACGGTGACTCACATACGAATTTACCATGCCAAAAGTGGCGACAAAGGCGAAGAACGAGCCCAGGACACATGTCCAACCCTGCACACCACCCTCCGGAAAGTCTGATGCGGCAGGTGCGGGAGACACTGTCTTTATGGACACCGGTTGGCTCTCGAGCGCATTCTCACTCTTCTCCGGGTCCATCGTAGCTGGCGTTGGCGACATGGAGAGTGTGGAAAGCTCTCAGGTCTCAGGTAGCAAGGCATTCGTCTTGTACCCATGTGTTTGAGCCTCCTGTGTAATCCTTAGTCAAGGTCCATAAATTGCTTAGGAGATCACTGACTGCCGACCGTACTAATTTATCGGCTCCCGCGGGCATAGTCAGCAGACTGAGACGGGCGCGCCGCTCCGTAACGAGTTTTGCCCACATTTACACATGTTCCCATAAGCTACTGCATCTGCATAGCTGGAATCGGTACGAATTATGTGTAGGATAGTAGGAGGAGTAACACCGAGTTCAGTACAATACAATCGAGGTGCCGTGATGATTGGACAGAGACGATCTAACCTAAATATTTAATATTTAAATAATATGCAATTCGCCTTGATAAGTTGACATGATGAGAGGTGGTCGCGCTTTATGCATGCGCACCTGTCTAAGTACTTTGAAGATGCTCCCATAGAGTGAGATTACTGGCGTCTCACTGGAAACTTTACCACAAATGGCGTTGCTGTCGTGTCGTTCGCAAAATGCTCCTTGCAGATGCTGAACTTCGAGTTGCAATGTGCAGTGTTGACCGGACGCAAGCAAATGTCCACAAACTTTGGCCACAGGGACATCGCCAGTACCGCAGTGTGCACAACGACCGCAGGAATAACACATTTTATCCTTTTGTTCAGGACTGGACACCAAGCTGTGTGGCACCAGCTCGGATCGCTGCGTTATTAGAATTGGCGATTTTGTGGCTCGTTCTGCCCTCCTGATTCGGACACGTTCTTTGGGGTTACAGGTGTCATGTTTCATGAATGGATCAAATGAGACCCTTCGCTCCATAAAAACCGCAATAGGGTCACCGTGGTCTCAGACGATAATTTTTCAGTCATGCATTATTTGATGGGCATGTCTATCTGTCTGACAAATGTTTACCACACAGCGAACAAAAGTCTGCGAATTCGCAAACTTAACGACTCAGACCCTTGCCACGAGCAACAACCAATCGCGTCGTGGTCTTGTTCCGAGCAAACGGCCAAAATCGAGACAGACCTATGTACGAACTACGATGGGAAGGTCCCTCGTTGGTAATTGACAATGCGTGCGAGTGTGGTCAGTGATCGAAGCGGTGAGCAGCGCTTTGCATGTTGAAATGGAAGGCCGCATCTCTTCGTCGGTTAGTTCTGACGGACTCTTCACATGCATTGTCATTAAAGAAGTGTTGATAGTTTGATGTCAGATGTTCTCTATCAACACTCCTAGCGTTGAGGCGTATGCGTATTCGATCTCTATATAGAACCCCCTCACAGCGACAGTCCTACATGTACTACAAATCGTCATCATATGGCCTAGATTATTCTTTCGACTATCCTCAACATTCCCTGGGATCAGTACGGCTGTTGCGTATCTGTCAATGTAAGTTCGCAAGTATGGAAGGTGTCTGCGCTTACCGACACTGACCGATTTGGTACGTCTATCAGACACAGTCAGAGCTTCAGATTGAGAAGTGTCCTCGGCTACGCGAAACACCGGCGCAGATCCGTGGAATATTGTTGATACTCGTCGTACAATTTTCCCTTCAAGCTGCAATTACAAGAGATCTGAAAGTCAGTGTGAATGAAGAGGGAGGACAATAAGCCGAGGATGCGATGCACTCTTCTGACTGGTTCTACTGATTCTTGTTGTACTCGGATCCATCTCCATACGTGTAACGCTCTCAGTGGGCCTTTATTCTAGGAACGGCAATAGTCTCCCTCAAAATTGCCCGGCGAAGGTCTTCGTTGTTCGCGATTTATCGCCGTCAGGTGAGCATGCTATCACCTTGTGCTATAATTACCACCTAGGGCGCCTCAAGGACCATCGAAATAATAGACCTTGCTGCTCACGCATGGCATCTGAATTAGTGCTCTGGCATCTAGAAGCTGTTTGGACCATTTGGTCTTTTTTAAATCTCGTCAGTGGTTTGTTCCTTTGTTCGCCGATCTGATATGGGACACAGCCTTCCGGTGGGTTTGATGGACGGTACAGACACACGTTGCACCTGCCACGCCGCCTGGTGGTCTTCTCAGTTCCTGGATCGGGTATAAAGCCCTCGGAAATGAGTCAAGACGAGGAGAGCGCAGCTCTACAGCGACGATGGACTATCTAGGTCATGATTTCGGTGAGACGCTGGGTTGTATGCTCATCGGGTTGATATTTGCTCTCATGTGAGTATTCCTTTACTGCAATGACTGGTAATCACAAGTGGATCACTGAGGATATGCAGATTGTACGGATGCACATGTGCACAGGTGCTGTATTATGTATTTGAGTACCCCGCTGATAGGCCACGGCTGAAGATTCTTGTAAGTCCTTGTCTTGTCTCAACAAGGTATCAGCTCTCACATCTAATTCGGCGTAGGTTGCTGTCTTATTGTGCGTGTCTCTGGCAGCGACTTTGCAGGAGTTCCATATGAACTCATGAATTCATGTTGCCTTCAGTCTTCTTGATACCGCGACAACCATTGTGGACGCCATGGTAAATCATCTTTTCCCATTAGACACGAACAGCTAAGGCTAGACGTCAATACAGATCGCATGGCATTACACTGTGTTTGCGCGTAGCAATTTAATCCTGCTCACAAAGCTGTTCAGGTCCGTTATTGACTACTCTGCGACGACAGCTGCTCAGTTTCTCACCTGTCCCTTTCCAGTACTGCATCGGTAAGCGGGCATCCCAGGCAAACCCCTCGATACCTGCTAACAGACCAGTAAAAAGGTAGAATATGCCCTCGCCGTGAGTGACATTATATGATCTCTATACGCGGACATTTGATTTGTGTGTTGCGCATCAATAGGCACCTACAGTCTTCCTAGTTCAATGGTAACGTCAAATACGCGCTGCTGATAGTCCCAACTAAGCATGAGTTTGGTCGCTAGCTATTATATATATACAATTTGGAAACGTAAGTATCGTGTCTTCATATGCCTCGGTACTAAGCAGAACATGTAGTGCTTCCTCCGCGACTATACAAGGTTCCTCTCACAGTAATCATGGTAATGTATCTATCTTTGGGATCACCCCGGTACTGATAAGTATGATACAACTATAGATCGTGTTCGCGGTGTTGTCGTGTGGTATGGAGATTTGTATCATTGTCTCTCTACTATTCACTTCATCGGTTTGCAGTTCTCGGCTTCGGTTTGTGCACGGATTCCGACTGCGAATAGAATACTGACGTTTCCCTTGGATAGTGAACGTCGCGAATAGGTACGCATAAATGACAATTCTCCGCGATTACATTGTGTGCTGAACTGTTTGAACACGTAGCATCCGTCATCCTGGCTTCCCGGATGTATTCATTGTGCCAAAGGTGCGCGTGTATAGTATATCATCGGTATCCGATCTGCATCCTGGTTTGAGGTCCCTGCAATACTGCAAACATCAACCGCTTCCATCGCGGATGTTCTGACGACGGCAACTTTGACCTGGGTCCTGAACAACAACAAGACTGGTTTTCGAGGGTAGGCTGGTCACTTTACCAATATAGTGGAAGACAATCTGATAATTGCTAAAGGACTGACACCCTCGTTCGAAAATTGACCGTATATGCTGTTAACCGAGGAGTCTTAACCACGTCAGTCATTTCACATCCGATTCTGGATATACTGAACAACTTGCCGACGGAGATAGTGTTGTGCAGACTATGCAAATGATAGTAGTATGTATATCCCCACCAGCACGCAGCATAGAGAAGAAAGAACTGACTTCACACGTAGTATGTTTCATTTGCAAAGAATTCGTTGTATTGGACTATATTGCACTTACCAGGGAGCAAAAGTGAGTGTTTTATCTCCTGTGCACTACGTGGTGACTGACGGACGGATGCGCATTATTTTCAGTATATGTGAATTCTTTCCTCGCAGTGTACGTGTCTCTGCACTTGATATGCTCCTCTACTGATCCTCCGCGTCGAAAGACTGAACGCCCGTCATTACATTGGAGAAAATGGGCAAAGGTATCTATCGAATGGCTTCTCCATGGCCGAGATCCCAGTAGACAGGATATCCCCGGGTGGCCGCCAGAAGTTTCGGTACGTCCGGGTCCCCCGCCAGACACCCGATACTATAATGAAGCTAATCAATATCTACATCGATATCTTCCTAACATGCAACGGGCAGGCTCTCTAGGCGCTCTCAGCCCACACAGTCCCGCTCATATGTCTCTGATGGACTTATGTATGCAGACTCGGTCGACGGCGATAACATTGGAATAGCGCTCTGATTCGCTTGTACTTGTGGACTTCATTACTTTTCTTAGATGCAGACACGGCACACACCCAACTTTTTTGCATACTAGCCGTTGTATCACGATTTTGTATCAGCAAATTATTATAGCCCCTGACAGCTATCCCGCATCTTTAGCATGGTCAGTTGAAGGAGAAATTCGTTCAGGTGACTTATAGCAATCGTGGGATACCCTGATGTACACAGCTCTGGCAGGACAAAATATTTTCAGGAACCAGCAACATGATAGCGGAGAATCTCAGGAGTTCCAACACATTAGGGGGAAAAAGGAAGCGATTTGCAGCATAGAAGCGACGACCAGTGGAAGTTTTGGTTCGAACTTACCCATGAGCATCATGTAGTTGCACGCAACCAGCCTCGACAAAGACTGATATCATCCTGTCCAAACACATGAGCTATTGGACTGGCTAGTAACTTGGCGAAAGTCACTGACATATGAATAGCCCAGAAGCTCTTGTACATCCAGCACAAATACCCTTGCGGCCTTCGCTGCTTTGATTTTCAGTTCCGACGGCTTGAGACTCTTAATTCTGCGTTCGGCCCTGATACGAAAGTCGGATTTATACTTGTGAACAAGTGACTCAACGACGCCGTCTATGAGCGCGGATGCCGTGAGCAGAGAGACCGGAAAACGCAGCACATCCGGTTCTGCGAGAACGAGGTTAGTGTAAATGTCGTATCATTATAGAGAGTTTCGGTGAAATTAAAAAGATTCGCTTACGCATCATTGCTTCCAACAAAATAGCCCATGTCTCCTCTTGTGCTATGCACCAACCGTTGTCGAAATTGAGAAGTCTACGCAAGCTTGAGAGCGCGATCCAAAACTCCTGGAAGTATGCTAGTGGAGTAACACTACCAATGGCAAACGAGAATGCTTCCAAGACGTCGCGTTGGGCAATCTAATATGTAAATGGCTATCAGTGAATAAACCCACAAGCGCAGGGACAGTCAAGGAAGGCAAGTCGAGGGTGAAGGGTACGGAATGTGAGGCTAGGACATGTACCTCGAAGTCATCGTATGACATGGAATGCGGGGCCAATGCCATAAATTCGCCTGCAGAAATAGCATACAGCGGCAGAAAGACATCACGGTGGAACTGTTCGTGATATGACAGTCAGTTATAGGTGTTCCATGTTAGGGAAGAGGCGAGCACACTTTGACACTTAACGCAACGCAGGCAACAGCAATGTCCCATATGATTGCCTCCATTCCCTCATGCGCGAGTCTTGAATTGACCAGATCTGCTCCAGGTGTCGAATTCCGAGAGCGACCGATACGGAAGAAATAACGAGTGAATAGATATGCAGCGTGGAATCTCGTCTCGTCAGAAGTGGAGAGCTGTTCGTGCAGATCATCGCGTACGCGAGGCGATGAAGAAGTCATGGGAGGCAGGACCTGAAGAGATATGTAAAAACAATGTTCTTCCCCAAACCAACAGGTAACGTACCTCAAGGATCCAATCTATCGCCTCCATTCTAAAATCGGCCTCAATACCTGACACTATCTCTTCGTCGATGATGACCGTGTTCTGGTGTTTAATCATCATATTAGATTGCATTTGATCATAGTCAATCTTGAGAGCGTCATGAACGCGTTCCACGTCATGCAGACTTGAATCACTATCATCTGCACTTTCCGAATTGTCTTCCGTACACTGTGGCTTGTGGTTTGGTTTTCCGCCGGTCATGCTTTGCGCATCACAGCTACAAGCTTGTGAGTATCTGCAGGGAAATCGATCCGCCTTCCGTTCCATGCGCTCTTTCGTCAGCATTATCTTGATCCTCGCTTCCGCAGCGTCCTCGTCCGAAAGCGGCGCACGTGGAATCAATTCAAAGGGTGGTGGAGCCAGGATGGGGAAGCGGTAAGGGGAGTGGCGAACGAGGAGGCGACGGAGTGAACAGATCGTTGCGGCGGCGTGGACGAGAGATAGGTGTAGCGGGCTCGGTCGGTATATATCCGTGATGAGGAGAAGCGGGGGTCGGACTATGAGTTATCGAACGGGTAGCACTGGTTACACCCGAGTGAGATACAGCCCCAGGTGTATAAATATCTGACACTGTAGTGTTGTGGGCTCCACTGCTATTCTGTGAAAAGCGGTGCCGTTCAAGAATCCCAAATCAGCGCTTGAATATTCATTAAAATGCGGCACACACCTCCTCTCTGTTCGTATGCGAAGAGATGTCAGAACGCAGCGAGTCTGCACGACGCAAACTGGCGGCACGTTGCGCATATACCGACTGATCTGTTGCAGGGCCTCCAATACGCTCCCTACGAGGTCCTTGTTTTATGCCGTCAACATTCGTTGACTTGCTGCTGGAGCCAGTTCGGGGAAAGAAACGAGACACGGTCGCGTGGACCTTGCGCCGCTTCCTTTTAGGCTCCACGGAGGTCTCTTGGTCTCTTTCAGGCTTTATATATGCGCTAGATTCAACACGCTCAAGAGAGTCGTACCCAGAAGTAACAGCGTGCGAGTGACGACGTTTCAAAGGAGATCTATCAATTTGAGCAACATCTGACTGAACGTTTTTTGTAACCTGCTCTGCCTGATTATATGCGCAGGCAGAAGTGGTATCAATGTCACAGGGACTAGCATAGTTTTCAGTATTCGAAGTAGATTCAGTGGGCGTAGACAGAGAATGGAAATACGACCAGTGGCCAGGCGGAATTAGAGAACCATCAGACGACATGTTGGATACAGATCGAGAAGTAGCTGAAGGAGAGCGAGACCGGCGAGCGCCACTTTGCGCGTTATACGAGCTCCTTCCTGAGATCCCGGAACTGTCGCCACTAGCAGAGCCAGATGCGGCAGATAAGGAGACATGGACAGACGCATCAGAGACCGAAGAATATTGCAGAGGTGAACCATTGATGTCGTGTCGCATACAATCGGAGGATAGAGCAGGATCTCCGTCTGTTTCAGTGTGAACAGGGACAGTACGACTGGCGTGAATTAGCTGTCTTGTATCTGCAAGGTGACGGAATTCAGCTTGTTGCCGTTCTCTTTGGACAATACGGAGAAGTTCGTTGAGCCTGACGAGGAAAGGTGAATGCACGGCAGAGGGAGATGCATCATCCGAGGACGAAACTTCATTCTGCTCTATGTTTTGGTGGTGATTCTCAGATATAGTATTTTCATGGACATCTAGAAGGTTTGCGGGCTCCGCGTCATTCTTTTCGGTGGCTATATGCGCCCCAGTTCGTCGTCCAGAGAAATCGGAACCATAGCATGCAGTAGTCTGAGTAAGCGAGACAACCGGAGAGCTCAAGACAGAGATATAGCCAGCCGAACAATTATCTGGAGGCGTAACGGCACAAGGAGAAGAGCCCACAGGAGAACTTGATGCGGGAATCAGGTCGCCCGAATCGATTTGACCATTGTCAAAATCGTTGTTTCCTCCATTTTCAGCACTACTCGGACTCGACAGTACTATAGGAGAGCTGATGTTGTCGTCTGGCATATCGCTTGAGCAAGGCGAAGAAGGCGCTGGACGCTGTAAGACCGACATCGACGTGGTTGTCAGGGGAAAGATTCAGATGATGCTAAGATGAGTGGAGTGTTGAAACAGCAAGAGTCGAAACACGAGAAAACGATGTTGATTGTGAGGACAACTGGGCCGACGTGACTTCACCGAAAAAAATCTGAAAGGCTATTGAGAACGCGCGACGCTCAATGGTGTATGACAAATCTGCCCCAGGTTATTATAGGAGTAAAATCTGGCGTCTTGTAAAGTCAATGGCAGAAAGTGGAAGTAGAGAAATGAAGTCGGTGAGTAGACTTGCAACAGGAGCTGTCAATAAATACGTCCAGTCGCGATCACATGATCACGACGCGCCGGTCTCAAGCTCAACCCCACCGGAAATACATGATCTTTCATGATTGGCAACTCTTTTACATTGAGAATTGCTGCTGAGTTGAGTATTGCTGTTGAGAAGAATAGAAAAGCCAGGCCGAAACACCGCAGAACGCCCTACTCTTCTCGAAGTCACTCCCGACCAACAATTGCAGCACTCAACCAGTCTCCATAATATATACATTCCTTAGGTTCCACCGGACCCCCTGTCTTGCAGAAGTCAAACGTCGGGCAGCGCATACATGGAGCCTGCGCCAGTCCGGATGCCGCGCGCTCCTGTTTGACAGCACGATAAACGTACGCATACGAGCCGTAATCATCCGCCATATCCATGCCCTGACCTCCAGACACGTCGGCGGTAACGGGAGAAGAGGAACGCTTGACTTTGGAAGAAGATTTGGACGTCGATTTTGACTTGGACCTCGACTTTTTGGCACGGCGCGAAGAGTCGTCGGAGGCAGTGCCAGAAGAGTCTGTATCGCTCTCGGTCTCGGACTCGGAGTCGTGTTTGCGCTTCTTGCTCTTGCTCTTAGTCTTGCTTTTACTTACTTTCTTCCTCCGGCTCTTCCCATCGTCATCATCACTGTGCTCGTCGCTGTACTCATTTCGACGTTTCCGCTTCTTTGGCTTACGCCTCCTCTCACGGTCCGAGTCCTCGACACTGTCCTCGCTCTCGCTATCCCTACCCTTTATTCGCTTCTTCCTTGACTTCGCCTCCTCATCCTCGATTTCCGATTCCGACTCGTCGTCTGAGTCAGACGACCTGCTTTTCTTGCTCCGCTTTCGTTTCAAACTTCGCGAAGCATCTTCCTTCTCTTTACCCTTTCGTTTGCGCTTGTTACTTTCGATGTCGACATCGTCCTCGCTGCCATTATCCTCCTGCGCATCCTGTGCACTGATACCGGATTCCCAGAGTGCTCCACCGAAGGCTGGTACCTGATGAAACAGACAGATGGATGTTAGACACCCCAACAGCCCAGCAATATGATAAGCCGAAGGTTCTGAACGTTAGAGACTGAAGTTGCATGATGCATTCAACCCTACTCTTAGATGCATCATGCCACTCCATATCCGCTGTAAAAGCCCTACTGCTTCCCCATATGTCTATCAACATACGAACTGGCTACTCACCTTTTCAATCTCTCCGTCAAGTACAAGAATGTTGAGCAGCATCTCGGTATGTTCAACGCTGAGTTGTGTCTCGGTGATACGACTTTTGCTGAAGAATGCAAGGACCTGCTGCGCGGTTGGATAAGGAGGGGCAGCAGAGATCGAATATATCGGCTGTGTGCGTGAAGATGATCCGTCGAATCCCGATCTCTGTTTGGGAAGACTCTGGAAGAATTGAATATGAACGGGAGACAGCAATACAAGATGATACTAGGGGTGATGTCATGGACAAAACGCACTCGATCACGAACAAAGCGAAGACAAGCACTGCAGAGCAGCTTGATAAACTCAGTATCGAGCTCGTTATCCGTGTACCACGGCCCACCAGTCATCTCGACAGATGGTTCAAGATGGGAAAGCATGTAAATCTTGCGCGTAGGGAACTGCACGTGGTTTTTGACCGCTTTGATGAGTTGCTTTTGGGTCAATGACTTGAGACAGCGGTCGATGACAGTCTGGTGCAGCCCAGTCTTCGCCTTCAGATGCTTCGTCCAGATGCCTACACAACACTACGATCAGCTGGGAAACAATCCTTCGAACAATATTGTTACATACCCTCGTTTCCAGACGTCTGAATGTGGCTGAGAACCATGTTCTCCTCACCACTCATATCCTTCTTGCTGCACAGACACGTGAGCGGACCCAAGGCAAAAATCACATCGGAATAACATACACATCCATCTCCTTCTTCATCACAACACGAAACGAGACAACACCTTTGGTGTCTTTCAGCACCTTGAACAGCCCCTGCAAGTTCGTAATGATCAGTCAGCTCCGTAGTATGCCAGTCTTATCACCGCGCATGGACGTACCGCGCCCAACAAGAAGTTAATCGCATCCATGCGCGCAGACGCATCTGGAACGAGCGCATCGCACTCCTTCTGTGATAGAGTCTAAGGTTGATATGCATTCAAGGAATGTGAGACCACGTTCAGGAACGATAGATATTGGTTATGCACCTTCTTCGGATCAGCGAGGGCAGCCTGATGCAGCTTCTGCTCCAGCGAGTTCAACTTGCGCCCACTCATTGTTGTAGCTATCCAACAACTGTCCAAAGACAAGATATGGCCTAACCGTCTGGGCAGCTTTGCAAGATAGTCTTGATCAGTCCGGAATATACTGAGGACTTCGCAAACTGCCGGGCTAGCCGCCCGTGTACTATACGCGTCAACATGCATCAACAACGCGTACAGTTAGCAAGTAAGAATGTAGAACACCGTGTGCAATTCCGTTGCTCGCGTTTGCTTGCCCCATGAGCAGAGCCTTTGCGCAGCTCGTGTATGCGTCCTAAGACTTACGTTTTTGTCTCGAGCTCACCATAATGACATGAAATAGCACCGTTGGTAATTGTGCTGTCATCGGCCCAGTGAGGTTACGATTTCAGGTACCATGGCAGCGCGTACTGGAGCAGACAGTTATAAAGCCGAACGACTATCTTCAGCTATATTGATCAAGCAACGGAGACTATTTGAAATGCCTGATTGAAGGCAGACGCTTGAGACGATTGCAACGCCTGGCTTTACTAGTAGGAGACAGTGATGCGTTGTCACTGGACACTCTGCCTACGTAGACCGTCCCTCTCACAGACGATTATGTACGGTAGTCTCCAAGCAACCAGAATACATGATCTTTTGTGATTGCCCACTCGTTTGCATTGAGTATCGCTGTTTAGAAGCATAAGACAAGCCACCCCTGAGCACCCTGTTCGCCTCGGAGTCACTCCCTACCGACAATCGCAGCACTCAACCAGTCTCCGTAATATACACATTCCTTAGGTTCCACCGGACCCCCTGTCTTGCAGAAGTCAAACGTCGGGCAGCGCATACATGGAGCCTGCGCCAGTCCGGATGCCGCGCGCTCCTGTTTGACAGCACGATAAACGTACGCATACGAGCCGTAATCATCCGCCATATCCATGCCCTGACCTCCAGACACATCGGCGGTAACGGGAGAAGAGGAGCGCTTGACTTTGGAAGAAGATTTGGACGTCGATTTTGACTTGGACCTCGACTTTTTGGCACGGCGCGAAGAGTCGTCGGAGGCAGTGTCAGAAGACTCTGTGTCGCTGTCGCTCTCGGACGCGGAGTCGTGTTTACGCTTCTTGCTCTTGCTCTTGCTCTTGCTCTTGCTTTTAGCCTTGCTTTTGCTTCCTTTCTTCCTTCGGCTCTTCCCGTCATCCTCTGAATCACCATCGCTGTCCTCGTCGCTATCATCATCCCGGCGTTTCCGTTTCTTTTGTTTGCGCCTCCTCTCGCGGTCCGAGTCCTCGTCACTGTCCTCGCTCTCGCTGTCCCTCTCTTTTCTCCGCTTCTTCCTTGACTTCGTCTTCTTGTCCTCGGCTTCCGATTCCGATTCCTCGTCTGAGTCAGACGACCTGCTTTTCTTGCTCCGCTTTCGTTTTAAACTTCGTGAATCACCCTCCTTCTCCTTGCCCCTTCGTTTGCGCTTCATGCTTTCGGTATCGACATCGTCCTCGCTGCCATTCTCCTCCTGCGCACCTTGTGCACTCATACTGGATTCCCAGAGTGCGGCACCGAAGGCTGGTACCTAACGAAATTGATAACTAATTAGATACCGTCATAAGTCGAAGTTTTGAACGTTGGAGCCCGTAGTTGCATGATGCTACAGCATATCCGTTGTGGAAGCCTCTACTGTCACCCAGACTGGATGACCATCATGAGCGAACTAGCTACTAACCTTTTCAATCTCTCCGTCAAGAACAAGAACATTGAGCAGCATCTCGGCATGTTCAACGCTGAGTTGTGTCTCGGTGATACGACTCTTGCTGAGGAACGTGAGAACTTGTTGTGCGGTTGGATAAGGAGGGGCAGCCGAGATCGGATATATTGGCTGCGTACGTGAAGACGATTCGTCGGATCCTGACCTCTGCTTGGGAAGACTCTGTTGGGAATGACATAAGTAAGGGATAACGACGCAGGCAATAGTAGGGATCCTGTTATGGAAAAGACGCACTCGATCACGGACAAAGCGAAGACAGGCGCTGCAGAGCAGCTTGATAAACTCGGTATCTAGCTCGTTATCCGTGTACCACGGACCGCCAGTCATCTCGACGGACGGATCAAGATGGAAGAGCATGTAGATCTTGCGCGTAGGGAACTACAAGTGGAGTCATCTGAGCATTTATTGCATTGACTGGAAGTAAAATGCAGGAGTTTGAGCCGAGACATACTTTGACAGACTTGACTGCTTTGATGAGCTGCTTTTGGGTCAATGACTTCAGGCAGCGGTCGATGACAGTCTGGTGCAGCTCGGTCTTCGCTTTGAGGTGCTTCGTCCATATCCCTACACAGCGCTACGATTAGTTGTGCAGAATATTTCGAAAAATAATGGCTACATACCCTCATTTCCGGACGCCTGGATGTGGCTGAGAACCATGCTCTCCTCGCCACTCATATCCTTCTTACTGCACAGAGATGTATGAGCGAACCCAAGGCGACAATCAGGTAGGAATAGCATACACATCCATCTCCTTCTTCATCACCGCACGAAACGAGACAACGCCTTTGGTGTCCTTCAGCGCCTTGAATAACCCCTGCAAGTTTGGAATAATCAGTCAGCTCAGCATACTAGTCTACCACCGCTCATGGACGTACCGTGCCCAGCAAAAAGTTGATCGCGGCCATGCGCGCAGACGCATCTGGAACGAGTGCATCGCACTCCTTTTGCGACAGAGTCTAAGGTGCATATGCATTCAAGAAATGTGAGACCGCGTTAGGAACGATAGATATTGGTTACGCACCTTCTTCGGATCAGCGAGTGCTGCCTGATGCAGCTTCTGCTCAAGCGAGTTCAACTTTCGCCCACTCATTGTCGTAGTTGTCCCAAGACAAAATACGCCTCGTCTGGGCTGAGTCTAAGCAGGCGGGGATGGCGACTTTTGAGTCATCGACCAAGTCGTCCACCGCAAAAAGTGATCGAGATCAAACACCAATCAAACGCGGTCTAAAGTTACAAACCCTAACCCTTCTTCCAAACCCATTGCTGCACTGAGTGCCTGCCTTCGTCTCGACGTCATGTAAGCCAGGTCGTTCGCCATTTATGCGGATAACAATCAGTCCATGTCTCAATATTGAATGCTGTACATTAAAGTGCCACATTTAGAGGTACCGTAGTAGCAATACAGGTTCAAGCATTACACAGCATGATCAAGGTAACATGATAGGCGACAACACACAAATGGCTTTTCCGAGATTATAAGAAGCACAGCGCAGTTCCACAGGTCAAGAAGATGGCAAGGGACCAAAGCATGAGCATCAGAGTCAGTCAGCAACCGTCAATCCACGCAGGTCGGCCACCCAGAGAAACACTTCGAGAATGTTAAGAAGAGGGTCAGCGACTCCCACTCGCTTCTTACCCAGCCACACCCCATAGGCCGCAGTGTTAGCGAACGGCTGCATGTCTTCGATCAGATCGCTTCGCAAGAGCTGGTTGTACAGAGGCCTATTGGCGATGACCGCAAATACGATCGGCTTGATGATATCCAGATACTCGCAGTTAGTGGCCTTCATGTCCGGTTGGTATGCATGGAAGCCGCCAGAAATTTTCTACAGACATACAGGTAACAACGTGCGAACATGAACGATGCCAGTAAGGACTCACCTGCGGGACGCAACATTTGAAGCAGTTGCCCGACGGAAGCTTCAATTCCTCCGCCCTCCAAATCTTCCAGACCTCATCACCCTCTGTAGCAATGTTATGGTCACATTGAGGGAGGATGTGACTGCGCCAGGTGAAAGACCCTAGCGCAAAACAGACAACGCATCCGCGAACTTTGAGTTTCTGCAGAGCAAGTTTAACTTGCTCTAGCCTGACATTCGGATGCAATCTGCGCTATCATCAATCGGAATGAAATATGAAGTTGTAGACAGCATCACTTTTCCGCCGGGATCTTGTGTTCAAAGAGACGAGTGGGTAACGGATAATTGGGCTGCTGTGAACGATGGAGCAAGTCAGTTGAAGGAGAGACGTCAAATTTGGAAAGTAGAGCGCATATATGCTGCGGCGAGGAGTCTCGTAGTCAGTACCTCCTGAGCAAACGCCGAATACACAGTCATTGTTTCTTTCAATTGACACCTGTCAAGGAAAAAGACATATAGTGATTGAAAATGTTGGATCAATGAGGTTATAATGGCTCGGAACACTTACTGTGATATCGGGATGGTGGTTGTTTGACGACGATGCAGGTATATGTAAGGAAAGGCTGTGTCCAGCGGTTAGTTTTTGCAATGGCGAGCAAGGCATAAGCACGACATCCAAAATGTCAGGCTAAGGTGGGGTAGGCGGATGCAGCCAATTACATGGGAGTAAGGGTCTCTGTAAGGTCCTGAACTGCAGGATAAGGGACGGATGACATTGGGCTATGATAGTGAAAATGAGACGCATATATGCGCATACATTGATCATAAAGTAATGAGAGAGTCTGGAAAATACACCTGTATAACATATATCGTGCTATGCGACATCGCTATGCTACCCGAGCAAAATCGAAGCGGGACGGCAAACTCGAAACTCCTACTACAACCTATAACCTCTTCGGAGACGAAGCACTCACCGTGAGGAGAATATTCTTGAACGCTAACGGTTACTCTTTCGACAGGTAAGCTGAGCAACTGTTGTCAGTCTGCTGGTGGTAAGACGAAAAGCTCGACTTCGACAAGGCCAACGCGTGCTTCGACCTGATATTGGTCGCGTCCAGCACGTGATATGTTTACTTAATCCACGTGATTCTAGACGCGACGCGATGATTGCGACCCGCCGGAGAGGACCCCGGCTAATCCCCCAGGAGCCTCGATGCCTAAAAGTCCGAAAATGGGGGTCGAGGACCCAAAATGTTCGATACAAAATGTCCGAAAAGGGGGTCAAAGGGGCGGCATGTTGGATGCTATTTTGGCCCGAAAAGACCCCTTCCAGGCTGAGGTCCGATCCGGAAGGGGTCCGAAACGTCCGTTTGGGGGGGTATCGGACGGTATCCCACGTGGACTGCCCGCAAATGGACTGGACTTCCGGGCAGTGCCGGCGCAGTAGGCGCCGGGAAAGTCGGGCGACGTTCGATCTTTTCTGGGTCCGAAAATCGAACCAAACGCTTGAGGTTCGATCTTTTTTGTCCGAATCAGGCAACATCTCTAGGTCCGAAAGTGGGTCTCCAGGGATCGAGGCTCTAGGGGGATTAGCCGGGGTCCTCGCCGGAGGCGCCTCGTTTTGGCAGACTACCAGTTGTTTCCTTGTCTCCCTCGTGCAAGCTCCAAACTCACATCTTTCAGAGAGCGAACAGGAAGACGATTACCTTCTTCTCTGAACGAATCTAAGAGAGTTACTTATCTGAGGCTCAGGCGCCGCGCCAACCACCCTACAAATATAAAATGACATCACTTTACGTGGAACAGACGGACCAGGACGACTTACTCTCATATTTTGATAGGAGTGCTACAGTGGTGCAAGAGTCTCTACAGCGGTAAGGAGGTGTATACAGCTCCAATCTCGCTACCAAGCTTACTTGGCGGTCAATTTTTCTAGACTTGAGCAAAGATATGCCCGACCTGGTGCGGGATTCCTTGTCAAGTCCTTCCAAGAGCACCCAATCCGCTCGGTATGCTGATATGCTGATACTCGTGAGGCTCCAGTTCTAACTCGTCCTTTCTCCAAGACCTTCCTGTCTGTCTTTGCTTTCTTAAGCCTGTTACCAACACTCTCCTTCGTGTAGGTGTCTTAAATTCTTCTGGACGTATCTCACGTGTCATTTTCCTCTATGCAGAGGATTCTCGGTATTTGTCTTTGCCGCCTTCACTTTCATCTCGCTAGCAAGCGCACTCTTCTCAGCTACCATGGTTGTATCTTTGATCGGTATGTCTAACAGCGTAGAATATTCGGAAAAAGAATGTTTATAACCGAATCCAGGAATCATTCTTGCCGCCATACTCGCCATACTCCTGAGCGTCGCTGCATTCCTGACAGCCTCAGGGGTTGGGATCTATCTCGCCTTCCGGCTTGTTCTACTCGTCCGCCAGGACGGCCCACGGAGTGGGGTCTCTAATTGGGCACGAGAGTCTAAGATGGTCTTCTTCAAATATGATCCGGCATCAGATTCGACGTCGGGCTCTGGAATACAGAAAGAAGAGGAATTTGTGGGGAGTGGCCCACAAGAAGCGATAGTTATCGGAACAGTCGATGTTGGTGATGCTTTGAAGGAGGCAGACTACGGACAAGATCCGGACGTGGCAGCGGCGGAGGAGACAAAGTCGTCCTAACTGATTGTACTGGCATCGTTGTACTTCTACTGCTGCTTTCGAGTGTCCTAATGCTTAACTTACCTTTCTTAATTGCTCTCAGTTTATGCGTGTTTAGACATCGATCCTGTCACTGGTGAACTGACTGTCCGAACGGCGAAACCGCTCCAAATGAAATTACTAAAGGCTACGGAAAGATAGATGTCCTCGACTATATATACAGTTTGATCCTCCGAGAAGTTGTAAATAGATCTCGCCACCGGTACTTACGCTACATGAAAATCGAACAGCAATAAGATATAAAATTACGAACAGAAGGTAAAAAGAAGCGTTTCCAGCTCGGCTGTAGTATTCACGAAGCAGTTTGCTTGCCAGACCTTGCCTTTCTGTCAAAGGACTCCCACAGGTGCACATCACTGGCTCGCCACGACGACCCCGAGACTTTGTTCTACGCGGGAGGTCGCGCATTGCGATTTGGGACGGAAGTTGCATTCCGAAATCATCCTGGAGGCCTAATGGCAACTGCTTCGTCTTGACGGCTGAGCGCTGAAAACGAGACCTCGATAGAGAGAATGTTGAGACGAGTTGCTCCCGGCACATATAGCACGGAAGCACAAGAGATATGGTCCGATGCAGCCGATAGAATACAAAATTCGTGGTCAATGATGACGATTGTGCGAGTGGGTGGGCCCTGGCGATTCTGCACAGACGACTTGAAGAACACATGGTTTGAGAATGGTAAAGTGGTGGCGGACTTCTGTCAAACAGTATTTGAAGAGGCTTTGCCGCGTACCGTCGCTCTCCTCGCTCGCTTCGACGGAGAAGCCTCCTCATCGGGATCAACGCGAGTCCGTTTGCTGCTCGACCTGCTCCGAGGAGCTGTTTCCAGTGGTGCATGGCAGGACTTTCGGAGCTGCTCGCTTTTGATGCTCGCGTGCGCTGCACGTCGGTTGCGACTTGGGATATCCGTACATGCCACATCCTGTGCAGTTGCATGATCGGCTTGAATATGGCCAGAGCCCTCTGCTTGGTGAGGGGATTGCAATTGGGTATCAGTCCGAGCGGGGCTGGAAAGGGGCTGAGATCGGGTAACGGATTGTGGAATGGCAGCGTCATCTTTAGGCCAATCTTCGCATGCAAGGGCTTCATCGAACTTGGCCAGGACAACTTCATGAGTGAGTGGAACCACTGTGCGCCCTCCCATCGAACAGTTCCACAGACAGATCGTGCCGAATTCCCGCAGTAAAAGTGAAAGAGGCCGATTCCCAGGCACAGAGAGATGATTCGGTTTAAGTAGCCAACCGCGCTTCTGAAGGGAGCAGAGATATTCACAATCAG
Source organism: Amyloporia xantha (assembly GCA_036971615.1). Classification (NCBI taxonomy): domain Eukaryota; kingdom Fungi; phylum Basidiomycota; class Agaricomycetes; order Polyporales; family Adustoporiaceae; genus Amyloporia; species Amyloporia xantha. The sequence continues at coordinate 566,816 of JAYKKR010000026.1, forward strand.
GCATGAAGAATGTTGTTCCTCCTGTTCTTCCGCCGGAATGACTATGCTCTGTGTGACGGAGCACAAGCCACACCAACAACCAATAGAACGACTCCAAGTCATGACGGGCTTCATGCATCGCACTACCCTCCAGGATTTCAATTGCCATGAAGTACAAGGTTCCCTAAGATGATACGTCAGTGAGGGTTTACGTCAGTGGGGTGGTCTATCTCGTACCGTTTGTGCCTTGGATATTTTCATAGTGGATTGAACAATCTCCGCACCGTGCTCGACGGGGGGCGAGTCAGACCGACTGCCTTCCCCGTTCTCCGAGCAATACGTTCTCCAAACGTATGTTTCCCAGTTGGCACGACTGACTTCCAAATTCTCTGACTGGAGAAACTGCTTCCAGTTGAAGCTATAGTCAAAGTCCCCGATGAAGCCCTTGAACGGAGCGTTCTCGGCGATCATCACGTTGCCTTCACTGATATCCCGATGGATCACACCAGCCTTATAAGCCGTTCGATGCCCTATATGTGGACGACCTTAATCAGAGATGACAAATGTATTGATGTCTAACAAAATCGCCCACCTTTGATAGCATCTCGCAAGAGGGCCTCTACCAATTCTCGCGTGCTCTTAAAATGTGAGATCGATTTACCGACCGTTTTGACCGCTAGTCGCATGTGGCTCCGCTCGTGGTATGTTACTAATGACGGGTCGCGAAGGGAAGCCGATATAGTCCGATGGCAAACAACATACGGCAGCGGCGAAAGACGCTGCCGCTGGTCACCTGAAAGAGGTATGGATGAAGCCCATCGGCAGGGCATGAGGAATCGGGGGGTGATGCGTTGGATTTGTCCGCGGGGGTAGTGAGCACGCTGGTCTCAAAGGCTCTTGCTTCGACTTCGCCAAGATCCACGCCTGCGACCAATTGGGAAATGCCAAATTGAAGGATGGATTCATCGAGCAGATCGCCAAGTTCTTCATCCGTTTCGGCCGTGGATTCGTGAGCACCAGCCTGAATCGCGTCATAGAAGCCCAGCTCAGACGAGTGAGTGACCAATCTCCATGAGTCTTTGAGGATCATAGTACTTCCGTCGGTGGTATCGTCCTTCAACGCTTCCCACACCATCGAAGCGCGAGAGAACAGACGCGGATTGATATACCGCAGCCTGAACGCAAAACATCTCGTCGAGCGTCCGTCAGGCTCGTCAACAGCCATCCATCGACACACTCTGCGCTCCTCAGAACTAAGTGGTCCTTTACCACTCTTCGCCAACAAGTCTTCCGCCCACTGGATGTCCTCGTCGTTCGGTACTTGAACTGTTGGGTCTGCGCCGACAACAATATCGGCATCTTCCAATGGGTGAACGAAACGCCACAGGAACTGTTGCATAATGGAAGGTTCGTCGTCGTAGCTGAATGGCTCGAAGACTATAGCAGCAGTGTGATCAAATCGAAAGATCCTTGCCACAGAGCCGTATATCCCCACGACGAAGACAAACAGTCGACTCTGCGCAATCATGATATTTCGCGCATGCTTCGACAGTCGAATCAGTGTCTCATCGTGTTCAGGACTGCATTTTCCAAGAGGGTCGTCGTCATCCAGCGGCATGACATCGAAAGCTAAGGAGATGTTTCTCCAATCCGGCGAGGATAAAGACATTGTGTCTTTTCCGGGAAGGGAGGCAATAATGGTAGGGACTGATCTATGTCGCTCGTCATCGCACATCTTGTATGGAAGCTTGATCGCTTTGTCTTCGTTTCTGAGGAACACTAATCGTCTCGTGTCTGGGAAGTCTTCGACAAGTTTGTCCAGTTCGTGTACCTAGATCGTCGTCAATTTAGGTCACATCAAAGATGGCTTAAATACACATCATACGCACGTACAATCCGTGTGCACAGTTCCGCTTCGCCGTCTGAGCTCCTTATACTCTTTTGTGGCGTCGCGCATAGCGAGTGCCCCGCTCTACTTGGCACATATATGTGGAGGTACTGGTTCAGATGATCGCAAAAGGGATTTATTTTGCAATCTATTTGGCTCGTAAAAGTTGGGTGTATGTTTTCGTCAGGAGTAGGCTGGAGGCTCGTCGTCGTCGAAATTGGCATGGACCATGTGGCAGAGCGGCTGGACGCTCTACGAGATCCAGAGTTCAGGGAGGCGTCGTTTGACGAACCAGAGCTCGGCATAGTGAAAGATACTACGTAAAGGATTGATACGGTTGAGGATAATTGTGAGAGAAGTTGAAAGGCTTCAAGAGTGGCTCTGCCACGGCCCACAATCTCCCACAATGTGCACGTTCACGTGCTACACGTGACCGTGCCACACTGTATCCTGTTTCAGACCCCGTCGGTGGTCGCCCCAGTATCGCGGACTGATCGATACATAACGGCCTTCGAGTTTCTTGGTATGTACGATTGGGAATGCTCGAACGTATAGTTGAGAATTACATATACCTGAGACTGCCGTAGGACTACCCTTACCAGCTGTCTGGTCAACAAGTGGTTGGAAAACGACCTAATGCTACTTGCGCACACTGCGAGCAAGGTAGTATACTGGCTGTGACCCAAGAAGTAATAAACGAAGCGATGATTTATATTGAAGGACACATTGTAGTCTGATACACAAAATATAACGCAAATATATTACTACAGCGCAAAGGAAAGCACATCTTGCCGCCGAGCACATATCAGTCACTCAAGCTCTAAGGTCTCTCTCGTCCACCGTTCGAGTTCTCTTTGACGGCGGGTTATTTTCACGGCCACCGATGGACCGTTTGCTTCATATACCGGATTTGTTCAGGTGAAAGCCATCCACTGGAGGACTAGCAGTACTAGGTCGCCGCTGTGTCCTCTCCTTCTTTGGCCATTTGTTACTTGTGAGCAATGGTCCTCCATTGCCGGATGGTAGCAGAACCAGACTTTGCGATTTACGCTGCCTTCCAGTATGCAAGCTGATACTAAGAACAAATACAGAATTTGTGGTCAATGATGATGCTCGTGCGAGTGGACTCTGGCGATGCCGCATAAACGATTTCAAGGATGCATGAATGTGAGAATGGTAAAGAGATGGCGAGCTTCTGTCAAACGACATTTAAGGAAGCCTTGCCGCGTACGGTCGTTCTCCTCACTCGTTTCGACGGAGAAGCCTCCTCGTCGGGGTCGACGCGAGTCCGTTTGCTGCTCGACCTGCTCCGAGGTTCTTCTTCCAGCGTCGGGCTGGGGGAGCTTCGAGATTGGTTGCTGTGGTTGATGACATGCGCTGCGTCCCAAATATGACTTCGGACTTCCGCGCGAGACGCATTCAGCAGGGCCGCCCGCGCGGCTATAATACGCTTCGCGTTCTCTGATAGGTGAGGCGGGAGCGGTCGGGTACCAACGCGGGCTGGGTCGCTAGATTTGTCCCGTATGTTAGTAGACGGTGCCTCCTTGACTCGCTTTTCGTCTGATGATGCCTTCATCTGAGGAATCGATTGAGGAATCGCAGCGTCGTCTGTAGGCCAATCTTGACATGCGAGAGCTTCAGCGAACTTCGACAGGACAACTTCATGAGTGAGTGGGACCACTGGGCGTTTCCACATCCTACAGTTTGATGAACAGAGTTCCCCGTATGCCTTCAAGAGGAGAGAAAGAGGTCGATTCCCCGGAACAGAGAGGGGCCTATCCCTGAGCAACCAACCACGCTTCTGATCAGAGCACTCATCTACATATCCAGGGGTAAAGAAGGCGGTGCCCGCCACTCTTCCCTTGGGGTGACTGTGCTCCGTGTGACGGAGCACGAGCCAAACTAGCAGCCAATAGAACGACTCCAAGTCGTGCCGAGCTTCATGTATGGCAGTACCCTCAAGTATCTCGATTGCCATAAAATACAAGGTTCCCTAAAACATCACGTAAGCTCGACTTGTTGCACATGAGGTAGCATAACCGACACACAGTTTGCGCCTTAGACGAATTTCCCCGGGTAGACTGCATGATTCCAGCAGCTCGCTCACTGGAGGGAACATCGGATCGGCTGTCTGCACCATTTTCTAAGCAATATATCCCTCGGACATAGCTTTCCCAGCTCCCGCAATTCACAGCCAAGTTTTCTGACTGGAGAAACTGCTTCCAGTTGAAGCTGTAATCGAAGTCAGCGATGAAACCTTTCGAACGGGGCATTTTCCGAGTCATTTATCATCACGTTGCCTTCACTAATATCCCGGTGGAGCACACCAGCCCTGTAAGCTGCATGATGCCCTGCGATCCGTCTTAGTCATGTGCAACAGCTTGTAAACATCTGGAAAATTGCATACCTCTAATTGCATCTTGTAATGCCTCTACCAGTTCTCGCGTACTTCTAAATTTGGATATCGGTCTTCCTACCGTCTTGAGCGCTAACCGTGTGTGGCTCCGCGCGTCGTGTTGCCTCGACAAACCGTGTGGACAAGCTGATTGACTTCGATGGCAGGCGGCATATCCAGACAGGAAGTCCACTGACGCCTTATCACTTGAAGGCTCTGCGCGAGACTCACGGGTAGACAAGGAATTAGAAGGTGAATGATCAGGTACACGGGCCGACAAAACGCAAGACTGAGGAAGGTGCAAAGATGTTGCATTAGCCCGAGGACAAGCAGCTTCAGCGGCACCAAAGTAGATGCCGGCAATAAATTGGGCAATGCCGAACTGAAGAGTGTATTCATCCAAAAGATCGCTGTGCTCTTCATCTATTTCGGTTGTTAGTTCGTGGACGCCAGTGCGAAGCGTTTCATAGAAGCCCAACTCGGACACGTGTGAGAGCAACCTCCACGAATCCTTGACAATGATAGTAGTGCCATCAGTGTTGCCTTCCGCCAATGCCTCCCACACCATCGACGCCCGGGAGAACAGACGCGGATTGATGTATTGCAGTCTGAAGGCAAAACATGTCACTGAGCGTCCAGCAGGGTCATCAATCGTCATCCATCGGCACACGCTGCGTTCCTCTGGAGTAAGGGGCCCCTTACCACTCTTCATCAACAGATCTTCCGCCCAGCGAATGTCCTCGTCGTTCGGCACTTGAACTGTCGGGTCTGCGCCGACAACGGTATTGGTATCCTCCAATGGATGGACGAAATGCCACAGGAATTTTTGCATGATTGAAGGCTCGTTGACATAGTTGAATGGCTCCGAGACGATAGCGGCACTGTGGTCAAATCGAAAGATCCTCGCGACAGACCCGTATATCCCCACGACGAAGACGAAAAGTCGACTCTGCGCGATCATGATATTACGCGCATGCATCGACAGTCGAATAAGCGTCTTATCGTGTTCAGGACTGCATTTTCCAACGGGGTCGTCCTCATTCCGTGGCATCACGTCGAAAGCTACGGAGATGTTTCTCCAATCCGGTGGAGATAAAGACAACGCGTCTTTTCCGGGGAGGGAGGCAATAATTGTAGGCCTTGATCTATTTCGCTCATCATCGCACATCTTGTAAGGAAGTCTGATACACTTGTTCCTATGTCCAACGAAGGCCAAGCGCCTCACGTCCGGAAATTCTGCAACTAGTTTCTCGAGTCCGAAAACCTGAATCAATGTCAACTGAGTACAAAGATATCATCAACATTTACATACAAGTCGTGTGCAGAGCCCTGTATCGTCCCCTGGCGCCCATGTATAGTTGAAGGTGCCCTTTTGTGGCACTGTGCAACATGATGGTCCGAACCAACTTGGGACGTACGCGTCAAGGTAATGGCCAATATGGGCACGACAGACGTCAAATTTCGTATCTATCTGGGATGTAAATATTTCTTTTCCAGCCTCCTCTTGTGCTGCCGGACGCTTGGAACTCCGTCTTTTTGAGGTTGGCATGAATCGACTCGATGCATGAGCAAAAAAGCTTCCAAGAGAGGATGGCATGATTGAAATTGCATGTGCAGAGCAGACGTTGCCAATAAATCAATATGGATAGACTTTCAGAAGTGGAAGTGTAAAAGAAAAGTAGCAGGCTGCGCTACACACCTTGTCAAATTCGCCTTGGCCACGTGACCGTGCCACACCAAGGTGATTCGTGAATGTCGGCGGTCACAGCTGCAGCAGAGGTTTGAGTCGCCTACAAATTGGCCTATTTTCAGTTCTTTGGCATTTATGAAAAGCGAAATACACAAATTCGCAGTTGCAAGTTTAAGCGTTTCCAACTGCATATTATGCATCACGTCAATATTGATAGCAGGGAGACTTACAGCACAGAGTCGATGTCGAGTGGCACGACTACTCCCATGCAAATGCGTGTACGCTAGTCGCACATATGTTTGACATAAGACAATGGGAGAGGCTACGACTTCAAACTACGCGCTGCGCCTCAACAAAAATGAATAGCAGAAGTATGGAGAATTGGTTCATCATACCTCGCAGTTTGCACCTTTCTACGAAGGTCAAATTTCCACATTTTGGGAAGATGCTACGTCTTACTTATTCCTCTCCTTGCATCGTCTTGCGTCTTGTTCAAGTCGTAAGTACCGCTGAATGGCTACCTGCGTAATTTAACGAGTTCTGGAATGTAGCTTCCAACCAATAATTCGTGTCAAAGACGAATTTCAAGAGCTTACCTCAGGCTGACGATCGTGTTCGACGTGAAAGAGCATCACCAGGAGCTGTGCATCCTACTCCAGCACAACTGATGCTCGTTCATCGTCAGGGCAGTCAAAGACTCAAGAGTGAGCGAGTAGTTGGCGGAAGTGACAAAAAGGAGCCAGGGCAGAGCCCACGCTCACGAAGATATTTGACATTGGCTGCTTGACCATATCTTGAGCAATCAGTTACGAAAAATGTGAAAGTAAGACGGAAGCCATCTCCAAGGAAGCCGTGAAATATAACAGGGAGGTGAGCTGCACATCACCGACTCGAGCTCGTCATTGCCACTAGCTAGCTTACTCGCGGTTAACGTTTCCTACGGGCTCACGCCTATCAATCGCAGTCCTGACCGTTCGAATAAATTGCGAAAATCCTGAGATAGATGTTATGAGCTAGAAATACAGTATATAAAGTCCGAATATCCTCCAGCTATCGCTATTCTTGCCATCAACACACTACGTACAGCCAGATAACAGGCGGATACGAAAAACAGAAACGCGAGACATGTACCATCGTCAAAACAGTCATGGTGCCAATTGAGCACCGAGAGGTCCTCTTGTCTTTAGCTGACGGCGAGGAAGCGCTGGAGGCCCTTCATGAGCTCGGTGGGGGCTGCATATTACCAGCTCGTAGGCAGTGGCTTTTGGACAGCCTCAGGGCCACTCTTCGCCGTAGATCGCTCGCTGCGACTTAGGGAAAGCGCATCGTTCTTCGACCAACTCAGAGCCCCGACTCGCCCTGTCTGCCTTGATGCCTGAGCGTTGAACCCGATCGAGAAGACTTGAGACGCCTTGCTCCCAAAGGATATACCACGAAGATACGAGGTATAGGGTCTGATACAAGAGATGGGGTACGGAAATGGCAGTAAATAATAATAATAAGTACGAAGGGGTCCATGCGGCTTGAGAATGTATAGGAGGCGAATCTCGTCAGACCGGATGTAAGGAGCCTTTACTTTTCCCGGCTATTCTCCTGGCTCGCTTTGATGATGAATTCTCCTCATCGGGCTCGTCTCGGGTCCGCTTGCTGCTGGATCGACTCCGAGGCGCTCCTGTTGGGTTATTGCTGACCGGTGCCGCATGTCGAAGTCCCTTTCGGCGGCGCGTGCAAGACGGATTCCGAAGGGGCCCATGCGCGGCTAGAAGACGCAATATATTCTCTGGTATTTGATGCAGGGCCGGTTGCCAGATGTTGGTGACGGCTCGCACCGTGGGTCGGTCCTGTCTGTCAGCGGACAAGATCTTCTCGTCCCGACATTTACTCGTTGTGACTTGAGGTCGAGCAACAGGTTGAGGCATCGCAGCATCGTCGACAGGCCAATCTTGGCGTGCAAGAGCCTCATCGAATTTTGCAAGGACGGCCTCATAGGTAAGCGGGACCACCGGAAACCCGCCCATTCTGCAATTTGATGAACAGAGTTCCCCGTATTCTTCCAAGAGGCATGAGAGCGGAGGGTTGCCTGGTACGGCGATTGGTCTACGTCTCGTTAGCCAACCGCGCTTCTGACTGGAGCACTGATCTTCGTGATCTGGCATGAAGAATGATGTCCCCCCTACTCTGCCGTTCGGGTGACTATGCTCCGTATGACGGAGCACAAGCCAAACTAGTAGCCAATAGAATGACTCCAAGTCGTGACGGGCTTCATGCATTGCACTACCCTCCAGTATTTCAACTGCCATGAAGTATAAGGTCCCCTTAGATGACATGTCAGTGAGGGTTTACACATATAGTAGGGTCCAACTCGTACCGTTTGTGCTTTAGATATCTTCGTAGTGGATTGAACAATCGCCGCAACATGCTCGGTGGGGGGCGCGTCAGACCGACTGCCTTCCCCGTTCTCCGAGCAATACGTTCTCCAAACGTATGTTTCCCAGTTGGCACGACTGACTTCCAAATTCTGCGACTGGAGAAACTGCTTCCAGTTGAAGCTATAGTCAAAGTCCCCGATGAAGCCCTTGAACGGAGCGTTCTCGGCGATCATCACGTTGCCTTCACTGATATCCCGATGGATCACACCAGCCTTGTAAGCCGTTTGATGCCCTATATGTGGATAGCCTTAATCAGAAATGACAAATGTATTGATGTCTGAAAAACCGCCGACCTTTGATAGCATCTCGGAGGGCCTCTACCAATTCTCGCGTGCTCGTAAAATGCGAGATCGGTTTACCGACCGTTCTAACCGCTAGTCGCATGTGGCTCCGCTCGTGGTATGTTACTAATGAGGGGTCGCGAAGGGAAGCCGATATAGTCCGATGGCAGACAACATACGGCAGCGGGGAAAGACGCTGCCGCTGGTCACCTGAAAGAGGTATATGAAGCCCATCGGCAGGGCATGAGGAATCGGGGGGTGATGCGTTGGATTTGTCCGCGGGGGTAGTGAGCACGCTGGTCTCAAAGGCTCTTGCTTCGACTTCGCCAAGATCCACGCCTGCGGCTAATTGGGAAATGCCAAATTGAAGGATGGATTCATCGAGCAGATCGCCAAGTTCTTCATCCGTTTCGGCCGTGGATTCGTGAGCACCAGCCTGAATCGCGTCATAGAAACCCAGCTCAGACGAGTGAGTGACCAATCTCCACGAATCTTTGATGATCATAGTACTTCCGTCGGTGGTATCGTCCTTCAACGCTTCCCACACCATCGAAGCGCGAGAGAACAGACGAGGATTGATATACTGCAGCCTAAACGCGAAACATCTCGTCGAGCGTCCGTCAGGCTCGTCAACAGCCATCCATCGACACACTCTGCGTTCCTCGGAACTAAGTGGCCCCTTACCACTCTTCGCCAGCAAGTCTTCCGCCCACTGGATGTCCTCGTCGTTCGGTACTTGAATTGTTGGGTCTGCGCCGACCACAATATCAGCATCCTGTAATGGATGAACGAAGCGCCACAAGAAATCTTGCATGATTGAAGGCTCGTCGACATAGTTGAATGGCTCCGAGACGATAGCGGCAGTGTGGTCAAATCGAAAGATCCTTGCCACAGACCCGTAGATCCCCACGACGAAGACGAAGAGTCGACTCTGCGCGATCATGATATTTCGTGCATGCTTCGACAGCCGAATCAGCATGTCATCGTGTTCAGGACTACATTTGCCAACGGGGTCGTCCTCTTCCTGTGGCATGACGTCAAACACTAAGGGAATATTTCTCCAATCCCGTAAGGATAGAGACAAAACGTCTTGACCGGGAAGGGAGGTAACAATCGTGGGTTTCGTTCTGTGTTGCTCATGGTCGCACATCTTGAACGGAAGCTTGATTGATTTGTCGTCGTTTCTCAGGAACGCCATTCGTCTCGTGTTAGGGAAGTCTTCGACTAGTTTCTCTAGTCCATGCACCTAGAGCGTCGTTAATGTGCATCACATCACATAGTGCTTAAACAAAAACATACAAGTCGTGCGCACAATTCCTTCTCCCCTTCCGAGCTCCATATACTCCGTTGTGGCGTCGCGCATTCCGACCGCGCCGATCCACTTGGCACATATGCATCGAGGTAATGGTCCAGGTGATCCCGAAAGACATTTATTTTGCAATCTATTTCGCTTGTGAAAACCGGGTCAGGAGTAGGTTCGAGGCTCGTCGTGGTCGAAACTGGCTTGGACCGCGGAGCAGAAAGGCTGGATGCCCTCCGGGATCCACAGTTCAAGAAGGTGTAGCTTTCCGACGAGCTAGATCTCGACATAGTGAGAGATACTACTTGGAGGATTGATACTGTTGGTGTAATTGTGGGAGAAGTAGAAAGGTTTCGAATGTGGTCCTGCGGCCACCACCTTCGCGTGCTACACGTGATCGTGCCACATTGTCGGACTCTATCCTGTTTCAATCCCCGCGCTTCTCCCGGTTTAGGGTTGGGATTTATTCCTCAATTATTCCTATGCCACAGGACCGTCCTTACTAACCGTGGACCTGGTCAACAAATGGCCGCAAATTGACCTGGATGCAGGCTGCTTGCGCACAGGCGGGCAAGGTCATACCGACTGGCACGTCCGAGTGGCACAAGAAGTTTGAAATGAAGCAATGGATTATATGAAGGACTTTGAAGTTACTAGTATTCTGACACATAAAATATAATATAATAAGTATATCTCTGCAGGTAGCATACACCGGGACGCCCTAATTCTCAATCCAGCTCTAAGGTCTCAAGAGAGCCTACTCTTCGAATTCTCTTCGACGGCGGGTCATTTTCGCGGCCACCAGTGGACCGCTTGCTTCTTGTACCAAGTTTGCTCTGGTGACCCGTTGGATGACTTGCAGTGCTAGTATGCCGCTGGGACCTCTCTTTCCGTGGCCATTGATTACTTGTGAGCAATGGTCCTCCATTGCCGGATGGTAAGAGAACCAGACTTTGCGATTTACGCTGCCTTCCAGTATGCAAGCTGCTACTAAGAACAAACGTGCCGTTAGGGAGTTTGCTAATAGTCGGCACACTGGGAGTGTTCTGTTGTATAGGCTTGGGTGGCTTGAACGGAATGGCAGCATCGTCAGTTGGCCAATCCTGAAATGCGAGAACTTCGTCAAATATGGATAGAACTTTTGCGTGAGTCGTTACTGATGTTTCTGTTGTTTTATCTATACATTCTTGAAAAAATAATTGGGTCAGCTGTCGAAGCAAGGTCGTGAGAGGTCGATTTTCTTGGATAGTTATCTGCTCCATGGTCAACCAGCTCCTCTTATTGGCAGCACAATGATCATAACCTGCAGAACCGAACACCGTGTCTGCGGCAAGTGCTTTCCGATGGTGATCGTGGGCTGTATAACGGAGAATAAGCCAAACTAGGAGCCAATAGAACGACTCAAGGTCATGACGAGCTTCATGGATGATCGGCAAATTTGCATGGCGCGCCTCAAGAAGTGCGATGCTCATGAAATAGGAGGTGCCCTGCATCGACATATGAGTTATTTTTTTGTATCCGTTAGAGAAATTCTTACCGTCCTCTCCTTGAATATACTCCGTATGAGGCCGTCTTGAAGTTCAGCGGCATGGAGAGGCAGAAGTTGCTGAGTGTCCGCACATAGACACCCTTTACTATCAATGAAATCCTGCCATTCGGCAAGAGTGCGTTCCCTTTGTCCTAATTCAAGAAGCCTTCTCCAATTGAATCCACAGTCGAAGTCCGAGATAAAACCTCTGAATGGAGAGTTGCCAGCGATCAAAATATTCCCTTCATGTACGTCACGATGTAAGACACCAGCCTCATATGCTTGTCGATGCCCTGATATATGTGAGATAATGAAGGGCATAACTCAATAGTACTGCAAATTACACACCGAGGATCGCATCTCGCATGGCCGCCACCATTTCCTTTGTGTTCTTGAATGAATCCAGTGGCCTACCTACAGAACTAAAAAGAAGTCGCATATGGCTTCGCTCGTTGACATGGGCATTATTTTCATCTTCCACAGAAGCCGATATCGTCCGGTGGCCAAATTGACAGGAGGTGTTTGAAACGGTGGATTCGTCATCAGCTGACTGCGAGTGAATTGAGCCGCTCAGCTCAGTTAAATCGGATAGGATTGATGAAGTTTCGCTGTCAGGGTCGTCGGCATGATCCTGGGATTGCAATTTTAGCTCAGCTATCTCCTGCTCGCCCAAGTCTACTCCAAATATCAAGTTAGCGACGCCGAACAGCAAAGCACCCTCTGCGACTTCCTCGTCAGAGTCCTTGACGGTGGGGGTAGAACGGGAGCAAGCGCCAGCTTTAATGTCTGCATAGAATTGGGTTTCGGGAAGACGTGCAAGTTGTCTCCAGGATTCCTTCAAAATAAATGTCCTGCCACTGGAGTCACCTTCTTGGAATGCTTCAAATACCATTGTTGCCCGTGAAAACAATCGTGGATTAATATATAAGAGCTTGAAAGTTAGGTATCTTGTCTCTGTTCCGTTTTCCGCTTTTGAAATGATCCAGCAACAGGCGACGCGATTGTCGGGACCGAACTCGATTCCCATGTGGTCTCTGCACATTTTTGTCGCCCAGTTGATGTCTTCGGGCGTTGGCATTTGTAATGAAGGATCGGCACCTAGCACATTGCACAATGTGCTCACCGGATGGACAAATCTCCATAAGAAGTTACGGAGAATGTCGGGCCGCAGAACATAGTCAAAGGGTAGGGATACCACAGCAGATGCGCGGTCAAAGCGCAGGATGCGGGCCCTGTGGCCATAGATACCAATAATGCAAACAGACAATGCTCTTTGAGCCACCAGTAGGTTCCGCGCAGTCTTGGCGAGCTGGACCATAGTGGCAAGGTGCTTGTCGCCTGACTTCCCAATTGGATCATCTTCTTCCCTGGCTTTGACCTCGAAGACCATGGAGATATTCCGCCATCGTGGTGGTTTCAGAGTATCCGCACGTTTACCAGGAAGAGACACGATGATATCCGGTTTTGTCAGATGATGTTCATCCTCATACAGTGCGTACGGAAACTTGATAGGTTTATCGTTGTTGTCGAGGAAGGCGAGCCGCTTTGCTGCAGGAAAGTTCCTAACCAAAGCCCTGAACGCGTCCACCTGAGAGCAATTATATCAATGCGATTCACATCATTTCATACGCCACATTATGCACTCACTAGAGGTTCGTACATCTGAGGCTCTTGTCCTTTCTGGTTGGGGACAGCATGAAATAGGTTATCAAGTCTGGGAAGAGGTGGGTACCGTTCCCGGCTTGGTACGAAATCTTCTAAAAATCGATCTAAGGTGTCATTGAAAACATGAACTCGTCCAAGGAGCTCTGCGTTCCATCCCGCTATGTTTCTATCGTTGTCCCTTTGAGTGTACAAATGGCTTGTGTGTTGAGCAATAGCTTTTTCACGAACCCGCGAGATATGTGCTAGGCTAGAGTCGGCCAAGCCAGCCAGCGGCGAAGACATAACAGGAGGAACAAAGAGGGAGAGTGGAGGTCGGGTGCATTAAGAAAGAGAAGACTGTGGCTCGGGCCAATGCATGTGGAAGCGAGGCCACGCAGGTTTGCCTCGTTTTGGAAAAGGCCACAGATTCAAAATACAACAAACGAGCCTGATTCGTCAGCTCTGCGTGATTCCGCTGGAGGGTCACTCACCATCGCTTGTTGTAAATAAATCTTCCGCCTAAAGACATCAACAGGCCAAGAAAGACGGCAATAAATCCCTGCAGCTCAACGTAGATTAGTGCTAAACGTTTAATGATATTAAAAGAGGTCGAAGTCGATTCGCATCCGTCTGCAACTACAAATTCTGGCGCGATACATCATCATCAAATATCGAGCATTCGGCATTTCAGGAGTTCTATTATCCACTGTCAGCAATAGCTAGCCGTTGACGGACTGTATGTCTTATGCCCGACCGATACGTGATATTCTAGTAGAGTGACACGACATACCGTTGTCGTTGATTGGCGACTTAACACCAATCAAGTTAGTCGATGAGCTATCTGTCTTTCCAGACTCAGCTTCAGGTTAATTGAGGACCAGCACTTTCCATAAGCCTGACTATTCCAACATCTGTATACTTGTGAGGTTTCTGCGCAGATGTGCTGTTCAATATTAACATCACTAACGCAGTAACTATAAAATATTGTAAAAAAGTAATTTAGCGACCCACCGTTTGTGCTGCAAGACGTCCAGGAGAAAAAAAGGACTCACGAGGCATTGAAACTTGCAATTGTACAAATCGATATTTTTCTTCTGAATTCGGTGGCATATGAGTTGCGGACTAACTTCTATATGTGCACGAGTATCCCATTCAGAACCAGTGGTCCGTTTCATAACAAGCACGAGGACGAGGATAGAGTGCGTAGTAGTGAGTATACGATGGTGGGATCGGACATAGGGTCGCGAGTGGACAACCAGACAAAAGACGCGTATGTATATGGTTTCTCCTTGCATATATCGATAGCCGGGTCATAGGAGATACTTCAGGGAATCGAAAAGTGCACCTCCACGAGAAGTATCGTCGCCGCCTTCGGCTATTCACCTGGTTGTTCTTGAGAAGTTGCTGTTCGTGCCGTGCCCAGCGTCACTCCGTCATAACAGGGGAATATAGAACTGGATTATAACATGCACTTTTCTGCAATGAGGACGATAGCCTAGTATAGGTCACGGTGAGGAGACTCGGACATGTACATGTGACAGTGAGCGCAAGAATCGGCAGATAGGCGCCGAATGTCAGATGCGGATATCCTGTCAATGAGCCTGTGCCATCTGCTCAGAGGAGACTACGCCGAATAACCGCGTAGTATATCGAGTGGATCAGGAGACAGGAGTGGGACTACAGACATCAAATAGGTACGTGATCGCATTGTAAAAGCTTTCAACTACGAGCGCAATGTATGTTGCGAAGATGGAATACTGGTTAGGGACAAGACAGGCAACGCCGGACAAGTTGAGCAGAATTCCGGAGACCACGTCGGCTTACAGTGTCACTGGCAGGGGCTCGAGTACTCACTCTATTCCGTCAGATGGCAGTGGACAAGATCTATTCATCCTGACATTCACCCGATGTAAATCGAGGTGAGTGACAGGTTGAGGTATCATTAGCGTTGTCTACAGGCCAATCCTGACACGCAAGGCCGCGAGCTGCATCGAACTTCTCCAGGACGGCCGCACGTCGGATGAGCGGAGTCTGGCAAAGGATGTTCCTCCAGTATTTCAATTGCCGTAAATACAATTTCCCCAAGAATGAGATAACCTTCAACGAGTGGGACATTGTGCATGCATTAATTTTCGTCGCATATCGTCTGCGCCTTTGGCCTTGTCTCTATCATATGTTGAATAGTCTGGACCCCTATGTGCTGGAGGGCGAGTCAGATCGAGTCGACTGTCCTCGCCGTTCTGCCAGGCTAAACGCACTATCGTACACAAGTCAATCCTTTAGCATTTTGCTATCTTCCCGTACTTACCTTCTCGTTTTCCCTCTCACCTAGCCATATTCAAGAGTCAGCCCCTTATCTCTTTGCTATCTCTTCGTACTTACCTTTTCGTTTTTGTTCTCCTTCCAGTGACTCGCGAAGACGAAAAAGAATTCCTCCGTGAGTCCATCGTCATCGCTGAGCGAGACTGCGCCGGATCTCCCTCCCTCTCCCAAGAACATCGTAGCCATTCTCCCTCATTCGCCTCTCGGCGCCGACTCTCATTCTGATGCCTACTCCGACTACTATGGCTCCCCTCCAACCTATATACCACACGGGTAACCCCTGGCTGAGGCCCGGCGCGTGCCGAAGGAGGGTAGACCCATCTGCATCCACCCCATCGCACCTGTGTGGCGAAAACTAGGTCGACAGGTCTACGAGTACTTTGTTTCTATTGGATTCAAGTGGACGAGCATTGACCCTGTCCGCTTCGCCGAGGTCGGAAAGGAAGCCGGTCCCCTGTTCCTTTGGGTGGGCGTGACCTATTCGTCTTCTTGCATCGTTATTCAAGTCGTAATCACCACTGAATAACTACCTGCATAATTTAACGAGTTCTGAAATGTAGCTTTCGAGCTTTCGAGTGATTCATGTCGACAACAAGTACCAGAAACTTACCTCAAGCTGACGATCGTGTTCGATGTGGAAGAGTGTCACCAAAAGCTGTGCCTTCTACTCCAGCACACCTGGTGCTCGTTCATCGTCGGGGCAGTCAAAAGACAAGAGTGAGCGATAGAGGTGGCAGAAGTGAAAAAAGGAGCCCGTGCTGAGCCCACCATGACGGAGATATTTGACATTGGCTGCTTGACTGTACTAATTTGAGCAATCAGATGCAAAAAATGGGAGTGTAAGACGAAAGCTATCCCCAAGGAAGTGGTGAAACATAACAGGGATGTAAACTGCACATCACCTACTCGAGCCCGTCATAGCTACTAGGCTTGCTCGCAGATTACGGGTCCACGGCTATCAATCATATGTTTGGTGGACTGCACTTGAACTAGCTGCCCTGACCGATCGAGTAAATTGCGAAAATGCTGAGATAGATGTTATGAACTGGAAATACAGTATATAAAGTCCGAAGGAGTCCTCCAATTATCGTAGTTCTTGCCATCAAGACACTACGTACAGCCGAATAACAGATAGATACGAAAATAGAACGCGAGACATGAACCATCGTCAAGACTGTCATGGTGCCAATTGAGCACCGAGGAGTCCTCTAGTATTTAGCTGGCGGCGAGGAAGCGCTAGAGGCCCTTCATGAGCCTGGTGGGGGCTGCACATTACCAGCTCGTAGGCAGCGGCTTTTAGACAGCCTCGTCACCAGTCTTCGACCTAGGTCGCTCGTGGCGGCATCGGGGAAGCGCATCGTTCTTCGACCAATCCAGAGCCATGGCTTGTACCGTCCGTCTCGACGGGTGAGTGTTGAATTCGAGACCTCGATCGAGACTTGAGATGCCTAGCTCCAAGTGGATGCGACATAGAGGTACAAGGGGAATGGTCTGATGCAAGTGATGGAATATAAGAGATGGCGGTAAATAAGAATAAATACGAGGGCATCTTGGCGACTTGAAGAGCGCACGGGAGCCGAATTTGATCAGACCGCATCTAAAGAGGCTTTACTTCGCCCGGTTGCTCGCCTCGCTCGCTTTGACGGTGAAGTCTCCTCATCAGGATCAACACGGGTCCGTTTGCTACTGGATCGACTCCGAGGTGCTCCAGCTGTGTTGTTTCCGATGAGTGTCGCGCGCAGTATTTCATTTCTGGAGTCCGCGGAAGGCGCATTCCGCAGGGCCACCTCCATGGCCAGAAAACGCTTGAGGTTCTCTGCCTGGAAATGTGGGAGCGGTGGGATTTTGATGAGACCTGGCTCGCCAGGTCGGCCCTGTCCGCCAGCGGACAATATCTTCTCTCCCCGACGTTTGTTCGATGTGGCTCGAAGTCGAGCAACGGGTTGAGGTATCGCAGCATCGTCCACAGGCCAATCTTTACAGGCAAGAGCTTCATCGAACTTTGCGAGGACAGCCTCATAGGTAAGTGGAACCACCGGAGACCTGCCCATCCTGCAGTTTGATGAACAGAGTTCCCTGAATTCTCCCAAAAGGAACGAAAGTGGAGGGTTGCTTGGTACGGTGACTTGTCTATATGGCCACAACCAGCAGCGTTTCTGTCCGGAACATTGGTCTTCGTATTTAGGTGTGAAGAATGTTGTGTCTGCTATCCGTCCCTCAGGGTGGTCATGCTCTGTGTGACGGAGCACAAGCCAAAATAGTAGCCAATAGAATGACTCCAGATCGTGACGGGCTTCGTGCATAGCAGTACCTTCCAGGATTTCAATCGCCATGAAATACAAGGTCCCCTAGAAATAACCCATCAGTGAGACTTCATGCATGCACCAAAATATACTCAGCGTACTGTCTGCGCTTTTGGTTTCTTCTCCGCAACGGGTGTCACGATCCTCATGGCATCCTCGCTGGAGGACCAGTCGGAACGACTGCGTTCGCCGTTCTCCGCGCAGTACGTTCTCACAATGTACGCTTCCCAACAATCACGGCTTATTTCAAGGTTGTTCGCCTGAAGAAAGTGTTTCCAGTTGAAACTGTAGTCAAAGTCACCGACGAAACCCTTGAACGGGGCATCCTCCGCAATCATCACATTGCCTTCGCTGATATCGCGATGTAGCACACCAGCCTTATAAGCCGCCCGATGCCCTGTGGCCAAGTTCCAATTAGATCCGATGGACTATCTGATGACATAACAAACGCTTACCTTTGATTGCATCCCGCAACGCCTCTACCAATTCTCGCGTGCTCCTGAAACGAGAAATGGGTCTTCCAACCGTTTTGAGCGCCAGTCGCGTGTGGCTCCGTTCATGATTTAGCATCGAAGGATTGTGGAGGCGGGCTGAGAGAGTCTGATGACAGACAGGCAAAGGAAGCGATTGCTCGTCATCTGGATGCTGTATGTGAGAGCAACCACTGGCCGATGGATCAGGGCATTTGACATCCAGAGGTGATGCGTCAGATTGAATATCCGAGGAAGATTTGCACGAGGCTTGCCGATCAGTCTCGACTTCGCCGAAATCCACACCAGCGAGGAACTGGGCGACCCCGAACTGAAGGGCAGATTCGTCCAGCAGATCACTGTGCTCCTCATCCAATTCTGATATGGATTCGTGGAGACCTGTGCGAAGCGTCGCATAGAAATCCAACTCGGACACGTGCGAGAGCAGCCTCCACGAATCCTTGACGATGATAGTAGTTCCATCAGTGCTACCTTCCGCTAATGCCTCCCATACCATGGACGCCCGGGAGAACAGACGCGGATTGATGTATTGCAGTCTGAAGGCAAAACATGTCACTGAGCGTCCAGCAGGGTCATCAATTGCCATCCATCGGCACACTCTGCGTTCCTCAGGAGTAAGAGGCCCCTTGCCACTCTTCATCAACAGATCTTCCGCCCATTGAATGTCCTCGTCGTCCGGCACTCGAACTGTTGGGTCTGCGCCGACCACGTTATTGGCCTCCATACAAGGGTTGACGAAACGCTGAAGGAATCCCTGCATAATTGAAGGTTCGTCGACATAATTGAATGGCTCCGAAACAATAGCGGCACTGTGGTCAAATCGAAAGATCCTTGCGATAGACCCGTAGATGCCTACGACGAAGACGAATAATCGACTCTGCGAGACCAAAATGTTCCGCGCATGCTTCGACAGTCGAATAATCGTCTCTTCATGTTCAAGAGTAAGCTTTCCGACGGGATCATCCTCATCCCGCGGTAGCACGTCGAAAGCTAAGGCGATATTGCTCCAATCTGGTGACGATAAAGACGACGCTTCTTGACCGGGAAGGGAGACAATTACGGTAGGAGTGGATCTATGTTGCTCGTCATCGCACATCTTGTATGGGAGCTTGATAGAGTTGTTTCGGTTTATCACGAAGGACAAACGCTTTGTATCGTGAAATTGGGCGACCAGTTTCTCGAGTCCAAGTACCTGGATCAATGTGAATTTAGCAGAATAGCAGCGATATTATTATTGACTTACAAGTCGTGTGCAGAGGCCCGTATCGTCTTCCGGCGCCCATGTATAGTCGAAGATGCCCTTTTGTGGCAATGTGCAACATGACGGTCCAGCCTGGCTCGGGACGTATGCTTCGAGGTAATGGTTGGGGTGGGCGCAAAACACATTAATTTTGCAATCTATCTGGCTGACGAACACTGGTTCTTTCGCCTGGTCCTGTTGCGAAGTGGGATTCAAGTTGGACTCGGAGTGGCTGGACACCCTCCGAGATGTAGAGTTGAAGAGACTGTAGTAGGAGGATGAAGTAGTGCTTAACATAATGACAAACAGGCAGAGTATTTCAAGCAGCGGATAGTGAGTAGAGAAGGAAGCCTTGGATGTGGCGTGCCACAGTAACTTAGTAGTCGCGAAGGCACGTGATCGTTCCACTCGGCCTTCTGTGACGCATTGTGATAGATCGTTACGTCGGCCACACTTGAGTGATCGATCGATCCGCCGTCAGCGCCGCCTGGGTTGCGCAGCGGCGACACTTCCGCGAGGCCATGCGCTCTCACTTTTATACCGTATGCTTCCGGTACGAGCTATGCGCGGAGGCGACCACAATAGGATGTATGGGCTGTGGCCCGGCCCCAAGCGCGGCGAGGACGCCTGACGGTCAAAGCGACTCTGCGGGCGCCCAGTGGCCCTTCCCCTGCAGTTACATTTGTCACTTAGCGGACACGGTTCCATGCACAAATCGCCTAATAGACAGGGCGTTCTCATGGCACCTCATTTGTTGGGCTGACTCGGGCAATCAGGCGAACATGCCCCTACGATTGAATCGTAGTCACAACTTCAACGCATGGAGTGCGAAAGAAAGGGAGCTGAAAGGGACAGGCTTGTCGGAGTCGATCTACGACGGTAGTGTACCAGTGTACTACTAACAAGAAGCCAGCGGCCAACTTCAACAGGCGGAGTTCCACCCAGGTATATACATGGCGCATAAAATTGCGGTGGCAATGACACTACAGTGTTCGCATAGATAACGAGATAGGGATCAACTCGACAATATGTTGTTACACGAGTTTATGAGTATACAGAATCCAGGGAAACGAAGCGGAAGGAAGGATTCCTGGCTGGAACCTCATTCATGAACTTGTGCTCACAGGCACTTCCTACGAAGTGTGGGACATAGCACATTTCAGGCGCACTGTAAGGAGGTCACTTTCGGACTCTTTTTGACGACGGATCATTTTCTTGATCATCAGCAGACCTTTTGCTCCCCGTGTTGGACTCCTCCCGGCGGACGTCGTCCGTCTGAGAATGGTAGGGCCTCCCCACTTTCCGGCGGTAGATTGCCCGGAAGAAGAGCCCTTCGGTTGCTAGACCGGAATGAATTGTTTATAAATAGCTGCTCCGGTTGGGCCGTGTTGGGTTCCCCGACTACTAATAACGACCTGACCGGTGGAAAGCCTGGTGATAGTCGGCGCAGAGAACGTGCTCTGCTCAGCTTTGCTGGGTAGTTTGAACGGAATAGCAGGATCATCGGTTGGCCAGTCTAGAGATGCAAGGCCGCATCAAACTGGGACAGAATGTCGGCGTGGGTGAGTAAAATTGGATTTTGCTCTGTTCGTCTGGTCTTCTCATTTTGACACTGGCAGTAGAGCTCTTGTAGATTAGCATGTAATTTCGTGAGAGGTCCATTACACTTTACCAAGAGTGTCTGCCTCGACAACCACTCCGTTGTCGGTAGTAAACAATGCGAATATATTCAAGGATATTTTGGTGTAGATCCCCATGTTCTGAAAGACAAGTCAACTGCTTGAGCTATTACGCGAGAAGATTGTATCGCACGACATCGCAATGGCAGACCTCGACAAATAAATGATTCTCAGGCAACGACTTGTGGCCCGGGGGCGAAGCTTGTGCTGATTGGGAACCAGTGATATCGAAATCGTAGCTTGTCCAGCATGACTGACCGCCTAGCGTCTGAACGCACAAGTCAGGATAATCACAAAATGATTATCATCCTTGAAGTGAAGCTTATCTACTTCGCAACCGAAGAAACTTTCAAAGCCTATCACATCGCAACCATTCAGCCCTTAAATGACAGGCTGGCAGCGCCACGGTCGCCCTGTGGTGCAACAGTTTCCCAGTATGTCAAGGAGCTTCAGTATACTGTTGGAACGGCCAGATGCAGAGAGACAAAAATAAAAATCAGCGGATGTCCTCCAGAAATTTATCAGAAGCACACGAGGGAAGTTCTAATGCAAGTTCTCATTGTCCTTTCAGGCGGCGCATCGTAGTGTCTGTGAAACATCGCAAGCTGAAACATGGAAATATTTGAATGCAATAAGCACATCTCCAACGGATTTTGACCGAGCTTGAGGCGCCCGTTGAGCGCCCATCAAGCCGCGAGATTGGACTTCGAGCAAGATCAGATTCACGCGTTTGTATAAGGCTCTCCTCAATGTTCCTCTCTCGCCCATGGCAGGTCGTGGGACTATTGAAGTGTAACAAAACCCGCACACGATGGAATTTATAGCATGTGCATCATGACATATATCATATTGCAAATGCTACGCCTCGCCACTGCTTTTAAGAAATGATTACAATTCGATGCGCTGATGGTACAGAGCGCAGAGTGCCTGTCCACAAAATTTCACTGGAATGTAGTCAACACACGCGTGCGACAGGTCGACAGCAACCTTAAACGTGTGTGCTGACCTGATTCCAGGTATACATTGTCATCTATTCAAGGCTCTCGTCAGCCATCTCACAGTATGTGAACATAGGTTCGCTCACTACGCAGAACATACTGGTCAAAGTCGTGCCAATCACTCAGACTGTATACAGGGTCTCCTACAGTCTCATCCGCGATGCCACATGGCAGCATGCAACTGGCTGCGCGACTGCTACAAATGAAGACTAACCCCATTACAGTCCAAATTCAGGATGTGCACAAACTGAAGCTAGAGGGATATTAATAACGCCCAAGGTCAGTTTCCGCTTGACTATCAACCAGTAAGCGCAAAAGAGGCATCCGTCGGCAGGTAGCAGTTCGTGGTTATCACCTTATCCATGTTCATTGAAACTGGCCCAGAGGAGCTCCCAGATCCCCCCCCCCCTAGGGCTTTCATCACCGAACTGGAAGTTCATATTAGTCGGAGCCTCTATTATCAATATCCGATATAAATAGTCATATGTCTGGCGTGTCCACCGCATCTCGGGCGTACTATAATGCCTACGGGCATTTAAATGTGATCATCCACGGTCTGCAAAAGCGATCCGTGACGAAGCCTTCACTCCGGCTTGCTCTGCGCACGACCGGCTTCTACTTCCTCGAGTGGAACCTGTTCGTATGCAAGTCCGTTCGCCTTTGCAGGCGGCAGTGACTCTACATGCTTGACCCACGTGTAGTATATCGATCCTAGTAGGATAATGGCTATCGCTGATGCTCGGCCACTGCGCGACGTGTTAGCTTCCACGTTCACGCAGTAAGGGGAGGCAGAACTTACGTTGTAATGATCTCGCTGAAGTACCATCTGCCCAACAGGGACACCGCAACGCCCCGTACGGCCGATGACACCATGTGGGTGATGGGCGACGTCACTTTGATAGACAACAGGCTTGCGATGCTCATCAGGAAGCCGAATATACCCTACCACACGGAAAAAGCAGATCAACTTCATGCTCAGGCAAAAGATCATGCATCATGCTTACAGTAACGGCCGAGCCGATCATAAAGGTCGTCAGCGTGCTCATCTTGTCCAGCGGTTCCTTGTTCGGACCGAACAGAAGCTCGATCACTCCCGGGAGCTCACCGGCCACCACCAGAAGCGGGGCAAGGAGGATTGCACTAAGCAGATTGGTATACCAAGACAAATGCAGGGCACTGCCGTGTACGACATCCAGTGCCTTTTTGATCACGACCGAGTGGACGGCAGTGATGAGCGAGCTCACGACGCCAAAGGTGACACCGACGAGCGAGACGGGCGTGCCGTCGAGGAATACACCGACGAAGAAGCCAAACGTGACGATAGAGCACGCGAGGAGTATCCGCAATGACGGCCGTGCGTGCAGGACAACGAAGGATGTGCCGACAGTGAAGGGGAGGACCATGCCTCGCGCGACTTGGTAGAATGAGGCATCGACGTACTTGAGTGTGTAGTTGCTGAAACTGCGTAGCGAGGCGGTAGGCGTGATTGAGCGACCAGGACGGACCAGCGGAGTGGCTTACCTGAGACCGACTACATTCAAGCCAACCATCGGTATGAGGCCCTTGCATACCTGCATGTCGAGCTTCAACGGCAGCTGCAGCAGGCCGACCATGTGCGCGAACAGGAAGAGCACGACGGCGATGAAGAGCTGGGCATCAAGGAAGAACAGAGGTACGTCTGTCTTGTTCAGCACCCATTTGTTCCTGTAGCCTGAAGGTTGTAAACGTAGCACTCGAGAAGACCGGAACGCGAACATACGCCATCACCATCTACAAAGTCGTCAATGCTTGACAGCAGGAACAGTAGACGTGAACATACCGACAGTGCTGCGACCAGGTAGAAAAGCACCGTGCCAGTCTGTTGACCGACGATAGCACTGAATCAGTCGCGCTCCAGAAATACGAACAGTATAGCATACCACCAGAGCCCTGGACGGCGCATTTTGAGGAGCCATGAGAATTGAGATCGAGCAGTACGGTCAGACGTGTCGTAAGGTCAGGTCTTTCTTTTGCGCTTTATTAGATAGCACACGAGGGCCACCGCAGAGTAGATACTTCCTTCGCAGGCTCAGAATATCCGTATCTGACAATATGCCCCGCAGCAGATCTTGCAATGCAGTGAGCGCAAGAATTCCGGTCGTGGTCCGGCTATTCGTTAGTCACTGCACTGCTGAATCAAACTGAAGGATGAACAGGAGCAGTCTCAGTCAAAACGAAAGAATTGTGAGAGTGGAAGGACAAGTCCTCCGCCCGCTGCCCTCGTCACTGCCAAGACGGGGCGCTTATGGTTCGCCAATTCTAGCGCGCGCTATGATCATGACTCTATACATATGACTTATACAGTACATCTTCGAATTCATTTTTTGTGTCCGTTGTCTAACTCATGTTTCAGTCCAGTCTTTCTCGTGCAAGCTATAATTTTCTCTGCGAGGAAAGGGCGAAGGAGACTAGGCAAAATGGCACTGAAAGCATCCTCGCAAATGGATAGACTGTACCAGGAGAACACCAACCGAAGACGGTGACCGGATTCACTCATCAAGGTAGAGTGTTCTCCACGCTGAACGTTTTCTTGTGCCTGCATACGAATATATGCTATGACAAACCATACATATGACCATCCTGTTGTTATCTGGTCAAGACAGACATGTCCGATTACAATGCATCCTCACCTCCTGAACTGCCGATACCCACATGTAGTATTTGCTTGCACATTCCTATGCTCGTGCTTTAGTAGGAAACTGACAGATTTACTACAGCAGCATATACACGCATGTATCATGCTGTCCAGGGTAACGCCATCCACCCGATAGAAAGCTGAATGCAAAAGAATAAGATGGGCGCGTACAGTCTGAGTTTATCCCTTTGCTGTCTGAGCTTGTTTGCTACTGCCTGCTTCTTGCGGCACGAACTACGGTCGCTAAAGGGCTTCCCTCCAGTGGCTCATCGAGACGTCTGACCTCACATAATAAGTACAGCTATGAATCCTTGCCGAACGCTCTTCATCGATTGCCTTACGATGTTACCCATCCACCGACACTGGAAGCTGCGTCTACCGGGTCGCGGATACGTTGTATCACGATTTTCAGTTGCTACAGAGCAATCTGGATAGTGCATCCGAAAGCTGTCTAGGTAAGTCCCCGTCCTGGCTGTTGTACAATATTCTTACCGGCTCGAATTTTTCAGTGTCAGTAGGATAGTATGATGTTGCTTGACCAGCGAACGATGCAAACAAGGAGAATCTGAATGCGACACAGAGGACCGCACATAATACTCTCTCGTTTGCGAGCTTGCTACAGTAGCTTCGAAGAGTGCAAAGAGGGTCCGGCCGGTAATCCTGGTATGCCCATTCTCGATCAAAACACAGCTCATCTGACTGCAATTGTCAGACCCGGTATGACAGCTCCTTGGGCTCGTTGAGAGTATTCTGAAACAGTATGTACTCTTGAGCCACGGTCAGTTACAACCCATATCGAGCGGTACGGACACGTATACAGATAGATTGATCCTGTGTGGTACGTCAGAGCAGTCGATTCCACGGAAAGAGCTGATCTTGAATTGTCCTGTTGTGAACGGAGGCAGGAGAGACAGACCACCCAGCGATTTGCTTGGCTAGAGCCAAATCAACGGACAATGACAACGATTGTCTACTCCAGCGTGTCACGATAATCTGTTCACTCATGAAGCAGGTTGATCATAAATCCCACAGCCTCTCCACCGCTGTTGCTAACGATTGAATATGGGCATCTCTGAAACACCGAGCAGCCGACGCAGTTGCTGCCGGAGGATCTGAAGCTAGTCCCATCGCTTCTAGCTTTTTTGTTATGGAGCTTATATATCGTCAGGTGTGTGATTGATTCCGTGGCGTGATTAGCCTGTTGATGCCCAGGGCTTCTTCGCGGAAAATGCATTTATAATGCCCAAAGGTGGATGGCCCACTAGTGGGGCCGCAAGCTGACGAATTAGGCGCGCTTGTTGTTGTACTCTGCATCTGTGGCTTCTGCCAAAACAAGCCGAGTCCGCCACAAGGGTGGCCTCGCATCCACATGCTTTGACCCGAGCCACACTCCGTTTTCTTATAAAGCATGTCAGTTTTGGTTTCCCTCGTTTGTTCCCCTAATCATGAATTCGCCACCGGGCGGCCTGGGGGGCTCTGATCTGGAGGCCTCTGACCTAGAGGCCTCTGACCAGGGGCCCTCTAACGCGTCCCCGGCCTCGCACCTGCCTGCTTCTAACGTACCAGCCTCCCATGGGCTTCCTTCCGACGGGCCAACCTCTCACCTGGCACTTGTTTCTCCTGCACGACAAAAATCTATTGCTCAACACACAGAAGAGAAAAACACCCAGAGAGACAATGACAAAAACCTAGCGGCGTGGAAAGCAGAACTGGAAGGGCATATTCATATATTTGATGCTCCTCTAGACGAGTACTTGGCTGTCTTTTCCCCGAGCCGAGAGCAATACCGAACGCCGCCGAGACTTGATAACAGGTTCGCAGATGTCCCGAATCAGAAAGGGCGAGAGTTGTCCATGTACACCCCTATTGTGAGTGGATGGTTGTGATGTGCTCGACTCGAATACACTGTGCTGATATTTTCGTAGATCAATGCTCTTCAGGCCTTAGTCAAGGACTTTCCAAGGGACAAGCGGCCGGCCTTTTACAACAATAACAATCACTCAATCAGGTTTCCGTACAGATCGTTCGAGAAAGAACATCATAAAACGAGACCTGACATTATCATGTCCCATCCTGGCGAACATGTGGACACGCTGAAACACGCGCGATGGCAACAAATATCTATGGTCTTTGAAGCGAAAGCCACGCAAGCAGAAGATCCGATGCTGAGCGCAAGCGACACGCACAAAGCGACCATGGTTCAAATTGCCAAGAATGCTCGGAATCTACTGGTGGTTCACGGAAGACTGTTTTCCTTCGTCGTTGGAATCTATGGGCACACTGCGCGCATCATGCGCTTTGACCGTGCGGCGGCTGTGGTCTCACGACCGTTCGACTATGTGCAAGATCCGCACATTTTGCGAAAATTTCTATGGCGATTCGTTCATCCAGAGTCGGAATTATGTGGCGTCCTCGGTGACGATCCAACGATACGAATGCCTGTCAGTGCGGAATACGATTGGGTCTCACGGATGCTCAGAGAGCACATGAGTATTGCGTTCACCCAGGATCATCGGGATGCTTGTCGCTTGGTTGTTGTCGAGGCAGACGACGGAACAGTCAAGCGATACTTTACTTTCCGCTTGTTGTTCATCAATCCGCGGCTCTTTTCACGCGGGACGATGGTATTCGAAGCCCTCCTGGAAGACGATACTAGCGGGACAACGTACATTCTGAAGAATTACTGGAGACAAGGCGCCCGTACCTCTGAGATCCAATTCTATGAAGACATCAGGGCCGGCGTCACTGATGATGCAGAGGCGGCTCTCTTTGGTGTTGCCCAGTTCGAGCTGGGGGTGGATCTAGGCAAACGGGAGGCTCCCACTGATGACTATCGGTCAATATTGCTATCTCAAGTCACAACCGCCTCTTCTGAGGATGTTTCGAATTCATCTCAAGGGTCTGAAGATATCGCTGGAGCTCAATCACAGTCTGCTGCTGGTGAAGGGTCCAATGTCGTTCGTGTCGGTCATTGGACGACATCATGCATAGGCGACAAGCTTTCAGCACCATACAAGGAACGTAGTCATACGCGACTGGTTCTCCGGTCGGTTGGGAGGCCACTACACTCATTCAGGACGACGAAGGAATTGATAGAGGCCTTACGGGATGCTATTGTTGGTGGGTGAATATCAATCCTATCGCTCCAATCATTGCTGATCGTACATGCTGCCACATGTGCAGGACACCAACGAGTATATGCCGCCGGTGTTTTGCAACGTGATATCCACGATGGGAATGTCATGATCGCCACACCAACCCCTTCAAAGGATTTATTTCAGATTTCGACCGCAGCTTCAACTGGAAGAGGTTCCTCCAATTAAGAAACTGGCAGGTTACTCTGGAAAGCTGGAAGACATTTGTCAGCGCCGGCCTAGGAATAATAGCAGAAAATTCACATTATTCGTATTCAGACGTTGCTGCAGAGCTTCAAGATGGCCTCCTCCAAAGCCTATTAAAGGAACGAACGGTAAGCATAAATTCAACCAATGCAAATAATACGTACGCATGGCTCATGTGTGAGTGCAGGGTGGCACGTATTTTTTGGCCATAGATATTCTCATGGGACGCCATCGCTGCTCAACACCTATCCATGATGCCAGTCATGACCTTGAGTCATTCTATTGGGTACTGGTTTGGTTAATTCTGCGTCATACAGCGCATGATCACCCAAAGGGAGCACTTGCATGCTCCACATTGTTTACTGCCGACAACGACGAGCGCTGCGCTGACGAGAAGTACAAGTGGTTGTCGAGGCAGACAATCTCCATAAAGGGAAATGGTCCTCTCACGAAATTACATGGTGATCTACAAGATCTCTACTTTCAAAGCGAGCATAGAAGACAAACAGGACAAAGTCCAATTTTACTTACCCACACCGACATCCTGGCCCAATTCGATGTGGCGCTCGATTCCCCAGACTGGCCAACCGATGATCCTGCTATTCCGTTTCAGTTACCCAGCAAAGCCGAGCAGAACACCTTCTCTGCGCCGACTATCACCAGGCTTCCCACCGGTCAGGTCGTCATTACCAGCCGCGGAACCCAACACCAACTGGAGCAGCTAGTTATAAACAGTTCATTCCAGTCTAGCAGCCGCAGAACCCTTCTTCCGAACAACTTCCCGCCGCAAAGTGGGGAAGTCCAGCCAAGAATTAGTGGCAACAATACCCGTTCTCAGACGGACGACGTACCCCTGAAGGAGTCCAACACGGGAAGCAAACGATCTATCAGTGACCAAGAGAATGACCCGTTATCAAAAAGAGTCCGAAAATAACTCCTTTCAGCGACGACTAGATTCCGTGCTTCGTGGCCTGTGAAGTCAAGTTCCTGAATGATATCCCAGCCGGGAATCCGTCCTTTCGCCCCGTTTCCCTGTATTCCGTATATTCATACACTCGTTTAACAATATATCTCTGATACCATATCTGTCTCGTAGTCGATGCGAAATTGCGAATAAGTACTATAGTGTCATTGTCACCGCCATAGCCTAGTAGTAGTGCGCCGTGTATACCCCTGGGGGAAACTCCGCTGGTCGGAGGGCCGCTGGCTTCTTTCGTATTCCGGTAGTCCATTAGTGTACTAGCAGCATTACCGTCAAACAGGCTGATCCCATTCAGTTCAGCTCCTAGTAGTGGCGACGTTCTTGACGGGCCTGTCGAGAGCCGCACGTGAGGACTGAATCTGGTAGGAGCGCGCGCCGCTGCGGTGGCCGCGCCGTACGCTGGTCGCAGCGCGGCAGATTAGGACAGACTGGTAATGAAGAATATACTGACCAGAACTTGTGATTGGCAGTGATAGTTATATACGAATAATTCATGTCTTCAGGATTGACATGGACAATTTGAGTATTGAATTAGGCGCCGGTCCGGGTGTGGAACGATCACGTGCCTTCTGCGACCACAAAGATGTGGCACGAAGGTCGCCACACCCAACACCTTTCCTTCCTACTCCCGATCGACTGCTCGAACATACACAAAAGAACGGCGTTGACATATAAC
This sequence comes from Amyloporia xantha, assembly GCA_036971615.1. Taxonomy (NCBI): domain Eukaryota; kingdom Fungi; phylum Basidiomycota; class Agaricomycetes; order Polyporales; family Adustoporiaceae; genus Amyloporia; species Amyloporia xantha. The sequence continues at coordinate 596,656 of JAYKKR010000026.1, forward strand.
TGACATATAAACTTCTTCATTATGTCAAGCACTACCTCATCCTCCTCCTATAGTCTCTTCAATTCCACATCGCGGAGGGCATCCAGCCATTCCATCCTACCGTCCAATCCCACTTCGCAACAGGACCAGGCGAAAGAACCAGTGTTCGTCAGCCAGATAGATTGCAAAATTAATGTGTTTTGCGCCCACCCCAACCATTACCTCGAAGCATACGTCCCGAGCCAGGCTGGACCGTCATGTTGCACATTGCCACAAAAGGGCATCTTCGACTATACATGGGCGCCGGAAGACGATACGGGCCTCTGCACACGACTTGTAAGTCAATAATAATATCGCTGCTATTCTGCTAAATTCACATTGATCCAGGTACTTGGACTCGAGAAACTGGTCGCCCAATTTCACGATACAAAGCGTTTGTCCTTCGTGATAAACCGAAACAACTCTATCAAGCTCCCATACAAGATGTGCGATGACGAGCAACATAGATCCACTCCTACCGTAATTGTCTCCCTTCCCGGTCAAGAAGCGTCGTCTTTATCGTCACCAGATTGGAGCAATATCGCCTTAGCTTTCGACGTGCTACCGCGGGATGAGGATGATCCCGTCGGAAAGCTTACTCTTGAACATGAAGAGACGATTATTCGACTGTCGAAGCATGCGCGGAACATTTTGGTCTCGCAGAGTCGATTATTCGTCTTCGTCGTAGGCATCTACGGGTCTATCGCAAGGATCTTTCGATTTGACCACAGTGCCGCTATTGTTTCGGAGCCATTCAATTATGTCGACGAACCTTCAATTATGCAGGGATTCCTTCAGCGTTTCGTCAACCCTTGTATGGAGGCCAATAACGTGGTCGGCGCAGACCCAACAGTTCGAGTGCCGGACGACGAGGACATTCAATGGGCGGAAGATCTGTTGATGAAGAGTGGCAAGGGGCCTCTTACTCCTGAGGAACGCAGAGTGTGCCGATGGATGGCAATTGATGACCCTGCTGGACGCTCAGTGACATGTTTTGCCTTCAGACTGCAATACATCAATCCGCGTCTGTTCTCCCGGGCGTCCATGGTATGGGAGGCATTAGCGGAAGGTAGCACTGATGGAACTACTATCATCGTCAAGGATTCGTGGAGGCTGCTCTCGCACGTGTCCGAGTTGGATTTCTATGCGACGCTTCGCACAGGTCTCCACGAATCCCTAACAGAATTGGATGAAGAGCACAGTGATCTGCTGGACGAATCTGCCCTTCAGTTCGGGGTTGCCCAGTTCCTCTCCGGTGTGGATTTCGGCGAAATCGAGACTAACCGGCGATGGTCGTGCAAATCATCCTCGGGTGTTCAATCTGACGCATCACCTCTGGATATCAAATACCCTAATCCATCGGCCAGTGGTTGCTCTCACATACAGCATCCAGATGACGAGCAATCGCTTCCTTTGCCTGTCTGTCATCAGACTCTCTCAGCCCGCCTCCGCAACCCGTCTTCGACGCTATGTCATGAGCGGAGCCACACGCGACTGGCGCTCAAAACGGTTGGAAGACCCATTTCTCGGTTCAAGAGCACACGAGAGTTAGTAGAGGCGTTGAGGGATGCAATCAAAGGTAAGCATTTATTCTGTCATTAGATAGTCCACCGCATCTAATTGGAGCTTGGCTCCAGGGCATCGCGCCGCTTATAAGGCTGGTGTGCTACATCAAGATATCAGCGAAGGCAATGTGATGATTGCGGATGATGCCCCGTTCAAGGGATTCATCGGCGACTTTGACTACAGCTTCAACTGGAAACACTTTCTTCGGGCGAATAATCTTGAAATAAGCCGCGATTGCTGGGAAGCGTACGTTGTGAGGACGTACTGCGCGGAGAACGGCGAACGCAGTCGTTCTGACTTGTGCTCCAGCGAGGATGCCACGAGGATCGTGACACCGGTTGTGGAGAAGAAACCAAAAGCGCAGACGGTACGCTGGGTAGATGTTCGTGCATGCATGAAGTCCAGCTGATGGGTTGCTCCTAGGGAACCTTGTATTTCATGGCAATTGAAATCCTGGAAGGTACTGCTATGCACGAAGCCCGTCACGACCTGGAGTCATTCTATTGGCTACTAGTATGGCTTGTGCTCCGTCACACAGAGCATGACCATCCTAAGGGACGGAAAGCAGCCGCCACATTCTTCACACCGGAATACGAAGACGAATGCTCTGGCCAAAAACGCATCTGGCTGTTGAGATATAAATCATTCGCCATACCAGGCAACTCTCCGCTTTCGTTCCTCCTGAGGGAATACGGGGAACTCTGTTCATCAAACTGCAGGATGGGCAAGTCTCCGGTGGTCCCGCTTACCTATGAAACTGTCCTTGCAAAGTTCGATGAAGCTCTCGCATGCGAAGATTGGCCTGTGGACGATGCTGCGATCCTTCGACCCGTTGCTCAACCTCAGCTCACATCAAGCAAACATCGGGACGAGAAGATACGCGAGAAGATATTGGCCGCTGGCAGACAGGATCGACCCACCGGGCCAGCCCTCACTGATACCCAACTGTTCCTGCCTAACCTACCAGAGAATATCAGACGTATTCTAGCCGCCCAGGTGGCCCTGCAGGTAGCTTCTTGCGCGGACGTCCGAAATGGATTCAGGTACGCAGCACCCGTCGGAGACAACGTAGCAGAAGCGCCTCGGAGTCGATCCAGTAGCAAACGGACCCGTGTTGATCCCGATGAGGAGAGTTCACCGTCCAAGCGAGCAAGAAGAGCAGCCGGGCGAGGAAAAGGCTCCTTAAACGCGGTCTGACAACATTCGCCCGGTCGTACATTCTTCAAGTCGCCAGAATGCCCCATATTTATTGTTATTTGCCGCCATCTCTGTATTCCATCACTTGCATCAGACCATTCCTTGTGCCTCCATGTCGTGTCCGCTTGGAGCAAGGCATCTCAAGTCTCGATCGAGGTCTCGAATTCAACAGTCAGCCGTCAAGACAGATGCTGCATGCCGTGGCTCTGGATTGGTCGAAGGACGACGCGCTGAACCCAAGCCGCAGCGATCGACCTACGGCGAAGAGTGGCTCTGAGGCTCTCCAAAACCCACCGCCTTCGCGCTGGTCATATGCAGCCCTGCAGCGCTTCCTCACCGCCAGCTAAAGACTAGAGGACCTCTCGATGCTCAATTGGCACTGTGACTGTCTTGACGATGGTACATGTCTCGCGTTTCTGTTTTTTTGTATCTATCTGTTATCTGGCTGTACGTAGTGTTGATGACAAGAATAGCGATAGCTGGAGGATATTCGGACTTTTATGTAGTGTATTTCTAGTTCATAACATCTATCTCAGGATTGTCGCAATTTATTCGAACGGTCAGGACAGCGAGTCCAGGTGCAGTCCACCAAATATATGATTGATTAGTCGACGTGAAGCCGCAAGAAACCGCGAGCAAGCCTAGTAGCTATGATGACGAGCTCGAGTCGGTGATGTGCAGCTTACGTCCCTGTTATATTCCACGACTTCCATGGACGTAGCTTTCGTCTTACATCCACATTTGTATCAGCTGGTTGCTCAGGCTGTAGCTATAGTCAAGCAGCCAATGTCAAATATTTTCGTCAGCGTGGGCTCATCCCTGGCTCCGAGGCTCCTTTTTCACTTCCGCCACCTCTCTCGCTCACTCTTGTTTTTTGACTGCCCTGACTATGAGCGAGTACCAGTTGTGCGCATGCTGGAGTAGAAGGCACAGCTAGCTTGGTGACGCTCTTCCGCATCGAACACGATCGTCAGCCTGACGTAAGTTGCTGGAATTTGTCGTCGACACGAATCACTCGGAAGCTCCATCTCAGAACTCGTTGAATTACGCAGGTGGCCATTCAAGGGTGCTTATGACTTCAATAAAACGATGCAGGAAAGAGAATAGGTAAGGTAGCAATTTTGTTGCAATTCAACCTTCGTAGAAAGCGAGGCATGCATCATGATGGAGTAATTCTCCAGATTTCTCCTGCTATTCATTTTTGTTGAGGCGCAGTGCGTAGTCATGGTCCCTCCCATTGTCAAATGTGCCACGCATTTGCATGACATCAGTCACGCCACTCTCTGTCCTGGACATGCAAAGCGCATCCGGTCTGCTCTTACCCGGATACGAAACGATGTTGGTGGCCACAATGCCCCCTGAATGGCCGATTCACGGCTGCGACCGTTATGCTCTACGGCGTAGTCAGAGAAGACTAGGATCGTCTACGACGACCCACTCCTGTCATAGATACCTCCCCTGTCGCATTCCTGAGCTCATGAGCAGAAATCGGCATGTGTCGCGAAGTCCGGGTACTAGGTTGTCATTATTCGTATAAAATACGTGAGTCATGACTCATGAGCAAGAACGTCAAGAAAGAACTCCGGGCATTGACAGATATTATACCCCATCTCCGACGCTTCGTACGGATTTGGCATCAAGGTTAGACTGACTTGCGCTCTCCGCGCGCTCGACATCGCCCTCCATCCTGCCTCGCACGGTACGCAGAGCAAGTGCTGACATGGTTTCCAGTGCCTGATCCCTGGACCACGCCCGCCCCTGAACCACACGCAACACGATCATCTGCGGGGAAATACACTGCCACAAGACAAGTCCATCAGTGATTATGTAAATCATGGCTGAGGAGAAATCCCGTACGGTGAACATCGCATATAGGCCTCCAAAGAAGATCTGGATGTCGCTCTCCAAACCGTACGAGACGAGCCATGCGATGCCTGCTATGGAATAGGGCAGCGCCGACTCGACGACGATCCCGATGTACTTGTGCAGGCTGCTCTTCTTCTGGGGCACGTACACGGCTTTGCTGAGGTAGATGATCCGGCCGAGGATCAGACAGGTCAGGATGATGTTCAGACCGATGGTAAGAGAGTAGTATGAGAGGCCAAATTTGACAGACAGCCCGCTGAAGAAATCGGCGCTGGGCGAGCCCGAGGAGTACAGGAGCAGGATGCCTAGAGCTGCGAAGACAGTTGCTCGCATCGACGAGGCATGATTAAGCTGAGACTTACCGAGGGTAGCGACGTAGATGATACAGGGGAAGATGATAATCCGCACATCGTTCCACACGACATGGCATCGATAGATCTACGCACGGATGAAGTTGTGTACCTCTTACTCGAACATCACTCAGCTTACCATATACGCGTCTGCGAAGAGATTCAGCATGACCGTTGCCGTCGTGCCCATAGTCTGGTACCACACTGCCGCATAGTCTGCTAGGTAAGCCGCTGACCCACCAGGATAGTCGGCGTTGACGATCCACATCTCCTCTCCAAAGACTCCTTGCACAGCAACATAAATCGTGTTAAGGACTAGCAGCGCTATGCTGAAGAACGCAAGGAAATTGTCGTATCGTGACCGCTTCCGACCACTCTCTGAATCAAACAATCGTGACATGGTCATGCAGAATAGTACTAGCTCGACACCTGAGAAACGACCGCATTATGAGCCATTTTGGCTGGTCGTAAACTCTACCCACTACGTGCTCACCGTATAGGATGTCATTGAAGTTGTTACTAATATAGAATGCGTTTTGGAAGAGTGAGGACATGATGGTGTGAAGCGATAGCAGAGAGACGTGTGAAGTTAGAAAGAAAGCGGCAGAGACAAGCTAGCCCGATGATATGTGAAGGCGAGAGCACTTTTGACCCGCAATGATGTCCGTGGAGTTCGAGCTGGCCTAACAGAGCATTTTGAGGTTATCTCGCCGGGACCAAGTTAGCATGTGTACACGTTCACGGTTGCTGCCGAGCTGTCTTGCCGCTCTCGGGGATCTTCTTTGACGGCGTCCGTTGGATACATGGCGGCTCCATTCGAGATGATTTCCTAGAAGCGACAAAGGGGATGTCTACAGCATCACAGCTGCCATGCATGCATGAAGGGAATGCCAGAGTTGTCACGGTATCCAGGATTTATTGCTGATTATTCTTCGCGGATCTCCAGGCCGGTGACCTACGACAGGCGCGGACTTGTTCATCACAATGAATAGAGTTCAAATGCTGGTTAAAGTATCTGGTTCATGGTAAGATACTGGAGCACATGTGGAGTGGCAAAGCCGGTGCTATCAATGCCACCGCCGCCATACAAGTCATAGATGCCTATCAAATGTACGGAGAAAGAGTCATTGATAGGCCAAACAGGTAGCAGCTCCGGATTGTATAAGGTAGAGGAAGGATGCTCATCCGACTCGGACCACCCGAGCACCAAATGAGCGCCTCGACGTCTCACGTGAATGAATCTCCACAGGGATCTTGCTCAAAGTTCAATCTCGATTTGGAATCGGCGCTCAGCCTCGTTGTTGTCAGAAGCCACAACTCGGAAGTCCTGCACTGGCATAAGAGGGCAGTGCGTCAAACCTTGCTCTTATAGCAGGCGTGTTTCAGATTGAATTTCGCGGTATGTGATGATGGGCCGCGAGAGCCAACAAGGATGACACTCGCTCACAGTAAGCGATTTTGTGCGTTTGATAAAGTACTATCAACGGGAGACATGCTGACATGGTCGCGCTGTGCGCAGTACTCCGGGCTGGCAACATCCTTCGCGACCCGCTGTGTGTTTCACTCTATGTCAACACCAGCAATATGACACCGTATCCTATCCAGACTTGTTCGGTGTTTGCCACTCCGAGTTTCTGTGCATCTCTCGGAAGCATTCGCCTGTCACTGCCACTAATTGCTAGCAACCAGCTGTTTTAGTTCCCAAGAGGCAGCTTCCTATCTAATTCTTCTCTGACTCTCGACTCTGTGGTCGATAGCACTTGACGCTGTGATAAATTGTGTACTCGGTGCTATGATACCACGGTCTTCCTTGATAGGTTTATTTCTGGCGGCAGGGTCTCTAAGTATGATGGTAGATAGCTGGCCATTGACGTGAGACCGATCTGGATTCTCTGCAACAATCCGCATTCCTTACATTGATCGTGGCGTCGCATATTAATCGAGACGGCCTCTGCACTTATGCCACTCAGGCTCTTCTAGCTTCTCTGGCGCAAACAAGCTCGAGGTGCGAACCGTTAATGGTACTGATACTGGCGGCATCCACTCATTGGTTGCGATTACAGCAACACCATGTCTTCCCTCTTTCAGAATGCGTACTACGTCGGCAACAGCATCAGCGGAATATTGTATGGTGAGTAGCAGGCACAGTAGACTCGCTTTGATGCTCCGAAATCCGCTCACCCTGCTCGCGATAGGCATGGAGCTTATATTGTATGGCTTGACTATGCATACGTTGTTGAAGAACAGGAGGAAACTCACTCGATCCGACAAGTTCTTCACTTTCCTGAGCACAACGATGCTCTTCCTCATCACCATATTTTTCTCCACTGAGGTGGTCTTCGGCGAAGAAATGTGGATCGTTAACGCAGACTACCCTGGCGGTTCTGCGGCTTATCTCGGGGAATACGCTTCTGTGTGGTACCAGACTATGGGCACGACCTCATCGATCGCACTCAACTTGTTGGCCGATGCGCTCATGGTGAGATACACTTTCCTGCAGAACAATGTCTCGGACTGCGCTGAATTTTGCCCAGATATACCGCTGTCACATCGTATACAACAATTATCACATCGTCATAGTTCCTTGTATAATCTATCTTGCCTCCGCAGGTACGTCGTCGTGTCTCACGGAGTGCCAGTGTGACACCAGCGCAATCTCTGACCTGCCCGTCCCAGCCTTCGGGATCATTCTTCTCTGCGTGTCCGGCGCACCCAACGGCAACTTCTTCGTCGGCTTCTCAGAGAAAGCCGGCATATGCTACTACTCGACCACCATCGGCCTGAACGTGATCACGACATGTCTGATCTGCGCGCGGATCCTCTTCTTCTCGCGGCGCATGAGCAAGGAGCTCGACCGCAGCGCGTCCCGTCCTTACACAAACGCAGCCGCGCTGCTCATCGAGTCCGCGCTGCCCTACAGTCTTTTCGGCATCGCCTTCCTGGTGAGCTTCGGCCTCGATAACGACATGGAGATTCTCTTCGGGTCCCTGTACAGTATGTTCACGGTGCGTGGACGGTTTCTTACCCATAGCACTCACGTATGCCAGTGCGCGCTCATGTTCAGCCCGTGAAAACGCAGTGCATATCCCCCAATTGCTCATTCTGCGCGTCGTCGCAGGCAGGGCATGGACCAAGCGGCAGACGGAAGGCAGCATCGTCTCCAGCACCATGTTTGGCCATGGGTCGGGTCCCATGTCCCGGTATGCAGGCGCCAACATCAGCGACGGCACTGCGATTAGTCTGCAGCTGCAGACCATCTCCAAGTCGGATGTGGCCTCCCAGATTGACAAGACGTAATATGCATGATGTGGGCTGGTTGGAAATAGTGGTCTCGATTTGAGGGTTCAGGTTGGTCCGGCGTACTAGGGATAAGGATGGACATCGGTTCCGGCAATACCCTTGAATTTTCCGCCTTGTTTTTTTTTGAGATTTTATTCAGGTCAGAGTTCTGCTGATTCGAGCATAGGTCAGGAGAGTGTTGAACAGGTGGAATGGCGTGACTGACTCGTGAGAGTAGTTTGTTGTATTTTGGCGCGTCCGTTCCTTCCGCAAAGTACGGTATTGACATATCTACAACTCTAATTTTAACAATTGCCTCTTGGCTGCAGGAGACCATAATGTGGTTAGCATAAATGGATACAGAGTTCGGCCGAAATGATCAGTACGTGCGCAATGCCAGGACACTCACAAGCTCTGATTCATGACGGAAGCAAGTTGGGATTAGGAGGAGCTACTTGGGATCGCTCGATGCAATGCAGTCCTCGCACAGTTTCTGATTGACTGATTTCAATACCACTCGCGACGGCGCCATCTGTAAACTGATCGAAGCTCGGAAACTTAAATGAATGGAACGTGTCTACAGTGTGTCCACGAGATCAAATCATCAATATTCCATTACGCAGCAAACTTTAAAGCTTGGCAGCGCTATCCCAGCGGCCCTTTAAGCTCCAGTGCCCACTTATCCCACGAGCCCGCGCGCTGTCGTGACTGTGATGTGTCGTTGTTTGTGCCATAGCAAACTTGATTTGTGTACGAATAGGAAGCGCATTCAAACCGATTACACAGGTAAGTACTAAGCGGCATCATCATCATTACAACGATTTTGTGCTTCTTACCTCCAGACTGCGATCACCACGGCTGCGGCGCAGTCACTAGCAAGCGCCATTGGCCTGCACACCTTCACCCTTCTTCCGATTGTCACTGCGCACCTGCACCGTGACGATTGCCAATGGCGTTCCCCGACGTCTCTATACAGTTAGTCTCGCACCCAGATGGTCAGTTCTGTTCGCGCAAGAATGCCCCATCTGCAATACTGACTTCAGTGCGTTATTACAGAGGCACTGGTTGAAGAAGCAGTCGATGTGTTCTCAAAACTAATGCCAGAGAGTGGGTACCATTTCATATCGCCCCTCTGGAGTTGTCGCGCTAAAGACAGCTTCGCAGGCCGTGCAGTTATAGCGTTAACGGGAGGGAACATCTCCCTGCTCCCGGATCTTGCACGATCCATGATCAGGCCCCTCGCCTTCATCGCTGGAGACATGTACACCGCCACCGACGAGAATGGCGTCCTGGTCGGGTTCACACTTTGGACTCCTTCTGGCCAGGTTCTATTTGGCACGTGAGTCTTCCCACTGTATTCCTTGATTACGTTAGTAGGCATGGAGCCGTGCAGGGAGGATCAGCGTCAGCTGGGCTACTTCGATTTCATGAACAAGCTATCCGAGGAAGCCCAAACCTACTACGCGCAAGTGGTCAGTGTACTTCTTTCTTCGGACAGCGTCAAGTTTGATGTGAAACGGTCTTCAGCTCGGAAAAGACCTTCCTGCTGTCACTGACGAGTTTACTGGCATTCCTGACGTGAGTTTACATTCTTAACTAATGCAATCCTGCTTACATTTTACTGTCACATATCTTGAAGACTGAATTGAATACGTACTGGTGCGATTTTAATTTTGTCAGAGCTGACTACCAAGGAAGGGGTATAGCTAAAGCGATGTTTGCACTGGCCCACGAGAAGGTTAGCACACGCCCACGAGGGGAAGTATCACATTCGGCTTTCGTGTCGGCTCACATGTATATTTCGCAACAGGCAAAGAAAAATGGGTACACTATGGCGCTCTCCACAACCAACGAGCGCAATGTGAGTAGATAGCCAGATGCTTGCCTTGCGATGTCTCATACTTTCGTAGGTCGCCATCTACGAGAGCTTAGGCTTCACGCTGAAGGGGTCTAAGGAGATGCCTTCTCCATGGGGCGGATGGCCCACGTATGTCTTTGTCAGAGAGACGAAAGAGGATCGGGACTTGTGATCCCCGGCCTGCCAGAGCGCTGAAGTCTAGTCGTCGTTAAAACGCTGCTATGATCGATCCACCGAACTGCGGAGAAGTTGGACTCGGCTGCTTGAAAGGAATATCGAAGTGTGGTCCCCGCCTCGTTCCGACGTTTGGATTGAGTTCGACGTTCGCAGGGTACAAACTTAGGCTCAATCGTGGGATCTTCGCGGTGATAGTGAACTGATTGCCTGGCATTCCATGAGATTAGCATTACGACATATCAGCGAACCTGGTCGATAACGTGTCCTAGCTCTGTAATCATGGGATTAAGTGGAATGCGTCAAAGAGCGCTCGAGGTAGTAATATCACGGATGGTATCCGCACTACTAGTAACGTTATCCAACATGCAATCTCAGCTCGTCACTGGTCACAACTAGTAGACCAACAACACGGACGGTCTCAAGCTCGTGGATTCCTGACGTTCCTGAGACTTTCATAGAAGTGCCAGCGGATGATCGGGACTTGCTATTAGCTTTTAAGGTGCGAAGAAAATAGGTACTGCTGTCCTATTCCTGGTTCTGGCTGACGCATTGGATAAATTTAGACACCTTTCCACATACTTATGTGAACGCAACGCATCACAATGTTTGACTATAGCCAGTTTGATCATTCAACCGTATGGTCGTGGCCGTGGCCGGACGAAGAACACGTTGTCCCATGTCACCGTATCAATCTTATTGCACGGCTGGGGTGTATCATGCACAGTACGTACCAGTATCAGCTCTCAGTTAGCCCCATATGTTGCACGGCGTGAGATTGTCACTATACTGGCGTTCCACTGCAAATTAGTGAGTTCGACTTTGACATACCGAGATTGTATCTGTGAGGGGCACTAATAGGCTATAGCGCTGTTTTACACCCCAGGAGTCAGGTTTTGGAATGAACGTCAGAACTTGGACTCACATCTGAGCCAGTCGTTGGGCTCTGGCCCTAAAAGTCCGACAGCATTGTGAACCGGGCGGCCTGAGAAAGGCGGCCTTCACGCGGGTTCCAATCCCCTCAACTTTCGAAGAAGTTTTCCTGGAGCCTGAGTATAGTCCGTGGTGAGCCGCTAACATATGAGGCATTAGACAAGAAAACGTGAGAATGCAGCACTAGTGGACACGGATATGCCCAATGTCTTATGTACTCCCTCCAGGATCAGGGGGGGGTTGCGTGGAAAGGAGCTTAAGGCATCTTCATTAATCATTAATCATATCACCGATACTATCAGTGGCCCTCTAATGCAACTTTTTCACGGATTCCCTGCCCCTTCCTCAGCTACATCCCGGAACCTTTCGGAGTTTTGTCTAACGGCAAGCCATGGTTCGAATGTATCCCCTGAGATTTTACAGGCGTGGTACATGTTGTGAGGAACGATACCGAGGGTGAACTAGAGTCGCAACAGCAATGCAATTGACAGTCACGGGTGTTGTCACGATCAAATTCGAATACCGACACGGCATCCACCAAATATGCATGAGCTCCGACGCGCTAAAGCAGTGATGGGATTCCTAAATTAGTAGAATGTGGCGGATCTGTCACGCTCATTCTCTCTGGAGCTCGTCTTTCATCTCGTGTATGGGTTCTGATTCCATTCGCATCTCCGGCATACTACCATAGGCTAGAATAATGCAACTAGATACTTCTACTAAGTTTTGGGACCAAAGAAAGTGGATCGAGAGACTGCCGAGCTCAATCCGTGTTGCAAATCCTGTGATCTGTCGGTTTGCGATTTTTCATTCTCTTACCGCTTCCGCTTTGCAGAATCTGAGTAGACAGGATTTGAAATAATGCATAAAAGAGTCTTGATCATAAATATCAGAATATTTGGGGAACGGAAAGGTGCTCAAAACGCAAAATTGCACTACTGTTGCGATTGCATTGCAGGGCCACTGATAGTAGAACGGCTGTGTCGGCACAGGAAAGGCCCAAGTGCTACTGCATGGTATTCTCATGCGAGCAGAATAGTAGATAGAATTCTTTCAAGCTCAGGATGCAGTATCCGTATCTGGCCAGCACAGGGGATTTATTATTTTCTGCGCGCTAATGAGATTATGGCGGTTCTACAGCTACTCACTTTGCCTGTGAATCGTCGGATTAACACGCACAGTGCTCGCCAACTGGGTATCGAGAACATTAAACATAATAATAAAAAAGGTTGAAATCTGAACATTTGAAGACAGCGGATTCTGGATGAGTTGCAGGCGTTTACGTAATGCCTGTGGAATTGAGTAGCGTCACTTTCGCCAAACTCTCATGGGCTGTTTACAGTTTCTCCGGTCAACATTCACCACTCACTAACTTATATCCATAGGATTATACTCCCATTGTACAATATCCTTACCCTCACTTCAGGGAAACTGTGACTTACTGAACACCTTCCGAAACGAACAGCGACTGATTGGATCGAATCAGACACTCGCGCATATCCCGCTATAGCATTCAAAACCGGCATCATGACCGTCGTGAATCGCCAGGAGATTGCAGAGCAGGTCTACGGCCTGAGAACGTCCGTTGACCCTCTCTCGCCGTCGGTCAGGGAGGCGCTGCAGGTTATCGATGATGCGCTCGATACATTCGGGTGAGTACAACAGTTGCATTGGTGTTTGCCTCATGTGGACGCCTGTCGCTTTGTGAAGCGTGGAAACTGTGTCGCTAAGCTTCAACGGCGGAAAGGACTGTGAGTACTGTATGTCAGGACTGTCCGTAGTGCCCTGACCAGATCTTCACAGGTACCGTGCTGCTGCACCTACTCGCCGCAGCGCTCGGTCGCCGGAATGCGACGACAAGACCGATACCTGCCGTCTACATCCCTGTGCCTTCTCCATTCCCTCAACTCGAGGTGTTCATTGACGAAGTGGCAAAGACATACAACCTCGACCTGTTTCACTGTCCTCTCCCTGAGACAGAGCTGCCGGTGGAAACCGTAGCCGCGCCTGCTACCCCTTCTCCGTCTGCACAGAGTAGCAGTGAGAATGGCTACGTGAGTACAAAGATGAAGGCAAAAGGAGGTGAAGGCATGAAACGGGCTCTGAAGACATACAAGGCGCGTTTTCCCCATATCGAGGCTATAATGATCGGTACCCGTAGATCGGACCCCGACGGAGGTACGTGGAATTCTCCGAATGAACCGTTGCCTCAGTTGACCGACATGATTTCAGCTACGTTGACGTTCCGCAACCCAACCGATCCCGGATGGCCCCGCTTTGAGCGAATAAATCCCGTCATCAACTGGTCGTATGCTGCGGTCTGGGAGTATCTGCGGAAATTCAATGTGCCATATTGTAGCTTGTATGACGAGGGGTGCGTATTTGATGTTCAAGGCTATTCTTCCCTATGCTAAGGGTTCGTCTGTCTAGATACACGTCCCTAGGGTCAACATACAACACGTTCCGGAACCCAGCGCTGCTCATCCAGCCGATATGCAGTAAATGCGCAGCGAGTGTTGGCGTTCAGCCGTTATCATCACAAATAGAGGTTGGCCCCTCGGGAAACATCTCAGCCTCCACATCCACCGTGACTTCAACAGCAGATCCGGACAATTCGAGACCCCGCGCATCCACACCTGCTGGGTTCTCATCACTTCCGGGTGCCGTCCCTCTACCAACCCTTCCGGACAAGTTTGAGGTGATACCGACAGACCCGCGCACGGTCTGCGTCGCCGACGCGACAGGATGCGACCCGCTGCCAGACACGCTGGAGTACATCCGCGGAGACCCGAGCATGGCGTGCCATGCGGACGCGTCGGGCTTCAACGCGCTCCCAGATCGACTGGAGTGGATCCCGGTCGACCCGTCGGCGCAGTGCATCGCGGATGAGTGTAAATGTGAGCCGCGATATCGACCGGCGCATGAGCTGGTGGACGGGAGCTTGGAGAGGGCGGGGAGGGCGTCTCGCTCGGTGGGGCTGAAGCTCTTCGCATGATGGGTGTATTAGGATGATGCGCGCTCGCGGAGGGAGAGGGTGCACGATGTAAGTTGTTGTTAATTTCTTGAATATTGGGAAGAAGAAACGGTAGCAGAAGGGCATTCGGATGTATCGCTATGTTTTTTGCTGTAAAAATGCAACATAGGACTGTATACTACAAGTATCGCAGCCAGCTGTCCGAAAATCTCACTGCGTAATAGAGCCGAGCTGAAATGGAAATGGTATTCACTGGTCGGCGGTCGCAAATCAGCACTCAATATTATAAAAGATAACACCAAGTCTCCAGTATCAACACCAGTAACACTTGAGGATTGTTCGACAGCCGAAGAAAACAGAACTTGGGGCAATCAAGTCAAAGAAGATCTTGAAGATATTATCTTGTCAAAGGTACGAAAGCACACCTAAATACAGCCTGTACCGTAATACACTAAAATTGATATACATTCATCAGTCGTCACCATGCGAACTTGCAACATCACTGTTCGCGTCCTCGTCTCTGTCTTGTCCATTTATAGATGCGCGACGTTCCCTCGAAGGACCTGCACTTGACTTCTCCGCAGCATGATTCGAATTAGCCTCTGGGGATTTTCTTTGGCTTTCGCAGCCCGGGCCTTCTGCCATGCATGCGCCCTCTGGAGGAACTGGAATGACGCTGGATTGGATTCCTGTTCGTCGTCTGGGAACACCATATCCCAGTCGAGCACTATAAGGCAGATATTATGTATCAGTCTCCTGCGTGACAAATGCAAAGAGAGACCACATACCTGCTTCCGTACCACCGGATTCGGGATCCATCACACGACGTCGACTGACAAGAGGCATCTTGTTCTGCACCTTCTGCACATCTTCCGCATTGCCATTCTTCTCCTCGAACGCTTTCCAGACCTCCAAAAGCGCTACCCGCTGTGCAAGCGAGAATAATGACCATCAGACACCTATCCCAAGTAGGCTGAAAGTATACTGACCTCGCTCTTCAAGCCTTGTCGTCGGAGATCGTTGTAACCTCTCTCGAAGACCTGCCTTGCACGCTCGACATCTCCGGGGACGAGTTCGTCCTCTTCCTCTTCATCCTCCCTTTCTTCTCTGAGTGATCGCGCAAGTGGAATCGCCGCGGCTTCGAATTCCGCGAACGATATCCAGACTTTCCAATGCCCACTGAGGGCGATCAACCGTTCGTAGAGCGCGCGCGCGTTCTCCCTGTTTCCTTCCTCGGTCTCGAAATCGATGTATGCCTTCCACAGAATCTCGGGCATCGCTAGTGGTTGTTGCGTCACACCGAGTTCGAAGATTGCTCGGGTACGATCGAGGTCTTCTAGCTGAGCTTCGAGTTCGGCGTACTTGACCCATGCTGATGAATTGCTTGGGTCAAACTGATCATCGTTGATCAGTGTATTGACGACGAATTACTGCAGCTGTTACCCACCTCAATGTATTTTTCGTAAAGTGTTCGAACCCGATCGAATTCGCGCAGCTACCATTGTTACATGAGAATGCAACGAGGATGAAGATATAGACAGAGGACTCACGTCTAGCTCAAGCTGTATGTAGCCCTTGAATAATGCTTCCTTCGGGCACATACCTATTGCCGCGCCCAAAATCTTGCGTGCCGCAGGCAAGTCTAGCCGGCGAATTTCGAACTTCGCAAACATGAGCCACAATTTCGCGAACGTGAACTGTTTGTGTGGAACGACACGAATGGCCGTCTCGTATACTTGTCGCGCTCGGGCATAATCCTATCGAACTCCTTGAGCTCTCTGCACGTCATATCAGAAGGAAAGTCATACCTTTGTCTCGATCTCTTCGAAGAGGGCATAATTCAACCAGAGGAAAATGTACCGCCGCCAATGTCTCTTCTGTCCACCTGGAGGGACATGGGCAACTGCACGCTCGTAAACTTCCCGCACTCGTCCAGTCGCACTCTCTATCTCATCCGCCGTTGCGCCTTCTTCTCGGGCATCTCGTAAGGCACCTTCCTCTAAGCGCGAATAATCAAACCAAGAGTCGTAGTTGTGGCCATCATGCGTTAGCTCGTCTTCATACTGAATGCGTCGTTTTCCAAGCACAGTGGATTCAAGGGTCGTACGAGTACCGTGCTGCTTCTCGAATTTCGTGTACGCGGCGTACAATGAAGCGGATTTTGAGCGCGGTATACGAGACAGCGCAAACTAGAGGCAACGCCTTCAGACAGGGCTGGAAAAATGCAGCATGCCTCGACATACCTTGTAGATGACCCGGGCCCGCTCGAACTCCTTCAGGCGTGTTTCCATTTTGGCGAAGGCACTAAATACCGCTTGGGCCTTCTCCACCTCCTCTTCACCGTCTCCAAAGAACTCCAGCGCCGTCTGGAAGACCTCCCTTGCCTTGTCCAGTCGCGCCCGTTCCTCCTCAAACTTCGCCCACTTCACCCAATTTCTCGGTTCTGGCCGCACCGCAATCCACCGTTCATAAATAGCACTTGCACGGTCTAGCTCATTATACCGCATCTCCATCTTGATATACGCCTGCCACGCCTTGTCTTCCGGCTCCCACTGCATCCAACGCTCGAACACCTGGCGGGCACCAGGGACATTTTGCAGTAGTTCCTCGAGATAGACGTATTTGTACCATAGTTGGTCAACCCGAGGGAGTAATGTCACCGCGCGATCGAATAGGTTGCGAGAATGCTGCACGTTGCGGCCCTTGAGCTCCATTTCGGTATAGCTGAGCCATAATTGCACACTCCGTGGGTCGACATCCAACGCACGCTCGAAGACCGACCGCGAGCGGGCGTATTCACCTTGACTGGCCTATGCGTGGCTCGAAATCATGTAGCAAGGATACTAGGCGCACTACTACGTACCTCCCAATTGGCATATTGTAGCCATTCCTTACTATCAGGTAGAACATTACGTCAGTACAAATAAACATCGGTACAGCTAGTCTGTGAACTCACATGTTCCCCCTTGTCTGCCTAATGCGCTTCTCAAACTCCTCCCGTTTCCGTCCGCGATATTCGTGAAGCTCTTCAAAGTCTTCCACGCGCTGTTTCGGAGCCCGAAATTGCGACTCTTGACGTTCTTGAGCCTATATATCCTGCGTCAAGAACTCGTACACAGCAAAAAGGACTGGATTTCTACATCTCGGAGTAGTTGCTCGGCGGTGACCTGAGAAAGCGTCGATGAGAAAGACTGTGGTATTAAACACCGTATCACGTACCTGAATCGCAGCCGGTGCGCGATTCTTGATGCTAGCTCATTTTCTGTGTTGGTCAATCACGGAGAGACTCTGCGGAAAGCAACGCACCGAGGGGCTCGACCGTCCTGCATGTTTACGAGCTAATATTCCCCCTAGAAATAAATACTCAATTTTGGTTTCTTTGTGGATACCTCGACGCAAGTGCAAGAAGGATGTCGGCCGTCGAGAGTGAACTTTGAACAGACTGTTAGAAAGGTCTGAATGAGCGCAGGGGGAAAACAGACGCTCGCGATGCCTGGCCCCGTGATGTGTGACTTTCCATCGTGACCTACCGTGACTGCCTGAAGAATATCAGGCGCCTACCTATATCTAGTATTTACATCAATGCTCTACGTATTCGAGGTCTGTTCTGCGCTTGATGTCTTCTAATCAAGACAATCCCCAGGGGCCTCTTGCTCACATAGACCTATTTGAACGACGCTTGTAGACTTGTCTTCGTGACAATTATGAGAATCATTGAAATGACTACCTATCTTATCAGGTTCATTCAGCGATCCCTGAGGCACGGAGTCCCTTCGGCATCCTTCATCATCATACAGTTTCCCGACAATCTCAGCATATAAGTTACCCTACACAACGATAAGCACCGTAAGACCACGTCAACAGCGTCATCTCGAGCTAGCATAGTGAGCCTTCAACCTCATTTCCCTCGGGTGACCGCCAACTTCCGATCGTGCGTTTCAACCATGTGCGAAGTCCCAGCCATCTCGGATGCACTATGGCACCCGGACGATACGTCGACGGACGTACAAAGTACAGGGGACACTATTTACAGGCCTGAATTACTCGAGACTATCGAGAATTCTATCGTGTCGCTGGACGAGGAATTACGGGCGCTCAGTCTCGACATACACGGTCGGTCTAGCAACGTTTTCATACTCTGAATGTGGACCACGTTTAGATTTAATATTGGTTATATCTCTAGATCATCCCGAAATTCGCTGGGAGGAACAGTAAGTATGTCAATTGCTTACAGTATTTTACTTGATCAGATCTTTATACAGCCGCACCCACGACGTTCTGACGGACTTCATGGCGAAGAAAGGGTGGCAAGTCACAAAGCATTATTTGCTCCCTACTGCTTGGGAAGCCAAATTTACACACGGGTCCGGCGGCCCCATCCTCGGTGTCAATTCTGAGATGGACGCCCTTCCCGGCATCGGACATGCATGTGGTCACAACCTGATCGCAATTGCAGGTGTCGCCGTCGCACTAGCGGTGAAGGCAGTGCTAGAGAAGCACGACATCCCGGGAACGGTGGTACTTCTCGGAACCCCAGGTAATTCCGTTGTGCTCGATATCATCGTTTTGCTCACATATCATCCGGCAGCCGAAGAAGGCGGAGGTGGCAAGGCAATCCTCTTGGAAAAAGGTGCTTATGAAGGCATGGTAGCCTGTTTGATGTACGAGACGCACCTGACCCCGACTTGCTACGATTTCACCTACCTTTTCTCAATAGGTGTCACCCTGCCCCTGGACCGAAACATTCCGCGAGTTTGAGCAGCTGTCTCGCCAGACAAGTCCTCGAAGTAGAGTTTCACGGCCATACGTGAGGATGGCTCTCTCCCATCCTGTGAGTGATATCATATTGATTTGACTTCTGTATCAGTGCACATGCAGCATTATCCCCCTGGGAGGGACAAAACGCTGTAGATGCGGCCGTCCTCGCATACAACAGCATCTCTGTGCTGCGCCAGCAGCTGCATCCTACCCACCGTGTTCATGGGATATTCGTCGGCAAAGACTGGACGCCCAATAGTACGTCGTAACTCACATCATATGTGCGCGGAGGTCCTGACTGGCACTTGGAAGTCATCCCGGATTACGCCAAGATGATGTATGTAGTCTTATTCCTCTTGCAAACAGGATAAGCTTGACTTTTGTTAACAGCTGGTATGTACGTGCACCGTCTCGCGTGGAGATGGACGCGTCGACGAAGCGCGTCATTGCATGCTTTGAGTAAGCCCGCTTGCGTTACTGTAGCAAGCCGTCCAACACTCACATTTGCTACCAGAGGAGCGGCTATTTCATCTGCGTGCAGGCACGAAGTCACAAAAGGCGGTGCGACCTTCGATCTCAGACAAAACAAGGCACTAGGTGTGTGTTTTAACTCCGGGAATATTCATTAATGCCATAACCCTCGCTGCCAGGTGACGAGTTTGCAGCCGTCTTTCGTAGCAAATACGGCCCCGTGGACTACACCTATGGCATCGGGAGTGCTTCTACAGACTTCGTCAGTGCCTATTGACAATAAGCTCGACCCATCTAATTTTGATGATGCAACTTGCAGGGAAATGTTACTTATGGTAAGATCATTCTACTTCTTTCTGACGTCTGTTGACATCTTGTCGCAGCGCTCCCAGCCTTGCACCCGTCTTTCGGTGGGTAACCATTCAACGTTATGGGTACCGCACACTGAACCTGTCAATAAGGCATCCCAACCATTCCGAATGGAGGGAACCACACCGTAGCTTTTGCTGAATCTGCCGCGAGCGTAGCAGCGCATAAAGCCTGTCTTAACGTCGCAAAAGCCCTCGCCGCGACAGGCGTTCGCGTGCTCGATGATGCGGAATTTCGCCTGAAGGTCCGTTCTTTCTGGTGGGCTCTGTGTCGTAAAGGCTGATCAATTTCATCAGGTTAAGGAGGCATTCGAAGGTCGTGCTTTGTAATTGAGAGGATTTACAGGAACGGAGGGGTCCATCACTTCCGTCATGAGTATAGCAGCTGATAAAGCAGGGTTTCATCTATGCTCAAAACGGTTCGACTCTGACCCATTCAGATTTGCGTGTAATTGTGCGACTCTTTCGATGATTTTCGGAGAGGTCTTATTCTTCTATTTTCCCTTCCTCGAGTTCCCCGCCTGGCATACTCCACCGTTCCTCTCAATAAATGCTTCTGTTGAAAGTGTCACTAACTTTCTCTTCTCACGCCTCTGCACCTTCGCAACTCCAAGACGGTGAACAGACTATCTTGCTCGGTGTATAGATTAGTCAAGAGGCCAAATTTACAGAGACGTGACCGTCAGGCGTTCGCAGCGAGTCGTGGTTGGGACGTTGGACATCGGCACGTCAGGATGATATTCTGCCTTTTGGCTGCAACAAGACTGTACCATACATGAACGATGGCATTCTGGGCCATAGCGTGTGATTTCGCGGCGCGAGATCGTCGGGGAGGTGGACGCACATGGGAAAAATGTCGGAACAAGGCGGGGACATACTTCGACACCCCTTTGAAACAGCCGAGTCCAACTTCTCCGCAGCTCGGTGGATCGAACATAGTGGCGTTTTCAAGAAGACGAGACCTTAGCGCTCTGGCAGGCCGGGGATCACAAATCCCGATCCTCTTTCGTCTCTCTGACAAAGATATACGCGGGCCATCCGCCCCATGGAGAAGGCATCTCCTTAGACCCCTTCAGCGTGAAGTCTAAGCTTTCGTAAATGGCGACCTACGAAAGTATAAGACATCACAAGGGAAGCATCCGGCTATCTACTCACATTGCGCTCGTTGGTTGTGGAGAGCGCCATAGTATACCCATTCTTCTTCGCCTGTTGCGAAATATGCATGTGAGCCGACACGAAAGCCGAATATGATACTTCTCCTCGTGGGCGTGTGCTAACCTTCTCGTAGGCCAGTGCGAACATTGCTTTAGCTATACCCCTTCCTTGGTGGTCAGCCTTAACAAAAGCAAAATCGCACCAGTACGTATTCAATTCCGTCTTCAAGACATGTGTAGTAGTAAACGGTAAGCAGAATTGCATTGTTGAGGAATATGAACTCACGTCAGGAATGCCAGTCAACTCGTCAATAACAGCAGGGAAGTCCTTTCCGAGCTGGGGACAATTTCACGTCAAACCTGTTCGTGATGCTGTCCAAAAGAAGCACACTGACCACTTGCGCATAATAGGTTTTGGCTTCCTCGGATAGCTTGTTCATGAAGTCGAAGTAGCCCAGCTGACGCTGCTCCTCCCTGCACGGCTCAATGTCCAACGTAATCAAGGAATTCAGTGCGAAGACTCACGTGCCGAACAGGACCTGGCCGGGAGGAGTCCACAGAGTGAATCCTACCAGGGCGCCATTCTCGTCGGTCGCGGTGTACATGTCTCCAGCGATGAAGGCGAGAGGCCTGATCATGGCTCGTGCAAGATCCGGAAGCAGGGAGATGTTCCCTCCCGTTAACGCTATAGCTGCAGGGTCTGCGAAGCCGTCTTCAGCGCGACGGCTCCAGAGGGAAGAGATGAAATGGTACCCACCCTCTGGCATCAATTTTGAGAACACATCGACTGCTTCTTCAACCAGTGCCTCTGTAATGACGTCCCGAGGTCAGTATCACAGATGGGACATTCTTGTGTGAACAGAACTGACCATCTGGGTGCGAGACTATCTGTACAGAGACATCGGGAAAAGCCATTGACATTCGTTTAGGTGTAGCCGCGTAATATCCGGAACAAGGTGAAGGGCTAGTGTTGAGACTATGCCGCGATCGTGGAGATTGGAGTCAGAAGGCAAAAAACATACAAAATTATGCTGGCAATGATGCGGTTACTTACTCGTATAATAATTCTCGGCGGAGAATAGGATTGACTACACACTAGCTACGCGTGCACAGTTCAAGTTTGCTATGATACGAACGACTGACACACCAAAATCACGACAGCGCGCGGACTCGTGGGTTAAGTGGACACTGGAGCTTAAAGGGCCGCTGAGATAGCGCTACCAAGCTTTAAAGTTCGCTGCGTGATAGAATAATTCGATCTGGGTGGACACTGTGGACACGTTCCATTTAGGTTTCCGAACTTCGATCAGTTTACGGATGGCGCCGTCGCGGGTGGTGTTGAAATCGGCCAATCGGAAACCGTGCGAGGGCTTCATTGAATCGAGCGGTCTCAAGTAGCTCCTCCTTATCCCAACTTGCCTCTGTCATGAATCAGAACTTGTGAGCGTCCTGGCATCCTATCGCACGTACTGGTCCTTTCTGCGGAACTGTGCATCCATTTATGTTGACCGCATTATGGTCTCCTGCAGCCAAGAGAGGATTGTAATAATTAGAGTTACAGATCTGTCAATACCGTACTTTGCGGAACTCTTACGAATCAGTCACGCCATTCCACCTATTGGACGCTCCTCCTGACCTATGCTCCAATCAGCAGAACTCTGACCTGGATAAGATCTCAAAAAACAAGGAAGAAGATTCAAGGGTGGTGCCGGAATCGATGTCCATTCTTATCTCTACGCCGGACCTCGAACCTGAAAACTCAAAGTGAGGCCACCTTTCCCAGCCAGCCCACGTTGCGTATCACGCCTTGTCAATCTGGGACGCCACATCCGACTTGGAGATGGTCTGCAGCTGCAGACTAATCGCAGTGCCGTTGCTGTTGGCGCCTGCATACCGGGACATGGGACCCGAGCCATGGCCAAACATGGTGCTGGAAACGACGCTGCCTTCCGTCTGCCGCTTCGTCCACGCCCTGCCTGCGACGACGCGCAGAATGAGTAATTGAGGGGATATGCACTGCGTTTTCACGGGCTGAGCATAAGCACGCGCTGACACACGTGAGTGCTACGGGTAAGGGATCGTCCACGTACCGTGAACATACTGTACAGGGACCCGAAGAGAATCTCCATGTCGTTATCCAGGCCGAAGCTCACCAGAAAGGCGATGCCGAAAAGACTGTAAGGCAGCGCGGACTCGATGAGCAGCGCGGCTGCGTTGGTGTAAGGACGGGACGCGCTGCGGTCGAGCTCCTTGCTCATGCGCCGCGAGAAGAAGAGGATCCGCGCGCAGATCAGACAATGTCGTGATCACGTTCAGGCCGATGGTGGTCGAGTAGTAGCATATGCCGGCCTTCTCTGAGAAGCCGACGAAGAAGTTGCCGTTGGGTGCGCCGGACACGCAGAGAAGAATGATCCCGAAGGCTGGGACGGGCAGGTCAGAGATTGCGCTGGTGTCACACTGGCACTCCGTGAGACACGACGACGTACCTGCGGAGGCAAGATAGATTATACAAGGAACTATGACGATGTGATAATTGTTGTATACGATATAGCAACGATATATCTGGGCAAAGTTCAGCGCAGTCCGAGACATTGTTCTGCAGGAAAGTGTATCTCACCATGAGCGCATCGGCCAACAAGTTGAGTGCGATCGATGAGGTCGTGCCCATAGTCTGGTACCACACAGAAGCGTATTCCCGAGATAAGCCGCAGAACCGCCAGGGTAGTCTGCGTTAACGATCCACATTTCTTCGCCGAAGACCACTTCAGTGGAGAAGAATATGGTGATGAGGAAGAGCATCGCCGTGCTCAGGAAAATGAAGAATTTGTCGGATCGGGTGAGTTTCCTCCTGTTCTTCAACAACGTATGCATAGTCAAGCCATATAATATAAGCTCCATGCCTGTCACGAGTAGGGTAAGCGGAGTTCGGGGCATTAGAGCGTGCGTATAGCGCGTGCTACTCACCGTACAATATTCCGCTGATGCTGTTGCCAACGTAGTATGCATTCTGAAAGAGGGAAGACATGGTGTTGCTGTAATCGCAACCAATGAGTGGATGCCGCCGGGAGCAATATACTTCACGACTCGCACCTCGAGCTTGTCTGCCCCAAAGAAGCTGCTTCAACGCGGGACTAGAAGAGTGGCATAGGTTCAGAGAGGCGGTCTCGATTAATACACGCCGCCGCGATCGATGGCAATGCAAGTTACGCGGATTGTTGAAGGGAACACCGATAGGTCTCACGTCAGGGGCTACTTATCTACCATCATACTTCGACATCGCACAGAACTCCTGCCGCCGAAAATGAGAGCATACTGAGTGCGACGCTTTGTTATCATGACGCCGAGGACAAGATTTCAAAACCGCGTTAAGTACGATCAACCACAGCAGAAATTAAACGAGTGATACATATAAAGCCGCATTCCTAGGAACTCCAGAAGCTGGTTGCTGGAAACCAGTGGCAACGACAGTGAGAACACTTCGAAGAGCCTGGAGATGCGCGTCAACTCAGAGGGGCAAGCACCAAACCAGTTTGGATTGGGTATGGTCATGTTGATGGTGGAAAATTATAGTGGAATACTTAGCAGGATTTTTCCCGTGCGCAGAGCGGGAAAATGTCAGCACATCTCCCATTGATAGCTAGTTGATCAAACGCAACAGGAATCGTGTTCATCAGTGTGAGCTCTTGTCGCCCTCTTGTGGGTGACGTGGTCCACCATAATATACCACGAAATTCAATGATGAAACACGCCAGCTATGAGAGCAAAAGGTTTGACGAACTGCTCTCTTATGCTAGTGCACGACCTCAGGACTTCCGAGTTGGGGCTCAACGAGCGCCGATTCTAAATCGAGATTGAACTTTGAGCAAGATCGCTATTGAGATCCATTCACGTGATACGTCGTGAGGCGCTCATTTTAGTGTTTGAGTGGTCGTATAGGGTCGTATCAGCTCCCTTGTCTAGCCTTATACAGTCAGGAGCTCTATGAGCGCCGCTGCTGTCGCCTCCTATCTTTGGCTTATAAAGGTCCCTTGTTCCGTACATCTGTTTATCATCCATGACTTGGTTCCATTCACTGCACTGGTACTGATCTGGCGTGCTTGCCACACACCACATCACAGTAAGCAATAAAACCCGAATATCCGTGAATAAAGCTATGGCATACTCATCCAGGCCAACAGCTGTCATATTGCAGACATCCTCTTTGTCAATCATTTCGGGTCGATCCACGACCGGTATTTCTCACAGCAAACGGAGGGCAGAGGGTATGGCCATGAAGCGTAGCCAACGGACGCCGTCAAAGAAGTATATCTGAGAGCGGCAACTGAAAAGACACTCTGCGGCAAATCGTAGACGCGTACATGCTAACCTGATCCCCAGATAGATAACCCTCAAACGCTCTGGAAGGCCAGCTCATTTCGACATGGACATAAACAGCGGGCCGAACAGTGCCCGTGCCTTCAGGTATCATCGGGCTCTTTGTCTCTGCCAAGCCTTCTCTACGTTCGCGGGTCTCTCTGCCGTCGCTTCACATCGTCATGTCATCCCTCTTCCAAAACGCACTTCCTATATTAGCAACAACTTCAATGACATCCTATACGGTGAGCACGTAGTGGGTAGAGTTTACGACCAGCCAAAATGGCTCATAATGCGGTCGTTTCTCAGGTGTCGAGCTAGTACTGTTCTGGCATGACCATGTCACGACTGTTTGATTCAGAGAGTGGTCGCAAACGGTCACGATACGACAATTTCCTTTATGCGTTCTTCAGCATAGCGCTGTTTGTCCTCATCACGATTTACGTTGCGGTTCAAGGGGTATTTGGGGAGGAGATGTGGATCGTCAACGCCGACTATCCTGGTGGGTCAGCGGCTTTACCTAGCAGACTATGCGGCAGTGTGGTACCAGACTATGGGTACGACGGCGACTGTCATGCTGGAATCTCTTCGCGGACGCGTATATGGTAAGGCTAAGCTGAGTGATATTCGAGTAAGAGGTACACAACTTCATCCGTGCGTAGATCTATCGATGCCATGTCGTGTGGAATGATATGCGGATTATCATCTTCCCCTGCATCATCTACGTTGCCACCCTCGGTAAGTGTCAGCTTGATTACTTCTCGTCACGTGATAGCTCACATGACTTGATTTCACCTCTTGTAGCTCTTAGGCATCTTGCTCCTGTACTCTTCGGGATCACCCAGCGCCGATTTCTTCAGCGGGTTGTCCGGTCAAATTCGGCCTCTTGCACTACTCTCTTACCATCGGCCTGAACATCATCCTCACCTGTC